>CM040428.1:8420590-9620590 GCA_022702705.1 Papilionanthe hookeriana x Papilionanthe teres
AAAGACTTGTCGGCATATTTTTAGGTTGAGTATTGTATTTTTCAAAAGGGGTCGCCTACGGAAATTGTCGGCGAATTTTAGATTTTAAATTTAATTTAAATATGTATATAGTTTAAAAGATATCATTTGATTTTGAAAGTAATTTTAAGTTTAAAAGTTTTAAGATATGAAATCAAACCAATCTCACATCCCAAATAGTTTATATAAACGAGCACCGCACCACAAACCGTGTATCTATCCCGAAGAATAGACACACTGCTTGATGATGAGGCTCGATTAAATAAACTAGAGGATTTGTGACATCCGTTTGGTCTGCGAACCAATTTTATAAGCCGACAAATTCCCCTGCTTAATATAAATGAATTAAACAGGGTTTATATTACCTAGGTTCTTAAAATTCCCTATAAGGGCAAGCCCCTATAGTTAGTTACATCTTAAATGATAGGAATCACTTAAGAAAACTCTCGATAATAATCAGTAATTCTGCTTTCAAGAATTTCAAAGTTTAAGTTTTCAAGGGATTGAATTTTGGAATTTCAATAAGGAATGGATCAAGTTTGGAACATTTTGTTTTGGGAATTTAAAGGAAGAAAGGTAGGAGAAATTACAGATTCTAAGCGAACTTCGGTAGTTTCCCAACTATCCTATTGTTTGGCTTGAATTTAGGAAAGTCCTAATATTTATTTAATGTTTTGATCTTGCCAATTTTAATTAATTAGGACTTATATTCGTATGACATGATCATGCAAATAGCCTCGAAGATGTGAGGGTTTATGTCGTATCGGACGACTACCTCGAAATCCTAAGACTGGTTAGGGCTTAACTTGCAATGCAATTGCCTAACAAAAGGTTGAGAATTTATGTTGCACTAGGCAAACTACCTCGAAATCCTATAGCTTGGTTATTTAATTCTAAGTAAGTTTTGCTGAAGTAGAATCAGGTTTTGCTGATGACGATGGCCGTGCTGCCCACCATGCTCCGAGCTCCTTGTTTTTGCAGAGGGTTTAGTTTTAGAAAATTGTAATCAAAAGAAAAGAGAGGAGTTTGGTTTTAGAAATCTTAAAGTCCAAGTGTTTTTTATGTTTTAATTAAAACAAATCTTAAAGTTGATTATAACAACATCGGTTAAGATCCCACGGTTCCATCCTTCTGGCATCGTTATTTTTATTGGATTCACTTAGTGCAGATGAATTTGCTAAACTCAACTAAATGAGTTCCACACTTTCATTTAGACCGTGGGAAATCCCGTTAGTAACACGTAGGTTACATCATCCTAGGTATTCCCGATCATCCAACAAGACGTTTTAATTTAGTTGTAATTGTAGTTTTGTGTTCTATTTGTGATTAAATTTTGAGTTGTTTTATATTTTGAAATGTTGTGGCGGTGAATTTTATCTTGCAATGACTTTTAATTTAGTTTTAGTTTCAGTTTTAGGGACTATCCTAAAGGTGTGGGTTTTCATGCAACAGTTGTTTATCATGCAAGAAAACTAAGTGCATTTGCGAAAAGGTAAATTGCAAGAAAGTAAATTACAATAAAATGAAAGCATACCTGGAGGGTCTTCCCATCATCCCAGGCAGCGCTTAAAAACAATTTAGAATATTTAAGCATTTAAAACAAATTCCTAGGAAAACTAAGGGAAGGGTTATGGTTTTCTACCAAGTTCCTAATCCTATAGCTAGTCATCTCCTATGACGTCTAGGTTCTTGTGTTTTAGTTTGAGGACGATTTTCTTCATCAAAGAACAATTAAGTTCAATTGTTCTTATAAACACCCTATCATACTGAGGAAGTGCTTAAGACGAATCTTAAACATCTTTTCAATACTTCTAGGATCATTTTAAGTCCAAGAGAAGTTAATTATACAGTGAATCAATCATCCAGGAGTTCAAGTTTTGTTATCTTGCTCAGTGAACTAGGACATTTGAATATCTTATGAGTGAAATAATACTTCACTTAACACTCCATTTAAGAGTTATGACAATAAGAGCTTTTGAGGGCAAATCGATATTCAAGTGATTTGTGATTTGACTTAATTTTAATTAATGGGTTTAAATTTGGAACAGTGTTCAAGTTGTTTTAGATTTATTTTTGAATTCTTTATGTCTTAAGTGATGTTATATTTAATTTAATTTAATTTAATTTAATCTAATTTCAATTTAATTTAATTTGGTTTAGTTTTAATTTTAATTTAATTTTATTTATTTAATTTTATTTTATTTTAACTTGATTTTATTTATTTTTATTTAATTTAATTTAATTTAATATGTTTTAATTTAATTTAATTTAATGTGATTTAATTTAATTTAATTTAATTTAATTTAATTTAATTTAAATTTAAATTTAAATTTAAATTTAAATTTGGTTTTATTTTTTTTAATTTTAATTTAATTTAAATAATCTAATATTTTATTTTTTATGCTTTAGGGATGATTTAATTTTAATTGTTAAAGTATTAATTTTATTGAAATTTTAAAAGGATTTAATTTAAATGTTTTAATTTTAATTTAATTTAATGATTAAGCATTTTAAGTTTTGAATTTGGATTATCATTTTAATAAGGAATTAAATATTATTGAGGTGATTAATTTAGGGATTCTTAGATTAAAGAATAAATTTCTTCCTAATAATATCCCTATTTTAATAATTCTAATTTTTCATTATTCTTCCAAATTGAATTAATTATTTAATTAAGGTTTATTTTAATTACTTTCAAATTGTTAGGTAGGTTTCTACCCTTTAATTACCTAAGTTTCAAACATCCAAAATCAACTTAGTATCAAATATTTTACCCACCCTTTTAATTAAACCTAAAATTTTTAATTATAGGTTAAAATTTTAATTACTATTTTGCCCTTTATGCTTACTAATTCCATAACTCACTAAATTGAGCTTAAATGAATTTGAAATTTTTATGTAACTTCACTCATATGTCAATCAAGACATTAGAGGAAAAAATGTGATTTTTCTGTATTTAATTTATTTATATAATTATTTTTGGTGGAAAATAAGAATTTTCAAGGAAAATTTAATAACATGACCAAGGGAAAGTTTCTGTCCTTTACAAAATTATGGGACATTCCTAATGACCATGCAACCACTTGGACCAATTTTGGTGATTTTTTGAATTATATTATTTTTATTATAATTATTTTGAGTTTTGGAGTATTAATTAATTTAAAAATAAAATAAAGTTTGAAAAATGAATTTTATATTTTTCTAAAATCTCTCTGATATCAAAGAAACCAGAGAACCAATTTTTATAATTTTCTGATTTTCTTTGATTTATTAGAATTATTTTAGTGGAAATGCTAGAAAATACATTTTTTTAATTTTAAAATTACCTTAGGGCTTTAAAATTTAATATCTCATCATAGAGACTTAAGAAAAATATGGGGTTTGTTCCTAAGTGATTAAAATTCAAAATGTGTAATTTTGGTGAATTTTATTATTTTAGCGATTTTTATTATTTTTTAATTATTAAAAATATTAAAATAATGCAAAAAAATCAACTTTTTTGGAAAATTGCAATTTTAATTTTCTTAAATTCCCCTAATATCAGAGAGGCTCCAAAACTAATTTGGTGAATTTTTGAAGAGAATTTTGAAAGTTATGAATTTTTAAAGTTTAAGTTTGGCTAAATGGCTTAATCAACCCATTTTATAGGGCTAACCAAGTCCAATTGACTTCAAAATGGTGGGTTCGTCTGATCCTAAAGGTCAGTGGAGAATTGATTTCATGTCAATTTGATGTATGATTAGCTCTAATTAATTAAAGCTCCATTTTGGGTGTTTAAGCCAATTAGGGTCATTACAAGTGAGTTAACTCAAGACCTATTTTCCCTAGGGTCCTCTGGTCATAAGAGACATCACTAAATTTTCCTAGAATTTATTTCACAACATGCTAATTATTAGAATTAAAATACTCAGAATAGTGACCTAGAATTGAAAAATCAATAACTCTTCATAGGGGTGGCCTCTGACTTTGGAAAATTCGGGGAATGTTCCCAAATTCAGAGGCTTCAAAAGCCCTATGGTCTCATGCCATGGTGAATTGTATACATGCATGGAGAATTGAAATAGTGCAGAGAGTAAATAAATAATTAAAAATAAAATACTTGATGAAATTAAATGATTTCTTTTCCACATTATTCTCCTCTGTTCACTGAGCAAGAGGGAATTTTTATTTTATTTTTCTGATTTTCCTACACAAAGTTATGCATTTTTGAAGTTTAGGGAATTAAATAAATCAAAAATACCCTAATTTCCTACTTATCCACGCGGCGCCACGCCATCCTCGGCAGCTCCGAAAGGCCACGCGTCTTCTTCTGATTCAGCGCCGCCATCCGACTCAGCGTTCCAGGGCCCCGCGGTTCACGTTCCATGGCGCTGTCGGGCTTAATCCAGACCGTCCGCTCGATACACGCTCGATCCGACGGCTCCCAGTCATCGTCTACGACTGGTGTGCACCCGTGACCGTCAACCTTCTAACCCTAATTTCTCACTCGATTCTCAACAGATTTTTGTGTTCTTATGCTCTATGGATTCATCTTGAGGAGACGAACACATCCATATGGTAAACATGTATTGAAATTGACTCAAATTAAATAGAGAATCTCTGTAAGCTCGGGAAGAAGAGTGAGTTCATACCTTTGCTCAGAGAAGTGAAGCTTCGATCTGAGAGTTGTGTCACCTTCGATTGGGTCCAAGTAAGCTCCAGATGAAGTCCCTTGGTCTGGTGAATTGTCCAGGTATGATTTCTACCACAGCCGATTACAAAGCTTGGAGTCTGGAACAAATGGGTAGCCTGGAGAAGGGGCTTTTGCTGGTAAACTTCTTCCCTTGGTCTGGTGAAGGTGTAGGACCAATAAATTTGGGGATTGGCTCACTGTGGAGAAGTGTCCTAGTTTTGGGCTTGGATTTCAACTCTGAAATTGAGCTCACAGAGAGGAAATGGCAGGGGGATTTCAGTGGGGATCAAGTTCTCTATGTGTGGGGAGTAGTCTGGAATGATTTTGGCAGAGTTTCCTTAAGGTTGGTTCAGCACCTCTACCATGGCCGAGAGAGGTGGGGTTTAAATATGGGAGGTTGGAGGGCCTCCCAGGGGGAGTTAGGGCTTGGGATCAGCTGCTAAGGTAAAGGGAAGAACAGTCATGGCAGCCACTGGACTTGGGGCAGCTCAGTAAGGGAGAATTGAATTTTTTGGCTCCTCCCAAGGTCTCGGCCATGGTGTTTTCCGGCGGCCTGGTGGCTGGCCGGCCAGACACTGGTCACCATCTAGTTCAGGGAGGTCAGGGGTTGAATTTGTGTAAAGGGCTTGATTTAAGTGGAATGGGGCAAGAGTGTATTTTGGCTAAGTTTGGTCAAATACATGGATTGGGCTAGTTGCACCTCCCCAAGGCTAATTTGGGCTGAAGAGAAAGTCATTTGGTTCAGCTTAATTAGTGGGGAGAAGTCACCATCCAAGTACAATTAGGTTTAAGCATGAATTAGTGGAGACATGGGAGTGGTTATTCACTCTAAGGGAATATGGAAAGGACCTCCTCCATTTGCCTAAGATAGAATGGTGACATGTAAAGGGGTTTTCATGGCTTCCATGTGGCTCATGCATGGCTTCATGGCTTGCCTATGGCTTGCACATAGCTTGGTTTACTTGTATGAAAATGGATTTTGGCATTTTTGATAAATGTATGAGAGGTTAACATGAAGCTTGATTTAGAATAAATTTATATTTTATTGGAACTTTAGGGATGGTTTTAATTGAAGTCATGATGAAGAAGAGTGTCATATGGGCTTTGTATGAATTTTGGGCCTTTAAAATTTAGTGAAGATGGGCTTTTAGAATGGTTTAGGGAAGTGGGCTTTTGGATTTTAAAATGGACTTTAGGATGAAAGTTTGGTAAAGGCTTGGGCCAAATAATTGTTGGGTTTGGTTTAGGGATGTTTCATGAGTGATTTAGAATAAATTTGAGGTGGTTTGGGCTTGAATTGGGTTTGATTTAGGTTCATTTGGTACATGGGCCAATGTAAGTCAAATTGGGTTAACTTGGGATAATGTTGAGCTAATTTTGAAATTGATGTAAAATTAATTTTGGGAAATGTTTATGGGAGTGTTTCAAAGAGGTTTTGACTTTGGTTGGGTTTTGATTTTGGGGTTTGGGCTTATTTGGGTTAGGTTAAGGTTTAGGTCAAAATTGGGCCTTTTAGCTTTGGGTTGAATTTGAGTGGGGTTTGGGTCTAAATTTTGGGTAAATCATGTTAGTGTTTTGTTTTTGGGGATGTTAAGGAAGGTTTAGAAAAAGGTTTGGGGTTAATTGGAGTTGAATTGGGTTAGTTTGGGCTAAGTTTGGATCATGGGTCCAAATTGGGCTTTAAGGTCAAAAGTGAAATTGGATTCAAATGCCAATCAAATTGGGCTTGGATTTGGTCTAGATTGGTGTTGGGTATGTTGAATTGAAGTTTAGAATTGTATTGGACCAGAATTTGGGTCAATTGGGTCGGTTTGGTTTGACATTGGGTTCATTTTGGGTTAAAATTGGTCAAATTGGGGATTTTGACAAAAGTGGGGTAAATTTACAAAATTTACCCATGGTATAGTTGAACAAAATGAAATTGAGAATATTTGGGATTTTCTCAAATTTTCTGGGAATTGTCTGAATTTTTGGATTTTTGGGTCAAGAGGGGCATTTTGGGTATTTGGAGGGTATTGGGAGGTATTTTTGGAATCTTTGGTATTTTTGGCTATGAATGATCAATTTGAGTAATGTGGGAATGTTTGGGATTGTTCTTGAGGAATTTTGGGTGTTTTGGAGATTTTTTGAAAATTTTAGGTAATTTCTAGGGTTTTGGGTAGGCTAGGCGAGGATGTAGGTTCCCCGGGGTCAAAAATTGAAAATTTGGAAAATTGAAGATTGGGTAAAAGTAAGTGGAATGAAATCATTTTGGTTGAGCCATGAAGCCATATCAAGCCCACATGAGACATGAAGGGACTCATTTGAGGCATTCACTATGCTGTTCCTAACCCTCTTAGTCAAGGGCTTAGGGGTTAAGGACCATCCATGTGAATCACCTCCATGAGTCAGGAGGTCAAGTTGGGTATGGGTGTGGTTTTAGGAGGTGTGTGAAAGTGTAGTGTATAAGTGTAGTGCGTGTGTAAGGCAGCCCTTCACCAGACCAGGCCACCCAGGGCAGTCCTAAGGCCAAAGAGTCCTATAGGAACTCATCCTCTAAACTTCCACACTTGATTTCAACCCTCTAGGTGATTAGGGGTCTACAATCAATTTTGTGGAGTTTGTAGGGAGTTAAGAGGTGTTTTTTGAAATTATAAAAGGTGGGTTCAACTTCTAGTCCTCTAAGATAGTCAAAGGAAAAGCCTAAGGCTAGATCCTAAGTACTAAAGAGAGAAGAGAAGTCTCATCAAAAATGAGGTCAACAAATTGACCCCAATAGTTGTGGTGTACTATCCAAGCACACCGCGCGTATTGGCGTTAACCGAAGCCATCAACAAAACCAACACAGAAGTCCAAGTGACAAACTTGGGACAGAGTAGAAGCGTTTCCGCTAGGGAGTGTCAAGTATATCTCCGAGACTGGAGATTCCTGAACTCTCGCTGGGGAAAGGAAAAGGAGGTGAATCCCAAATCGCATGATCTGGGGGAGTTTCGATTTAGATTTCATTTCGTTTCAGTTTAAGTTTTGATGTGTGAGCTTAGATTTTAGTTTGAGTTTCAATTTAGATCGAAGTTTGTCAAAAATAATTTGAAGGGATTTGAACTTGAAATGAAAATTGGAATTTTGTGGTTTTAGATGTAACATCTTCAACCTCAAAAGAAAATTTAATTGATTGGATTGAATCATTACAATGAGGAGAGATCTCAGAGCAATGCGGTATTGGATGTAAAATCCTTAACCTTAAGAGTTTGATTTTGTTGTATTTCATTGCAGCAGGGAAAGAATCCTAAAGCAATGCAGTCTCGGATGTAAAATCCTCAACCCCAAAAGTTTGATTTTGATGTATTTCATTGCGATAGGGAAAGAACCCTAAAGCAATGCAGTCTCGGATGTAAAATCCTCAACTCCAAAAGTTTGATTTTGATGTATTTCATTGCGATAGGGATAGAATCCTAAAGCAATGTAGTCTCAGATGTAACATCCTCAACCCCAAAAGTTTGATTTTGATGTATTTCATTGTGATAGGGAAAGAATCCTAAAGCAATGCAGTCTCGGATGTAAAATCCTTGACCCCAAAAGTTTGAGTTCGATGTATTTCATTGCGAAGTTTGATTTTGATGTATTTCATTGCGATAGGAAAAGAATCCTAAAGCAATGCAATCTCGGATGTAAAATCCTCAACTCCAAAAGTTTGATTTTGATGTATTTCATTGGATAGGGAAAGAATCCTAAAGCAATGCAGTCTCAGATGTAACATCCTCAACCCCAAAAATTTGATTTTGATGTATTTCATTGCGATAGGGAAAGAATCCTAAAGCAATGCAGTCTCGGATATAACATCCTCAACCCCAAAAGTTTGATTTTGATGTATTTCATTGCGATAGAGAAAGAATCCTAAAGCAATGCAGTCTCGGATGTAAAATCCTCGACCCCAAAAGTTTGAGTTCGATGTATTTCATTGCGATAGGGAAAGAATCCTAAAGCAATGCAGTCTCGGATGTAAAATCCTCAACCCCAAGAATTTGAGTTCAATGTATTTCATTGCGATAGGGAAAGAATCCTAAAGCAATGCAGTCTCGGATGTAAAAATACTCAACCCCAAGAATTTGAGTTCGATGTATTTCATTGCGATAGGGAAAAAATCCTAAAGCAATGCAGTCTCGGATGTAAAATCCTCAACCTCAAGAATTTGAGTTTTGATGTATTTCATTGCGATAGGGAAAGAATCCTAAAGCAATGCAGTCTCGGATGTAAAATCCTCGACCCCAAAAGATTGATTTTTGAATGGTAATTGATTTGCAAAGATTTTTAGTGTTGATTTGAAAAGTGTGGAATTTTGGTGTTTCGAGGATTTCATGAAAGTTGTAAAAGATTTTTTGTGGAAAGAAACATATTAGGAGGGAATACGTAGATGCTACATATCCCACTAAAAAGAGTTGATAAAAAGTTGCTGGTTTGGATTGGATACAATTCCTCGCAATCAGATCCGAATCGAAAACCTCGTAGCTCCGTGTCAATGGAATCGACCGCTTCCATCCCAGACAAGGGAGAGAGTAGAACGGATTGGATTTCAGATTTGGAAGGTTGAGTTTGAATCTGATTGAGATTTGATTTGAGATTTGGAAGGTTGAATTTGAATTCGATTGAGATTTGATTTGAGATTTGGAAGGTTGAATTTGAATTTGATTGAGATTTGATTTGAGATCTGGAAGGTTGAATTTGAATTTGATTGAGATTTGATTTGAAATTTGTGTTCATTTTGTTTGTCCTTTAACGATTCAAATTTACTTTATCGTTCATTTAATGTTCATGTGGATTTGGCGTTCATTATTTTTTTAGATTTTTAAGGAAAGTTTTCTTTTATTCTTTTTGTTTCTTTTCTGTTCTTCGTTCGAAGTTCATTTAACTTTAATGGCGTTTCCCAGTCAATTTGCACAAAAGAGGTGAAGCCCAAAATGTGACATGGTCACTTTCATTCCAATCATGTTGAAGATACATCATACAACTCGATCTGGAATACATCTCATACAATCCATGTAGACTCAAAATGGACTATGTATGATCTTTGTCGATTCATCCAAAAAGGCATCTGTCAGAAGTCCATGTCTGAATAGTGAGGTACATGGTCAATAACATCACCTTCCAAGCCATCCTTGGCAAGGATGCCGTATGGATGTACGTTGGAGGTGTGATATTTTCCACGTAACTCATAGCTCGTAAGGCCGGAGGCTCTCTAGCTCTGGGTCTGGCTGGAAGTGGTAAGGTGCTTTCCTGTCATCCATCCTTCTGAAAGTAACTGAGATCCGCTTCATTGGTACTCTCGGTATGCAATGTTTAGCGACATCTGCTCTGTTGCCCTTTAGTATCATGACGGAACCTACCGATAATGGTATCTTTACTGGCCCTCGGAACTCACCCGGGCTTGCTATCCGGAGGTCAGATCCGAACATGATATTACATTCATTCGAAAAGAAACCGTGCGTAAAGGTCCGACAAAGTCGTGGTGATCTATGTGTGGGGGTATGCGATCACTACCCTTGTAAATGTTGATAATGCAACTGTTGGGTATGCAATCTGCTGGCAGTACCCTCCATGTTATCATTCTCTTTACCATCCTTTTGATGACCAATGGCATTGGATCTACCTTGCCATGGCGGAGTATTTCCTGTCTTCTGCGAAGTTGTAGCAGCATCCACATTGTATGGTAATTCTTCCTTTCCCTGGCATCCATCTCTGGGGTTCTGAGTAAGTGTTTTCTCTTAGGCGGCCTGCTCGACCCATTCTTTTCTAATCCCGGATGCAGTCCACGATTTGTTGTTGTTCGTATTCTGAGAACACGTTTGTATGTAGCTCGAGACCTTCTAGTATATTGATCCTTCTGCCTCTAATTCTCTCGAAATATTCAAAAGTTTGCTTCTCCACATTCTGCATTCTTTCTAGCTCGTATTCTGGAATAATCTGCAAATGCCGAGGCCTGGTGACGTACTGTGGGATATATGGCTCAATCCCTTCGCGTTCTCCTACATACCTCGGCTCCTCGGGGATGGTCTCCGTCGGGACATCCTCCGGGGTTGCTTCTGCAACAAGGTTATGCATTACTGGTGGCTTTATCTGGTGGCGTGGTAGCCTTCCTTCTTCTGATCTTCTTGAGATTTCCCTGATCTCTTCTGTCATCCTTGGAGCTGGCCTCCTTTCTTTAGGTTCCTAGCGAACCGATATTCTTGAAGTATATGCACTGGTAGTAGCGACTGCCTCGTCGCGCTGGTCCGCTGCTAGTTTAGTTAACATCTTGCGGATACGGCGATTTTTATTTCTTCGCTGAGTTGCTGTGTCTTCGTACTTTCTGAATCTCTGTGGGCGCGGCGCTGACAAGCCTGCCCTCTACTGTAGCGACCACAGACTTGATTCTCTTGTCCTCCTAAGTGTTTGTTTTCCTTTTTTGCTGCCGGGTTGGTGGCTTGGGCCACCCACTTTCATTATCGTCTAGCTCGGCGTTCCTCTCGGTCAGTCGGGACCCAGTCACTTTCCTCGTATTGCAGGCCTGCTGGTGCGAAGTCTGAGTCAATCTCTATTATCGCTCCATTTCTAAAGTTCAGGACCAACCGCCCGTTCGACATGTCCCTACGAAAAGACAAGGAAAAGGATCAGGGGCTGTACTAAGAAGAACATTAAGAAAAAGTTTATTATAGACAAAATTTTCTTTCTTTCTCTTCTTTTTTTTGTTATTCTTTTTGTATTTTTAAATTCAACAGGAATGAAGTGAGAAAAGATCGAAAAAAGATTTTGATTTGGAAGAGAGAATAAGGAAAATTTTATTATCATGATTTTATTTATTTTAGCACATTTTTATTATTTTTGGGTTCGAACCCAGTCATAAGTAATTACTTCGCCCGTGCTTCTAGGGACGAAGAATTTATTCCTTTGAAACATCAGGTAGCGTAATACTTCTTCAAGTATCGTCCATTGATCGGAAGCAAATGTCTTTCTCCTTGGCAATTCACTAGCTGGTAAGAGCCTCCTGAGTATACTGCTTCAACCACAAACGGTCCTTCCCAAGTGGGTTCAAATTTTCCTCCTATCTTGCGGTGTTAGGTCTCTTGAGAACGAGAACTAAGTCACCAACTTTGAAGGTTCTTGGGCGGACCTGTCTGTCATGGGCTTGAACCATCTTAGCTTGGTATAGTTCTAAATTCCGTCGCTGTCGCAAGTCTTTTCCCTTCCAGAGCTTTCTAATTCCTCTAGTCGTAATTTGGCATTCTCTTCTGTCGTGATTTTGTTTGCAACTCGCAATTCCGAGTGAAGGAAGTCTGGACCTCTAAGGGTAACACCGCCTCGGACCCATCACTAGAGCGTAAGGTGTAGCTTGAGTAGGAGTTCGAAGGTTGTCCGGTAGGCCCATAAGGCTTCTAATAACTTCTCGTGCCAATTTCTCTTACTATCGTCCAAAGTTTTCTTTAAAATTTGAACGAGAGTTTTATTAAAAGCCTCAGTTAGGCCGTTTTCTCTTGGATAGTAAATTGTTGAATACCGCCAGTCGATTTCGTGTCTCCTGACAAAATTGTTGATTTGCGTGCTTCTGAATGCTGAACCATTATCTGAGATGATCTTGCGCGGCACTCCGAAATGATAGACAACTTGGTTCTTGAAAAACTGTAGCACGTGGTGTGCTTTCACTTCTCTGAGTGGAACTCGCCTCGCCCACTTGGAAAAGTAATTTGTAGCCGCAAGAATGAAGCGATGTCCTTTTGAAGATGGTAGTTCTATTGGACCCACTATATCTGTGCCCCAACATTCAAATGGCCATGACGCAATTGTCGGATGTAGCACATTTGTAGGTTGGTGTAGAATCACTCCGTGCACTTGGCATTGGTGACAGCTCTTGGCGATTTTCACGCAGTCCGTCATCATCAAGGGCCAGTAGTACCCTAGTCTTCTAATTTTCATCTTCATCTTCGGACCTGACTAGTGAGTGCCACAGAGTCCTGAATGCACCTCTTTAACAATTTCACGGGCCTCGGACCCGCTTAGGCACCTTAGCCACATTTGATCGAAAGACCTTCTGTATAACGTTTTGTTTATTAATGCGTAGGACAGAGTTCTTTTCTTAATCCGATTGGCTAATGACCTATCGTCCGGTAGTTTTCCTGTTTGCGGGTAGTCTATTAATGGTTGTCGCCAATCTTCTCGTGTTTTTCCGTCACCGCTCGCAATTGATTCTTCTTCTTTTTTCGATTTGTGTATCATATCCATGTCGAGCTGTGATAGGACCTGTCGTCCTTGAACTGACACTTCCACTGATTCATCTTGCAAGCAAGCAAATTCTTTTGCGAGGAGGGCTAACGCATCTGCTAAAGTGTTTTCTTTTCTGGGAATTTTGTAGATCGTCACATTCGGAATCTGTTCTAACAACTATATGGTATACTGGAAGTATTGCTCGAGTCTTGGTTTTAAAATTCTGTACTGTCTGGCGATCTGTTGAACGATTAACTGTGAATCTCCATAGATGTTGATGTTTGTTATCCCCATTTGAATAGTCAGTTCTAGTCCTGTTATGAGGGCCTCATATTCTGCTTCGTTGTTTGTACATGGCTTTGTCAAGTGGTAGGAGTATCTTAACATCCCCCGCTCCGGTGTTATAAAGATTAGTCTGATTCCTGCCTTACCAGGCACTATCACTTGCGATTCTTCGTCTTTGTGTGCTGAAGATGCTCCGTCGAAATATAATTCCCAACGTCGCTCATCAGAGTCTTCTAAGCTCATTATTTGTTCGTCTGGCAAGTCATCATTGAGAGGAGATTCTGCCGGCAAGGGGTGTGCTGCGAGGAAGTCTGCTAGGGCTTGTCCCTTTACGGCACGAAGAGGCACGAAAGTTATATAGAATTGCAATAATATCATTGACCACCTGACAAGTCTGCTAGAAAGCGTTAGACGGGTCATCAAGTATTGTGATGGAATAAATTTGGAGATCAGGTTGACCTTATGAGAAAGCATGTAGTGCCTGAGCTTTTGAGCGGCGAAGATAAGGGCCAAACAGTGCTTTTCAATTGTGGGATACTTTATTTCCGTCGGAAGTAAACGACGGCTTAGGTAGTAAAGAGCATTTTCTTTACCCTCATCATTGACCTGGGCTAACAGGGCTCCGAGTGAGTCGTCTAAAGTTGCGGTATAAAGTATCAACGGTCTACCTGAGACTGGGGCTACTAAGACAGGAGGTGTCATTAAATATTGTTTAATGTCCTCAAAGGCCCTCTGGCATTTCTCTTCTTAAATAAATTTGGTGTACTTTTTAACTAATGCCAAGAAAGGCTGACACCTACCTGACAAGTTCGAGATAAAGCGTCGAAGATATGCTAGCTTCCTTTGAAAAGATCGTAGTTGTTTTAAGGTTTTGGGAGGCAGCATTTCTAAGATAGCTTTAATCTTTTCCGGGTCGATTTCAATTCCACGATGTCGGACAACGAATCCTAAGAATTTCCTGGAGGTGACGCCGAAGGCGCATTTTAAGGGATTCATCTTAAGGTTAAATTGTCTTAATCGTTCGAAAACAATCCTCAAATCATACAGGTGGTTTTCCTTTACTTTGCTTTTGATGACCACATCGTCCACGTAGCACTCGACTTGATTGTGAATGAGATCATAAAAAATTCTTGTCATCGCTCTCTGGTATGTTGCTCCCGCGTTCTTCGATCCGAATGGCATCACTCGTGTAGCAATATACTCGATCGGCGTTCTGAATGCTGTAAGTTTTTCATCTTCTGGAGCCATTTTTATCTGGTTGTATCCTGATGATCCATCCATGAATGAAAATATTTCATGTGTTGAAGCAATGTCAATCATTAGTTCTGGGATTGGTAGTGGAAATTCATCCTTTGGACATGCTTTATTTAAATCTCTGAAATCCACACAAATTCTAATCTGACCATTCTTCTTCCTGACTGGTACCACATTGGCTAACCAAGTCGGGTATTGTTCTTCACAGACAAATTTGGCGTCTATTAGCTTTTTAACTTCAGCTATGACTTGTTCGATTTCTAGACACATTCTTCTGGGACCTTGTCTAACTGGAACAGAAGTAGGATCCACTCCTAGCTTATGGACTGCGACCTCTGGAGCTAGTCCTGGCATCTCATCGTAGTTCCAAGCAAAACAGTCTTTAAATTCCATTAATAACTTGATTATTTCTTCGGAGTCTTCTTTATTGAGTAAGGAGCTAACAAAGGTAGGTCTAGGCTCTTCGCTAGTACCTAAGTTAACTTCTGTTAAGTCATTTATTGTGGATTTGATCTCTTCTTCGAACTCTGGTGGAGCATTTCCAATTTGTAAATCTTCAAATTCTTCTGTGGTTTCCATGCAGTTTTCATTAGACTCGCAAGTGATAACCAAGCAAAATTCAGTATCGTCAACTGATCCTACTGTGCCGAATCCGAGACCATGCTTTGAATTGGGTGGACGACCGGAGTTATTCCATAATTTTTCATAATGTTGTGATTGACCTTTTGTCCATTATCAAGGTAAGAAACCACGCTGAGTTAAATTTTGAACACAGGGAGAGTACCACTCAAAAGGTAATTCCATTAATTCGGAAGAAGTGACATCTTCAAATCGTACATTGTTTTCAGTTTTGGAGGAAGGAGCACCACGGTAGAATTTGATGGGCTTTGCACCGCCGCTAAGTACCTCTTTGACCACCATACCCTCGATCTTGTTAGACTGGATCAGGGTCAGGGTCATAGTGTGTACATAGTGGTTAATCTTCTCGTACATCGATTTATATTCCTCGTTCTTTTCATCTTCGAGAGAGATTCTGAATTGCGGCTTCTTCCGACTTATTGTCCCTGCTTCTTTCTTGATCTCTTTTTCTTCTTCAGAACTGTCTTCCCAATCAACATTGATGGCTGGTTTCCTTTGTCCAACTGTCTTAACGTCTCTGCCACGATCTCGTCCCCGGCCTCGACCTCGGATGTGAGTTGTGGAGAAACCTTCACCATCTCGCCGTAAGGGAGTGGTGAGTGAATGTTGGACTAGAACTTCAGGTTCTTCGTCGTCCCGAACTTCCTTTGCTTCATTCGTTATGGTATCTCTGGAGAAGATTGTTATCTTCGGGGGTGCGTAATAAGTTGCATCTTCATGGATTCCAATTTCATGTACGGAGAATGGTTGTAAGTCACCTTTGATGCACTGTTCCTCTCCATCGTAGTATTTGATGCACTGATGTAGGGATGATGGTACCATCCTATTTTCATGTATCCATGGTCGGCCCAGTAGAGCGTTGAATGACGTTTCTGAATCAATTATGTGAAATTTTGCGGTTGTCTTTGCCAAGTCACCGGTCTTCATTAGCGAGTGTTATCGATCCGAGGGCTCTTTCTCCTTTCCGGTTGAATCCTCTTAATAACATTTTGTCCGCCTCGAGCTCTCGAGCATCAATTTCCAAGTATGCTAGCGTTCAAAGATTCATTATATTGATTGATGCTCCTGGATCCACCAATACTCTGGAGAGTGTAAACTTCCCAATTGTAACTGAAATGTACAACGGTCGGTTGTGATCGGCTGTCCCAAGTAGTAGATCACTGTCCGTGAAGGTAACACCTCGTTGTTCCTTTAACGAGCAAACATCATCTAAGGAATCTCCGGTCATTTGAGCTAAGCAAATTTCTGGATCAAGTAAGGCCTTGATCAGAGCTTCTCTCATCTCCTTTGATAAGATGAGAGCGTCGTAGATGCTCAGTTTGGCCGGTAGTTTCCTAAGATGGGCTAGCACGTTGTAATCCACTTTATTTCCATGTGTCTCAATTTCTTCCCGAATGGGTATTTCTTCTGCTGGGGTTGGTTTTTCCTGAACAACCGCCTGCTTTCCTTTGTCCTTTGGACCCATTCTCGGAGGTAGAACTCTTCCACTTCTTAAGTTGACTTCTGTAATTTCTTCTGAATCTGGTATTGAGTTTGCTGGTGTCTCTCCCTGAATCGGAATGACAGGTTCTTCTGGATTAGCTTCAGAGTCTGAAGGCTCTAACTCTATTGTGACTGGAGCTCCTCGAAACTTACAAATAGATTCATTGCTTATTGAACTCTCATAGCCTCCTTGGTGGATGTCTTCTTCATCCTTATGATCATCGAGATTGTGTCTGATTTGAGAAATGTCACTTGTATCGGAATCGATGTCCGGATTAGGTTGGTTGTCGCTAGTTACGTAATCGTTAGAAACAGTCAAAATGTAGCCAACGCCATAACCCTTATCATTATAAGATCCCACCGAAGTGAGCAGATAATCATACAGAGTCAGAGGTTTGAGGGATTTCTCCCCCAAATCGAAAACAACTACCCTAGGATAGGCAGCCCCTAGTCTAGCCTCAGGAGTCTCGGTCTTCTCTTCTTCATCAATTTTCTTCTTTTCTTTAATCGTCTCTTGTTGAGGTAGTTCTTCTATCGCAAGAGATAATGCCGACTTGACAGGTTTCGAACTCTGAATTGAGGCTTGCACCGAAGTGGTTTGGATGCGATCCAAGATCTTCTTCGAAGACTTTATCCAGGCGGTAGTCCATCCATCATCAATCGCATAGGGATCTATCAGAACAATGAGATCCGTTGAGATAACATTGACAGAACCTCCTTTCTGGGGTTTCTTCATGTATTCCTTCGAGATCTTTATGTTCCCTTTTCGAAGATTGTTGTTGAGCCAACTTTTGAAGGTAATGCAATCTTCTAGCTTGTGTCCAAGCATCCGATGGTAAGGGAAAAAGTTGGGATCACCTTTCTTGTCGACTTGTTCTGGTTTCTTAGGCTCTGGCAGTTGGAAATCTGGAGTATTCATCAGACTGCGGAACATTTTCGGCACTGCCTCATTTTTGAACGGATACTCCCTGCTCAGAAGCTCCCTTAACGTACGTTGTGGACGAGGCAGTTGTTCATACTGTTGAGATGACTGATAGCTGGGTCGAGGTTGCTGGTAATTCTGTTGAGTTTGTTGCGGCCGTTCTGTCGGTATTTGTATTGGCTGATTGCCTTTATCGACTGCTGCGATGATCCTGGACTTCTTTTCAAAAGTTTTCAGGGGCTTCTGTTTGTCTATTTTGTCGGTGAAACTTAATTGCTTCGTCTCCTCTTGCAAGCATCCGGCCTTGCTTAACAACTTCTCGAAAGTCTTAATAGTAAATCCCTTGAGGAGAAGTGCTATCGGGCCGTGAATGCTCTTTAGTAAAATGCCGACTTCATGTTGTTCTTGTAGCTGTGGCTCACACTTCATACTTAGATTCCTCCATCGAAGTATGTAGTCCACCAAAGTTTCGTTCGGCTTCTGCTTCTCTACCACTAAATCACCTATAGTGATGTGGTGCTGAGCTCCGACAAATCGCTTGATGAAGAGGTTCTCTAATTCTGAAAATGTCTTCACCGAACCGTTTGGTAATTCCGCATACCAATCAAAGGCGATCCCTGACAGGCTGCTGACAAATTATCGGAAGAGTAAAGCATCACTTCCGCCGGCATTGCAACAACTGGCACGAAAATGTGCAACATGCTGCCGAGGGTTTCCGGATCCATCAAAGGTCTTGAACAGAGGTGGTACGAAGCCTTTTGGATATTGGACAGCGTCGAATTCTTCGGGGTAAGGTCTACCCGTCCGAATGGATGTCCCGCTCTTTGATTGTGCCAAGGCTTCTCACACTCGTCTGTTCCACCATGCTCTTGATATCCTTTTCCGGAATCATGCTTTGTGTTGCATCCTTTTTTAATTGATCATCCCTGTTGACGGATGTAATCTCCTTTCCTCCGTCTACAATGTGAATAACTTCTGGGGGTGTTTCTCTTTGGGTTGAACCTGACTCTGGAGAGTGGCTAAGGCTGCAGCCATCTCTTCCATCCTTTTTGCCATTTGGGCGATCGTATCATCTTTCTCTTGAAGCTGCATCCTCATTACTTCCAGCTCCTCTCTTTCTGCAGCTGTAGGAGCACCTTGTGAAGCTGACGAAGCTCGTGTTTCAACCATGTTAATTTCTGCATATTCATCATTCATGAACTCTGACGAGTCGACTTCATCTCCGAATTTTTCTTCTCTTTCTCTTGCTAATCGCTGAATATCAGTCCTTAGCTTTTCCATAGCATCTTCTAGTGGTCTTTTCTGTACATCTTTACAGTTGTCATGCGATAATTGTCGGGTTTCCTTCTCATGAGTCCCCTTTACTGCGGTAGCACTTTCTTCGGACTCAAGTCTCCTGACGAGACTTTCCTTTTCAGGTTGTTGTTTTAATCTTAATTGTCCGGTAGTGGGACGCCATACCATCCTTCTAGCAGCAGAAGGTCTAGGACCGGATGGTCTTTCAGCAAAATACTGGAAGGTGGTATCCTCCCTAATTTGTAGTCCTGAAACAACGATAGGTGGACTAGCTTTCACTCTCTTATTTGGCTTTTCCGCAGCGATAGCAGGTTCTACTCATGGCCCAAGACGGGACTTGGCCGGCACCCACCCTATCCTTCTTAAAATCTCTGATACAGGGCATTTTTCTTTCTTTGCTAACTTTTCTATCAGGGTTTGCAGTCAAGTAAATGGCGTAATTCTAGCCCTTTTCTTACGGTCGTCATTGTAACATGCGGGCTGAGGCAATGCAGAAGCAATCTTGCGGACATTTTCCTCATCCTCTGCGGTGGAAAGGGGATGGAATCTACTTCCTCCCAAAAGTGGTATGTATTCAGGCAGCGGTGTATACTCGGGCAGTTCTGGGATTTCCTCCAGGAAAGCAACTTCAGCAGCTCTGGCTTCTCTAGCAATCCTTCTACTTTTGTTCCTCCTCTGAGTCCGTGTAAGTGGTGGAATTCTCGAGCTGGACCGGATTTCAAAAATGGAAGGTTTTACAGGAAGATCTGTACCCTCCACGGCAATAAGTTCATCACCGTTCTGAATTTCTTTCCCCTTTAGTCTGGCAGAAGCCGGGGTAGGTGCAGAGACAACTAGACCAGTAGGGGCAGCAACAACAGTTCTTTTGGGAACAACAGTACTCCTCTCAGTTGGAATCTTTTACAGAGGAGGGAATTCATGAGTTGACTTGAGGTTAAACTCAATCAACGGCTTCTCAGTTTCTGGCACTTTGCTTGTGAGTGAAAAGAGAGTGACGTCGGGGATTTTGATGTCGGTGTCCCCGAATCCTTGTCCAAATCGAATGATTCCATTATCAAACAGTTCGTCCTTGAACACAGCCAGGTCCAGTCTGTTGACGAAGGAGAAGATCAGTTTTGGGGCTTCCATTTCTGCAGGGCAGATTCCAAGTGTTAGTCCCCGAATCGTGCTTCTTCTTGTCGTAAAACTTATGACGCAAAAGAAATAGTCCGAACACATTTCCGTTTATCTTAGTATATTTGTGGTATTAAAATAAAATTTATTTAGATAATTATTTTTCAAAAAAATTTGTTTGTTAGGAAGGAGAATTATTAAAAGAAGGAGAGTTGTAGGAAGGGTAAAAGGAATTGATTAGGAACTGGAAAAGGAAGAGAAAGTCTTGTAGAAACTTCTCGACCCGCAAGATCGCTCCTAAACTAATACCTATTGGGGGCCCACCCCACCTCAAAAATGAGGTAAAAGGACCTCAGAACCTCTCTATTTAGGGGTGTCTAAACTGTGGCTCCTAAATCCGAGAGAATGTTGGCTATACTTGTTCAAGGTAGAAATGAACATAGTATTCCAACGGAAAGAAGGGTAGTTTGATCCACTAGGGACATGTATACGGTACCAATTTTAGAAAGCAGAACTATCTGATTAAAATGGAGAGAGGAATTATCCCCAGCGGAGTCGCCAGAAGTTGTCGGCATATTTTTAGGTTGAGTGTTGTATTTTTGAAAAGGGGTCGCCTACGGAAATTGTCGGCGAAGTTTAGATTTTAAATTTAATTTAAATATGTATATAATTTAAAAGATATCATTTGATTTTGAAAGTAATTTTAAGTTTAAAAGTTTTAAGATATGAAATCAAACCAATCTCACATCCCAAATAGTTTATATAAACGAGCACCACACCACAAACCGTGTATCTATCCCGAAGAATAGACACACTGCTTGATGATGAGGCTCGATTAAATAAACTAGAGGATTTGTGACATCCGTTTGGTCCGCGAACCAATTTTATAAGCCGACAAATTCCCCTGCTTAATATAAATGAATTAAACAGGGTTTATATTACCTGGGTTCTTAAAATTCCCTATAAGGGAAAGCCCCTATAGTTAATTACATCTTAAATGATGGGAATCACTTAAGAAAACTCTCGATAATAATCAATAATTCTGCTTTCAAGAATTTCAAAGTTTAAGTTTTCAAGGGATTGAATTTTGGAATTTCAATAAGGAATGGATCAAGTTTGGAACATTTTGTTTTGGGAATTCAAAGGAAGAAAGGTAGGAGAAATTACAGATTCTAAGTGAACTTCGGTAGTTTCCCAACTATCCTGTTGTTTAGCTTGAATTTAGGAAAGTCCTAATATTTATTTAATGTTTTGATCTTGCCAATTTTAATTAATTAGAACTTATATTCGTGTGAGATGATCATGCAAATAGCCTCGAAGATGTGAGGGTTTATGTCGTATCGGACGACTACCTCGAAATCCTAAGACTGGTTAGGGCTTAATTTGCAATGCAAATGCCTAACAAAAGGTTGAGGATTTATGTTGCACTAGGCAAACTACCTCGAAATCCTATAGCTTGGTTATTTAATTCTAAGAAAGTTTTGCTGAAGTAGACTCAGGTTTTACTGATGACGATGGCCGTGCTGCCCACCATGCTTCGAGCTCCTTGTTTTTGTAGAGGGTTTAGTTTAAGAAAATTATAATCAAAAGAAAAGAGAGGAGTTTGGTTTTAGAAATCTTAAATTCCAAGTGTTTTTTATATTTTAATTAAAACAAATCTTAAAGTTGATTATAACAACACCGGTTAAGATCCCACGGTTCCATCCTTCCGGCATCGTTATTTTTATCGGATTTACTTAGTCCAGATGAATTTGCTAAACTTAACTAAATGAGTTCCACACTTTCATTTAGACCGTGGGAAATCCCGTTAGCAACATGTAGGTTACATCATCCTAGGTATTCCCGATCATCCAACAAGACGTTTTAATTTAGTTGTAATTGTAGTTTTGTGTTCTGTTTGTGATTAAATTTTGAGTTGTTTTATATTTTGAAATGTTGTGGCGGTGAATTTTATCTTGCAATGACTTTTAATTTAGTTTTACTTTCAGTTTTAGGGACTATCCTAAAGGTGTGGGTTTTCATGCAACAGTTGTTTATCATGCAAGAAAAGTAAGTGCATTTGCAATAAGGCAAATTGCAAGAAAGTAAATTACAATAAAATAAAAGCGTACCTGGAGGGTCTTCCCGTCATCCCAGGCTGCGCTTAAACACAATTTAGAATATTTAAGCACTTAAAGCAAATTCCTAGGAAAAGCTAAGGGAAGGGTTATGGTTTTCTACCAAGTTCCTAATCCTATAGCTAGTCATCTCCTATGACGTCTAGGTTCTTGTGTTTTGGTTTGAGGACGATTTTCTTCATCAAAGAACAATTAAGTTTAATTGTTCTTATAAACACCCTATCGTACTGAGGAAGTGCTTAAGACGAATCTTAAACATCTTTTCAATACTTCTAGGATCATTTTAAGTCCAGAAGAATTTAATTATACAGTGAATCAATCATCCAGGAGTTCAAGTTTTGTTATCTTGCTCAGTGAACTAGGACATTTGAATATCTTATGAGTGAAATAATACTTCACTTAACACTCCATTTAGGAGTTATGACAATAAGAGCTTTTGAGGGCAAATCGATATTCAAGTGATTTGTGATTCGACTTAATTTTAATTAATGGGTTTAAATTTGGAATAGTGTTCAAGTTGTTTTAGATTTATTTTTGAATTCTTTATGTCTTAAGTGATGTTATATTTAATTTAATTTAATTTAATTTAATTTTGTTTAGTTTTAATTTTAATTTAATTTTATTTATTTAATTTTATTTTATTTTAACTTGATTTTATTTTTTTTATTTAATTTAATTTAATTTAATATGTTTTAATTTAATTTAATTTAATGTGATTTAATTTAATTTAATTTAATTTAATTTAATTTAAATTTTAATTTAAATTTAAATTTTAATTTGGTTTTATTTTTTTTAATTTTAATTTAATTTAAATTCTAATTTAATTTTATTATTTTTCTTTTACTTTTAATCTAATATTTTATTTTTTTATGCTTTAGGGATGATTTAATTTTAATTGTTAAAGTATTAATTTAATTGAAATTTTAAAAGGATTTAATTTAAATGTTTTAATTTTAATTTCATTTAATGATTAAGCATTTTAAGTTTTGAATTTGGATTATCATTTTAATTAGGAATTAAATATTATTGAGGTGATTAATTTAGGGATTCTTAGGTTAAAGAATAAAATTCTTCCTAATAATATCCCTATTTTAATAATTCTAATTTTTCATTATTCTTCCAAATTTAATTAATTATTTAATTAGGGTTTATTTTGATTACTTTCAAATTGTTAGGTAGGTTTCTACCCTTTAATTACCTAAGTTTCAAACATCCAAAATCAACTTAGTATCAAATATTTTACCCACCCTTTTAATTAAACATAAAATTTTTAATTATAGGTTAAAATTTTAATTACTATTTTGCCCTTTATGCTTACTACTTCCATAACTCACTAAATTGAGCTTAAATGAATTTGAAATTTTTATGTTACTTCACTCATATGTCAATCAAGACATTAGAGGAGAAAATGTGATTTTTCTATATTTAATTTATTTATATAATTATTTTTGGTGGAAAATAAGAATTTTCAAGGAAAATTTAATAAAATGACCAAGGGAAAGTTTCTGTCCTTAACAAAATTATGGGACATTCCTAATGACCAGAGGACCACTTGGACCAATTTTGGTGATTTTTTGAATTATATTATTTTTATTATAATTATTTTGAGTTTTGGAGTATTAATTAATTTAAAAATAAAATAAAGGCTGAAAAATGAATTTTATATTTATAAAAAATATCTCTGATATCAAAGAAACCATAGAACCAATTTTTATAATTTTCTGATTTGTCTTTGATTTATTAGAATTATTTTAGTGGAAATGCTAGAAAATACATTTTTTTTAATTTTAAAATTACCTTAGGGCTTTAAAATTTAATATCTCATCATAGAGACTTAAGAAAAATATGGGGTTTGTTCCTAAGTGATTAAAATTTAAAATGTAACATTTTGGTGAATTTTATTATTTTTGTGATTTTTATTATTTTTAATTATTAAAAATATTAAAATAATGCAAAAATCAACTTTTTGGAAAATTGTAATTTTAATTTTCTTAAATTCCCCTGATATTAGAGAGGCTCCAAAACCAATTTGGTGAATTTTTGAAGAGGATTTTGAAAGTTATGAATTTTTAAAGTTTAAGTTTGGCTAAATGGCTTAATCAACCCATTTGATAGGGCTAACCAAGTCCAATTGACTTCAAACTTTTATGGTGGGTTCCTCTAATCCTAAAGGTCATTGGAGAATTGATTTCAAGTCAATGTATGATTAGCTCTAATTAATTAAAGCTCCATTTTGTGTGTTTAAGCAAATTAGGGTCATTACAAGTGAGTTAACTCAAGACCTATTTTCCCTAGGGTCCTCTGGTCATAAGAGACATCACCAAATTTTCCTAGAATTTATTTCACAACATGCTAATTGTTAGAATTAAAATACTCAGAATAGTGACCTTGAATTGAAAAATCAATAACTCTTCATAGGGGTAGCCTCTGACTTTGGAAAATTTAGGGAATGTTCCCAAATTCAGAGGCTTCAAAAGCCCTGTGGTCTCATGCCATGGTGAATTGTAAACATGCATGGAGAATTTAAATAGTGCAAAGAGTAAATAAATAATTAAAAATAAAATACTTGATGAAATTAAATGATTTCTTTTCCACATTATTCTCCTCTGTTCACTGAGCAAGAGGGTATTTTTATTTTATTTTTCTGATTTTCCTACACAAAGTTATGCATTTTTGAAGTTTAGGGAATTAAATAAATAAAAAATACCCTAATTTCCTACTTATCCACGCGGCACCACGCCATCCTCGGCAGCTCCGAAAGGCCACGCGTCGTCTTCTGATTCGGCGCCGCCATCCGACTCAACACTCCAGGGCCCCGCGGTTCACGTACCATGGCGCTATCCGTCTCAATCCAGACCGTCCGCTTGATACACGCTCGATCCGACGGCTCCCAATCATCGTCTACAACTGGTGTGCACCCATGACTGTCAACCTTCTAACCCTAATTTCTCACTCGATTCTCAACGGATTTTCATGTTCTTATGCTCTATGGATTCGTCTTGAGGAGACAAACACATACATACGGTAAACATGTATTGAAATTGACTCAAATTAAATAGAGAATCTCTGTAAGCTCGGGAAGAATAGTGAGTCCATACCTTTGCTCATAGAAGTGAAGCTTTGATCTGAGAGTTGTGTCACCTTAGATTTGGTCCAAGTAAGCTCCAGATGAAGTCCCTTGGTCTGGTGAATTGTCCAGGTATGATTTCGACCACAGCCGATTACAAAGCTTGGAGTCTGGAACAGATGGGTGGCCTGGAGAAGGGGCTTTTGCTGGTATGCTTCTTCTCTTGGTCTGGTGAAGGTGCAGGACCAATCAATTTGGGGATTGGCTCACTGTGGAGAAGTGTCCTGGTTTTGGGCTTGGATTTTAACTCTGAAATTGAGCTCACAGAGAGGAAATGGCAGGGGCATTTCAGTGGGGATCAAGTTCTCTATGTGTGGGGAGTAGTCTGGAATGATTTTGGCAGAGTTTCCTTAAGGTTGGTTCAGCACCTCTTCCATGGCCGAGAGAGGTGGGGTTTAAATAGGAGAGGCTGGAGGGCCTCCCAGGGGGAGTTAGGGCTTGGGATCAGCTGCTTAGGTCAAGGGAAGAACAGCCATGTCAGCCACTGGACTTGGGGCAGCTCATCAAGGGAGAATTGAATTTTTTGGCTCCTCCCAAGGTTTTGGCCATGGTGTTTTCCGGCGGCCTGGTGGTTGGCCGGCCAGGCACTGGTCACCATCTAGTTCAGGGAGGTCAGGGGTTGAATTTGGTGAAGTCAATTGGGGTTTGACATCTGTAAAGGGCTTGATTTAAGTGGAATGGGGCAAGAGTGTATTTTGGCTAAGTTTGGTCAAATACATGGATTGGGCTAGGTGCACCTCCCCAAGGCTAATTTGGGCTGAAGAGAAAGTCATTTGGTTCAGCTTAATTAGTGGGGAGAAGTCACCATCCAAGTACAATTAGGCTTAAGCATGAATTAGTGGAGACATGGGAGTGGTTAATCACTCTAAGGGATTATGGAAAGGACCTCCTCCATTTGCCCAAGATAGCATGGTGACATGTAAAGGGGCTTTCATGGCTTCCATGTGGCTCATGCATGGCTTCATGGCTTGCCTATGGCTTGCACATAGCTTGGCTTACTTATATGAAAATGGATTTTGGCATTTTTTATAAATGTATGAGAGGTTAACATGAAACTTGATTTAGAATAAATTTATATTTGATTGGAACTTTAGGGATGGTTTTAATTGAAGTCATGATGAAGAAGAGTGTCATATGGGCTTTGTATGAATTTTGGGCCTTTAAAATTTAGTGAAGATGGGCTTTTAAAATGGTTTAGGGAAGTGGGCTTTTGGATTTTAAAATGGACTTTAGGATGAAAGTTTGGTAAAGGCTTGGGCCAAATAATTGTTGGGTTTGGTTTAGGGATGTTTCATGAGTGATTTGGAATAAATTTGAGGTGGTTTGGGCTTTAATTGGGTTGGATTTGGGTTCATTTGGTACATGGGCCAATGTAAGTCAAATTGGGTTAACTTGGGCTAATGTTGAGCTAATGTTGAAATTGATGTAAAATTAATGTTGGGAAATGTTTATGGGAGTGTTTCAAAGAGGTTTTGACTTTGTTTGGGTTTTGATTTTGGGGTTTGGGCTTATTTGGGTTAGGTTAGGGTTTAGGTCAAAATTGGGCCTTTTAGCTTTGGGTTGAATTTGAGTGGGGTTTGGGTCTAAATTTTGGGTAAATCATGTTAGTGTTTTGTTTTTGGGGATGTTAAGGAAGGTTTAGAAAAGGTTTGGGGTTAATTGGAGTTGAAATGGGTTAGTTTGGGCTAAGTTTGGATCATGGGTCCAAATTGGGCTTTAAGGTCAAAAGTGAAATTGGATTCAAATGCCAATCAAATTGGGCTTGGATTTGGTCTAGATTGGTGTTGGGTATGTTGAATTGAAGTTTAGAATTGAATTGGACCAGAATTTGGGTCAATTGGGTAGGTTTGGTTTGACATTGGGTTCATTTTGGGTTAAAGGGGTAAATTGACAAAATTGGCCTATGGTGTAGTTGAACAAAATGAAATTGGAAATATTTGGGATTTTTTGAAATTTTCAGGGAATTTTCTGAATTTTTGGATTTTTGGGTCAAGAGGGGCATTTTGGGTATTTGGAGGGTATTGGGAGGTATTTTTGGAATCTTTGGTATTTTTGTATATGAATGATAAATTTGAGTAATGTGGGAATGTTTGGGATTGGTCTTGAGTAATTTTGGGTGATTTGGAGATTTTTTGAAAAATTTAGGTAATTTCAAGGGTTTTGGGTAGGCTAGGCGGGTGTAGGGTCCCGGGGGTCAAAAATTGGAAATTTAGAAAATTGAAGATTGGGTAAATGTAAGTGGAATGAAATCATTTTGGTTGAGCCATGAAGCCATGTTAAGCCTATATGAGCCATGAGAGGACTCATTTGAGGCATTCACTATGTTGTTCCTAACCCTCTTGGCCAAGGGCTTAGGGGTTAAGGTCCATCCATATGAATTACCTACATGAGTCAAGGAGATCAAGTTGGGTATGGGTGTGGTTTTAGGAGGTGCCTGAAAGTGTAGTGTATAAGTTTAGTGTGTGTAAGTCAGCCCTCACCAGACTAGGCCACCCAGGGCAGTCCTAAGGCCAAAGAGTCGTATAGGAAGTTATCCTTTAAACTTCCACATTTGATTTCAACCCTCTCGGTGATTAGGGGTCTACAATCAAGTTTGTGGAGTTTGCAGGGAGTTTAAAAGTGGTTTGAATTTCTAAGTGGTGGGTCCCAATTCTAGTCCTCTAAGATAGTCAAAGGAAAAGCCTAAGGCTAGATCCTAAACACTAAAGAGGGAAGAGAAGACCTCATCAAAATGAGGTCAACAAATTGACCCCCAATAGGTGTGGTGTGCTAACCAAGCACACCGCGCGTATTGGTGTTGACCGAAGAGATCAACAAAACCAACATTGATGTCCAAGTGACAAACTTGGGATAGAGTAGAAGAGTTTCCGCTAGGGAGTGTCAAGTATATCTCTGAGACTGGAGATTCCTGAACTCTCGCTGGGGAAAGGAAAAGGAGGTGAATCCCAAATCACATGATCTGGGGGAATTTCGACTTAGATTTCATTTTGTTTCTTTTTAAGTTTTGATGTGTGAGCTCAGATTTTAGTTTGAGTTTCAATTTAGATTGAAGTTTTGTTAAAATTAATTCGAAGGAATTTAAACTTGAAATGAAAAAATGGAATTTTGTGGTTTTAGATGTGACATCTTCAACCTCAAAAGAAAATTGAATTGATCGGATTGAATCATTGCAATGAGGAGAGATCTCAGAGCAATGCGGTATTGGATGTAAAATCCTTAACCTCAAGAGTTTGATTTTGATGTATTTCATTGCAGTAGGGAAAGAATCCTAAAGCGATGCAGTCTCGGATGTAAAATCCTCAACCCCAAAAGTTTGACTTTAATGTATTTCATTGCAATAGAGAAAGAATCCTAAAGCAATGCAGTCTCAGATGTAAAATCCTCAACCCCAAATATTTGATTTTGATGTATTTCATTGCGATAGGGAAAGAATCCTAAAGCAATGCAGTCTCGGATGTAAAATCTTTAACCCCAAGAATTTGAGTTTTGATGTATTTCATTGCGATAAGGAAAGAATCCTAAAGATAGGGAAAGAATCCTAAAGCAATGCAGTCTCGGGTGTAGGGTCCCCGGGGTCAAAAATTGAAATTTTGGAAAATTGAAGATTGGGTAAATGTAAGTGGAATGAAATCATTGTAGTTGAGCCATGAAGCCATATCAAGCCCACATGAGCCATGAAGGGACTCATTTGAGGCATTCACTATGGTGTTCCTAACCCTCTTAGCCAAGGGCTTAGGGGTTAAGGACCATCCATGTGAATCACCTCCATGAGTCAGGAGGTCAAGTTGGGTATGGGTGTGGTTTTAGGAGGTGTGTGAAAGTGTAGTGTATAAGTGTAGTGTGTGTGTAAGGCAGCCCTTCACCAGACCAGGCCACCCAGGGCAGTCCTAAGGCCAAAGAGTCCTATAGGAACTCATCCTCTAAACTTCCACACTTGATTTCAACCCTCTAGGTGATTAGGGGTCTACAATCAAGTTTGTGGAGTTTGCAGGGAGTTAAGAGGTGTTTTTTGAAATTCTAAAAGGTGGGTTCAACTTCTAGTCCTCTAAGATAGTCAAAGGAAAAGCCTAAGGCTAGATCCTAAGTACTAAAGAGAGAAGAGAAGACATCATCAAAAATGAGGTCAACAAAGACATTAAACTTAATTATAAACCTTAATTACTTTAGGTTTAATATAAAAATCAAAGTTTTATTAAGTTTAAGGACATATTATACTTAATTAATTAAAACTTAATTACATTATGTTTAATATAAATCAAATTTTAATTAAGTTTCAGGACATATTAAACTTAACTAATTAAACATTAATATAAAGATTAAAAATTTTTTAAGTTTAAGAACATATTAAATTTAATTAATTAAACCTTAACATAAAAATTAAATTTTATTTATGTTTAAGGACATATTAAACTTAATTAATTACACTCTAATATAATAATAAAATTTTAATTAAGTTTAAGGACATTAAATATAATTAATTAAACCTTAATTTAAAAATTAAACATTAATTCAGTTTAAAGACATTAAATTAACATAAACCCTAAATAGGTATAACCCATTAGACCTAATTAAATCATTAAGTCTTAATTAAATTAGACTTAATCAAACCAAAATCTTAATTAGGACTGACCCACTAGACCTAATTAAATGATTAAGTCTTAATTAAACTAAACTTTAACAAACTTTAAAACAATTAGACCTAACCCCAACTAAGTTTAGTTAATCAATTAAATCTTACTAAATTATGTTTAATTAACCTTAAACTAATTAGACTTAACCTTAATTAAGTCTAATAATCAATTAAACCTTACCCAAATTAGGTTTATTTAACCTTAAACCAATTAGACTTGACTCTAATTAAATCTTCTTAATCAATTATGAATTATCAAATTAGATTTAACCCTAATTAAGTCTAATTAATCAATTAAACCTTACCCAAATTAGGTTTAATTAACTTTAAAACAATTAGACTTACCCTAATTAAGTCTAATTAATCAGTTAAACTTTACCCAATCTAGGTTTAATTAACCTTAAATCAATAAGGTTTAAACCTAATTAACTACAAACCCTTATCAAACAAAACTTATAACTTAGATTCAACCTAACTTGAACCCAAGTTAAACCTAAACTTAAGTTCAACCCATATTGAACTTAAGTCAAAACTTCTAACTTAGGTTTAACTTAACTTGAACCTATGTTGACCTAGTTTAACCCATATTGAACTTAAGTAAAAAACGCCTAACTTAGGTTCAACCTAACTTGAATCCAAAGTGACCTAAACTAAGATCAATTCATATTGAACTAAAGTTAAAGCCTAAGTTCAAACTAAACCTAACCCAACTTAAACATAATATAAAGTTAACTTAGATTCAACCTAAGTTAAGTCTAAATTATTATAAATCTTAAAGACTTAATATAACATAAAGCGACAAAAAACATAAGTTCAAACCAAATTGAATTTAATTGAACTAAAGTTAAATCAAACTTAACTTAACATAAAACTCAACCCATATTCAAACAAGATAAATCGACATAAAGTTCGACCTAAATCATCGACAAAAAATTTAAGTTCAAAAAAAATTGAATTTAATTGAACTAATGCTAAATCAAACTTAACTTAACATAAAACTCAACCCTTATTCAAACAAGATAAATAGACCTAAAGTTCGACCTAAATCAAACTTAACGTAACATAAAAGTTCATTCAACACAACAACGATCATAATAAAATCCAACTTGACATAAATTTTTGAATAAAATCAACCCAAACCGGAATTGATATAAACAACAACAAAATCTTCTACAAACATAGAAAAAACTAACAAAGAATCTCAAAAATAAATAATTTAAAATCAAACATAGACCGACATTTAAAATCAACTTTAAAACATAAATCAGTAAATGAAACTTAACCAAATTTAGATATCTGTCAATTCTAAAATGACGACAGACTATTATTTTCTGACACTATTTGCTTTGCAGGGATGAAAACAAAATCTTGCCTAGATTTTCTTTGCATATGATAGGGTGTGTTAACTCCGTTTTATAGGACGATGACGGCGAGATGACGACATTAAAACAAAATAAACAAAACGACATGACATAAAATAAGCAAAAACAATTTAACTTAAAAACCTCGCTTAGATTTTCTTTGAATGTTAAAGGATGAGCTAACTCTATTTTGCAGAACGTCGACAATGAAATAATAATAATAAAAAGCATCAAAATTAAACAAAATTAACCAAACAACATCAAAATAGTACTAAACAAAACAACAAGACATGATAAAACAAAATAAAACAAAAATGAGACATGAAACTGTAACATGACAATTGAGAAACAAAAATAATCAAAATAAGACAACAAATATCATCTTCGCATTATAATATACCTCATGACATAAGTAATTAACATAATATCTCACAACAAAACGATATAAACATTAGGAATAAAACATTTGAATGTTTATTTTCCTAAAAAGTATTCAGAAAATGAGTTTTTAACATTAATTAAGAGTTTTCTTAGGCAAAACTAGAATTTCCTAGGATGTAATTAACTATAAAAGCTTGCTTCTATAGGAGAGGTAAAAAGAACTCAGAATAGGTTAGATACCTAAAAATCTCTAGTTATCGGACTTATGATTTTCTTAATAGGATAAGAACATTCTAGAGTTATCCTTATAAAGATGTCACATTACCTTTACTTTGGTTGTCTATTTTACTCCTTTTCATTTTCTTTTACCCTTTTCAAAAAGGGAATAAAGATTGAGGCAATATAAATAGACTGGCAACTCTTTAACATTTGACATGACGTCCAGGAATTTGTGGTGATTGGAATCCCGACGAGTTTCCATCCTCGACAAGAGAGTGGTGACTCCACTGGGGATTTGATTTTATAGATTCCTTATCTTCGTCTTTTGTTAAAATACTTATTTTCAGAAGATCATTCGAAAAACAATATCATCTTTTCTAGCTCTTTTAAAGAGCTATCTTCGATAAAACAATAATGATTCCAGTTCATAGATAAGTCTATCATAAAATTTTGACATAAAATTTTTGTGGACTTTGGTAGAAGACTGCAATGGATTCTTGATGCCCAAATATTTATGCTTACGATTTAGATATGAAATTTATGATTTATAATATGGCATTCTATGCAAGTATACGTATCGTTTATCAAGTAATATAGAACTTTTTGATTAAGCTCCGAGATATCAAACCCACAGGGAAATGTGTAAAAATTTAAAGAAATAAGAAAAATAACTTTTTACTTTTTTAATTTATTTTTGTATGTTTTAAGGATTTAATTTCAAAAAGTTGTTTTTGATATTTTTAATAACAAGTTTAAGCAGGAAATGAAATTATCAATACTCTAAACACAATATAAAAGTTATAAGAATCAAATATCTTTTTCCTTCTTCAATGAATCAGTAATAATTATGGATATTTGTTGACCTCATTTTTGATGAGGTCTTTTCTCTTCTCTCTCCATAGTACTTAGGATCTAGACTTAGGCTTTCCCTTTGACTATTTTAGAGGACTAGAAATGGAACCCACCACTTAGAAATTGAAACACCTCTTAACTCCCTGCAAACACCATAAGTTTGATTGTAAACCCCTAAGTCACTTGGAGAGTTAAGATCAAATGTGGAGGTTTAAAGGATGAGTTCCCTATAGGACTCTTTGGCCTTAGGACTACCCTGGGTGGCCTGGTCTAGTGAGGGTTGACCTGCATACACTACACTTTCACACACATTCCAAATCCTAAAACCATTCATACCTAGCTTGACTTCATGACTCATGCAGGTAATTCATATGGATGGACCTTAAACCCTAGGCCCTTCGCTAAGAGGGTTAGGAACAATATAGTGAATGCATCAAATGACTCCTCTCATGGCTCTTATGGACTTGATATGGCTTCATGGCTCAACCAAAGTGATTCCATTCTACTCAAAATTGATCAATCTTCATTTTTCCAAAATTTCAATTTTTGACCCCCGGGGCCCTACACGCACTAAACCTACCAAATGCCCTTGAAACTACCCAAAATTTGCAAAATCACCTAAATTACCCAAAATTCCTCAAAACCAATCCTAAACATTTCCCTCCTTTCAAATTGATCATCCTTAGCCAAATATACCAAAATTTCCAAAAATACCCCCCAATACCCTCCAAATACCAAAAATGCCCTTCTTAACCAAAAAATCCATAAATTCCAAAAAATTCCCAAAAAATTTCAAAAAATCCCAAATATTCCCAATTTCATTTTGGTCAACTACACCATAGGCCAATTTTCTCAATTTAACCCACTTTTACAGAACCCCCAATTTGACCCATTTTTAACCCAAGTGGACCCAATGTCCCACTAAATCAACCCAATTGACCTCAATGTTGATCCAATCCAATTCTAAACTTCAATTCAATATCGCCAATATAAATTTAGACCAAATCCAAGCCCAATTTGATTAAAATTTGGATCCAATTCCACATTGAAGCTTAAAGCCCAATTTTGGCCCATGACCTAAACCTAGCCCAAACCAACCCAATTCAACCCTAATTAACCACAATTCTTTTCCTAAACCTTCCTAATATCCCAACAAACAAAACACTAACAAGATTTTCCTCAAATTTGAACCTAAAACAACACCCAAACCTAACCTAAAACCAAAATCCCCATTTTTGGCCTAAACCCACCATAAACCCAAATGGACCCAAATCCCAAAATCAAAGCGCAACCAAAGTTGAAAACTCTTTATAAAACTCCCATAAACATTTCTCAACATTAATTTTACATCAAATCTAACCTTAGCCAAACCTTAGCCCAAGTTAGCCCAATTTGACCCACTTTGGCCCCTTTACCAAAAAGTCCCAAATCAAACCCAATTCAACTCCAAATCACCTCAAATTTGTTTCAAACCACTTATGACACATCCCTAAACTAAACCCAACATTTGTTTGGCCCAATCCTTCACAAAATTTCCATCCACCAATTTGTTTTCAAACCTAAAAGCCCACTTTCTTAAACCTTTCTAAAAGCCCACTTCCACCAAATCCAAAAGCCCAAAAATTCATCCAAAGTCCATATGACACTCTTCTTCATCATGCATTCAATTAAAATCATCCCTAAGTCCTAGACCAATGATCAAATGATTCTAAATAAAGTTTCATCCAAATTTTCACCAAAATCCATCAAAAATCCCAAAATCCATTTTCATGAAATTGAGCCAAGCCATGGGCAAGCCATAGGCTAGCCATGAAGCCATCCTTAAGCCCCATGCAAGCCATGTGAGTGGTGTTCATGTGACCATACCATATTGGGCAAAAGGAGGGGGACCTTTAATGATTCCCTTAAGAGTGATTAAACTTTTTCATGCTTCCCCTAAGCCATGCTTAAGCTTAAATATGCCTAGAAGGTGACTTCTCCCCACTAAGCTAGCTGACTTACCTGATTCCCTTCAGCCCAAATCAGACCTTGGTGGGTACACCAAGCCCATTTCCATGGGTTGACCAAACTAAGTCCAAAAGAGCCCCTTTCCCATTCCATTTTGAATCAATCTCTTTACACATGGCCAATCTCCATTGCTTGCACCAAATTCAAACCCTGACCTCACTGACCATGAAGGTGACCCATGCCTGGCCGCCAGCCACCACAGTCGCCGGAAAACACCATGGCCGATAGCTTTATTTGGATTCAAAAATTCAAATTCACCTGGCTGAGCTGTCCCAACTCAATTGGACTCCATGGCTGTTCTTCACTTGCATAGAGCAGCTGATCCCAAGCCCTAACTCCCCCATGAGAAGCCCTCCAGCTATGCCTATTTAAACCCACCACCTTATCGGCCAAATAAGGTGATGAACCAGAGCTTAACAAAACTCTGCCAAAATTGCTCCAGGACCTTCTCCTAACCTAGAGGAATTGATCCCCAGTGTCCCTTTGCCTTAATCCCCATTGACAAAGCTCAATTTTTCAGTCAAAAATCCACAAAAAACTAGGACATCTCTTGAACCTCCAACAAAATCAAATTAAACTCATCCACACCTGCACAGCACCAAGAGAAGGAGTTCCCCAGTAGAAGCCCCCTCACAAGGCCAGCCATTCTCTCTATCGTCCAAGCTTTGAAATCGGGCTTGGTGGAACTTGTACTTAGACAATTCGACAGGGCCAGAGGATTCATCCCCAGGCTTCTCCAACTCCAGCGAACGCGTCGAGCACATTTAGTTGAGGCCTCACCTCCTGAACTAAGGTATGGACACTCCTCCCCGAGAGCTTCCAGTGATTCTCCATTTTGTTTGAGTTGATTTCAATGCATGTAAACTGTATGGATGTGTTCGTCTCTTTAAGACGAATCCATAGAGTATAAGAACACAAAAATTTGTTGGGAAATGAGAGAGATGTTAGGGTTTTAGTGTGGACGGTCACGGGTGTACACCAGTCGTAGACGATGACCAGGCGCCATCCGATCGCGCATGTATTGAGTGGACGGTCTAGATTGCGCCGGATCGACGAACGGTACGTGAACTGCGGGCCCCAGGAGCGGTGAGTCAGATGGTAGTGTCAATAGGGAGGCAACGCATAGGCTTTCGGAGCTGCCGAGGATGAGTCGGCACCGCGTGGATAAGTAGAAAAATATGAATTTTTTGATTTATTTAAATACCCTGAAATTGAAAAATCCATATCTTTGTGTAGAAAAATCACAAAAATATAATAAAAATATCATCTTGCTCAGTGAATAGAGGAGAATAATGTGGAAAAGAATTAAGTCAATTTGATGAGTATTTTATTTTTAATTAATTATTTACTCATTTCAGTATTTTAATTCTCCATTTTCATAGACAATTCACCATGGTATGAGACCCTAGGATTAAGTCAATTTGAAGCCTCTGATCTTGGAAACATTCCCTGAATTTTTAAAGGTCAGAGGCTATCTCTATGGCAAGTTATGTATTTTTCAATTTTATGTCTCTGTTTTTGGTATTTTAATTCCATTAATTAGTATATTGCTTAGAAAATTCTAGGAAAATTTGAGAAAGTTTCTTAGGATCAGAGGACCCTAGGATAATTATTTTTTAAGTTAATTCATTAAAAATAACCCTAATTGGCCTAATTACTCAAAACTGAACTATAATTAATTGTGGTTAACCACACATCAAAAGAACTTGAAAATAATTCTCCACTGATCTTTAGGATCAGAGGGACCTAACATAAAAATTTAAAATCAATTAGAAATGTTTAACCCCACTAAATGGATTAATTAAGTCACATAAGTAATATAAAACCTTAAAAATTCATAACTCCAAAAATACACTTTAAAAATTCACCAAATTAGTTTTGGGGCTTCTCTGATATCAGAGGAGTCTATGAAAATTAAAATTAGAATTTTCTAAAAATCTTCATTTTACACCTTATTTTAATATTTTAAATAATTAAAAAATCATAAAAATTACAAAAATATTAAAAATCATAAAAATGTTATATTTCACTCACTTAGGAATAAACCAAATATTTTTCCCAAGTCTCAAAGTAAAGATATTGGATTTTAAATGCTTAAGACAATTTTTAATAATAAAAATGGATTTTTCAACCTTTTCACTAAATTAATTCTAATAAATCAAAGAAAAATAAGAAAATTATAAAAATTATTTCTTTGAACTCCTTGAGGTTAGGGAGATTTATGAAAAATATAAAATCCATTTTTCAACCTTCATTTTATTTTATAATTAATTAATACTCCAAAATTCAAAATAATTATAATAAAAAAAATATAATTAAAAAATCACTAAAATTGGTCCAAGTGGTCCTCTAGTCAGTAGGAACATGCCATAATTTTCCTAAGGACAAAAACCTTACCTTGGTTATGTTGTCGAATTTTCATTGAAAATCCTTATTTTTCACAATAATAATAATATAAATTAAATTAAATTCAGAAAAATCACATTTTCTCCTCTTATGTCTTAATTAACATATGAGTGAAGTGGCATAAAAATTTCAAGTTCATTTGAGCCTAATTTTATGAGTTATGAAATAAATAAGCCTAAAGTAGCATAAAGGTAATTAAAGGATTTTAACCCTAATTAACATTTAGGTCTAATCAAAATGGGCGGGTGAAATATCTAATTTTCAAATTTTCATTAGAAGATTGAAACCTAGAGACTTAAGGTGTAGAAACCCATTAATCATCTTGAAAATATTTAAAGTAAATTTTAATTAATTAAACAATTCGAATTTTGGAAGAATAAGTTAAAATTTGGATTATTAAAATGGGGATATAATTTAGAGAGACTATAATAGCTTAAACTAAAATCTCTAAATGAACCACTATAATATTTAAATTTTAATTAAATTTAAAGTAATAATTGAAATTAATAATTAAATAATTAAAAGGAAAGTGAACCCTTAATTAAATTAAAACTGAAAACATTAAATAAATTGATAATTAAATTGAAATAAATTTAAAACATTAAAAAGAAAAATTATTAATTTCAAAAATCACTTGAAAACAAACTTAAAACAAATTTGAAACGTTAAAAATCAATTTCACAAAAATAAATTCTAAATTAAAAAAAATCAAACCAATTAAAAGTTAATCTAGAATATTGCAATTAAATTAAATTTAAATCATTAAAGTATAAATTAAATAATTTAAACTCCTCTTTCAATTCAAATGGTTTAAAACACTTAAGAATAAAACAACTTGAACACTATTCCAAACATAAATTTATTAGAATTTCATAACTAAATTAAATCACTTTAAATCATCAATTCCAATTTTAAATCATTAAATTCTTTAGCAAACTGATTTGCCCCCTAAAGGTTTTCATTATTATAACTCTTAAGTAGAGCATCAAGTGAAATGTCTTAAGTAGAGCATTATTATAACTCTTAATCAAACATCCTAATTCACTGAGCAAGAAACAAACTAAACTAAATTTTGGGATGATTAATTCACCTGTGCAATAAAACTCATTTGGACTCAAAAATAATCCCAAAAATATTGAAAAGATGTTTAGGACTCGTCCTAAACACTTCCTCAATATGATGGGATGTTTTAGAAGAACAATTGAATTTAATTGTTCTTTGATGAAGAAAATCATTCTTAAACAAAATACAAGAACCTAGGCGTCATAGGAGATGACTAGCAATAGGATTAGAAATTTGGTAGACAACCAGAACCTTCCCTTAGCTTTACCTATGTACTTGTTATAAATATTTAAATGCCCTAACATGTGTTTTAAGTGCAGCTTGGAATGACGAGAAGACCCTCCATGTATGCTTTTATTTTATTGCAATTTACTTTATTGCAATTTATTTAAGCTGCACCTTACTCCTCTTGCATGTTAAACAAGATTATTGCATGAAAACAGAGACTTTTAGGATAGCCACAAAACTGAAACCAAAACTAAATTAAAATCAACACAAGATAAAATTCACCTCCACAACATTCAAAAGATAAAACAACTCAAAATTTAATTACAAACAAAACACAAAACTACAACTATAACTAAATTAAAACGTCTTGTTGGATGATCGGGAATACCTCGGATGATGTAACCTACGTGTTGCTAACGGGATTTCCCACAGTCTAAATGAAAGTGTGGAACTCATTCAGTTGAGTTTAGCAAATTCATCTGGACTAAGTGGATCCAATAGAAAAAAACAGTGCAGGCATGATGGAACTGTGGGATCTTAACCGGTGTTGTTATAATCAACTTTAAGATTCCCCTAATAAAACATTAAAGACATTTGGACTTTAAGACTTCTAAAGCAAAACACTTCTCTCATCCCTTGACTTTCACCTTCTAAAACTAAACCTCTGCAACAACAAGGAGCTTGGAGCACGGTGGGCAACACGACCATCTTCTTCAGCAAAACTCGGGTCTACTTCAACAAAACTTTCTTAGTTTAAAATAACCAAGCCATAGGATTTCGAGGTAGTTTGCCTAGTGCAACATAAATCCTCAACTTTTTGTGAGGCACTTGCATAATCATTTTATGTAAATTAAGTCCTAATCGGTCTTAGGTTTCTGAGGTAGTTGTTTGGTATGACATAAACCCTCACATCTTCGAGGCTATTTGTATGATCATGTCATATAAATATAAGTCCTAATTAATTAAAATCAGCAGGATTGAAACATTAAACATACTCTTAAATTAAAGCCAAACAATATGATAGTTTAGGGAGTTGCCATGATTCTTCTTGGATCCTCAGCTTCTCTTACCTCTCTTCCATTGGACTCTTAAAATTAATTGTTCCAAATTTGAGCTAATCCCTTTTGAAATTCCAAAATCCAATCTTTTGAAAACCTTAAACTTTGAAATTCTTGAGAGCAAAACCACTGATCATTATTGAGAGTTTTCTTAAGTGTCTTCAGACATTTAAGATGTAATTAACTATAGGGGCTTGCCCGTATAGGGAACTTTAAGAACTCGGGTAATATAAACCCTGCTTAATTCCTTTATATTAAGTAGGGAAATTTGTCGGCTTATAAAATTGGTTCGCAGACCAAACGGATGTCACAAATCTTCTAGTTTATTTAATCGAGCCCCATCATCAAGCAATGTGTCTATTCCTCGGGATGGATACACGGTTTGTGGTGCGGTGCTCGTTTATATAAACTATTTGGGATATGAGATCGGTTTGATTTCATATCTTAATATTTTTTAAACTTAAAAATTATTTTCAAAACCAAATGCTACTTTCAAGTTATATATAATTATAAATTAAACACACAACCTAAAAATAAGCAGCACAACTTCTGGCGACTCCGCTGGGGACTAGTTCTTCTCTCCATCCTAATCAGATGGTTTTGCTTTCATAAATCGATAGTGAGTCCATATCCCTAGTGAACCAAACTATCATTCTTTCGTTGGCATACCTCGCTCTTTTCTATCTTGAGCAAGTATAGTCGACTCCCTTTTGGATTTAGGAGCCACTATTTAGACACCCCTAAACAGAGAGGTTCCGAAATCCTTTTACCTCTTAAGAGGTGGGGTGGACCCCCAATAGGTGTTAGCTTAGGAGCGGTCCTTCGGATTGAGAAGCCTTACGAGAATTTCTCTCCCTTTTCAATTCCAAACCGGGTCCCTTCCTTTTTATATAAACCTCCATTCTTTAAACATTTCGTTCCTAACAAACAAATCTTCTAATAAACAACCCTTTAATAAACAAACTCTTTTAGATCACAAATACACTAAGATAAACGAAAATGTGTTCGGACTCTTTCTTTTTTGTCCTAAGTTTTGTGACAAATGGAAGCATAATTCGGGACTGACGATCGAAAACTGCCCTGCAGAAAATGTCTGCCCCAAAGTTAATCTTCTCCTTCACCAACAGAATAGACTTCGCCGTTTACAAGGATGAGTTGCCCGACAATGGGATCATCCTTTTCGGATAAGGATTCAGTAACACAGATATCAAATTCATTGACTTCACTGACTTCGGACTAATGGACAAAGTGCCAGAAACTGAGAAACCCCTGATTGAGTTCAATCTGAAGGTCGACTCAAGAATTCCCTCCCCTGCAAAGGGTTCCAGCTGAAAGAAGTACTGCTATTTGTAGGAGGACTGTTGTCTCTACCCCCACCGGTCTAGTCATCTCTGCACCTACCCTGTCTTCTGCCAAGCTGAAGGGGAAGGAAATCAAAGTCTTTGATGAGCCTGTCACCGTGGAGGGTACAGATTTTGCTACAATACCATCTGTTTTCGAGATTGGGTCCAGTTCAAGAGTTGCACCCCTAACTCGGACTCAAAGGAGAAATAGAAGCAGAAAGATCGCCAGGATAGAGAAAGCCAAGGCCGCTGAAGTTTCTTTTCTGGAAGAGATCCCTCAACTGCCTGAGTATACACCTCTGTTGGAAGGGAGTAGGTTTCACCCCCTCTCTGCTGCATCGGATGAAGAAGACGTCCGAAAGATTGCCGCTACACTACCCCGACCTGCATACTTTAGTAACTATAAAAGAATAAGGGTTAAGACTATACCATTTGCTTGGCTACAAGCTGTGATAGAAAAATTGGCAAAGAAAGAAAGATGCCCCGTGTCAAAAATCCTAAGAAGAATGGGACGAGTGCCAGCTAGATCCCGCCTCGGACCGCGAGTAGAGCCTGTCACTGCCGTAGAGAAACCAAGGAAGAAAATGAGAGCTAGTTCACCTGTTGTTGTATCAGGCCATCATATTAGGGAGGACACCACCTACCAGCAAATAACCTACAGACCGTTCGGTCATAGGCCTTCTGCTACAAGAAGGATGGTGTGGCGACCTATTATTACCGAGTCGAGACCAACAAAATGTCCTGAGAAGAAAAGCCACGTCAAAGAGCCTGAATCAGAAGGAAGTGCTACTGCAATAAAAGAAACTCCCGGAAAAGAAGTTCAACAGTCAACACACGACAACCGCTAGACCGTGTGGTTGCTATAGGAAAGCTAAGGACGAATATCAGACGGTTGGCAAAAGAAAGAGGGGAAAAGTTGGAAAATGAAGTTAATTCATCAGAGTTCATGGATGAGGAGTATGCCGAGATCAACATGGTTGAGACACGAGCATCATCAGCTTCGCGAGGTGCTCCGGCAGCTACTGAAAGAGACGAAGTGGAAGTGATGAGAGCACAGCTTCGGGAAAAAGATGACACAATTTCTCAGATGGTAAAGAGGATGGAAGAGATGGCTTCTGCTTTAGCCACTCTCCAAAGTCAGGTGCAACCATAGAAAGAAACACCCCCAAAGATCATCCATATTGCAGATGGAGGAAAAGAGATCACACCCGTCAACGGAGACGAGCAACCAAAGAAGGATTCTTCACAGAGCATGATTCCCGAAAAGGACATTAAAAACATGGTAGAATAGCAGGTGTGAGAAGCTTTAACACAATCCAAGAGTGGAGCATCTATTCAGACGGGTAGACCTTACCCTGAAGAATTTGATGTCGTACAATACCCAAAAGGCTTCGTACCACCTCTGTTTAAGACTTTTGATGGAACGGGAAACCCCCGGCAGCATGTCGTACATTTTCGTGCTAGTTGCTGCAATGTCGGTCGGAGTGACGCTTTACTCTTCGGTCAGTTCGTCAGCAGTTTGTCAGGGATCACCTTCGACTGGTATGCATAATTGCCAAATGGTTCAGTTAAGACCTTTGTAGAATTGGAAAACCTCTTCGTTAAACAGTTTGCCGGGGCTCGGTACCACATCACCATCGGTGATCTAGTGGTGAAGCACCAGAAACCGAACGAGACTTTAGTGGATTACATACATCGATGGAGAAATTTAAGCATGAAGTGTGAACCACAACTACAAGGACAGCATGCGATCGGTATTTTGCTGAAAAGTATCCATGGCTCAATAGCACTTATCCTTAAAGGATTTACAATCAAGATTTTCGAGAAGCTGCTTAGCAAGGATGGGAGTTTACAAGAGGAAGCAAAGCAGCTAAGTTTTGTGGACAAGACCGATAAATAGAAACTGATGAAAACATTCGAAAAGAAGTCCAGAATATTCGTGGCAGTAGATAAAGGCAAGCAGCCAGTACAGATATAGCCAGAGAAGCCACAGCCTAGCTATCAACCACAGCAACGTACTTACCAACAACCTCAGCAGAGTTATCAACAGCCTCAACCAAGCTATCTGTTGTCTCAGCATTATGAACAACCGCCTCATCCACAGCGTACCCTGAAATATTTTCTGAATAAGGAATATCCATTCAAAACTGAAGCAGTAGCGAAGATGTTCCGCAATTTAATGAAGACACCCGATTTTTAGCTACCAGAGCCCAAGAGGCCAGAAGAAGTCAATAAGAAAGATCATTCAAACTATTGTCCTTACCACCGGATACTCGGGCATAAGATAGGGGATTGCATCACTTTCAAGATTTCGCTTGACGATAATCTCCGGAAAGGGAACATAACGATCCGGAAGAAATACTTGAAGGAACCCCAAAAGGGAGGTTCCTTCAATGTTATTTCAACAGATCCTATTGTTCTGATAGACCCTTACACGACCCATCATGGATGGAGTACCGTCTGGACAAAGTCTTCAAACAAAATCTTAGATCATATCCAGAACGCTTCAGTGCACGCTTTAACTCAAAGTTTGAAACGTGCCAAGCCGGTTCTATCGCTTGTGATTGAAGAACTGCCCCAGAAGGAAGAGAAGATCGTGGAAGAAAAGAAAACCGAGGCTCCAAAGAGTAGACTAGGGGCTGATTATCCTAGGATAGTTGTTTCCGATTCGTGGAAGAAATCCCTCGAACCTCTGACTCTGTATGATTATTTGCTCGCCCATGCGGGATCTTATAATGATAAGAGTTTTGGTGTTGGCTACGTTTTTACTGTTTCTAAAGATTACGTAACTAACGAAAACCAAGCTAATTCGGGTCTCGATTCTGATATAAATAACGATTCTCAAATCATACTAAACCTCAATGACCACGACGAAGGAGAAGACGTTCACAAGGATGGCTACGAAAGCTCAACAAGCGACGAGTCTATTTGTGAATTTCGAGGAGCTCCGATTGTGATAGAATTAGAGTCATCAGATTCCGAAGTAACACCAGAAGAGCCAGTCATTCCGATTCATGGGGAGACACCGGCAAATTCAACACCAGATTCAGAAGAAATAACTGAAGTTAATTTAACAAGTGGAAAAGTTCTACCCCTGAGAATGGGTCCAAAAGATAAATGAAAGCAGGTGGTTGCTCAGGAGGAGCCAACCCCAGCAGAGGAATTTCCCATTCGGGAAGAAACCAAGGAACATGGTAATAAAGTGGACTATAATGTGCTAGCCCATCTTAGGAAGCTACCAGCTAAACTAAGCATATACGACGCCCTGATCCTGTCAAAGGAGATGAGAGAAACTCTGATCAAGGCTTTACTTGATCTAGAAATTTGTTTGGCTCAAATGGCCGGTAATTCCTTCGACAAGGTTTGCTCGTTAAAAGAACAGCGAGGTGTTACCTTCACAGACAATGATCTACTACTCGGGACGGCTGATCACAAGCGACCGTCGTACATTTCAGTCAATATTGGAAAGATTACGCTCTCCAGGGTGTTAGTTTATCAGGGAGCATCAATCAACATAATGAGCCTTCGAACGTAGCATATTTGGAAATTGATGCTCGCGAACTTGAAGCGAACAAGATGTTATTGAGAGGGTTCAATCAGAAAGGAGAAAAAGCTCTTAGATCGATAACACTACTAATGAAAACCGGTGACTTAACAAAGACAACCGCAAAATTTCATATAATTGATTTTGAGACATCGTTCAATGCTCTACTGGGTCGGCCATGGATCCATGAAAACCGGATGGTACCGTCGTCTCTGCACCAGTGCATAAAATATTACGAAGGAGGAGAATAGTGTATCAAGGGTGACTTACAACCATTCTCCATACACAAGATTGGAATTCATGAAGATGCAGCCTATTACGCGCCTCAGAAGAAAACAATCTTCTCCAGAAATGTCATACCAAATGAAGCAAAAGAAGTGCAAGATGATGAAGAGCCTGAAATTATAGTCCAACAGTTACTCACCACTCCCTTACGGCGAGATGGTGAAGGTTTCTCCAAAACTCACACCCGAGGTCGAGGCCGGGGACGAGGTCGTGGAAGAGACATTAGAACAGTTGGACAGAAGAAACCAGTAATCAACTTTGATTGGGAGAACAATTCTGAAGAAGAAGAAATAAAGAAAGAAACAATGCAAATAAATCAAAAGAAACCTGAGTTCAAGATCTCTCTCGAAGATGAAAGGAATGAAGAATATAAATCGATGTAAAAGAAGATTAACCACTATGTACAAACTATGACCCTGACCCCGATACATTCTAATAAGATCAAGGGTATGGTGGTCAAGGAAGTGCATGGTGGTGGTACTAAACCAATCAAATTTTACCGTGGTGCTTCTTCTTCCAAAACTGAAAAAGATGTACAATTTAAAGATGTTGCTTCATCTGAACTAATGGAACTGACTTTTAAGTGGTACTCTCCCTGTGTTCAAAATTTAATTCAACGTGGTGTTTTACCTCGACAATGGACAAAATGTCAATCACAACATTTTGAAAAATTATGGAGCCGGCTTCACAATTCAAAACATGGTCTCGGATTCAGCACGGTAGGATCAGTTGACGATACGGGATTTTTCTTAGTTGTCACTTGCGAGCCTAATGAAGACTGCTTGGAAGCTTCAAAAGATCTCGAAGATCTACCAATCGGAGATGCTCCGCCAGATGTCAAAAAAGAAATTAAATTTACAATAGACGAGTTAATGGAAGTTAACTAAGGTACTAGCGAAGAGCCTAAGCTAACCTTTGTTAGCTCCTTACTCAATAAAGAAGACTTCGAAGAGATAATCAAGCTATTGATGGAATTCAAGGACTGTTTTGCTTGGAGTTATGATGAAATTTCGGGATTAGCTCCAGAAGTCACAGTTTACAGACTAGGAGTGGATCCCACTGTCGTTCCAGTCAGACAAGCTCCGAGAAGAAGCTAATAGACGCTAAATTTGTCCATGAGGAATAATATCCGACTTGGTTAGCCAATGTGGTACAAGTCAGAATTAAGAACGGTCAGATCAGGATCTGTGTGGATTTCAGAGATTTGAAAAAAGCATGTCCAAAGGATGAATTCTCGCTACCCGTTCCAGAATTGATGATCGACATTGCTTCAACACCTGAATTCTTCTCATTTATGGATGGATCATCAAGATACAACCAAATAAAGATGGCACTAGAAGATGAAAAGCTTACAGCTTTCAGAACACCAATCAGGGTATACTGCTACACAGTGATGCCGTTTGGATTAAAAAATGCAGGAGCAACCTATTAAAGAGCAATGACAAGGATTTTTTATTATCTCATTTACAACCAAGTCGAGTGTTACGTGGATGTTGTGGTCATCAAAAGCAAATTAAAGGAAGATCATTTGTATGATTTGAGAATTCTTTTGGGCGATTTAGACAATTTAACCTTAAGATGAATCCCCTGAAATGCGCCTTCTACGTCACCTCTGGGAAATTCTTAGGATTTGTTGTTCGACATCGTGCAATTAAAATCAATCTGGAGATGATTAAAGCTATCTTAGAAATGCCACCTCCTAAAATCTTGAAACAACTAAGGTCCTTTCAAGGGAAATTGACATATCTTCGACGCTTTTTCTCGAATTTGTCAGGAAGGTGTCAGCCGTTGTCTGCTTTAGCTAAGAAGGATGCCGAGTTTACTTGGGACTCCAAATGTCAACATGCCTTCAATGACATTAAACAGTATTTAATGACACCTCCTGTTTTAGCAGCCCCAGTCTCGGGTAGACCGTTGATACTTTATACAACAGCTCTAGATGACTCTCTCGGAGCCCTGCTAGCTCAGGTTAATGATGAGGGAAAAGAAAATGCTCTCTACTACTTAAGCCGTCGTCTAATTCCGACGGAAGTAAAGTATCCTACTATTGAGAAGCATTATTTGGCACTGATCTTCGCCGCACAGAAGCTCAGGCACTACATGCTTTCTCATAAGGTCAACCTTATTTCGAAGTTTAATCCGTTGCAATATTTGATGACCCGCCCGACACTTTCCAGCAGACTTGCCAGGTGGTCAATGATACTATTGCAATTCGATATAACTTTCGTTCATCTTCATGCCATAAAGGGACAAGTCCTGGCAGACTTACTTGTAGCACACCCTTTACCGGCAGAATCGCCTCTCAATGACGACTTGCCAGACGAGCAGATAATGAGCCTAGAAGACCCCGATGATCAGTGTTGGGAACTGTACTTCGACGGAGCATCTTTAGCACAGAAAGATAAAGAATCGCAAACGATAGTACTCGGTAAGGCAGGAATCATACTAATCTTTATAACACCGGAGCGGGGGATGTTAAGGTATTCCTACCATCTAACAGAACCGTGTACAAACAATGAGGCAGAATACGAAGCCCTTATAACAGGACTGGAATTAACTATTCAGATGGGAATAACAGATATCAACATCTATGGAGATTCCCAGTTGATCATTCAACAGGTCGCAGGACAAAACAGAATTCTAAAGCCAGGACTCGAGCAGTACTTTCAGTACGCCATGAAATTGTTAGAGCAGATTCCAAACGTAACAATCTACAAGATTCCCAGAAGAGAAAATTCTCTCGCAGATGCGTTAGCCCGCCTTGAAAAAGAATTTGCCTGCTTACAAGATGAGTCAGTTGAAATGTCAGTTCAGGGACGACAGGTCCTATCACAGCTCGACATGGATACAATACACAAATCAGAAAAAAAAAGAAATAGTTGCAGCAGTAACAAAAGTTACAGAAGATTGGCGGCAGCCATTAATAGACTACTTGCAAACAGGAAACCTACCGGACGATAAGTCGTTAGTTCATCAAATCAAGAAAAGAACTCTGTCTTATGCATTAATAAACAATATATTATACATAAGGTCTTTTGATCAGATGTGGCTAAGATGCCTGAGCTGGTCCAAGGCTTGTGAAATTACCAAAGAAGTACACTTCGGACTTTGTGGAGCTCATCAGTCGGGTCCGAAGATGAAAATAAAGATTAAAAGACTAGGGTACTACTGGCCCTCAATGATGACCGATTGCATGAAGATTGTCAAAAGTTGTCACCAGTGCAAAATGCATGGAGTGGTTCTACATCAACCTCCAAATGTGCTACATCCGACAATCGCATCGTGGCCGTTCGAGTGTTGGGGCACAGATATTGTGGGTCCAAGAGAACTGCCTTCTTCAAGGGGACATCGCTTCATTCTTGCAGCTACAAATTACTTTTCTAAGTGGGCAGAAGCAGTATCTCTCAGAGAAGTGAAAGCACATCACGTGCTACAGTTCTTCAAGAATCAAGTCGTCTACCGTTTTGGGGTACCGCGCAGAATTATCTCTGATAACGGGTCCGCATTTAAAAGCACTAAGATCAACAATTTTGTCAGAAGACACAGGATCGACTGACGCTATTCAACAATCTACTATCCAAGAGCGAACGGCTTGGCCGAGGCTTTTAATAAAACTCTCGTCCAGATCCTAAAGAAAACTTTGGATGACAACAAGAGAAATTGGCACGAGAAGTTGTTTGAAGCCTTATGGGCCTACAGAACGACTTTCAGAACTCCCACCCAGTCTACGCCTTACGCCTTAGTGTACGGGTCTTAAGCCGTTCTACCCTTAGAATTTTAGCTTCCGTCACTTAGAATTGCAGTTACAAACAAGATCACTACAGAAGAAAATGCGAAACTACAACTAGAAGAGTTGGAAAACTTGTAAGGGAAAAGACTTTCAGCACAGCAAAATTTGGAACTGTATCAAGCCAAGATGATCCAGGCCCACGATAAACTAGTCCATCCAAGGACATTCAAAGTCGGTGACTTGGTTTTGGTTCTCAGAAGACCTATTCTTGCACATCGCAAGATAGGTGGTAAATTTGAACCGACTTGGGAAGGGCCATTCGTGGTCGAGACAGTTTACTCAGGAGGTTCCTACCAGCTTGTAAATTGCCGTGGAGAACGACCTATGCTTCCAATTAATGGACGATATCTAAAGAAGTATTACACAACCTGATGTTTCGAAGGATGAATCCTCATTCCTAGAAGCATGGGCACAGTAATTACTTATGACTGGGTCCGAACCTAAAAATATAAAAAGTGGATGATAAAGAAATCATTAAAAAAATGTTAAAATAAAACATGTGAAATCATGATAATAAAGTTTTTATCCTTCCTCTCAAATCAAGTCTCACTCTTGATCTTTCTTCATCTTTTCCTACTCCTATTTAAATTTGAAATAAACGAATAAAAGCTCTTCATTAATAAACAAATTTTTTCTATTGTTCTTGTTCTTGGTAGAACCCCTGATCCTTTCCTTATTTTTCGTAGGGAAATATCTAATGGGCGGTTGGTTCTAAACTTTAAGAATGGCGTGAGTCTAGCACTCGATAAAAAGAGGATGAATGATGGATCCGTGATTGAGATCGACTCTGACTTCACACCAGCCAGGCTACAGTACGAAGAAAATGATTGGACACCAGTTGATCAGGAAGAGCTCCACAGCCATACAATGATGAAATTGGGTGGCTCAAGTCAACCATTCACCAGTAAGAAAAGAATAGTAACTACCGCTCATGCAATGAGAGAGGACAAGAAAGTTAAGTCCTTGGTTGCTACAGCAGAAGGCATGCTTGTCAGTGCAATGCCCGCAGAAGTCCAAGGGGTAAGGAGAGCTACTCTCACTGCCGCCCAAAGGAAGAATAAGAATCGCCGCATTCGCAAGATGTTAACCAAGTTAGCAGCAGATCAACATGAAGAGACATTTGCTACCGTCAATACAAATACTCCGAAGAAATTGGTTTGTCAGGAACCAGAAAGGAGGAGATCAACTCCAAGGAAAGCATGACAGATAAAGGAAATTCCAAGAAGAGCAGAAATAGAATCAGCGCCTCGATGTTAAGTAGATGCACCAGTTCTGAAGAGTCTTGTTGCGAAAGCAACCCTGGAGGATGTCCTGACAGAGACTATCCCCGAGGAGCAAAGACATGCAGGAGAGCGTGTCGGGTTTGAACCATACATTCCCCAATACGTTACTAGATCTCGCCTATTACAGATAATCCTGGAATATGAGTTGGAAAGAATGCAGAAGGTTGAAAAGAAAATTTTTAAATAGTTTGAGAGAATTGGAGACAAGAGGATCAATATCTTAGAAGGCCTCGACCTGCATACAGATGTATTCTCAGATTACGAACAACACCAAATTGTAGACTGCATTGTTGAACTTTAGAAAATGGACCGAGCTGGTCGTCTGAGGGAGAAAACTTATTCAGAACCCCGATGATGGATGCCAGGAAAAGGAAGAGTTACGATCCAGTGCGGATGTTGCTACAACTTTACGGTAGACAGAAAAGGAAATCCACCAAGGATACTACGTCACAGTGAGGTGGATCCGATGCCGAATATTATTAAAAGAATGGTAAAGAGGATGGTGACATGGAGGGTATTGCCTGCAGCTTGCATCCCCAATAGCTGCATCATTAACATCTACAAGGAGGGCGACTACATACCTCCACACATAGACCATCATGATTTAGTTAGACCTTTCTGCACAGTGTCTTTTGTCAACCAGTGCAATATCATGTTCGGATATGACCTCCGGATAGCAGGCCCCGGAGAATTTTGAGGGCCAGTGGAGATACCACTACAGGTAGGTTCCATCATGGTGTTAAAAGGGAACGGAGTGGACATCGCAAAGCATTCCATTCCAGGAGTGCCTGTTGAGCGGATCTCTATTACTTTCAGAAGAATGGATGACAGAAAGATTCCTTTTCACTTCCAGCCAGATCCAAAGTTATAGAACCTCCGACCTTATGAGTCGTGAGTTACATGGGAGATAGCACACCTCCAATGCACATCCGTACGGCATTTCTGCCAAGGGTGGCTTGGAAGGTGATGTTATTGTCCATGTATCTCACTATTCAGACATGGATTTTTGCAGACGCTTTCAGGAACAATTTGCAAGAATCTTACAGAATCCGTTTTGGATTTATATGGATTGTATGAGATATTAAATTTTCAAAGAAAATGTCATCATGTTTTGGATCAAGTTTTATGATGTATTTTCAACAAGATTGGAATGAAAGTGACCATGTCATGTTTTGCCTTCACCTCTTTTGTGCAAATTGACTGAGAAACGCCATTAAATTAAAAGAACTTCGAACAAAAAACAAAGAAGAAAAATAAAAATAAATGAAAACTTTCTTTTTGTTAAAAAAATCTGAATGTCAAAATAAACTACAAATAAACACGAACTCTAAATAAATGTGAACCTTAAATTGAAAGTCAAGTTAAAATCAAATCACAACAAGCGACTATGAAAAATTCCTGAATCTGAAATCTCTAGCCTTCGGCTATTCTCAAATTTCTTTTTGACTCTCCATATTTTCTTCCCTCTTTTGAGAAGGTCGACTGAATCTACTGACACAGAACCACGAAAATTTTTGATTTTGTTCTGATGGCATGGATTCATATCCTTTGTTAAATAATCAGACATTGATCGATCCTCGTGGGACGTGAAACACTTTCACGTCTCATTCCAAATCTTCAGCTTAACTCAAATCTCCACAACAAATTCCAACCCTTTAAACTTTTGAGACTGGAACCAGATTCTAGTTCTCTTTAAACCTTCGAGATCGGAACCGCATTCCAGTTCTCTTTAAACCTTCGAGAGCGGATCCGCATTCCAGTTCTATTTAAACCTTCGAGGCTGGAACCAGATTCTAGTTCTCTTTAAACCTTCGAGAATGAAACCAGATTCCAGTTCTCTTTAAACCTTCGAGACTGTAACCAGATTCCAGTTCTCTTTAAATCTTCGATACTGGAGCCAGATTCCAGTTCTCTTTAAACCTTTGAGACTGGAGCCAGATTTCAGTTCTCTTTAAACCTTCGAGACTCGGAACCAAATTCCATTTCTCTTTAAACCTTCGAGATCGGTACCAGATTCCGGTTCTCTTTAAACCTTCGAAATCGGTACCGGATTCCGGTTCTCTTTAAACCTTCGAGACTTGAACCGGATTCCGAGTTCTCTTTAAACCTTCGAGACTGGAACCAGATTCCAGTTCTCTTTAAACCTTTGAGACTGGAACCAGATTTCAGTTCTTTTTAAACCTTCGAGACTGGAGCCAGATTCCAGTTCTCTTTAAACCTTCGAGACTAGTACCAAATTCCAGTTCTCTCCTTTCGAGGTCGGTACAAAATTCTGACTCTCTTCCCGAGATTGATACCAAATTTCAACTCTCTCCTTCCTGAAACTGATACCAAATTCTAGATTTTATTTTGAGATCAGTATCTAAATTCTGATTTCATCATTTTCAATCGATACTTAAACTCCGATTCTCACTCCGAGGCTGGTACCTAAATTCCAGTTCTCTTCGCAATCCCGAGGTTGGAACCTAGGTTCCAATTCTCATTTCAAATCCAGATTTCCTTGAATTGATTTTAAATTAAACCTCAATCGAAATTGAAACTCAGAACAAATCGAAATCTAAACTCACACATTAAAAAAAACTCGGAATAGAAAATGAAATGAAATCTAAATCAAATTTCGCCAGATCTTATGATCTGGAATTCACCTCCTTTTCTTTTCCCCAACGAGAGTTCAGGGATCTCCAGTCTCGGAGATATACTCGATACTCCTTAGCGGAAATTTGAATCTATTATGTTCTAAGTGTGTCACTTAGACGTCTGTGTTGGTTTTGTTGATCTATTCTGTCAATGCCAATACGCACGGTGTGCTTGGTTAGCACACCACACCTATTGGGGGTCGATTTGTTGACCTCATTTTTTATGAGGACTTTTCTCTTCTCTCTCCTTAGTACTTAGGATCTAGCCTTAGGCTTTCCCTTTGACTATTTTAGAGGACTAGAAATGGAACCCACCACTTAGAAACTCAAACACCTCTTAACTCCCTGCAAACCCCATAAGTTTGATTGTAAACCCTTAAGTCACTTGGAGAGTTACGATCAAATGTGGAGGTTTAAAGGATGAGTTCCCTATATGACTCTTTGGCCTTAGGACTACCTTGGGTGGCCTGGTCTGGTGAGGGTTGACTTGCACACACTACACTTTCACACACATTCCAAATCCTAAAACCATTCATACCAAGCTTGACTTCCTGACTCATGTAGGTAATTCATATGGATGGACCTTAACCCTAGGCCCTTGGCTAAGAGGGTTAGGAACAACATAGTGAATGCCTCAAATGACTCCACTCATGGCTCTTATGGGCTTGATATGGATTCATGGCTCAACCAAAGTGAATCCATTCTACTCAAACTTGATCAATCTTCATTATTCCAAAATTTCAATTTTTGACCCCCGGGGCCCTACACCCACTAAACCTACCAAATGCCCTTGAAACTACCCAAAATTTGCAAAATCACCTAAATTACCCAAAATTACACAAAACAATTCCTAAACATTTCCCACCATTCAAATCGATCATCCTTAGCCAAATATACCAAAATTTCCAAAAATACCCCCCAATACCCTCCAAATGCCCAAAATGCCCTTCTTAACCAAAAAATCCATAAATTCCAAAAAATTCCAAGAATATTCCAAAAAATCCCAAATATTCCCAATTTCATTTTGTTCAACTACACCATAGGCCAATTTTGTCAATTTAACCCACTTTTACCAAACCCCTAATTTGACCTATTTTTAACCCAAGTGGACTCAATGTCCCACTAAATCAACCCAATTAACCTCAATGTTGATCCAATCCAATTCTAAACTTCAATTCAATATCCCCAATATCAATTTAGACCAAATCCAAGCCCAATTTGATTAACATTTGCATCCAATTCCAATTTGAAGCTTAAAGCTCAATTTTGGCCCATGACCTAAACCTAGCCCAAACCAACCCAATTCAACCCCAATTAACCCCAAATCTTTTCCTAAACCTTCCTAATATCCCCAAAAACAAAAAACTAACATGTTTTTCCCCAAATTTGAACCTAAAACTCCACCCAAACCTAACCCAAAACCAAAATCCCCATTTTTTGCCTAAACCCACCATAAACCCAAATGGGCCCAAATCCCAAAGTCAAAGCCCAACCAAAGTTAAAAACTCTTTGTAACACTCCCATAAATTTCCATCCACCAAATTATTTTCAAACCTGAAGGCCCACTTTCCTAAACCATTCTAAAAGCCCACTTCCACCAAATCTAAAAGCCCAAAAATTCATCCAAAGTCCATATAACACTCTTCTTCATCATGCATTCAATTAAAATCATCCCTAAGTCCTAAACCAATGATCAAATGATTCTAAATAAAGCATCCTCCAAATTTCAACCAAAATCCATCAAAAATCCCAAAATCCATTTTCATGAAATTGAGCCAAGCCATGGGCAAGCCATAGGCTAGCCATGAAGCCATCCTTAAGCCCCATGCAAGCCATGTGAGTGGTGTTCATGTGACCATACCATATTGGGCAAAAGGAGGGGGAACTTTAATGATTCCCTTAAGAGTGATTAAACCTTTTTATGCTTCCACTAAACCATGCTTAAGCTCAAATATGCCTAGATGGTGACTTCTCCCCACTAAGCTAGCTGACCTACCTGATTCCCTTCAGCCCAAATCAGACCTTGGTGGGTGCACCAAGCCCATTTCCATGGGTTGACCAAACCAAGTCCAAAAGAGCCCCTTCCCCATTCCATTTTGAATCAAGCTCTTTACACATGGACAATCTCCATTGCTTGCACCAAATTCAAACCCTGACCTCACTGACCATGAAGGTGACCCATGACTGGCCGAGAGTTTTATTTGGATTAAAAGATTTTAATTCACCTGGCTGAGCTGTCCCAACTCAATTGGACTCCATGACTCTTCTTCCCTTGCATAGAGCAGCTGATCCCATACCCTAACTCCCCCTGAGAGGCCCTCCAGCCATGCCTATTTAAACTCACCACCTTCTCGGCCAAAAAAGGTGATGAACCAGAGCTTAACATAACTCTGCCAAAATTGCTCCAGGACCTTCTCCTAAACTAGAGCAATTGATCCCCAGTGTCCCTTTGCCTTAATCCCCAATGAGAGAGCTCAATTTCTCAGTCAAAAAATCCACCCAAAAACCAAGACATCTCTTGAACCTCCACCAAAATCAAATTAAACTCACCCACACCTATACAGGACCAAGAGAAGGAGTTCCCCAGTGGAAGCCCCCTCACCAGGCCAGCCATTCTCTCTATCGGCCAAGCTTTGAAATCAGGCTTGGTGGAACTTTTACTTAGACAAATTGACAGGGCCAGAGGCTTCATCCTCAGGCTTCTCCAACTCCAGCGAACTCACCGAGCACATTCAGTTGAGGCCTCACCTCCTGAACCAAGGTATGGACACTCCTCCTCCCCGAGAGCTTCCAGCGATTCTCCATTTCATTTAAGTTGATTTCAATGCATGTAAACTGTATGGATGTGTTCGTCTCTTCAAGACGAATCCATAAAGTATAAGAACACGAAAATTCGTTAAGAAATGAGAGAGATCTTAGGGTTTTAGTGTGAACAGTCACGGGTGCACACCAGTCGTAGACGTTGACCAGGTGCCATCCGATAGCGCGTGTATCGAGTGGACGGTCTAGATTGCACCGGATCGACGGAAGGTAAGTGAACCGCGGGCCCCCAGAGCACTGAGTCAGATGGCGGCGTCGAATAGGGAGGCGACGCGTGGGGTTTCGGAGCTGCCGAGGATGAGTCGGCGCCGCGTGGATAAGTTGAAAAATATGGATTTTTTTATTTATTTAAATACCCAAAAATTGAAAAATCCATCTTTGTGTAGAAAAATTACAAAAATAAAATAAAAATACCCTCTTGTTGAGTGAAAAGAGGAGAATAATGTGGAAAAAGAATTGAGTCAATTTGATGAGTATTTTATTTTTAATTAATTATTTACTCATTTTAGTATTTTAATTCTCCATTTGCATAGACAATTCACCATGGCATGAGACCATAGGGCTTTTGAAGCCTCTGATCTTGGGAGCATTCCCTGATTTTTTTAAGGTCAGAGGCTATCTCTATGGCAAGTTATGTATTTTTCAAGTTTATGACACTAATTTTGGTATTTTAATTCCATTAATTAGCATATTGCTTAGAGAATTCTAAGAAAATTTGGGGAAGTTTCTTAGGACCAGACGACTCTAGGATAATTATTTTTTGAGTTAATTCATTAAGAATAACTCTAATTGGCCGAATTACTCAAAACTGAACTTTAATTAATTAGGGTTAACCACACATCAGAAGAACTTGAAAATAATTCTCCACTGATCTTTAGGATCAAAGGGACCTCACATAAAAATTTGGAGTCAAATGGAAATGTTTAACCCCACTAAATGGATTAATTAAGTCACATAAGTAAAATTAAACTTTCAAAATTCATAACTCCAAAAATACACTTTAAAAATTCACCAAATTGGTTTTGGGGCTTCTCTAATATCAGAGGAGTCTGAGAAAATTAAAATTGGAATTTTCTAAAAATCTTCATTTTTCACCTTATTTTAATATTTTAAAAAATTAAAAAATCATAAAAATCACAAAAATATTAAAAATCATAAAAATGTCATATTTCACCTCTTAACCACTTAGGATCAAACCAAATATTTTCCCCAAGTCTCAAAGTAAAGATATTGAATTTTAAATGCTTAAGACAATTTTTAATATTAAAAATGGATTTTTCAATCTTTTCACTAAATTAATTCTAATAAATAAAAAAATGAGAAAATTATAAAATTTATTTCTCTTAACTCCTTGAGGTCAGAGAGATTTATGAAAAATATAAAATCCATTTTTCAACCTTTATTTTATTTTATAATTAATTAACACTCCAAAATTTCAAATAATTATAATTAATAAAATATAATTCAAAAAATCACTAAAATTTGTCAAGTGGTCCTCTAGTTAGTAGGAACATCCCATAATTTTCCTAAGAATAAAAACCTTACCTTGGTCATAATGTTGAATTTTCATTAAAAACCCTTATTTTTCACAAAAATAATTATATAAATTAAATTAATTGTCTCCTCTAATGTCCTAATTGGCATAAGAGTGAAGTGAAATAAAAATTTCAAGTTTATTTGAGCTTAATTTGATGAGTTATGAAATAAATAAGCCTAAAGGGACATAAAGGTAACTAAAGGATTTTAACCCTAATTAACATTTAGGTCTAATCAAAATGGGAGGGTGAAATATTTGATTTTAAAATTTTCATTAGAAGATTGAAACCTAGAGAATTAAGGGGTAGAAACCCATTAATCATCTTGAAAATATTTAAAGTAAATTTTAATTAATTAAACAATTTAAATTTTGAAGAATAAGTTAAAATTTAGATTATTAAAATGGGGATATAATTTAGAGAGACTATAATAACATAAACTAAAATCCCTAAATGAACCATTATAATATTTAACTTTTAATTAAATTTAAAGTGATAATTGAAATTAATAATTAAATAATTAAAAGGAAAGTGAACCCTTAATTAAATTAAAACTTAAAACATTAAATAACTTGATAATTAAATTTAAATAAATTTAAAACATTAAAAAGAAAAATTATTAATTTCAAAAATCACTTGAAAACAAACTTAAAACAAATTTGAAACATTAAAAATCAATTTCACAAAAATAAATTCTTAATTAAAAAAAATCAAACCAATTAAAAGTTAATCTAGAATATTGTAATTAAATTAAAATTAAATCATTAAAGTATAAATTAAATAATTTAAACTCCTCTTTCAATTCAAATGGTTTAAAACACTTAAGAATAAAACAACTTGAACACTATTCCAAACTTAAATTTATTAAAATTTCATAACTAAATTAAATCACTTTAAATCACCAATTCCAATTTTAAATAATTAAATTCTTTAGCAAACCGATTTGCCCCTAAAGGTTTTCATTATTATAACTCTTAAGTAGAGCATCAAGTGAAATGTCACTTTACTTATAGTGATAATCAAACATCCTAATTCACTGAGCAAGAAACAAACTAAACTAAATTTTGGAATGATTAATTCACCTGTGCAATAAAACTCATTTAGACTCAAAAATAATCCCAAAATTATTGAAAAGATGTTTAGGACTCGTCCTAAACACTTCCTCAATATGATGGGATGTTTTAGAAGAACAATTGAATTTAATTGTTCTTTGATGAAGAAAATCATCCTTAAACAAAATACAAGAACCTAGACATCATAGGAGATGAATAGCAATAGGATTTGGAATTTGGTAGACAACTAGAACCTTCCCTTAGCTTTACCTATGTACTTGTTATAAATATTTAAATGCCTTAACATGTGTTTTAAGTGCAGCTTGGAATGACGAGAAGACCCTCCAGGAACGCTTTTATTTTATTGCAATTTACTTTATTGCAATTTATTTAAGCTGCACCTTACTCTTCTTGCATGTTAAACAAGATTGTTGTATGAAAAGTGAGACTTTTAGGATAACCACAAAACTGAAACCAAAACTAAATTAAAATCAACACAATATAAAATTCACCGCCACAACATTCAAAAGATAAAACAACTCAAAATTTAATCACAAACAAAAAACAAAACTACAACTATAACTATATTAAAACGTCTGGTTGGATGATCGGGAAGACCTCAGATGATGTAACCTACGTGTTTCTAACGGGATTTCCCACTGTCTAAATGAAAGTGTGGAACTCATTTAGTTGAGTTTAGCAAATTCATCTGGACTAAGTGAATCTGATAAAAAAAACGGTGCTGGAATGATGGAACTGTGGGATCTTAACCGGTGTTGTTATAATCAACTTTAAGATTCCCCAAATAAAACATTAAAGACATTTGGAATTTAAGACTTCTAAACCAAAACACTTCTCTCATCCCCTGACTTTCACTTTCTAAAACTAAACCTCTGCAACTTCTTAAAAACTTTGCAACAATTTGAGTATCACATTGAGGTAAAGAAACATCTTTAATCCATTTAGATACATAGTCTACTGCTATTAAAATATAGATCTTTCCAAAGATGGTGTAAATGGTCCCATGAAATCTAATCCCCAAACATCAAATATTTCAACTTCCAACATATAATTGAGGGGCATCTCGTTTCTTCTAGAAATACTGTCTACATGCTAACATCGATCACAATTTTTAATATATGCATTGACATCTTTAAAGATTGTCGGCCAACAAAATCCAGATTGTAAAATTCTATAAGCAGTTTTACCAACTCCAAAATGTCCCCCAAAATCAGAATTATGATATTTTTGAATAATTTCTTAAGTTTCTTCTAAAGGCACACATCTGTCAGTATGAGGGAGAATCGATATAGGAATCTTATGAAAGATTTAAAGAACTTCTTAGGAGATGTCCACATCATGCTTTACCAGATTGGTTAATTTCAAACTTTTTATAATGGATTATTAGGATCTCTTAGATCCATTATTAACGCTGCTGCTAGTGGATCACAAATGGCTAAACCTTTTGAAGAAGCTTATGCTTTAATCGAAGAAATGGCTACAAAAAATTTTCAATGGCATGCTAAAAGGGTAAATCATTAGAGAGTAGCCAGTATTCATGATTCAGATGCTTTAACTATGATAGTTTCTCAAATTGCTGATCTTTCAAAGAAAATAGATCAATACGAAATGGATTGTTCTCAAACACCTCCAGTGTTAGTAGATGCTCAATCTTCATATGAAACTATAAATTTGATAAATGATAGACAAAATAACCCTTATTCAAACTATTATAACCCAGGTTGGAAAAATCATCCAAACTTTAATTGGAATAACCAAGGTAATACTAATCCTGTTAATTCTCAGTGGGGGAACAATCCTGTAAACCTATTAGGAAATGTAAATAATCTGGGTAATTCTAATTATAGAATTTCTAATCTACCAAGTTTTTATAATAATTCACAATTCAAGGAGAAGAAGTTATCTATAGAAGAACTGGTTTTAAATATGGGAAATCAATTACAAAGTCAAGGAGCTGTTATTAAAAACATAAAAAACCAATTGGGGCATATTGCTACTGCATTGAGCAATAGACTAGTTGGAACTTTACCTAGCAATGTTGAAGTAAATCTTAAAGATCAAGGAAAAGAACAGATCAAAGCTATTCAATTAAGAAGTGGAAAAGAGTTGGAAACACGAGTCTAAAAAGAATCTGTAGTTGAAAAGGAAAAATGTGGAAACTGAAGAAGAAAATGAAAGTTTATATCCTGATTTTCCTCTAAAACCTATGAAAATTACTGTTGAAAGATCACCACCAACATTTCCTCAAAGTCTAAAACAACAAGATAAAGGAAAAAGATTTACTAAATTCATAGACATTTTAAAAAAATTGTCAATAAATATTCCTTTTGTTGAAGCTTTGGACCAAATGCCTGATTATGTTAAATTTATGAAGGATATACTCAACAAAAAGAGGAAGTTACTAGATCATGAGACTGTTGCACTCAGTGAAGAGTGTAATGTTATAATTTAGAAAAAGCTTCCTGAAAAACTTAAAGATCCTGGTAGTTTTAATATCTCGTGTGCTATTGGTGAAAAATTTTATGGACGAGCATTATGTGATTTGGGAGCTAGCATAAATTTGATGCCTCTATCAACTTTTAAAAGGTTAGAAATAGGAGAGATTACACCAACTTCTATAACTCTACAATTAGCTGATCAATCTATTACACATCCTAAAGGAGTTGTAGAAAATGTTCTGGTTAAGGTTGATAAATTTAAATTTCCTGTAGATTTTATCATTTTAGATATGGAAGAAGACAAACAAATACCTATCATGTTAGGAAGACCATTCTTAGCTACAAGAACAGACGTGATAGATGTTCAAAAAGGAGAGTTGACTATGAGAGTAAATGATCAAGAAGTGACCTTTAACATCTCGAAGTTAATGAAATATCCTTCAATAGAAAAAGATGATGAATGTTTTGGAATGGATATATGTGATTATTTGAGAAAAGAATATTTCAATGAAAAATTTGAAGAAAATAAAGATACGGAAAATGATAAATATGATGAAATTAATAGTGAAGAAGCTGATTATATTCAGGAATAATTTGAAAAGCTCGATTCAACATCACCAAAGAACGAAATATTATTTCCATCAATTGTAAAACCCCCTGAACTTGAATTAAAGACTCTTCCAAATCATTTAAAATATGCATTTTTAGGAGAATTTTCAACATTACCAGTAATTGTATCCTCAGACTTAAATGAAATTTAAGAACAAAAAGTAATGAATACATTAAAAAAGTACAAAAAAGCTTTTGGATGGAATCTGGCTAATATAAAGTGAATTAGTCCTTCGATTTGTATTCACATAATTTTATTAAACGATGAACATAAACCAAGAATTGATCCACAAAGGAGACTGAACCCTATAATGAAAGAAGTAGTTAAAAAATAGATTTTAAAATGGTTAAATGCTGGAATTATATGTCCTATTTCAGATAGTACTTGGGTAAGTCCAATTCATTGTATCTTAAGAAAGGAGGAGTAACTGTTGAAACAAATGAGAATAATGAATTAATACCTATCAGACAAGTTACTGGATGACAAATTTGTATTGATTATAGAAAATTAAATGCCGCCACCTAAAAAGATCACTTTCCTCTTCCTTTTTTAGACCAAATGTTGGATAGACTTGCTGGACATAAGTACTACTGCTTTCTGGATAGATATACCGGTTACCATCAAATTCCTATTGCTCCTGAAGATCAAGAGAAAACAACATTTACTAGTCCTTACGGAACTTTTGCTTTTCAAAGAATGTTTCGAAGAATGTCCTTCAAATTATGTAATGCGCCTGCAACATTCTAGAGATCTATGATGTCTACATTTAGTAAGTTAATTGATAATAGAATAGAAGTATTTATGGATGATTTCTCTATATTTGGAACATCATTTGATGCATGCTTAAATCATCTTTAAAAGGTTTTGGAGTTATGCGAAAGAACTAATTTAGTTCTAAATTGGGAGAGATGTCAATTTATGGTTGCAGGAGGAATTGTATTAGGGCATAAAATTTTGGAAAATGGCTTGGAAGTAGACCCTGCAAAAATCCAAGTTATAGCTAAATTACCACCTCCTACTACAATGAGATGGGTAAGAAGTTTTCTTGGACATGCTAGTTTTTACTTGAATTATATTAAAGAATTTTCAAAAATTACCAAACCTTTATGCCAACTTTTAGAAAAGGACAAGAAATTTGAATTTACTGAAGACTGCTTAAATCCCTTTGAGTCATTAAAGGAAAAACTAATCACAAAATCTGTAATAATTTCACCTGACTGGGAGAAACCATTTGAATTAATGTGTGATGCTAGTGATTATGCTATTGGAGCTGTTCTTGGTAAAAGATATGATAAGATTTTTATAGTTATATACTATGCTAGTAGAACTCTTAATGATGTTTAAATTAACTATAAGGTTACTAAAAAATAGTTACTAGATATTGTGTATGCTTTTGACAAATTCAGATCTTATTTAATTGGGACTAAATGTATTGTGCATACTGATCACTCTGCTATTAAATATCTGATGCAAAGAAGGATACTAAACCAAGATTAATTAGATGGATACTTTTGATGCAAGAATTTGATTTTGTGGTAATTGATAGAAAGGGAACTGATAATCAAATTACTGATCATTTGTCGAGATTAGAATATCATGAATCCTCTGACACCAACAATGAAATAACAGACAGTTTCTCTGATGAACAACTTTATAATATTAATGAGTGGAAAATACCTTGGTATGCTAATATAGTTAACTATATAGTAAGTGATATTTGCCACCTATGCTAACACTCAACGACAACAGAAAAAATTCATTCATGATGCAAAAGCATATTTTTGGGATGAACCATATTTATATAAGCAGTGTAACGATCTTATTATTAGGAGATGTGTGCCTTATGAAGAAACTGAACTGATTAATTAAAAATGCCATGATTCTGAATTTAGAGGACATTTTGGGATTGACAAAACTGCACACAAAATTTTACAAGCTGAATTTTATTGGCCTACTCTCTTTAGAGATGATTATAGATATATCAAAACTTGTCATAGATGCCAACGAGTAGGTAATATATCTAGAAGAAATGAAATGCCTCTGAATTTCATGTCAAAAGTTGAGATTTTTGATGTTTGGGGATTAGATTTCACGGGACCATTTATTCCTTCATTTGGAAACTTATATATATAATAATTACGATTGATTATGTATCAAAGTCGATTGAAGCAAAAGCTTTACCTCGTTGTGATGCTAAAAGTGTTTCAAGATTCTTAATGAAAAACATTTTCACGATATATAGAATGCCGAGAGTGATTATAACTGACGGAGGATCCCATTTTAGGAATAAATACATTCAGAGATTGGCAGAAAAGTTTAATATTGTTCATAGATTATCTACTACTTATCATCCCAAACTAGTGGATTACCTGAAGTTTCTAATCGTGAGATTAAACAAATTTTAGAAAAGAATGTAAATCCTTGTTGAGTAGATTGGTCTACGAGACTTGATACTGCATTATAGGCATACAAGACTGCTTATAAAACTCTTATTGGAATGACTCCTTACAGACTAATTTTTGGAAAGACTTGCCACTTACCAGTAGAATTGAAGCATAAAGTATATTGGGTAACTAAAGAATTCAATTATAATTTGAAAAATGCTGGTGAGAAAAGATTGTTACAATTGAATGAATTAGAAGAATTAAGAAATGAATCTTATGATAACGACAAAATTTATAAGGAAAAGCTGAAGTTAAGACATGATTTGAAGATTAACCAGAAGAACATTGAACTGGGCTAAGAAGTTTTTCATTACAATACAAGATTGAAGTTATTTCCTGGGAAATTGAAGTTTCGTTAGTTAGAACCCTTTACTGTGACTCAAGTTTATACTTACAGAGCTGTCAAAATTGAAGATCCGAAGACTGAGAATAGATTTAAAGTAAATGGACATAGATTAAAACCATATTTTGAGGGTTAAAGACCAGACTTTAAAGAGGTTTTAATGCTTAGTCAACCTGAATAACACCTGAATAGGTCGGGCTGACGACGCTAAACCAAGCGCTTTATGGGAGGCGACCCATAGTTATATTTATTTGTTGAGTTTGTGTTTGAATTTATCATTTGTTTGTGTTAGTATTGAATACCACTGCTCCTATTTCCCCTTTGATCATCATAGAACTCAGATCCATAGAGAAAATTTGGAAAGTATTTGAACACGACGTTTTTGTGCAAAATTTTGCATATGGCGTCGACGTCACGCTCAACACCGCTGACAGTGGGTTTTCTTAAGGGCCCTGATATTTAGATGCACAAAGCTCGCCGACGGTGCCATCGAGGTTCCCGACAACGAGATCAGCGAGTGGACAGTTTATTTAGTTTGAAATGACAATTTTTGGCGGTTTTAGGTGAATTTATCTCCTATAAACTTCTACGGACGGTTCCTAAACTCTACATTTCTGAAAAACAAATGAAAACTCCCTTGAATTCTTCTCTATTGGCTTCCAATTCAATTGATTACCCTAGATTTCGAGTGTTCAACTGAAGAAAGTTCGTTAGTGCCGAGACACAAAGAATTTTCAACAAGGTGATGTCAAAGAGGAGGCTAGTCAAAGAACAAGGTTTTGTTAATCGAGGATTAAATAATCTTTCAACAGCAATTGAAAAAATGATCGTGCGGCAAAGATGGGAAGTATTTTGCTACGCTACTGCCGCAGTAGTCATTCCTATGGTGAAAAAGTTTTATGTTAACTTGCATGGAATCAATCAAGGAAGCGTCTCTGTGCGAGGTAGGTGGATAACTTTTAACTCTGGATGAATTAATGAATTGTACATGCTTAAGCATGTTCCTGTCTGCCCTTATTCCAATTTTGTGCTGAAGAGAAACCTGATGAATGAAATCTACCAACATTTAACAGACGAAACTGAAGACTGAGAAGTTAGAGAAAACGGGTATGTCAGTTTTTCTGCTACATTTTTAAATCCCGTTTCGAAACATTGGTACTTTTTCATATCTGCAAAGTTATTACCGACAATGAAGATCTGTAAAGTCACCAAAGAGAGTGCTATATTGAATTACTGCATTTAAATGGGATGGCCAATTGATATTGGGTCAATTATTGTGAATTCTGTTACGGGCTTGATCGTTCATGGATCATCTCAAGGGCTTGAACATCCTTCAACAATTTTCTCGTTATGCAGTCTATTTCAAGTATCATACAAGATTTGGGAAAAGGTACTTCTACCTTAGAAACCTTTAGACCCAACCAAAATGTTCCCAGCCATGATGAAGAGAATGATATGGGCTTGATTATGGATCAAGCATCGCAAAACTCTATTCCAATTCGACCTCTAATAGCAGATAAGACACCGATGATCTTACATAGAATAAAGAATCTAGAGAACCAGGTACAAAATTTAATAAATTTAATTAACAATATCTCTGATTTCTTTGATCACCTTGATTGGAGAATGAAAGAGCATTTTGATTATACTGAACGTTTTGAAGCCAATTTAATACACTTAATGAGAAGAATGGGATGGATTGAAGAAGATTCAACTAAAGAATTTCCAATCTGACCATTCTATAACTTGTTCATCCATGTTCAAGCGATGGGTGATATCAGAGGAGAAACCAGCACTGATTCAGAAGAGTAGTGGAATTGCTTTACTTTGAATGTTTCTTTATGTTGAACTTGATTTGAACTATGTTTGTTTGTTTGCTTTTGATGTTTGCTTTTTACTCTCAGTATAGGAGATTATGTTTGGAATGTTTGTTTTCAATGTTTAGAGTGTTGTGGCTTGGATTGCAATGCTGAATTGAGGAATTTAGGTTGAGAAAATACTTGACTTGTCTGTTATGTAATGTGTATTGTAACACTTGGATTTAATATATAATTCTGAAGTTTTGTGTTATGTATGTTTATTTGTGTTAATACATCACTTAATCACTTAAAATTTTATGTTTAAAATGATTGAACGGATAACAAAGAGGATTAAAATTGATCAAAATCGCAAAAATAAGAAAAATGATCAAAATTTAAGAATCTCACCGACAACGCGCTCGAGACACGGATGACATGTTTTTCCCGTGATTACTGAAATTTAATTCAATAGAGCCCGTCGATACCGCGAACGACCCCATCGACGGTGAGATCCCAAAAATCACCTTTTAACTGCAATTTTGACCAGTCAATCGCCACTATTGATCGTCTTCTACCCCTATTTACCGAGAATTTCGACCTAGAGCTTGAGAGTTCTTGGATTTGAAGCGATTTCAACTCATTTTAACACCGGATTTCATCTTCCTTCGGTAAGAGCTTCCCTCCCATTTAAAAAATTTTGATTTTCACCATGAATTTCTTTCACATTGAGGAATTTCAAAAAAATTGAAAATGTGGAGAAAATACATGGAAGAAATTCATGGAACTTAATTTAGATTACTTAAAGTCACATTTGCAAGCCATTTTATCATTATTTTGGAGTTTAGTTTAGATTTTTGTAAATTTGTGTACGGCTTATTTTTAGGTTGAATGTTGTATTTTTGAAAAGGGGTCGCCTACAGAAATTGTCGGTGAAATATAAATTTTTAATTTAATTTAAATATATATATACAATTTAGAAAGTAGTATTTGATTTTGAAAATAATTTTAAATTTAAAAATTTTAAGATATGAAATCAAACTGATCTCACATCCCAAATAGTTTATATAAACGAGCACCGCATTACAAACCGTGTATCTATCCCGAAGAATAGACACACTGCTTGATGATGGGGCTCGATTAAATAAACTAGAAGATTTGTGATATCCGTTTGGTCTGTGAACCAATTTTATAAGCCGACAAGTTCCCCTGCTTAATACAAAAAAATTAAGCAGGGTTTATATTACTTGGGTTCTTAAAGTTCCCTATAAGGGCAAGCCCCTATAGTTAATTACATCCTAAGTGACGGGAATCACTTAAGAATACTCTCGATAATGATCAGTGGTTTTCTCTCAAGAATTTCAAAGTTTAAGGTTTTCAAAGGATTGAGTTTTAGAAATTTCAATGGGGAATGGATCAAGTTTGGAACAGTTAATTTCAGGAGTCCAAAGGAAGAAAAGTAGGAGAAGCTGAAGTTCCAAGAAGAATCTTGGCAACTTCCCAAACTATCCTATTGTTTGGCTTCAATTTGGGAATTTATTTAATATTTTAATCCTGCCAATTTTAATTAATTAGGACTTATATTTGTATGATATAATCACACAAATAGCCTCAAAGATGTGAGGGTTTATGTCGTACCAAACGACCACCTCGGAGTCCTAAGACCGGTTAGGGCTTAATTTACATGACATGATCATGGAAATGCCTAACAAAGAGTTGAGGATTTGTGTTGCACTAAGCAAACTACCTCGAAGTCCTATGGCTTGGTTATTTAATTCTAAGAAAGTTTTGCTGAAGTAGATCCGAGTTTTGCTGATGACGATGGCCGAGCTGCCCACCATGCTCCGAGCTCCTTGTTGTTGCAGAGGTTTAGTTTTAGAAGTCATAAATCAGGAGATGAGAGAAGTGTTTTGGTTTAGAGAAAATCTTAAAATCCAAGTGTTTTTAATATTTTAATTAAAACAAATATTAAAGTTGACTAAACAGAACCGATTAAGATCCCACGGTTTCGTCATCCCGGCACCGTTATTTTCATCGAATTCACTTAGTCCAGATGAATTTGCTAAACTCAACTGAATGTGTTCCACACTTTCATTTAGACCGTGGGAAATCCCGTTAGCAACACATGGGTTACATCATCCGAGGTATTCCCGATCATTCAATGAGACGTTTTAATTTAGTCGTAGTTGTGGTTTGTTGTTCTGTTTGTGATTAAATTTTGAGTTATTTTATATTTTGAATGTTGTGGCGGTGAATTTTATCTTGCAATGACTTTTAATTTAGTTTTGTTTTCAGTTTAGGGACTATCCTAAAGGTTTTGGTTTTCATGCAACAGTTTTATTTAACATGCAAGAAAAGTAAAATACATTGCAATAAAGTAGATTGCAATAAAATAAAAGCGTACCTAGAGGGTCTTCCCATCATCCCAAGCTGCACTTAAAACACATGTTAAGGCATTTAAATATTTCAACAGATACCTAGGTAAAGCTAAGGGAAGGGTTTTGGTTGTCTACGAAATTCTTAATCCTATAACTAGTCATCTCCTATGACGTCTAGGTTCTTGATTTGGTTTAAGGATGATTTTCTTCATTAAAGAACAATTAAATTCAGTTGTTCTTCTAAAACATTCCGTCATATTAAGGAAGTGTTTAGGACGAGTCCTAAACATCTTTTCAATACTTCTGGGATTATTTTGAGTCCAAGTAAATTTAGTTGCACAGGTGAATTAATCACCCAGGAGTTTAAATTTTGTTCTCTTGCTCAGTGAACTAGGACATTTGAATATCCTATAAGTGAAGTAACACTTCACATGATACCTCATTTAAGAGTTATAATAATAAGAGCTTTAAAAGGTCAAATCAACTTATTAAGTATTTTAATGATTTAAACTTAATGATTTAATTTCAATTTTGATTTAATTATAAAAAATTAATTTATGTTTGGAATAGTGTTCAAGTTATTTTAGATTTAATTCTTAAAGACTTCATTTAAGTTTGTTGTTTAAATGATTTTAATTTAATTTAATTCAATTTAATTTAAATTCAATTTAATTTGATTTTAATTTAATTTAATTTAATTTAATTTAATTTAATTTAATTTAATTTTAATTTAATTTAATTTTAATTTAATTTAATTTAATTTAATTTAATTTAATTTAATTTAAATTTAATTTAATTTAATTTAATTTAATTTAATTTAATTTAAATTAATTTAATTTAATTTTAATTTAATTTTAATTTAATTTAATTTTATTTTATTTTATTTTATTTATTTTTAATCTTAATTTAATTTAATTTAGTTTTAATTTAATTTAATTTTAATTTAATTTAATTTTAATTTTAATTTAATTTAATTTTTAAATTTTAATTTAATTTTAATTTAATTTAATTTAATTTTAGTTTTAATTATTAATTGAGATTATTCTTTTAATTTTTTTAATTAAGAATTAAGTATTATTGAAGTGATTTATTTAGGGATTTTTAAATTAAAGGATAAATGTCCTCTTAATAATACCCCTACTTTAATAATTCCAATTTCTATTAATTCTTTCAAAATTTCAATTAATTAATTAATTAAAGTTTTATTTTAATTATATTTGAAATGGTTAGTAGGTTTCTACCCTCAATCATTTAAGTTTCAATCATCCAAAAATCAGTTTAAAATCAAATATTTTACCCTCCCCTTTTGATTAATCCTAAAATTTTAATTAAGGGTTGAAATTTTTTAATTACCCTTTTGCCCTTCAAGCTTAATAATTCTATAACTCACTAAATTCAGCTCAAATGAACTTGAAATTTTTATGAAACCTCACTCACATGTCAATTAAGACATTAGAGGAGAAAATATGATTTTTCTGTATTTAATTTATTTATGTAATTATTTTTAATAGAAAATAAGGGTTTTCAAGGAAAATTCAATAACATGACCAAGGAAATGTTTCTATCCTTGAAAAAATTATGGGTTGTTCCTAATTACTAGAGGACCATTTGGACCAATTTGGTGATTTTTTGAGTTATATTTTATTTATTAGAATTATTTTGATTTTTGGAGTATTAATTAGATTTAAAATAAAATTAAAGTTGAAAAATGGATTTTATATTTTTCTTAAATATTTCTAACCTCAAGGAGTCTAGAGAAATAAATTTCATATTTTTCTGATTTTTCTTTGATTTATTAGAATTATTTTAGTGAAAAGATTGGAAAATACATTTTTTAATATTAAAAATTACATTAAGCCTTTAAAATTCAATATCTTATCCTAGGGACTTAAAAAAGAAATTTAGTTTGTTTCTAAATGATTAGAATTCAAAATGTGACATTTTGTTGATTTTTAATATTTTTATGATTTTTTTTATTTTTTAATTATTAAAAATATTAAAATAATGATAAAAATCAACTTTTTAAGAAAATTACAATTTTAATTTTACTAAGTTCCTCTGATATCAGAGAAGCTCCAAAAAAATTCTTGTGAATTTTTTAAAAGTATTTTGTGAGTTATGAATTTTTAAAGTTTAATTTTATCCATTTTGCTTAAGAGGCTTAATCAACCCATTTGGTGGGGTTAATCAATTCCAATTGACTTCAAATTTTTATGTGATGTTCCTCTGGTCCTAAAGATCAGTGGAGAATTGTTTTCAAGTCAATTTAATGTGTGGTTAACCCTAATTAATTAATGTTCAATTTTGGGTATTTTAGCTAATTAGGGTTGTTCCAAGTGAATTAACTCAAAACCTATTTTTTCTAGGTTCCTCTGGTCATAAGAAACATCACCAAATTTTACTAGAATTTATTTCTCAACATGCTAATTATTGGAATTAAAATACTCAAAACAGTAACATGAACTTGGAAAATCAATAACTTCTCATAGGGATGGCCTCTGACCTTGGAAAATTCAAGGAATGTTCCCTAGATCAGAGGCTTCAAAAGCCCTATGGTCTCATGCCATGGTGAATTGTCTATGCAAATGAAGAATTAAAATACCACAGAGTGTAAATAAATCATTAAAAATAAAATACTTAATGAAATGACTTGATTTTTTTCCACATTATTCTCCTCTGTACACTGAGCAAGAGGGTATTTTTATTTTATTTTTAGGATTTTTCTAGACAAAGTTATGCATTTTTGAAGTTTTGGGTATTTAATAAATCAGAAAATTCCATATTTTCCTACTTATCCTATGCGGCGCTGCGTCAACCTCGGTGGCTCCGAAGGGGTACGTGTCACGCTGTGATTGGGCGTCGCCATCTGAGTCAGCCGTCCCGGGGCCCGCCTTTCACGTAACATCTTCCGGTCCGACGCTATCTGAGCCGTCCATCCGATACACGCGCGATCCAACGGCTCCTGATCATCGTCTCCAACTGGTGTGAACCCGTGACCGTCGACCTTCTAGCCCAAATATCTCCCTCATTTCTCAATGAATTTTTATGTTCTTATGCTCTATGGATTCATCTTGAAGAGATGAACACATCCATATGGTAAACATGCATTGAAATCGATTCATATCAAATGGAGAATCTCCAAAAGCTCGGGAGGAAGAGAGAGCTCATACCTTAGCTCAGAGAAGTGAAGCTTCGATCTGAGATTTGTGTCACATTCGATTGGGTCCAAGCAAGCTCCAGATGAAGTCCCTTGGCCTAGTGAATTTCCTAGGTACAAAAGTGACCACAGCCGATCACAAAGCTTGGAGGCTGGAAGCAATGACTAGCCTGGTGAGGGGGCTTTTACTGGGAAACTTCTCCTCTTGGTCTGGTGAAGGTGTAGAGTCAATCAATTTGAGGATTGACTCACTATGGTGAAGTGTCCTGGTTTTGGGCTTGAATTTCAACTCTGAAATTGAGCTCACAGAGAGGAAATGGTAGGGGGATTTCTGTGGGGATCAAGTTCTCCAGGTGTGGGGGAGAGTCTGGAATGATTTTGGCAGATTTTCTGTATGGTTTGTTTCAATACCTCTCTTGGCCGAGAGGAGGTGGTGTTTAAATAGGGCTGGCTGGAGGGCTTCCCAGGGAGGGTTGAAGGCTTGGATCAGCTGCTTAGATCAAGGGAAGAACAGCCATGGCAGCCATTGGACATGGGGCAGCTCAGCAAGATGGAATTTCAATGTTTGGCTCCTTTCAAGGTCTCGGCCATGGTGTTTTCGGCGGCTGTGGTGGCTGGCCGGCCAGGCATGGGTCACCATCTTGACCAGGGAAGTCAGGGCTAGAGTTTGGTGAGGTGAATTGGCTTTGGACATGTGTAAAGGAGTTGGCTCTAAATGGTATGGGGATAAGGCAATTTTAGGCTTGGTTTGGTCAACCCATCCAAATGGATTGGGTTCACTCTCCCATAACCTGATTTTGGGCTGAGACAATAAGTTGGGTCAACCTCCCATGTGTGGTGGAGTCTCCATCTAGGATTAGGTGGCAAAACATGGTTTAGTGTGTGACATAGATATGACTAAAAAGGCTTAATGAAGGATTAGGAAAGGGGGCCCTCCTTTTGCCATTAATAGCTTGGTCACATGTTAAACCCCTCATGGCTTCACATGGGGCTTAAGGATGGCTCCATAGCTCTTATATGCTTGGGAAAAGTTGGCTTGGTTTCATGGAAATGGGTTTAAGAAATTTTGGTATTTTGGTGTAAAATTTGGATGGTTTGTCATATGTCTTTGTTTAGAAAGGTTTGATTGCTGATTTAGGACTTAGGAATGATTTTAATTAAGTGAGGATGAGATGAGATTGTAATGTGGGCTTTAGGATGAGCTTAGGCTTTTGAGTTTGGTTAGGAATAGGCTTTTGAATGTCTTTTGGAAGTGGGCTTTTAGATGAAAATTTTGCAAAGGGCCATGCCAAATAAATGTTGGGTTTAGTTTAAGGATGTTTCATGAGTGATTTCGATCAAACTTGAGGTGGTTTGGAATTGAATTGTTTCTAAATTGGGTCTCTTCAGTGATAGGGTCAAAATAGGTCAAAATGGACTAACTTGGGCTAAGGTTGGGCTAATTTTGAAATTGATGTAAAATTAATGTTGAGAAATTTTTATGGGAGTGTTTCAAAGAGGTTTCATCTTTTGTTGGGTTTTGATTTTGAGATTCGGGCCTATTTGGGTTAGATTTGGGTGTAGGCCCATTTATAGGATTTTGGGTTTGAGTTGAGTTTGAGTAGGGTTTGGGTCCAAATATTAGGCAAATCATGTTAGTTTTTTGTTTGTGGGGATGCTAGGAAGGTTTTAGAAAAGATTTGGGTCAAATTGGGATTGAATTGGGTCGGTTCGGGCTAAGTTCGGGTCATGGGTCAAAATTGGGCTTTAAGCTTAAAAATGAAATTGGATTCAAATGCCAATCAAATTGGGCTTGTATTTGGTCTAGATTGATATCGGGGATATTGAATTGAAGTTTAGAATTGAATTGGACCAAAATTGAGGTCAATCGGGGTGATTTGGTTTGACATTGGGTTCATTTGGGTTTAAAATGGGCTAAATTGGGGGTTTTGGTAAAAGTAGGGTAAATTAACAAAATTGGCCCATGGTGTAGTAAACAAAATGAAATTGGGAATATTTGGGATTTTATGGAATTTTCTAGGAATTTTTGGAATTTTTGGATTTTTTGGGTCAAGAGGGGCATTTTGGTAATTTGGAGGGTATTGGGGGTATTTTTGGAAATTTTAGTATTTTTGGCTGTAAATGATCAATTTGATTGATGGGGAAATGTTTAAGGTTAATTTTAGGAAATGCTGGGTGATTTGAAAATTTTGGAGGTCTTGGGTAATTTCAAGGACTTTTGGTAGGTTTGGTGGGTCCGGGGCCCCGAGGGTCAATAATTGAAATTTTGAAAAAATGAAAATTGAGCCAGTGTGAGTGAAATAGAATCATTTTGGTTGAGCCATGAAGTCATATTAAGCCCATAGGAGCCATGAGGGGACTCATTTGAGGCATTTACTATGTTGTTCCTAACCCTCTTAGCCAGGGGCTTAGGGGTTAAGGACCATCCATATGAATTATCCACATGAGTCAGAAAGTCAAACTAGGCATGAGTAGTTTTAGGATTTCGAATGTGTGTGAAAGTGTAATGTATGTTCAGGTCAGCCCTCACTAGACCAGGCCACCCAGGGTGATCTTAAGGCCAAAGAGTCCTATAGGGAACTCATCCTTTAAACCTCCACATTTGATCTCAACCCTCTAGGTGATTAGGGGTTTACAATCAAGCTTGTGGGGTTTGCAGGGAGTTAAGAAGTGGTTGAATTTTTAAAGGGGTAGGTTCCATCTCTAGTCCTCTAAGATAGTCAAAGGAAAAAGCCTAAGTCTAGATCCTAGGTACTAAATAGAGAAGAGAAGACCTCATCAAAAATAAGGTCAACAAATGGGCCCCCAATAGGTGTGTTGTGCTAACCAAGTACACCGCGCGTATTGGAGTTGACCGAAGAGATCAACAAAACCAACACAGATGTCCAAGTGACAAACTTAGGACAGAGTAGAAAAATTTCCGCTGGGGAGTATCAGGTACATTTTCAAGACTGGAGATCCCTGAACTATCTCTGAGGAAAGGAAAAGGAGGTGAATTCCAAATCACAAGATTTGGAGAATTTCGATATAGATTTCATTTCATTTCATGTTCAAGTTTTGACGTGTAAGTTTAGATTTTGAGTTTTAATTTAGATTGAAGTTTGATTTAAAATCAATTTGAGGAAATTTGGATTTGAAATGAGAATTGAAACCCGAGTTTCAACCTCGGGATTGCAAGGAAAACTGGAATTTAGGTACCAGCCTCGGAGTGAGAATCGGAGTTTAAGTGTCGATTGAAAAGGATGAGAATCAGAATTTAGGTACTGATCTCGAAATAGAACTGGAATTTAGGTACCAGTCTCACAAGTTTGGAATTGAAATTTAGATGTCAATTCGAAAGAGAATCGAATTTTAGGTACCGATTTCAAAATGAGAACTGGAATGTTGGTACCAGTCTCGGAAATTTTGAATTGAAATGTAGGTATCAATTCAGATGAGAATCGAAATGTAGGTATCGATCTCGAAATGAGAACTGGAATGTAGGTACCAGTCTCGGAAATTTTGAATTGAAATGTAGGTATCAATTCAGATGAGAATCGAAATGTAGGTATCGATCTCGAAATGAGAACTGGAATGTAGGTACCAGTCTCGAAAATTTTGAATTGAAATGTAGGTATCAATTCAGATGAGAATCAAAATGTAGGTATCGATCTCGAAATGAGAACTGGAATGTAGGTACCAGTCTCGAAATTTTGAATTGAAATGTAGGTATCAATTCAGATGAGAATCGAAATGTAGGTATCGATCTCGAAATGAGAACTGGAATGTAGGTACTAGTCTATGAAATTTTGAATTGAAATGTAGGTATCAATTCAGATGAGAATCGAAATGTAGGTATCGATCTCAAAATGAGAACTGAAATGTAGGTACCAGTCTCGAAAATTTTGAATTGAAATGTAGGTATTAATTTAGATGAGAATCAAAATGTAGGTATCGATCTCGAAATGAGAACTGGAATGTAGGTACTAGCTCTCGAAATTTTGAATTGAAATGTAGGTATCAATTCAGATGAGAATCAAAATGTAGGTATCGATCTCGAAATGAGAACTGGAATGTAGGTACCAGTCTCGAAAGTTTTGAATTGAAATATAGGTATCAATTCAGATGAGAATCGAAATGTAGGTATCGATCTCGAAATGAGAACTGGAATGTAGGTACCAGTCTCAGAAATTTTGATTTGAAATGTACTGTGGAGATTTGGATTTAGCGGGAGATTGAAATGAGATATGAAAGTGTTCCATATCACATGAGAATCAATCAAAGTTTGATTATTTGGCGAAGGGTATGAATCCATGCCATCCGAATCTAATTGAAAATTTTTCGTGGTTCTGAAATCATCCCGAGAGAGGGTTTCAAAGGAGGTCTGCAGTAGATCTTGATTTGAAGAAGAATTGGAGGATTTGAAAAGATGGATTTAAACTGGAATTCAATTTGAGATTTAGATTCGTTTTGTTTGTCCTTTAACAATCCCATTTTTTTTATTGTTTATTTAGTGTTCATGTGAATTTGAAGTTCATTTTACTATTTAGATTTTTAGGAAAAGTTCTCATTTATTTTCTTTTCTCTTCTGTTCTTCGTTCAAAGTTTATTTAACTCTAATAGCGTTTCCCAGTCAATTTGCACAAAAAGAGGTGAAGGCAAAATATGACGTAGTCATTTTCATTCAAACTTGCTGAAAGTACATCATACAACTTGATCTAGTCATGATGACATTTTCCTCAGAAATTTAATGTCTCGTACAATCCATGTAAATCCAAAATGGACTGTGTAAACTTCTTGTTGATACATCCAAAAGCGTCTGTCAAAAATCCATGTCTGAATAGTAAGAAACATGGGTAATAACATCACCTTCCAAGTCACCCTTGGCAGGAATGCTGCATGGATGTGCATTGGAGGTGTGCTATTTCCCATGTAACTCACAGCTTGTAGGGTCGGAGACTCTCCAATTCTGGATCTGGCTAGAAGTGGTAAGGCGCCTTTCTGTCGTCCATCCTTCTAAAAGTGAAAGAGATCCGCTCCACTGACACTCCTGGTATACAATATTTTGCGATGTCTACTCCATTTCCTTTTAATATCATGACGGAACCTACCCGAAGTGGTATCTCCACCGGCCCTCGGAACTTACCCGGGCCTGCTATCCGGAGGTCAGATCTGAACATGATATTGTATTTGTTGACGAACGAAACTGTGCAGAAAAGTCTGACAAATTCATGGTTGTCTATGTGTGGAGGTATGCAGTCACCCTTCTGATAAATGTTGATGATGCAACTGTTGGGTATGCAGCCTGTCGGCAGCACTCTCCACGTTATCATTCTTTTCACCATTCTTTTAATTATCATCGGCATTGGATCCACTTCACTGTGACGGAGTATCCCTGGTAGATTTCCTTTTCTGTCCTCTACGAAGTTATAGTAACATCTGCATTGTATTGTGACTCTTCCTTTCCCTAGCATCCATCTTCGGGGTTCCGAATAAGTCTTTTCCCTCAGACGGCCTGCTCGACCCATCCTCTGAAGTTCTAAGATGCAATCCACGATCTGCTGTTGCTCGTATTCTGAGAATACATCTGTGTGTAACTCGAGGCTTCCAAAATGTTGATTCTCTTGCCTCTAATCATTTCAAAGTATTCAAAAGTCTTCTTCTCCACATTTTGCATTCTTTCTAGTTCATATTCTGGGATGATCTACAAGTGACGAGGCCTAGTAACGTATTGCGGGATGTATGGCTCAATCCCATCACGTTCTCCTGCATACCTTGGCTCCTCGGGGATTGTCTCTGTTGGGACATCCTCCGGGGTTGCTTCCGCAACAAGGTTTCTTACCACTGGTGGCTCTGTCTGGTGTCATGGTAGTCTCTCTGCCTCTGATCTTCTTAGAGTTTCCCTTATCTTTTCTGTTGTTCTCGGAGCTGGTTTCCTCTTTTCAGGTTCCTGATGAACCGATATCTTTAAAATGTGTGTGTCGGCAAAAGTGGTTGTTTTCTCGTGTTGATCTGCTGCTAGTTTAGTCAACATCTTGCGGATACGGCGATTCTTTTTCCTTCTTTGGGTAGCAGTGAGAGTAGCTCTCCTTACCCCTTGAATTTCTGCTGGCGCGGCGCTAACGAGCCTGCCCTCTGTCGTGGTAACTACAGACTCGATTTTCTTGCTTTCCTCAATGTTTGTCTTTCTTTTCTTGTTGCTGGATTGGTGGCTCGGGCCACCCATCTTCATTATTGTCTGGCTGTGAAGCTTTTCTCGGTCCACTGCGACCCAATCATTTTCTTCGTACTGTAGGCTAGCTGGTGTGAAGTCTGAGTCAATCTCTATCACTGCTCCATCCCTCACCCTCTTTTCATCAAGTGCTAGACTCACGCCATTTCTAATGTTTAAAACCAACCGCCGGTTCGACATTTCCCTGCAAAAAAATAAGGAAAGGATCAGGGGCTGTACTAAGAACAAGAACAATAAGAAAAACACTTAAGAATTCTTATTCACTTATTTTAATTTTTAAGGAAAGTAGGAAAAGATGAAGAAAGACCAGGAACAAGATTGGATTTGAACGGAAGGGTAAAAAAAATTATTATTATGATTTCACATATTTTATTTTTAGTTCATATTTTTTGTTAATGATTTTTCTTTTGTCATTCATTTTTTATGTTTTTTGGGTTCGGACCCTACACAAGTGGCTACTTCACCCGTTTTTCTAGGGATGAGAATTCATCCCTTTGAAACATCAGGTCACGTAATACTTCTTCAAATATCGTCTGTTGATTGGAAGCATTTGTCGTTCTCCTTGGTAGTTCACAAGTTGGTAGGAGCCTCCTGAGTAGACTATCTCGACCACAAACGGCCCTTCCCAAGTTGGTTCAAATTTACCTCCTATCTTGCGGTGTGCAAGAATAGGTCTTTTGAGGACAAGAACTAAGTCACCAACTTTGAAAGTTCTTGGGCGGACCAGTTTATCATGGGCCTGGATCATCTTAGCTTGGTACAGTTCCAAATTTTGCTGCGCTGCAAGTCTTTTCCCTTCCAAGCTTTCCAGTTCTTCAAGTCGTAATCTGGCATTTTCTTCTGTAATAATCTTGTTTGCGACTGCGATTCTGAGTGATGGAACCTGGACTTCTAATGGTAACTCTGCCTCGGACCCGTACACTAAAGCGTAAGGTGTAGACTGAGTAGGAGTCCTCAAAGTTGTCATGTAGGCCCATAAGGCTTCTAACAACTTCTCATGCCAATTTCTCTTGTTTTCGTCCAAAGTTTTCTTCAGGATTTGAACGAGAGTTTATTTAAAAGACTCGGCCAAGCTGTTTGCTCTTGGGTAGTAGATCGTTGAGTATCGCCAATCGATCCCATGTCTTCTGACAAAATTGTTGACCTTTGTACTTTTGAATGCTAACCCATTATCTGAAATGATTCTCCACTGTACCCCAAAACAGTAGACAACTTGATCTTTGAAAAATTGTAGCACGTAATGTGCCTTTACTTCTTTGAGTGTAACTGCTTCTACCCATTTAGAAAAGTAGTTTGTGGCTGCAAGGATGAAGCGATGTCCTCTTGAAGAAGGTGGTTCTATCGGACCCACTATATCTGTTCCCCAACACTCAAACGGCCACGACGCGATTGTCGGATGTAGCACCTTTGGAGGTTGATGTAGAACCACTCCATGCACTTGGCATTGGTGACGCCTCTGGCGATCTTCATACAGTCGACCATCATCGAGGGCCGATAATACCCTAGTCTTTTAATCTTCATTTTCATTTTCGGACCTGACTGATGAGCGCCACAGAGTCCTGAGTGTACCTCTTTGACAATTTCATGAGCCTCGGACCCGCTCAGGCATCTTAACCACATCTGATCAAAAGGCCTTCTGTATAATGTATTGTTTATTAAAGTGTAAGACAGAGTTCTTTTCTTGATTTGATGGGTTAACGATTTATCGTCTGGTAATTTCCCTGTTTGTAGTTAGTCTATTAGGGGTTGACGCCAATCCTCTGTGTTTTCTGTTATTGCTACAACTGATTCCCCTACTTTTTCTGATTTATGTATCATATCCATGTCGAGCTGTGATAGGACCTATCGTCCCTGAACTGACACTTCAACTGACTCATCTTGTAAGCAGGCAAATTCTTTTGAAAGGCGAGCTAGAGCATCCGCAAGAGCATTTTCTTTTTTGGTGATCTTGTAGATCGTTACATTCAGAATATGTTCCAACAGTTTCATGGCATACTGAACGTACTGCTCGAGTCTTGGCTTTAAAATTCTGTATTGTCTGGTGACCTTTTGAATGATCAACTGAGAATCTCCATAGATGTTGATGTCCGTTATTCCCATTTGAATGGTTAGTTCTAGTCCTGTTATGAGGGCTTCGTATTCTGCCTCGTTGTTTGTGCATGGTTCTTTTAAGTGGTAGGAGTATCTTAACATCTCCACTCTGGTGTTATAAAGATTAGTCCGATTCCTGCCTTACCGGGCACTATCGTTTGTGATTCTTTGTTCTTCTGTGCTGAGGACGCTCCGTCGAAGTATAGTTCCCAAAGTCGATCATCAGGGTCTTCTAGGTTTATTATCTGCTCGTCGGGTAAGTCGTCATCGAGAGGCGAATCTGCCGGTAAAGGGTGTGTTGCAAGGAAGTCAGCTAGTACTTGTCCCTTTACGGCGCGAAGAGGAATGAAAGTTTTGTCGAATTACAATAGTATCATCGACCACCTGGCAAGTCTGCCAGAAAGTGTTGGTCGGGTCATCAAATATTGCAATGGATTAACTCTCGAAATAAGGTTGATCTTATGAGAAAGCATATAATGCCTGAGCTTCTGTGCGGCGAAGATCAGGGCCAAACAATGCTTCTCAATTGGAGGATACTTCACCTCCATCGGAATTAGACGACGGCTTATGTAGTAGAGAGCATTTTCTTTTCCCTCATCATTGACCTGGGCTAGCAGGGCTCCAAGGGAGTCGTCTAAAGCCGCGGTATAAAGTATCAATGGTCTACCTGAGACTGGGGCTGCTAAGACAGGAGGTGTCATTAAGTATCGTTTGATGTCATCAAAGGCATGTTGACATTTGGAGTCCCAAGTAAACTTGGCATCCTTCTTAACCAAAGCAGAAAAAGGCTGACACCTTCATGAAAAATTTGATATAAATCGTCGAAGATATGCCAACTTCCCTTGAAAGGATTGTAGTTGTTTCAAAGTTTTAGGAGGAGGCATTTCCAAAATAACTTTAATCTTTTCCGGATCGATTTCAATCCCGTGATGTCGGACAACTAATCCTAAGAATTTCCTGGAGGTGACACCGAAGGCACATTTTAAGGGATTCATCTTAAGGTTGTATTGCCTTAGTCGCTCGAAAACAATTCTCAAATCGTACAGGTGATTTTTCTTCAGTTTGCTTTTGATGACCACATCGTCCACGTAGCACTCGACTTGGTTGTGAATGAGATCATCAAAAATCTTTGTCATTGCTCTTTGATATGCTGCTCCTGCGTTCTTTAGTCCGAATGGCATTACTGTGTAGCAATACACTCCGATCGACGTTCTGAATGCCGTGAGCTTTTCATCTTCTAGTGCCATCTTTATCTGGTTGTATCCTGATGATCCATCCATGAATGAAAATATTTCATGTGTTGAAGCACTATAGATCATTAGTTCTGGGATTGGTAGCGGAAATTCGTCCTTTGGACGTGCTTTATTTAAATCTCTGAAGTCCACGCAGATTCTGATCTGACCGTTCTTCTTTCTGACTGGTACCACATTGGCTAACCAAGTAGGGTATTGTTCTTCACAGACAAATTTAGCGTCAATTAGCTTCTTAACTTTGGTTATTACTTGTTGCTCAATTTCTAGATGCATTCTTCTAGGAGCTTGTCTGACTGACACAGAATTAGGATCTACTCCTAACTTGTGAACTGCGACTTCTGGAGCTAACCCTGGCATTTTATCGTAACTCCAAGCAAAACAGTCCTTGAATTCCATTAGTAGCTTGATTATTTCCTCGGAATCTTCTTTATTGAGTAAGGAGCTAACAAAGGTTGGCCTAGGCTCTTCGCTAGTACGTAAGTTAACTTCCATTAACTCATCTAATGTAGATTTGATTTCTTCTTCGAATTCTGGTGGAGCATCTCCGATTGGTAGATCTTCGAGACCTTCTGAAGCTTCTAAGATCTCCTTCATTAGGTTCACAAGTGACAACCAAGCAAAATCCTGTATCGTCAACTGAACCTATTGTGCCGAATCCGAGACCATGTTTTGAATTGGGAGATCGACCGGCATTATTCCATAATTTTTCAAAGTGTTGTGCTCGGTCTTTTGTCCATTGTCGAGGTAAGACACCACGTTGAATTAAATTTTGAACACAGGGAGAGTACCAATTAAAAAGTAATTCCATTAATTCGGAAGAAGTAACATCTTCAAATTGTACATCTTTTTCATTATTGGAAGAAGAAGCACCATGGTAAAACTTGATTGGCTTAGTACCACCACCATGCACTTCCTTGACCACCATACCCTCGATCTTATTAGAATGGATCGGGATCAGGGTCATAGTATGTACATGATGGTTAATCTTCTTGTACATTGATTTCTATTCTTCATTCTTTTCATCTTGGAGAGAAATCTGGAACTGAGGTTTCTTTTGACTTATTTTCGCTGCTTCTTTCTTGATTTCTTCTCCTTCTTCGGAAGTGTTCTCCCAATCAACATCGATGACCGGTTTCTTTTGTCCAACAGTTCTAACAGTTCTTCCACGTCCTCGTCCCCGCCCTCAACCTCGGGTGCGAGTTCTGGAGAAATCTTCACCATCTCGCCGTAAGGGAGTGGTGAGTAACTGTTGAACTAGAACTTCAGGTTCTTCGTCGTCTCGGATTTCTTTTGCTTCATTTGGTATGGTATTTCTGGAAAATATTGTTTTCTTCGGGGGCGCGTAGTAGGCCGCATCTTTATGAATTCCAATCTCGTGTACGGAGAACGGTTGCAAGTCACCTTTGATACATTGTTCTCCTCCTTCGTAATACTTTATGAACTGGTAAAGAGAGGATGGTACCATCTGGCTTTCATGGATCCACGGTCGACCTAGTAGAGCGTTGAACGATGTCTCAGAATCAATTATGTGGAATTTTACGGTTGTCTTTACTAAATCACCGGTCTTCATTAGTAGTGTTATCGATCTAAGAGCTCTTTCTCCTTTTTGATTGAAGCCTCTTAATAGCATCTTGTCTGCTTCAAGTTCGCGAGCATCAATTTCCAAATATGCTAGCGTCCGAAGATTCATTATGTTGATTGATGCTCCCGGATCAACCAACACTCTGGAGAGCGTAAACCTTCCAATAGTGACTGAAATGTATAACGGTCGGTTGTGATCTCGCTATTCCCAGTAATAGATCATTGTCAGTGAATGTAACACCTCGCTGTTCTTTTAACGAGCAAACCTCGTCGAAGGAATTACCGGCCATTTCAGCTAAACAGATCTCTAGATCAAGTAAAGCCTTGATCAGAGCCTCCCTCATCTCCTTTGATAGGATCAGAGCGTCGTATATGCTTAGTTTGGATGGTAGCTTCCTAAGATGGGCTAGCACATCATAGTCCACTTTATTACCATGTTCCTCGGTTTCTTCCCGAATGGGCAGTTCCTCTGCTGGGGTTGGCTCTTCCTGAGCAACCACCTGCTTTCCTTTATCCTTTGGACCCATTCTCGGGAGTAGAATTTTCGGCTTCTTAAATTTACTTCAGTTATCTCTTCTGAATTTAGTGTTGAATCTGCCGGCATATCCTCTTGAATTGGGACAACCGGCTCTTCTAAAGTTGCTTCGGTATCTGATGGTTCTAATTCTATCATGATCGGAGCCCTCGAAATTCACAAGTGGACTCGTTGCTTGTCGAGCTTTCATAGCCTCCTTTGTGAACATCTTCTTCGTCATGGTCGTCGAGGTTGTGTATGATTTGAGAATCGTTATTTGTATTTAAATCGAGATCCGGATTGAGTGGGTTGTCGCTAGTTACGTAATTGTTAGAAACAGTCAAAACGTAGCCAACACCATAACCCTTATCATTATAAGATCCCGCCGGGGCGAGCAGATAATCATACAGAGTCAGGAGTTCGAGGGATTTCTCCCCCGAATCGGAAACAACCATCCTAGGATAAGCAGCCCCTAGTCTACCCTTCGGAGCCTCGGTCTTCTTTTCTTCCATGATCTTCTCCTCCTTCTAGGGAGGTTCTTCAATCGCAAATGATAGTGCCGGCTCGACAGGTCTCAAACTCTGAGTTGAAGCACGTACCGAAGCGGCTTGGATGTGATCCAAAATTTTCTTTGATGATTTTGTCCAGACAGTACCCCATCCATCATCAGTCGTGTAAGGGTCTATCGGAACAATGGGATCCGTTGAAATAACATTGACGGAACCTCCCTTCTGGGGTTCCTTCATGTATTCCTTTGGGATTGTTATGTTCCCTTTTCGGAGATTGTCATCAAGCCAACTCTTGAAAGTGATGCAATCTTCTATCTTATGTCCAAGCATCTGGTGGTAAAGGCAATAGTTCTGATGATTTTTCTTATTGACTTCTTCCAGCTTCTTTGGATCTAGCAGCTGAAAATCTGGTGTCTTCATTAAGCTGCGGAACATCTTTGCTACTGCTTCTGTTTTGAATGGATATTTTTTATTTAGAAGTTCTCTTAAGATACACGATGAACGAGACAGTTCTTCATAATGCTGAGACGACTGATAACTCGGACGAGGTTGCTGAAAGCCTTGCTGAGGTTGCTGATAAGTCCGTTGTGGTGGTTGATAACTAGGTTGTGGCTGCTCTGACTGTATCTGAACTGGCTGCTTGTCATTATCTACTGTCGCAACAATTCTGGATTTCTTTTTGAATGTTTTCACAGGTTTCTGCTTATCGTTCTTGTCCGCGAAACTTAACTGTTTTGCCTCTTCTTGCAAGCTCCCAGCCCTGCTAAGCAACTTCTCGAAAGTCTTAATTGTAAATCATTTAAGGAAAAGTGATATCGGGCCATGGATACTCTTAAGCAGGATGTCGAATACATGTTGTTCTTGAAGCTGTGGTTCACACTTCATGCTTAAGTTTCTCCATCAAAGTATGTAATCCACTAAAGTCTAGTTTGGCTTTTGCTGCTCCACCACTAGATATCAGTGATGTGGTGCTGAGCTCCAACAAATCGTTTAACGAAGAGATTCTCCAGTTCTGAAAAAGTCTTCACTGAGCCGTTCGACAATTCTGCGTACCAGTCGAAGGCGATCCCTGACAAACTGCTGACGAACTGGCGGAAGAGTAAAGCGTCGCTTCCACCGGCATTGCAGCAACTAGCACGAAAATGTGCAACATGATGTCGGGGGTTTCCTGTTCAATCAAAAGTATTAAACAGAGGTGGTACGAAGGCTTTTGGGTATTGGACTGCATCGAACTCTTCGGGGTAAGGTCTACCCGTTTGAATAGATGCTCCATTCTTGGATTGTGCTAGGGCCTCTCGCACTTGCTGTTCTACCATATTTTTAATATCCTTTTCTAGAATCATGCTTTGTGTAGAATCCTTCTTTTGTTGCTCGTCCCCATTGACGGATGTGATCTCTTTTCCTTCATCCACAATATGGATGATCTCTGGGGGTGTCTCTTTCTGATGTTGGGCCTGACTTTGGAGAGTGGCTAAGGCAGCAGCCATTTCTTCCATCCTCTTTGCCATTTAGGAAATTGTGTCATCTCTTTCCCGAATCTGTGCTCTTAACACCTCTGGTTCATCTCTTTCCGCAGTGGCTGGAGCACCTTACGAAGCTGACGATGCTCGTGTTTCAACCATGTTGATCTCATCATACTCCTCATCCATGAACTCTGATGAGTCAACTTCATCTCCTAGTTCTTCTTCTCTTTCTTTTCCTAACCACCGGATGTCAGTCCTTAACTTATCCATGGCATCCTCCAGTGGCCCTTTTCGCACGGTCTCGCAGTTGCCTTGTGATGGTTGTTGAACTTCCTTTTCGGGAGTCTCCTTCATCGCAGTAGCACTTTCTTCGGACTCGAGCATCCTGACGAGACTTTTCTTCTCAGGACATTATTTTGGCCTCAGCTCACCAGTAGTAGGTCGCCATACCATCCTTCTTGCACTCGGAAGCCTAGGACCGGATGGTCCGTCGGCCATGTGCTCGGAAGGTGGTATCCTCCCTATTTTGCGACTCGATACGATAACGGTGTGAGCCTCTTTCACTAGCTCGGACTTTCTTCTTTGGTCTTTCTATGGCAGTGGCAGGCTCCACTCGTGGTCCGAGGTGGGATTTCATTGGCACTCGTCCCATCCTTCTCAGAATCTCTGACGCGGGACATCCTTCCTTCCTGGCCAATTTCTCGATTACCACTCGCGATCGGGTAAGCGGTGTAGCCCTGCTCTTCGTCTTCCTGCTATCACTGTAATATGCAGGCTGAGGTAACGCAGCAGCAATCCTTCTGGCATCTTCCTCATCAGATGCGGTAGAGAACGGGTGGAATCTATTTCCTTCTAACAGCGGCGAGTATTCTGGCAACAGCGGCAAGTATTTTGGCAGTTCTTCTTCTTTTTCTTCAGGGATTCCTTCAAGAAGGGGGCTTCAACTTCTCTGACTTTCCTGATCTTAGCAATCTTTCTATTCTTATTCCTTCTCTGTGTCAGGTTTAAGGGTCTATACCTCGAACTGGACCCTATCTCGAAAACAGACGGTGTTGCGGCAAGGTCCGAACCCTCCATGGTGATTGGCTCATAACTAACTTGGATTTCCTTTCCCTTCAGTTTGGAGGGAACAAGGGTAGGTGCAGTAATGACCAGACCGGTGGGGGTAGAGACAACAGTTCTGGGGGCAGCAACTAACTCCCTGCGAATGACAGTGTTTCTTTCAGTCGGGACCCTTTGTAGGGGAGGGAACTCCTGAGTTGACTTCAAGTTAAATTCAATCAAAGGTTTCTCAGTTTCAGGCACTTTGTCCATAAGTGCGAAGAGAGTGACGTCAGTGATCTTGACATCTGTATTTTCGAATCCTTGTCCGAAACGGATGACCCCATTGTCAGGCAGCTCCTCCTTGTAGACAGCTAGGTCCAGTCCATTGGTGAAGGAGAAAATTAGCTTTGGGGCAGTCATTTCTGTAGGGCAGATTTAGAATATCAGTCCCGAATTATGCTTCTTTTCACTGTAGAGTTTAGGACGAAAAAGAAAGAGTCCGAACACATTTTCATTTATCTTAGTGTATTTGTAATTTTAAAAGGATTTATCCATCGAAAGAGTCGTTTATTAGCGGATTTTTTTATTAGGAATGGAATGTTTAAGGATATAGAAAAGGTAAAGAATTCGATTTAGAATCAGAAAGGAAGAGAAAGTCTTATGCAAGACTTCTCGACTCGAAGGACCGCTTCCTAAACTAACACCCATTGGGGGTCCACCCCACCTCAGAAAAGAGGTAAAAGGATCTCGGAACCTCTCTGTTTAGGAATGTCTAAACAGTGGCTCCTAAATCCGAGAGGAGTTGGCTATACTCATTCAACACAGAAATGAACGGTGTATTCCAATGAAAGAATGGTGGTTTTGGTCCACTAGGGGCATGGACTCACAACCGATTTATGAAAGCAAAACCATCTGATCAAAATGGAGAGAGGAACTGATCCCTAGCGGAGTCGCCAGAAATTGTACGGCTTATTTTTAGGTTGAATGTTGTATTTGTGAAAAGGGGTCGCCTACAGAAATTGTCGGCGAAATATAAATTTTAAATTTAATTTAAATATATATACACAATTTAAAAAGTAGAATTTGATTTTGAAAATAATTTTAAATTTGAAAATTTTAAGATATGAAATCAAACCGATCTCACATCCCAAATAGTTTATATAAACGAGCACCGCATTACAAACCGTGTATCTATCCCGAAGAATAGACACACTACTTGATGATGGGGCTCGATTAAATAAACTAGAAGATTTGTGACATCCGTTTGGTCTGCAAACCAATTTTATAAGCCGACAAGTTCCCCTGCTTAATACAAAGAAATTAAGTAGGGTTTATATTACCCGGGTTCTTAAAGTTCCCTATAAGGGCAAGCCCCTATAGGTAATTACATCCTAATTAATGGGAATCACTTAAGAAAACTCTCGATAATAATCAGTGATTTTTCTCTCAAGAATTTCAAAGTTTAAGGTTTTCAAAGGATTGAGTTTTGGAAATTTCAATGGGGAATGGATCAAGTTTGGAACAGTTAATTTCAGGAGTCCAAAGGAAGAAAAGTAGGAGAAGCTGAAGATCCAAGAAGAATCTTGGCAACTTCCCAAACTATCCTATTGTTTGACTTCAATTTGGGAATTTATTTAATATTTCAATCCTGCTAATTTTAATTAATTAGGACTTATATTTGTATGATATAATCACACAAATAGCCTCGAAGATGTGAGGGTTTATGTTGTACCAAACGACCACCTCGGAGTCCTATGACCGGTTAGGGCTTAATTTACATGACATGATCATGCAAATGCCTAATAAAGAGTTGAGGATTTGTGTAGCACTAGGCAAACTACCTCAAATTCCTATGGCTTGGTTATTTAATTCTAAGAAAGTTTTGCTGAAGTAGATCCGAGTTTTACTGATGACGATGGCCGAGCTGCCCACCATGCTCCGAGCTCCTTGTTGTTGCAGAGGTTTAGTTTTAGAAGTCATAAATCAGGAGATGAGAGAAGTATTTTGGTTTAGAGAAAATCTTAAAATCCAAGTGTTTTTAATATTTTAATTAAAACAAATCTTAAAGTTGATTTAACAGAACCGATTAAGATCCTACGGTTTCGTCATCCTGGCACCGTTATTTTCATCGAATTCACTTAGTCCAGATGAATTTGCTAAACTCAACTGAATGAGTTCCACACTTTCATTTAGACCGTGGGAAATCTCGTTAGCAACACGTAGGTTACATCATCCGAGGTATTTCCGATCATTCAATGAGACGTTTTAATTTAGTTGTAGTTGTGGTTTTGTTGTTCTGTTTGTGATTACATTTTGAGTTATTTTATATTTTGAATGTTGTGGCGGTGAATTTTATCTTGCAATGACTTTTAATTTAGTTTTTGTTTTAGTTTATGGACTATCCTAAAGGTTTTGGTTTTCATGCAACAGTTTTATTTAACATGCAAGAAAAGTAAAATACATTGCAATAAAGTAAATTGCAATAAAATAAAAGAGTACCTGGAGGGTCTGCCCGTCATCCCAAGCTGCACTTAAAACACATGTTAAGGCATTTAAATATTTCAATAGATACCTAGGTAAAGCTAAGGGAAAGGTTTTGGTTGTCTACCAAATTCCTAATCCTATAACTAGTCATCTCCTATGACGTCTAGGTTCTTGGTTTGGTTTAAGGATGATTTTCTTCATCAAAGAACAATTAAATTCAGTTGTTCTTCTAAAACATCCCGTCATATTGAGGAAGTGTTTAGGACGAGTCCTAAACATCTTTTCAATACTTCTGGGATTTTTTTGAGTCTAAGTAAATTTTGTTGCTCAGATGAATTAATCACCGAGGAGTTTAAGTTTTGTTCTTTTGCTCAGTGAACTAGGACATTTGAATATTCTATAAGTGAAGTAACACTTCACTTGATACCTCATTTAAGAATTATAATAATAAGAGCTTTAAAAGGGCAAATCAACTTATTAAGTATTTTAATGATTTAAACTTAATGATTTAATTTCAATTTTGATTTAATTATAAAAAATTAATTTAAGTTTGGAATAATGTTCAAGTTTTTTTAGATTTAATTCTTAATGACTTCATTTAAGTTTGTTGTTTAAATGATTTTAATTCAATTTAATTCAATTTAATTTAAATTCAATTTAATTTTATTTTAATTTAATTTAATTTAATTTAATTTTAATTTAATTTTAATTTAATTTTAATTTAATTTTAATTTAATTTAATTTTAATCTAATTTTAATTTAATTTAATTTAATTTAATTTAATTTAATTTAATTTAATTTTAATTTAATTTAATTTTAATTTTAATTTAATTTAATTTAATTTTATTTTATTTCAATTTATTTTTAATCTTAATTTAATTTAATTTAGTTTTAATTTTAATTTAATTTAATTTTAATTTTAATTTAATTTTAATTTAATTTAATTTAATTTTAGTTTTAATTATTAATTGAGATTATTCTTTTAATTTTTTTTTGATTAAGAATTAAGTATTATTGAATTAATTTATTTAGGGATTTTTAAATTAAAGGATAAATGTCCTCTTAATAATACCCCTATTTTAATAATTTCAATTTCTATTATTCTTCCAAAATTTCAATTAAATAATTAATTAAAGCTTTATTTTAATTATATTTGAAATGGTTAGTAGGTTTCTACCCTCTATCATTTAAGTTTCAATCATCCAAAAATCAGTTTAAAATCAAATATTTTACCCTCCCCTTTTGATTAATCCTAAAATTTTAATTAAGGGTTGAAATTTTTTAATTACCCTTTTGCCCTTCAAGCTTAATTATTCTATAACTCACTAAATTAAGCTCAAATGAACTTGAAATTTTTATGTAACCTCACTCACATGTCAATTAAGACATTAGAGGAGAAAATTTGATTTTTTTTATATTTAATTTATTTATGTAATTATTTTTAATGGAAAATAAGGGTTTTCAAGCAAAATTTAATAACATGACCAAAGAAATGTTTCTATCCTTGACAAAATTATGGGATGTTCCTAATGACTAGATGACCATTTGGACCAATTTTGGTGATTTTTTGAGTTATATTTTATTTATTAGAATTATTTTGATTTTTGGAGTATTAATTAGATTTAAAATAAAATTAAAATTGTAAAATGGATTTTATATTTTTTTTAAATCTCTCTGACTCAAGGAGTCCAGAAAAATAAATTTCATATTTTTCTGATTTTTCTTTGATTTATTAGAATTATTTTAGTGAAAAGATTGGAAAATACATTTTTTAATATTAAAAATTACATTAAGCCTTTAAAATTCAATATCTTATCCTAGGGACATAGAAAAAAAATTGGTTTGTTCCAAAGTGATTAGAATTCAAAATGTGACATTTTGGTGATTTTTAATATTTTTATGATTTTTATTATTTTTTAATTATTAAAAATATTAAAATAATGATAAAAATCTACTTTTTTAGAAAATTACAATTTTAGTTTTCCTAAGTTCCTCTGATATCAGAGAAGCTCCAAAACCATTTTTGTGAATTTTTGAAAATTATTTTGTGAGTGATGAATTTTTAATGTTTAATTTTATCCATTTTATCCTATGTTTAATTTTTAATGTTTAATTTAATCAAGTCCAATTGACTTCAAACTTTTATGTGATGTTCCTCTGATCCTAAAGATCAGTGGAGAATTATTTTCAAGTCAATTTAATGTGTGGTTAACCCTAATTAATTAAAGTTCAATTTTAGGTACTTAGGCCAATTAGGATTGATCCAAGTGAATTAACTCAAAACCTATTTTTCCTAGGTTCCTCTGGTCATAAGAAACATCACTAAATTTTCCTAGAATTTATTTCTCAACATGCTAGTTATTGGAATTAAAATACTCAAAACAGTAACATGAACTTAGAAAATCAATAACTTCTCATAGGTATGGCCTCTGACCTTAGAAAATTCAGGGAATGTTCCCTAGATCAGAGGCTTCAAAAGCCCTATGGTCTCATGCCATGATGAATTGTCTATGCAAATGGAGAATTAAAATACCACAGAGAGTAAATAAATCATTAAAAATAAAATACTTGATGAAATGACTTGATTTCTTTTCCACATTATTCTACTTTGTTCACTAAGCAAGAGGGTATTTTTATTTTATTTTTAGGATTTTTCTAGACAAAGTTATGCATTTTTGAAGTTCTAGGTATTTAATAAATAAGAAAATTCCATATTTTCCTACTTATCATACGTGGCGCCGCATCAACCTCGGCGGCTCCGAAGGGGTGCGTGTCGTGCTGTGATTGGGTGCCGCCATCTGAGTCAGCAGTCCCGGGGCCCGCCTTTCACGTAACATCTTCCGGTCCGATGCGGTCCGAGCCGTCCATCCGATACACGCGCGATCTAACGGCTCCTGGTCATTGTCTCCGACTGGTGTGAACCCATGACCGTTGACCTTTTAGCCCTAATATCTCCCTCATTTCTCAATGAATTTTTATGTTCTTATGCTTTATGGATTCTTCTTGAAGAGACGAACACATTCATACGGTAAACATGCATTGAAATCAATTCATATCAAATGGAGAATCTCTTGAAGCTTGGGAGGAAGAGAGAACTCATACCTTAGCTCAAAGAAGTGAAGCTTCGATCTAAGAGTTGTGTCACGTTGGATTGGGTCCAAGCAAGCTCCAGATGAAGTCCCTTGGCCTGGTGAATTGCCTAGGTACAAAAGTGACCACAGCCGATCACAAAGCTTGGAGGTTGGAAGCAATGACTAGCCTGGTGAGGGGGCTTTTGCTGGGAAACTTCTCATCTTGGTCTGGTGAAGGTGTAGAGTCAATCAATTTGAGGATTGACTCACTATGGTGAAGTGTCCTGGTTTTGGGCTTGAATTTCAACTCTGAAATTGAGCTCACAGAGAGGAAATGATAGGGGGATTTCAGTGGGGATCAAGTTCTCCAGGTGTAGGGGAGAGTCTGGAATGATTTTGGCAGATTTTCTGTATGGTTTGTTTCAATACCTCTCTTGGCCGAGAGGAGGTGGTGTTTAAATAGGGCTGGCTGGAGGGCTTCCCAAGGAGGGTTGAAGGCTTGGATCAGCTGCTTAGATCAAGGGAAGAACAGCCATGGCAGCCATTGGACATGGGGTAGCTCAGCAAGATGGAATTTCAATGTTTGGCTCCTTCCAAGGTCTCAACCATGGTGTTTTCCGGCGGCTGTGTTGGCTGGCCGGCTAGGCATGGGTCACCATCTTGACCAGGGAAGTCAGGGCTGGGGTTTGGTGAGGTGAATTGGCTTTGTTGGACATGTGTAAAGGAGTTGGCTCTAAATGGTATGGGGATAAGGCCATTTTAGGCTTGGTTTGGTCAACCCATCCAAATGGATTGGGTTCCCTCTCCCATAACCTGATTTTGGGCTGAGGCAATAAGTTGGGTCAACCTCCCATGTGTGCTGGAGTCTCCATCAAGGATTAGGTGGCAAAACATGGTTTTGTGTGTGACATAGATATGGCCAAAAAGGCTTAATGAAGGATTAGAAAAGGGGGCCCTCTATTTGCCATTAATAGCTTGGTCACATGTCAAACCCCTCATGGCTTCACATGGGGCTTAAGGATGGCTCCATGGCTCTTATATGGCTTGGGAAAAGTTGGCTTGGTTTCATGGAAATGGGTTTAAGAAATTTTGGTATTTTGGTGTAAAATTTGGATGGTTTGTCATATGGATTTGTTTAGAAAGGTTTGATTGTTGATTTAGGACTTAGGAATGATTTTAATTAAGTGAGGATGAGATGCGATTGTAATGTGGGCTTTAGGAAGGGCTTGGGCTTTTGAGTTTGGTTAGGAATGAGCTTTTGAATGTCTTTTGGAAGTGGGCTTTTAGATGAAAATTTTGCAAAGGGCCATGCCAAATAAATTTTGGTTTTAGTTTAAGGATGTATCATGAGTGATTTGGATCAAACTTGAGGTGGTTTGGAATTGAATTGGGTCTAAATTGGGTCACTTTAGTGATAGGGTCAAAATATGACAAAATGGACTAACTTGGGCTAAGGTTGGGCTAATGTTGAAATTGATGTAAAATTAATGTTGAGAAATGTTTATGGGAGTGTTTCAAAGAGGTTTCATCTTTGGTTGGTTTTTTATTTTGGGATTTGGGCCTATTTGGGTTAGATTTGGGTGTAGGCCCATTTAAGGGATTTTGGGTTTGGGTTGAATTTGAGTAGGGTTTGGGTCCAAATTTTAGGCAAATCATGTTAGTGTTTTTTTTAGGGATGCTAGGAAGGTTTTAGAAAATATTTGGGTCAAATTGGGATTGAATTGGGTTGGTTTGGGCTATGTTTGGGTCATGGGTCAAAATTGGGCTTTAAGCTTAAAAATGAAATTAGATTCAAATTCCAATAAAATTGGGCTTGAATTTGGTCTAGATTGATATTGGGGATATTTAATTGAATTTTAGAATTGAATTGGACCAAAATTGAGGTCAATTGGGGTGATTTGGTTTGACATTGGTTTCATTTGGGTTTAAAATGGGCTAAATTGGGGGCTTTGGTAAAATTAGGGTAAATTGAAAAAATTGGCTCATTGTGTAGTTGAACAAAATGAAATTGGGAATATTTGGGATTTTTTGAAAATTTCTGGAAATTTTTTGAATTTTTGGATTTGTTGGGTCAATAGGGGCATTTTGGTAATTTGGAGGGTATTGGGAGTATTTTTGGAAATTTTGGTATTTTTGGCTGTAAATGATCAATTTGATTGATGGAGAAATGTTTAAGGTTAATTTTGGGAAATTATGGGTGATTTGAAAATTTTGGAGGTCTTGGGTAATTTCAAGGACTTTCGGTAGGTTTGGTGGGTCCGGGGCCCCGGGGGTCAAAAATTGAAATTTTGAAAAAATGAAAATTGAGCCAGTGTGAGTGAAATAGAATCATTTTGGTTGAGCCATGAAGTTATATTAAGCCCATAAGAGCCATGAGGGGACTCATTTGAGGCATTCACTATGTTGTTCCTAACCCTCTTAGCGAGGGGCTTAGGGGTTAAGGACCATCCTTATGAATTATCCACATGAGTCAGGAAGTCAAGCTAGGAATGAATAGTTTTAGGATTTGGAATATGTGTGAAAGTGTAATGTATGTGCAGGTCAGCCCTCACCAGACCAGGCCACCCAGGGTGATCTTAAGGCCAAAGAGTCCTATAGGGAACTCATCCTTTAAACCTCCACATTTGATCTCAACCCTCTAGGTGATTAGGGGTTTACAATCAAGCTTGTGGGGTTTGCAGAGAGTTGAGAAGGGTTGAGTTTCTAAATGGGTAGGTTCCATCTGTACTCCTCTAAGATAGTCAAAGGAAAAAAGCCTAAGGCTAGATCCTAGGTACTAAAGAGAGAAGAGAAGACCTCATCAAAAATGAGGTCAACAATTTGATAGATCAAAAAATGGCTCCCAACGAAAGAGGTGACTTGATCTTGACGAGGCTTGATTTATAAATGCTAAAGCCCAATCAAAATACACTTCAATCTTCCATGGAAAGAAGTGTATTCAAGATCGACTTTTTGATAATCTAGGAGGAGAAGTGGAACGAGTTATTACAGAAAGGAAGTGGAAAAACTTCTGTTACTCTACAAAAAAGGCTGTTGTAGAAGTTGTAAAAGAATTTTATACCAATCTGACTCAACTTGAGGACGAGCCTGTAAAAGTAAGAGGATTTTCTATTGATTTTAATGCTACCCGTATTAATTCTTTTTATGAGCTTCACGATTTTTATTCTAGCGTGTATGAAACATTTGGAGCTATGGAAGGTCCATTAGATGATGTTATTGACTTTCTTACAGATGGGAAAGAGACTTGGAAAATTAAGCATCATGAACAGATTAACTTTGCTTTTTCTATGATGAATGCCACAGTTAAGGCATGATATTATTTCATTTGTTCTACTCTGCTACCTACCTATCACCATAGTGAAGTATCAAGAGATAGGGCAATTCTGAATTTCTGTATTCATAACAATAGAAGTATAAATGTGGGGAGTATAATTTATAAGAATATTTTGGCCACTGCAAAGAGTGAATCAAGTGGAGGATTAGGATATCTTGGCCTTATTTGTGCACTTTGCCAATTATCTGGAGTGGACGCTAGAGATGATGAAGAATGGGTATATCCTATGAAACCCATTATTAAAGCCAATTTGAAGACATATGAATCCCATGAAGAATGGAGATCTGGGAGTAGGAGTAAAGCACCTTCTACTATTAAAGATATCCCCTCTACTAGTTGTGACCCTCCCGCCTCTAGCTCCCATACTTTTATGATTTGAAGAATGAGATGACCCTGCAACAAAAAAGTTTTGAAAAGTTAGATGAAAAACTTGAGAGAATAGATCAAAGGATTGAAGGATTAGATCAGATACATGATCATGATAGTGAATATCTTCAGCGGTATTCTGATTTCGAGATTGCTAATTATGATGATCATGCTAGAAACTATAGAGGTGAGCCTGATGTTACTTTTCTAGAATGCCCCCGATATACTCGCTATCAGCCCAATCCACCTGCTGACAAGGGAGATGAAGACATAGTATAGGATTTTGATGCATGATCTTTAAATTTGATAAGTGTGATGTGATATATGAGTGTTTTGTTGTAATATTTTCATTCTGTTATACTATTTTATTTTGTTAGATATGTATTTTGTTTGTAGTTTGTATTTTATTTCTGAATGGATTGTGATGCATAATTGAAATTGTAATTGTGGACTCTAAGTTAAAATAGTAGACTGTTTGTTATTGTTCTGTGAAATGCAAATGTTATTTTGTATTGTCATGTGTAGTATAGTCAATTGGTCTTGTTAAATGTTTTGTTTTATGTACTTATTTCAAAATTTCATTACACCAGTAAATTGTCTAATATTTTATATGTGTAGAAAAGTTCCAAATATTACAGGGTTAGTTGAAGTTAAAATTTTTGAGAGGAACCTGCAAAAATTTCAGAGAAAAGAAAATGCCTAAAGTGCAAAGGTATGAGTTATATTTAGAATTTTTCTTTCACCCTGTATTATTTCTATTATTGAAAACTTTAAGTTTGGGGGAGAAAAATATTAACTGTTATATGTTCTCAATTAAAATATTTTCAATTATTAACATGATTTTTGTGATAAATTTTAATTCAGTTAATTACATTTAGATTTTATTTAAATATTGTAGAAGATTTAAAGAAATATTTTGGTAATGAAAATTAATTTTGTAGGTTAAGATATTTGGTATAAGAGCATAAGATTATAGTTAACTATTTAAAGTAAGGAAAACTATGTTATGAAATATTAAGAATCTTAAGAATTTAGTTGAGAAAGAAAATATTGGGGCTCAATGACGTAAAGAATATGAATTACATATAAGGAAAATGAATGATATAAGTTTAAATTTTAGGAAGAGAAGAGTGAAGTTCAAAATTATTAACAGGCTATTCAGATATAGTAATACTCACTTGAAAAAGAAAAAGAAAAAGAAAGTATTGAAAAACAATCCCTGAAAAGAAAAGAAAAATGAATAAAGGATTGAAAATAATCTAAATGAAAAGAAAATAAAAGGTAAGTGAGGAGAAGATTGAGGAGATGTCTTATCAAAAATTGGCTTCACTTTGATTAACCTAAAGGGAAAACTAAATACATTTCTGAACTTATATTTATGGACTCGTTTCTTTACTAGTAGTGTTCTCACGAATTTCCTATCATCTGAATATTTTAAGTGAATTAAAATTGCAACATATAGTCATTCTTGAAATAAATATAAGACTAGAACTCTTAGACTTGATAACTTGATAGCCTTATATCTGCAGAGTTAATCTGATTACTTTAAAATCTTTCTAAGAAGTCTTACTATGATATTTATTTAAATTAAAATTATAGTATTTCTGAATTAAAACTTTACCACAATGAATCATAACTTTTATGTAGTACTAAAAATTACTTGAGGACAAGTAATAGTTATGTTTGGGGGATTTTGACCTACTGAAATATGTTAAGATTTTCATGCCTATTTTATGTTGATTTTGATGATATTGCACTTTAAAGAATGATATTTTTTTGTTTTGTTGCAGATATGATGATTTATGGACATTGGAGCGAAAAAATGTATAAAGGAGCAAATTTGGAGCAAAAAGGACAAAAATATGAAATTTTGATCTAGGGCGCCGACGGCGAGCTCGACGGTGCTGATAGCTGAATTTTCCTGAGAGTTCAGAAAATATATTACAGGGAAGCCCGCCGACAGTGAGACCGAGGCTGCCAACAGCGGGCCTTATGAAAGAGAGTCCAAAGCTAAGTATTCTAGAAGGCCACTGACGACAAACTCGAGGCCTCCGACGGCAAGAAAGTCTGTTCTCTCACGAGGTACATCGAATGTGGATGACTTTTGAAAGGATGCTTGGGAAACTCTTCAACTGCTTTAAATGGAACAATTTGGGGCAGAAAATGGTGTCTACCAGGGTGTCAAAAGTGTGTGTCCACCATGTCCACCATGTCCACCGTGTCCACCGAGTCCATAGTGAGTCAGTAGTGTATTCATTGTGTTTATTAGTGTTGGTGGTGCCATTATAGTTATAGATAGTGAGTTCAATTAGTGATATTTGTGAGGAGTTTTTTGACAGATTGTGAGAGTGGAAGGAAAGTGAGAGATTTCTTCCTCCTTGTTGTTTTAAAGGAGAATTCTATGTGTTGTAAAGAAAAGAAAAGATTCAGAGGAACTTCAAGGAATATGCTTGGGGAGGAATTAAAGATAAGTTGTATTTACTTATTTTAGCTTGTATAACTCTGCTTTTATATATGAAATCGAAGTTTTGTCGTATCTTCTCCATGAAATCTGAGTAGTTTCTCTGTCTTTCTCCTTGTTTTGAGAATTTTATGAATTGATGATTTGAATTAGTGTGCCAAGAAAATGTTAAAAAAGTTGTGATAATATTTTTAGTTAAATCTTAATTTATTTTCAATCTGGCCAATTTATTAGTTAAAATATGTTGAGTTTAACAACTAAAGTAAAGATTACATTCGAGATTAAGGGAGGTCAAAGTCTTTGAAAGTAGGGTGCAAAAAAATAGGGAAATATTATTTATCTGGTATAAAATTGGGGATTTTAGAGTAACAGACTAAAATCATCAATTCGGTCCTATCGTTTGGGTGCTGAAGTGTAGTGGTTAGCCCTCAGGCGAGGGGAACGTGGCAGCTCCGAAGTGAGAGCCGGTATCCTCCCAGACTAGCCGCAGATTTTGTAATCAAGCATAGGATTAGTCAATGTTTTTTATGTCTGGACCAAAGGGTAAAGAATAGGTATGCCCCTATTTGGCACAACACATTTCTATACTAATTTTAATTATCTATTCACTTAAATTTCTTAATAAGGAGAATGATTCTTTCTTATATATTTGAACTTCACTTTATTAGTAGATTTAGTTAATTGTTAGTAGAACTAGTTTATTAAAATTTCATCTTATTTACGATTGCATATTAGTGACAGTTAGGCAATTTGATTTACAAAGATGTGATTCTAAATTAGTTTTCTATAATCCTAGTCCGTAGCCTCTAAACTATCCCTGTAAGATCGATATCCAGGACTCCATTAGAGCTCTGTATTACTTGAGCGATATGTATACTTGCGTTGAAAGATTAACTCTGTGATTATTGAATATATTTATACACATCTATATAAAATTCTAGCATATTAAGTTTACGCAAAGTGCGCGGAGGCGGTTTAGTAACCTGGCAGTTGGTGATATGAATGACATGAGCATCATCGAAGATCAACCATCTCAAAGGTCAGCACCTATTCCTCCTTGTTTCCCTAAAAGTTCACAGATTATCTTGAAGAAATTTAAGAAATTAGAGAAGAAAGTACAACATCTGATGAATGCAATCAATAATCTTTATGATTTCTTTGATCATTTGGATTGGAGAATGAAAAAGCACTTTGATCATTCTGGATATCATGAAGGAAGTTTGATGCGATTGATGAGAAGAAAAGGTTGGATTGAAGAGTATTCTACTAAATAATTTCCGTTTCGTCCATTTTACAATTTATATATTCATTCTCAATCAATGGGAGATCTTAAAATTGATGATAGCTAGGAAAAAAAATGAAAACTTGATTATTATATTTCGGTGTTTGTGTATCGGATTACTTTGCTTTACATTGCTTTATTTGGTTTGAATGTTATATTTGGAAATGCTTGTTTGGTTAGTTTTCAGGGTTATTGTGTTGTGGTTGTGTGTGATGATGAATTTAAGATTATATGACTTGATGATGTGTAATGTTTAGTGTTTTGCGTATATGTCTGACACATGGATTTTATATATGAAAGTAATGTTATGTGTTGTTTGTGTTAAACAAAATAATTTGCCAAGGCTTTAGAGTATTATTCAATGCTTAATTAAACAAATTAGACTTCAGAGCGGGCTTGAAAAGATTGAAATTGCAAAAGAAAGTTGGAAGCCCAGTTTTTGAACTGGCGCTGAACAGCGCTGCCACCAGCACCAGACAACGCTAAAAGTCAAAGAGTTTGGCCATTTTAGTAAAATAATGCGTCGAACGGCGCTGCTGCTAGCCCCGGATAATGCTCAAACTGGAAAAATGCCTGAAACTCCAAAATTTTGAGATTTAACCGTGGGACCCCGCACTTTTGCCCAAACCATCATCTTCTACCTCCAGCCAAGGTCTATTTTCACACCTAGGGCTTAATAGCATTTGGATTTGAATTGATTTCGTGGCTAGAAATGTTTGGATTTCATCTTCTCTTGATAAAATCTACACTTTAACCTAAAAGTTTTTGATTTTGACCTTGAAAATCTCCTGCATTAGGAAGATTTGAAATTTTGATGTTTTTGAAGAAACTTTGGAGATTTTTCATGGATTTTGAGTTCTTATCTTTTTAAATTTACCTTGAAGTTCATTAATTTGGAAAAATTTGGTATTTTTAGACAAATGGCTGCAAGAATGTCTAAGAGGAAGAGGAAATTTGAATATGATGAAAGTAAATTTGTCAATTTTAACGCCTATTCATGCTTTAGTACGTTTCTTAGCAATAAGAAATGTATTCATGAGTGAGTCATCAAAAATTCTAGAGGTATTCTTAAAGAACTGATTGCTAATCGTTAATGGGAGATTTTGTGTTATTTCACTGCTGATGTGATGTTGGGTATTGTTAAAAAATCTTATGTTAATTTATATTATTTTGAGAGAGAACACATTCTGGTTAGAGGCCAAATGGCTGAATTCACCCCTACCAGCATAAATGCATTTTATTAGTTAAGAGCAAATTTTCCTTGTGAATACGAAAATTTTCCTACTACAAATGAAGCATTAGATATGATAGTGAACATTTTCACTAATGGAAAAGGGGAATGGAAGATTAAGCAAAGACTAAAAGTTAACTTCCCCCTTTCTACTTTGAATTCTGTGTCGAAAGCCTGACATTATTTTATTTCTGCAAGACTTTTGCCTACCGACCATCACAGTGATGTTACTGTTGATAGGGTTGTTATGAATTACTGTATTCAGAACATGAAAAATATAAATAATGGGGTTATTATTTATAATAGTATTTTGACAAGCTCAAAAGGAGATACTACAGGAGGACTAGGATATCTCAGTCTGATTTATGTACTGTGCATGCAGTCAGAAGTAGTAATTGAAGATAATGATGAGGTAGTCCATCCCTTATAGCCCATTCCAAAACTAAATTTGAAAACTTATGAAGCCCATGTAGAATGGAAATGGAGTAAGAAAGCTGATGGGCCTTCTTCTAGTCATGATAAAACATCTACATCTAGGGAGCCTATTCTACATGATGTAATGGATCAGTTGGAAAGGGTGAACACCAGAGTAGAGGGACTAGAAGTAAGTAACAAGATTAATGATGATTATCAAGTGCAGTGGAGAGAATATGAGATAGCTTATCATGACTCACAGCTGAGATTTTTCAGGGTGCAACATTTCCTACTTACCCTGAGTATACTCCATACCAGCCTGAAGAAACTGATGATGGTGGAGCTCCTGAAGATGAAGATTGGTAGTTTGTGTATTTTTATTTTTATTTTTTATTAAAATTTGTTATATATTTGTGTTTTGTATTTGTGATGTACCCTGATCTATAAAAAAATATCTATTTCTTTATGTCTTAATTCTTATTAATTTCTAAGGATATTATGCTTTAATGAAAGGTATTTGTATTTTTGGATGTAGGTAATGTAAAATGGTCTAAGAAGGAAAAAGGAGCAAAAAGGAGAAAAAATGGAGCAAAATACCAAAAGTATAAAAAAGATATGGCCTGGCGCCTAGGCACCAGAAACTAGCGCTTAAGCGCCAGACTCGATATGAAAACTGTCTAGTTTTTTACAACGTTTGATCAGTTATTTTGATAGAGTGAGCGGTTATTGGACATTCTAGAAGGCTGGCAGTTGTTCCTTGATAATAGGACATGTGATACATTGCATTTGGACACTCTAAAATGGTTTTAATCGCGAAGAGGTGCGAGCCAAAGTGAAGAGGAGCGAAGAACTGGACGCGGTGTCCGGCGCCTAGGCGCCAGATTCCGGCGCCTAGGCGCCAGACCGACCTTCCAGAAGATTCATTGAATGTGGACATATTTTGAAGAGCTGCCTCAAGGCAACTCTTGATGCCTATAAATAGAGGTCCAATTCTTCAGAAAACGTGCCCCTCCCATTGTACCCCTTCCTCTTATCTACTTTAAGATCTCTCATCCTTAGAGAGAGAATTAGAGAGAGAAATTTAGGGCCACTTTTGTTTAGATTAGTGAGTTTATTTTCAAGTTATTGCATCTGACGTTCATTACACTCGTGAGTCAGTAGGAATCGTAGATCCGTAGAAGAAATATTTGAGATAAGTATATTTTTATATTTGATTCAAAGTTTAATTATCATGTTTTGTTATTTATTTTCATTGTGTTCTGAGTAGTTAGTTACTTTCTTACTTCAATTATGAAGAGATAGATAAGATAATATAAAGATTCGATGGAGAATTAAAATTCAAAATATTTTCAAAACATTGTGATGACATTAATACCTGATCTTACTTTACTTTTTAAATTGGTCATTTGAATTGTTAAAACCTGTTGAAGAGTTTAAAAACCTTGTAGGAGAAGAACTCTTAACTTGTAAATGTCACATGAATCCTTGGGTAGTCGAAGGCCATGTGCGAGCTATTCATGGTGAAGTGAAAATAAATAGGAAGATAATATTTAAAGGTCGTAGAATTGATAAGTTTTTAGAGTGACAGACTAAATTCTTATAATTTGATTTATAGACTAGGAAAGGGTCACTAGTAGGGCCGACCATAGCCACCCTTGGACATCTAGAAGTGTGAGCCTAGATTAACCCATTCTACTAACAAAATATTCGGACCTATTCTGTAAATTAGTCAATGTTCTTTGCACCTGGATCAAAGGGTAAAGAATAGGAATGCTTTTGTTTGGCACAATACCATAAATTAAATTTGCCAACGAATATTAAATTATCTTAAAAATATTAGATTAATTGAAGGAAAGAAAGTTGTTTATTTTATATAGAGATCATAAAATCATTTTCTCATTATTGTTTTCTTTAAATTGCATCTAGTAAATTAATAGTAATTTATAATCAAAATAAAAATATTTTTACTATTATTTTTCGCTTTCGCTTTATAGAAAATTTATTGCTATAAATCTTCCCTGTGTGATCGATACTGGGGTCTTTGTTTAAAAACCCTATATTACTTGAAACCATATGTATACTTGCGTAGTACCCCTAGTGTGTAAAAATATTAATATAATATTTATTTTATACACTAGCCGCTATTTATAAATCGAGTCAATGTTTTTTGGCTATCTTTTGAAAGAAAACATTATTGTGTTAAGCGCGACGATCGGGTCAAGTTTTTGGCGTCGTTGCCGGGGAAGAAATCAAAGGAAGAAAGAAATAAAATAGTTAAATTTTATTGCTTGTTTTATGCGAAGATTTGGTTCTGAAGGTTTAATACCTTTAGATTCTGAATTCGAAAGAACAATTATAAAAATTAAAAAGGGAAAACAAATTCAAAAATTTCAAGAAATGGCTACTTTACAAAATCCAATTGAACTCAATGATCAAAATGTTTATAAACCATTAAGGGATTATGCTAACCCTACAGTTGATGAACTTCATAGTAGTATTCAAATACCCACTGTAAATGCTAATTCTTTTAAACTTAAATCATCTATTATTCAAATGGTGTAAAATAATCAATTTGGTGGATCACCAAATGAGGATCCAAATTTGCATCTTGTTAGTTTTTTATAACTTTGTGCTACCTTTAAATATAACAATGTTTCTAATGATTCTATTAGACTTAGACTCTTTCCTTTTTCTTTAAGAGATAAAGCAAAGATGTGGTTAAACTCATTAGCGACTGGTTCTATTAAAACATTGGCTGAAATGGCACAAAAATTCCTTGCTAAATATTTTCCTCCTTCTAAAACTGCTAATTTAAGAAATAATATTACTTCGTTTAGTCAATTTGATGGGGAGACAATATATGAAACTTGGGAATGATTTAAAGAACTATTAAGAAAATGTCCTCATCATGCTTTACCTGATTGGTTGATTATTCAAACATTTTATAATGGATTAATTGGATCTTTAAAATCAATTATTGATGCTGCTATTGGAGGTTCTTTAATGTCTAAATCATTTGAAGAAGCTTACACTTTAATTGAAGAAATGGCTAATAACAATTTTCAATGACCTTCTGAAAGGATTAACCCTAAAAAGATGGCTAGTATTCAAGATAATGAAGCCTTTTCTATCTTAGCTTCACAAGTTGCAGCAATATCTAAGAAATTAGATAATTTTGCAATTAATATTTCGCATAATAACTCTGCGAATATTGAAGATCCTCAAACTATTGAAACTTTACAAGCCATTGCATGTAAAAATAATCCTTATTCAAATTATTATAATCCTGGGTGGAAAAATCATCCTAATTTTAACTGGAATAATTCACAACAACAATGGGGTAATAATCAATCTCATCCCACTGGAAATTGGAATAATCAAGTTAATTCAAATTATAAACCTCCTGGATTTAATAATCAACAGAAAAAGTTATCAATAGAAGAATTAATTATGCAAATGAATAATTAATTACAAAATCAAAATACTGCTATTCGTAATATTGAAAATCAAATGGGGCAAATTGCTACTTTAATTAATAACAGACCTATAGGAACACTTCCTAGTAATGTTGAAATCAATTTAAAGGAAACTGGAAAAAAACATGAACAAATTAAAGCTGTGCAACTTAGAAGTGGAAAGGATTTAAAAGAAAGATTGCAGAATGAAATTGAAAAAGAGATTGAGGTTGAAGAGATTGAAAAACCTAAAGCAACTCTCTCTCCTAGTCAAGATCAGACTGTTATACCTGTTAATGTGGAAGTTGAAAAACCACCACCACCTTTTCCTCAAAGACTTAAACAGCAAAAACTTGATCGTCAATTTTCTAAGTTCTTTGAAATTTTTAAGAAACTTACTATTAACATACCTTTTGCTGAAGCTTTGGAACAAATGCCAACTTACGCAAAATTTATGAAGGATATTTTAAGCAAAAAATGAAAATTTAAAGATTTTGAAACTGTTGCATTAAGTGAAGAATGCAGTGCAATAATTCAAAAGAAATTACCTGAAAAGCTTAAGGATCTTGAAAGTTTCACTATACCCTGTGCTATTGGAGAAAAATTTTGTGGAAAAGCTTTATGTGATTTAGGAGCAAGTATTGATCTCATGCCATTTTCTGTCTATCGAAGATCGGATTTAGGAGATATTACTCCCACCACTCGTAACTCTTCGGTTAAGTGATAGATCTATCACTTATCCTAAAGGAGTTATAGAGGATGTCCTTGTTAAAGTGGATAAATTTATCTTCCCTGTAGATTTCATAGTACTTGATATGGAAGAAGATAAACAGATACCTATTATTTTAGGAAGACCTTTTCTAGCTACCGGACAAGCTATGATTGATGTGCAAAAAGGAGAATTAACCATGAGAGTCAATGATTAAGAAATTAAATTCAATGTTCTTAAATCAATGAAGTACCCTGATAAAGAGAAATGTTATCGAATTAATATAATTGATTATTTAATTGAAAAACATTATCAAGAAAAATGTAAAGTTATTTTTGAAGAAAAATTTGAATTTTTAACTGATGAAGATGAAATAGTAGAAGAAGAAGAGACTCATTTTATTAAAGATAATTGGGAAACTTTAAACATAACTCAAAATGATATACTCTTACCCTCAATTGAAAAAGCACGTGACTGGAATTAAAAATGTTATCTTCCCATTTAAAATATGCTTTTCTTGGAAATTAGTTAACTTTACCTGTTATTATTTCTTCTGAACTGAGTAAAGATCAAGAAGAAAAATTACTAGGTGTGTTAAAGAATTATGAGAAAGCTTTTGGTTGGACTATTGCTGATATAAAAGGAATAAGCCCTTCCATTTGCATGCATAGAATTTTAATGGAAGAAAATTTTAAACCTACTATAGAATCGCAAAGAAGATTAAATCCTATTATGAAAGAGGTTGTTAAAAAAGAAATTATTAAGTGGTTAGATGCTGGTATTATTTATCCTATTTCGGATAGTCAATGGGTAAGTCTTATTCATTGTGTTCCAAAGAAAGGAGGAGTAACTGTCATTGTTAATGATAAAAATGAACTTATTCCTACAAGACAAGTTACTGGATGGCGAATTTGTATTGACTATAGGAAACTAAATAAAGGCACTAGAAAGGATCATTTTCCTTTACCTTTCTTGGATCAAATGCTCGATAAATTAGCTGGACACTCATATTTCTGTTTTCTGGATGGATATTCGGTTATCATCAATTACTTATTGCTCCTGAGGACCAAGAAAAGACAACATTTACAAGTCCTTATGGAACATTTTCTTTTAGAAGAATGTCTTTTGGCTTATGTAATGCACCTGTAACTTTTCAAAGATGTATGATGTCAATATTTTGTGATTTGATTGACAAAGGAATTGAAATATTCATGGACGATTTTTCAATCTTTGGAACTTCTTTTGAATCTTGTTTGGAAAACATAGCCAAAGTTCTGAAAAGATGCGAAGAAACAAATTTAGTTCTTAACTGGGAAAAATGTCAATTCATGGTCACAGAAGGCATTGTACTTGGACACAAAGTATCACGGAAAGGGATGGAAGTTGATCAAGCAAAAGTGAAAATTATTGCTGAATTGCAACCACCTACTACTGTTACTGATGTGAGAAGTTTTCTAGGTCATACTGGATTTTATAGAAGATATATAAAGGACTTTTCTAAAATTGATAAACCTCTTTGTCATTTATTAGAAAAAGATGCACAATTTGAATTTAATGAAGAATGTATTAATGCTTTTAATATTCTAAAAGAAAAATTAATAACTGCACCTATCATTGTTGCACCTGACTGGAATAAATCTTTTGAATTCATGTGTGATGCAAGTGATTTTGCAATTAGAGCTGTATTAGGATAAAAAAATGATAATTTTTTCAAAGTTGTATATTATGCTAGTAATACTCTCACTGAAACACAAAGAAATTACATTACCACTGAGAAAGAGCTTCTAGCTATAGTATATGCCTTTGATAAATTTAGACTTTATCTTCTTGGTACTAAATGCATAGTTCATACTGATCATTCTCGCTATTAAATATCTAATATCTAAGAAGGATTCTAAACCTAGACTTATAAGATGGGTTTTACTTCTACAAGAATTTGATTTTCAAATAGTAGATAGAAAAGGAACTGAAAACTAAATTGCTGATCATTTGTCTAGAATTAAAAATGATATTATTTCTGAAGAAAATATAAATGAGAAATTTCTTAATGAATCTTTATATGTTATTCAAAGATACAAAACACCTTGGTTTGCTGATATTGTTAATTATTTAGTTAGCAATATTTTACCATAGGACTTGGATAACAAATTTATTAAGAAATTTAAATATGAAGCTAAATCTTATATTTGGGAAGAACCTCATTTATTTAAATTGGTAAAGATTCTATGATTCAAAGATGTGTACCTTATGAGGAAACTTTTGCTATTATTCAAAAATTCATGATTCTGACTTTGAAGGACACTTTGGCATAGATAAAACTGCATTTAAAATTTTAAATTTTGGATTTTATTGGCCTACCTTATTTAACGATGTGAGACAATATGTTAAAACATGTGATCGATGTCAAAGGATGGGAAATATATCTAGGAAAGATGAAATGACGTTAAAATATATATTGGAAATTGAAATTTTTGATATATGGGGATTAGACTTTATGGGACCATTTGTTCCATCATCTAGAAAAATTTATATTTTATTAGCAGTTGATTATGTTTCAAAGTGGATTGAAGTCAGTTGCTTTACCAAACCGTGATTCCAAAAGTGTTTCAAAATTCTTAAAGAAAATGATATTTTCAAGATTTGGAATGCCTAAGGTAATTATCACCGATGGTGGAAGTCTTTTCGAGAATATAAGAATTCAATCATTACTTCAAAAATTTGGAATCAAACATAGAATTGCAATCGCTTATCACCCTCGGACTAGTGGAACGACTGAAGTATCAAACAAAGAAATTAAAAGAATTTTAGAAAAGACTGTTAATCCTAAAAGATTTGATTGGGTTGATAGACTTGATTCTGCATTATGGGCTTATAGAACAGCTTATAAGACACCAATCGGAATGTCACCTTACCGGTTAATTTATGATAAACATTGTCACTTACCTGTAGAACTTGAACATAAAGCTTATTGGGCAATAAAGGAGTTTAATTTTAATTTGATTAAAGCAGGAGAAAAACGATTATTGCAACTAAATGAGATGGAAGAAATTAGAAACGAATCATATGAAAATGCGAGGATTTATAAAGAGATAATGAAGATGTTGCATGATAAGAAAATTTCAGGAAACATTTTTGAGCCTGGACAAAAAGTTTTACTGTTTAATTCTCGTTTAAGACTTTTTCTTGGAAAATTAAGATCTAAATGGATTGGACCTTATTTTCTTGAGAAAGTATACCATTATGGAGCTGTGGATATTAAAGATCCTAAAACTAGAAAAATTTTTAAAGTAAATGGATTAAGATTGAAGCCTTATTTGGGAAATATTAAGAAGATTTATAAAGAGGCTTATGAATTGAGTCAACCTGATTAAAGATTTACTTAAGTCGGGCTGACGACGTTAAACCAAGCGCTTTGTGGGAGGCAACCCATAATTATCTTGTGTTTTTGTGTAAGGTTATGCCTCGATCTTGATTAATTTTATATTACTTTAGAAAAATTTGATGCTCATAAGTCTTGGTTGACTTAGGCGAAAAATTATTTTGAGGTATGTAAGATTTAAAAATAGGATCACTCTATTTTAAATATGAGTAAAAAGGAGATCAAGTTAACCTTCATTATGATAGTTTACAATGTGAGTTATCGAGTCTAAATTACTCTTACCAGTATAATTTACTTATCTTGGAGAATGAAATTTTGAAAATTTGATGATTAGGCGAAACGGAGTTGAACATAGTTCCGGTGCCTAGGCGCCAGAAACTGTAGCCTAAGCGCCAAAATCAACTATGTATCAATAGGTCCAGCGCCTAGGCGCCAGATTCGGCGCATAAGCACCACGGTTACTGGGTCGTGCAAAAACTAAAAATTTTCAGTTTTTCACACAAATTTCCCCTTTAAATCTACCTATCTTCTTCCCTAACCATCAAACAATTAAATTTACATCCCTTACATTTCATTCTTAAGTGATTTGAGAAATTTTTGAAGAAATGGAAAGGAGAAATCATGGAGAAGAGGCTAGGGACAAGGTCTCAAGGGATCCTCAACCCTACTTTAATGGTTTCATCTCTGTAAGTTTAGAGAAAATTTCTAGTCGTTTAGATAAGTTTGAATAAGATTTTAAAACGATTGGAGATCGCCTTCATGAGATGTTTCATCAAGTTGAACATCTAGAATGGCAAATGAAACTTCAATTTGATCATATTGCGGCTTATCAAGATGCTCAAGTTGAAATGTATGCGAAGAACAAGTAGATTGATGAAAAAACGGCTACGAATTTTCCTAGAGCGTTAGTCTTCTTTCCAAGTGGAATACACAATTTCCCTTGTGAAGATTAGAATATTCTGCTAAAGAGATAGTTCTTATGGTTTGTTGAGTCGTTGTATCGATTTAGAAAATTGATTGTGTTTGTTAGTATATTTGCTTTCATGTTCAATGTGTGTTGTATTTGCTTTGAACTTGTTATGATTGAGTGTGTATTAGGAACTTGAATTAAATGTAGTACTTATCTGGAATGTATTGAGTCAAAATTTAAGATTTTAAATGGAAATCAGTGAGTTTGATTGAAAACCTTATGTTTGATTGGTGGATTCAATATTTAATTTTTATAAATTTTTGAAAATTATTGTGGAAGTTCGAAACTGAAGCCCTACTTTGATATGAGTAATTGGAAGTTGAATTCATGAATTTTGGTGGAAAAATAAATTTTAAAAAAAAATTTTGTGAAAGGCAAAGTCTGGCGCCTAGGCGCCAGAATTCGGCGCCTAAGCGCCAGTTCGGCCTGATACCTGAAAATGACCATTTAAACCCCCAAAAGCCATTTTTGACACCTAAGCTTCATCTTTTTCCTCATTTTTGTGAAAATACATCCTCTAGATCCATTTTGAGGTCAAAACATCAAGGATTTGAGCGCGAAACCACTCGATTTCTTTGTCTCAAGTTCAGATCTACACTTTAAACCATTTATTTTTTATTTTCACCATAGATTTCCCTAAGTTTTGCTAAGAATCGAAAATTTGAAAAAATATTCGATTGTTAGTTATTTCTTTGGATTTTTAAACTTATTTTAAGTTTTATAAACTTAAAAAGAGTTTAAATCTTTGATTCCTAAATTTACTTCTTGTTTTCTTTCGCGTTTAGATGGCTCCAAAATCTAAGCACGGGAAAGGACGAAAAAATTTTGATAGCAGCAAATTTCCAACTGTGGCTGCGCATTTTCGCTTCCACGAACTTGCGTCGTTGAGAAAGTTCATCTTGGAACGAAGTTTTTATCATCCTGGGAGATGATCGAAAACACTATCGTTGCGCACAATTGGCAACGATTTTGTTACTTCACTGTTATTGCTGTTATTCTGATTGTTCGAGAATTTTATGCACATTTTCTGGATGCTGAAGATTTTGAAGTCTTTGTTAGAGGAATCAGAGTAGGATTTACTCCAGAAAGAATCAACATATTCTATGGCCTGCCATCGACTGTTGAGTGCTATTATTCTGGATTATCACCATCTGAGGGAGATTTGGACATGATTATTGCTTATCCGACTAACTGTATCGGATCTTGGAAGATCGGGAACGTAAAGAGGGTAAACTTCAAAACCTCTGAATTAAATGGTGTATCTAAAGCATGGCACTACTTTATTTCTGCAAGATTGTTACCTTCCAACCACCTGAGTGAAGTGACTAGAGAGCGAGCGATCTTAAATTACTGCATTCAGGAGAGGAAGCCTATTAATGTCGGAAGCATTATTTATGATTCTGTGGAGTCTCATCGCGAGATCCAAGCACTTCGTTGGATAGGGATTTCCATCTTCGATCTATTCACTATGTGTTAGTAATGGAGTCACCGTTGATATTTCGAGGAGAAGCCGAAGTCTACTAAGCCAATTGGGCGGGAGAGTGTTAGTATCTATGATCGTCTTCGAGGGAAGAGATCGACCGCTCCTTCTACTTCGCACATACTTCGGTAGACCTTCTACTTCTAGACCCTCTACTTCTACCGAGCCACCATCGATTTCCGGGAATCAATGCATGATCAGCTTTTAGAACGACAGCGAGGAGTTATTTCAAACTCACTGCAGGATTGATACAATTGATAGAAAACTAGATCATTTATCTGATTATACCCAGAGGAAGAGTAATTATGATGCTGAGTATGATGAAGCCCTAGTTAGATTTCTGAAGGGTGAACGTGATGTTAGTTTTCCTACTTTTCCTAGCTTTACACCATTTATTGATCCTAAGGACGTAGAATTTTCTTTTGGTGATGAAGATGATGATGAGGCTACAGCCAGTGATTAGTTGTTATTGATTTCTTTGATGTGTAACTCTGTTAGTTTGTTTTATTTAGATTGTTTGTTAGTTTTATATTTGATGTATGTTGACTGTTTAGTATTAGGATTTTGTTGTGTTATGACTGAATTTAGAATTAGTTTATATGTTGTTTTAGTTTAATGTTTAGTACTTAATTATTTTGCTCTGTTTTAATTCTGTTTCAAATTTAATATCATCATAAAATTAACCTTCTTACCTTTCTATATACATGCTTCAATTTTATCTTAATTATTCATAAAAGCATGTTTAGAAGTTAATTTTTCTTTTTAAGATTTTTTTTTATATACTTACTAAAAATACTTATGATTTTCTTTCTCTCATACTTTCAAATTATCATAGTATACCGAAACTTAAGTTTTGGGGAAGGGAAAATCCATTCAAAATTAAATTTTATTTGTCCTTAAAGAGCTAATACTTTCTTAAAAATAGAAACTTTTTAACATAACTTAAGGAATGAAGAATTTATTTGAAATCACTTTTATTTTTGAAATTATAAACAAATTAGTGAAAATTAACCAAAATTTTACTAACTTTGATTGATTTAAGAATAGAATTATTTAACTTAAAGAAGAATGAGAAAAAGAATTTTTCTATTCATGATAGAAATAATAGAATTTTAGAAATATTATGTAATAAAAAATTATCACTTGAAAAAGAAAAGATTGGAATTCTTTTTGAATTTTTATTTATGATATAATAATTAAGTGGAGATGTATAAGTTTTGAAAATATAAGTTAAGGATAGTGAAGTTCAAAACCATTAACAGGCTATCCAGATATAGTAATCCTCTCTATAAAAAAAATAAATAAAAAAAAAAGATAGGGAGGAGAAGGTTGAGGAAATGCCTAATCAAAAATTGGCTTCACTTGAATTATCTTATAGGAAGAAAACTAATTACATACTTTACTTAATTTTTATGCATAAATATTTATTTAGAAAAGATTTTTCAAGAAGATCTTTTTCTTGTAATCAATCTATGAATGCTTAATATAATAGACTTCTATTATTTTAAAAATGAATGAAAAGTTTGAAATCTTATAATTTGGTAGTTAAATATTCTTTAAATTCTTAAAATTAAACCTAGTTAGTGAAATTGAGTTAATAATTTACTAAAGACTTTATAAAATAAAAAATTATAAAGAATCTTAAATATTTATCTTTTATTTCTAAAAGTTATATTTTATGTAGTAAAAAGAGTTACTTGAGGACAAGTAACATTTAAGTTTGGGGGATTTTGATCTATAAAAAATACCTATTTCTTTATGTCTTAATTCTTATTAATTTCTAAGGATATTATGCTTTAATGAAAGGTATTTTTTGTATTTTTGGATGTAGGTAAAAGGTCTAAGAAGGAAAAAGGAGCAAAATGGAGCAAAAATGGAGCAAAATACCAAGAGTATAAAAAAAATATGGTCTGGCGCCTAGGCGCCAGAAACTGGCGCCTAAGCGCCAGAAACTGGCGCCTAAGCGCCAGAAACTGGCGCCTAAGCGCCAGACTCGATACAAAAACTGTCAAGTTTTTGACAACGTTTGATCAGTTATTTTGATGGAGTGAGCGGCTATTGGACATTCTAGAAGGCCGGCAGTTGTTCCTTGATAATAGGACATGTGATACATTGCATTTGGAAGCTCCAAAACGGTTTTAATCGCGAAGAGGTGCAAGCCAAAGTGAAGAGGTGCGAAGAACTGGACGCGGTGTCCGGCGCCTAGGCACCAGATTCCGGTGCCTAGGCGCCAGACCGACCTTCTAGAAGATTCATTGAATGTGGACATGTTTTGAAGAGCTGCCTCAAGGCAACTCTTGAAGCCTATAAATAGAGGTCCAATTCTTCAGAAAACGTGCCCCTCCCATTGTACCCATTTCTCTTATCTACTTTAAGATCTCTCATCCTTAGAGAGATAATTAGAGAGAGAAATTTAGGTCCACTTTTATTTAGTTTAGTGAGTTTATTTTCAACTTATTGCATCTGGAGTTCATTACACTGTGGAGTCAGCAGGAATCAGAAGATCTGTAGAAGAAATATTTGAGATAAGTATATTTTTATATTTGATTCAAAGTTTAATTATCATGTTTTGTTATTTATTTTCAATGTGTTATGAGTAGTTAGTTACTTTCTTACTTCAATTATGAAGAGATAGATAAGATAATATAAAGATTCGATGGAGAATTAAAATTCAAAATATTTTCAAAACATTGTGATGACATTAATACCTGATCTTACTTTACTTTTTAAATTGGTCGTTTGAATTGTTAAAACCTGTTGAAGAGTTCAAAAACCTTGCAGGAGAAGAACTCTTAACTTGTAAATGACACATGAATCCTTGGGTAGTCGAAGGCCATGTGCGGGCTATTCATGGTGAAGTGAAAATAAATAGGAAGATAATATTTAAAGGGCGTAGAATTGATAAGTTTTTAGAGTGACAGACTAAATTCTTATAATTTGATTTAGCGACTAGGAAAGGGTCACTAGTAGGGCCGACCATAGCCACCCTTGGACATCTAGAAGTGTGAGCCTAGATTAACCCATTCTACTAACAATATATCCGGACCTATTCTGTAAATTAGTCAATGTTCTTTGCACCTGGATCAAAGGGTAAAGAATAGGAATGTTTCTATTTGGCACAATACCATAAATTAAATTCTCCAACGAATATTAAATTATCTTAAAAATCTTAGATTAATTGAAGGAAAGAAAGTTGTTTATTTTATATAGAGTTTATAAAATCATTTTCTTATTATTATTTTCTTTAAATTGCATCTAGTAAATTAATAGTAATTTATAATCAAAATAAAAATATTTTTACTATTATATTTCACTTTCTCTTTATAGAAAATTTATTTCTATAAATCTTCCCCGTGGGATCGTTATCGGGGTCTTTGTTTAAAAACCCTATATTACTTGAAACGATACATATACTTGCGTAGTACCCCTAGTGTGTAAAAATATTACTTATATAATATTAATTTTATACACTAGCCGCTATTTATAAATCGAGTCAAAGCATTTTGGCTATCGTTTGAAAGCAAACATTACTGTGTTAAGCGCGGCGGTTGGGTCATACCTGAGACTCCTTATGATTTATATCTGTGATGTTATATGTGTATTTGGATGTACTTGTAGTAGACTTTATTGTTGATTTGTGATGTATATGATGTGATAGTAGAGTTTTTATATGTTTGGTTTGCTAGATTTATATAGTAACAGTTCGATGTTAATGTTATGTGCACTTTTTATATTAAATGTTTTTAAACTTCTTCTTTATAAATTTCTAGCCTATATTTGTGTATAGAAATGCTTCTTAATTATTTAAGGCCTACTGTTCTACTTTATGAAGAAAAACCTACATAAACTCAAAGGTATGACAAGGCCAAAATATTGAGGTATGAGTTATATGTTTATATCTTTTCTTTCTTTCATGTTAATTATATTCCAAAATGTAAGTTTAGGGGAGGAAAAGAATTAACTGTTAATTGTTCTCATTTAAAATTATTTTCAAAATTAGTAACATGATTTCTTGTAATAGAACTCAATTTCAGATAACTGTATTTTGATTTTATTTAAGTATTTTATAAAGTTGAATGAAAGTATTTGATAATGAAAAGTAATTTTGTAAGGTAAGATATTTGGTATAAGAGAATAGGACTATAATCAACTATTCAAATTAAGAAAAACTATATTTTTGAAATATTAAGAATCTGAAAATTTTATGTGAAAGGAAAGGATTGAGACTCTATGATGAATCATTAAAATGCTAAAGTAATGCCTATAAGGTAAAGGAATGTGGTAAGTATCAAATTTAGGGTGAGAAGGGTGAAGTTCAAAATCATTAAAGGCTATCCAGATACAGTAATCCTCAATAAAAAGAAAAGAAAATAAAAGAAAAAGTAAAAGAAAAGAAAAGAAAAAGAGAAGTGAGGAGAAGCTTGAGGAGATGCCTAATCAAAAATTGGTTTCACTTAGACCTACATAAAGAGAAGAACCTAATTACTTTCCTAAACTTATTTGTATGAATTAGCATATTTACTAATAGTGTTCTCATAAACTTCTTTTCATCTAATCCTTTTAAGTGCCTTAATAGGACAATCTAAAGTCATTTTTGAAATGAGTAGAAGGCTAGAACTCTTAGACATGATTTCTAGATATTCTTACACTACAGAATTTACTTGAATTATTCAAAGATCTTTCTAAAAATTTAACTATTTTACTTATCTAAATCAAAATTATGGTATTTTAGAAAGAAAGTTCATTGCAGTGGATCATTATTTTATGTATTAACTAAAATTACTTAAGGACAAGTAATAGTTAAGTTTGGGGGATCTTGATCCACTAAAAATTTGATAACTTTTTACTGTCAATTTCATACCCTTTTTTGATGATGTTGCACTTTAAAGAAAGGTATTTTTCATGATTTAATGCAAGTACAATGATTTTAGGCCTTTGGAACAAAAGGAAGTGAAAAGGAGCAAATTTGGAGCAAAAAGGGACAAAAGAGCATTTTATTGAACTAGCGCGGAACGACGCTGTCACTAGAGCCGCACAACATCAGTTTAGAGAGAGTTACGATGTTTTTGCGGAATAAAGCGCCGAACGGCGCTCCTACCAGCGTCGGACAACGCCCTATCCCGAATTCAAATTGGATTCAATGTATTTGGCAAGATTTTGAAAGGTTGCTTGAGGAAACTCTTGGGAATTTAAACACTTTTGGAGCTAGGTTTGAAAAGGGGGGAAGAAAGGAAGAGAAGAGTTTAGAGTTTAGAGAGAGTTTCTTTCCATTTGTGTAGGAAGTTAGGTTTTGTGTTTTCTCTTCTAAGGAGTGTGAGAGAAGAGGGAAAGTGAGAGATTTCTTCTTCCTTACTCTTCTAAAGAGAGAATTGTTTGTTGTTGTGAAGAATGAAAGAGTTAAACGATTCCTTGAGATTCGCTAGGGGAAGTGTTTGAGATAAGTTTTCTTTACTTACTCTGTTTGTGTGATTTTGTTTTTATATATATAATCCATGTTTTGCATCTTTTCCTCATGAGTCTTGAGTAGACTTTTTTATCTTTCTCCTTTTCATGTGATGTGTTGATATTGTGAAATGGAAATGATGTGCCGATTTATTATGGAGAATTTGTGAAGACCTTTTTGCTTAGAACTTCATTTACTTTTTGATCTGGCTAATTGAATTGTTAAAGCTTATTGGGAAACATATGTTCTAAAAGGATTATGAGTTTCACAACAAAATTGAATGTCACATTCAATTTCCATAAATGAGAGACGCAATTCATTGGGATTGAGAGAAAATAAAGAGGGAGATATACTTTGATTGGCGTAGAATTGGAGATTTCAGAGTGACAGGCTGAAATCCTCAATTTGGTCCTAATGTTTAGAAATTTAAGCTAGCCTTCAGGTGAAGGGAAGTGGGCTCTCTGGAGTGAGAGCCAGTATCCTCCTAGCCTAACCAAAAATTTGGGGACTAAATTTAAGATTAGCCAATGTTCTTTATACGCTAAAATATGGGTAAAGAATAGGAATGCTCCTATTTGGAACAATGCATTTGCATCACTAATCTATGTCACAATAATCATCACATTATGATTGGAAAGGAGGAAGTCTCCTTCTTACAACTGAACTTTATTATAAATTTAGTCTTTTATTATTTTAACTTGTTAGAGTCTAGAACGTACTTTGGTAGAAATAGTAATTGAATCAGTTTATCTTTACTTTTACAATTAAACCACTTGCAATTGTGCTGTGATTTAATTAGTGATTTCTGTGCTACGCCATAAAATTAGAGCCTCCCTGTGGGATCGATAACCAGGACTCTACTGGAGCGTTGTATTACTTGAGCGATATGTATACTTGTGTTAATTGTGTGACTCATTATTAAATTAAATCAATATATATATCTAAATCCGAGTTCATTAAATTTTGCAAATTAAAGAAAGTCGCACCAGTTAGTATCAAACATGTGAAATTCTAAGAAGAGTAAAGAAGTGTTTAGAATTTCTAATGGGGTAGGGTTCCATCACTAATCCTCTAGGATAGTCAAAAGGAAAGCCCTATAGCTAGATTATAGGCTTGTAAAGAAGAAACTATACCTCACAAAAAATGAGGTCAACACCCCTTCGACAAGTCCAATATGATCAAATTACTATTTGATTCGACAATCCAGATGGTCAAATTGATTAAAAATGTTGTTGATCCCATTTAAAATATTAATCATTTCCTTCTTCAACTTCTTAATTTTCTTTAAAATGAGATCTAAATTATTCAGTAATTGAATATGTGAAAAGTGTGTTGAATTTTGAGAAGATTTATCTAAAGAAAAATTCTATTATCTTCCTCTTCATTTTCTACACACTCATACTTTAAAACTGGGTCCATGGGTTTCTTAGGAAGAAGTATCTTTTCCCTATTTTCATAAGGAACTTGTGCATAACTACAAAGCAAAAATATGGTTGAAGAATGTCCCATTCTATAAGAAGATCCATTTAATAATAAACCAAGAATCTATCAAAAAATTAATGCCCCCACTTTAATTGGTCTTCTTGTTTGAATATAATAATTTAGGATAGTCCTTCATCACTTTGATTAGTATTGTAGTAGGGATAGATTTGGCAGAAATGAAGAAATGCCAAGGCTTCGAGGCCAAATTTAATAATGAAGAAGAAAAACTTACATTATAATTATCTCTTGTTTCCCATGTTTTCACTTCATTTGTCAAGATTCTAAAGACTTCATTCAATTTGCTCTTGTATGAGTGAAGTTCGCATAGTGGCAAATTTTAGCATTCTGTATCAAGAACAATTCATTAATTCTTGAAGGAGTAAAAGGTACCCAACTGCCTCGAATAAAGACAACTCCCTGGTTAATCCCATAAATATCTGCATAAAATTCCTTCACGACATGGATAACTACGGCAGCAGTAGTGTAACAAAACACCTCTCATCGCCTTTTCTTGATTATCTCTTCCACATGAATATCGGGATTACATAAAAACCTATTATTAGAATCTTTCTTGTTGATCAATTTCCTCTTCACCACGGACTTATCGTATAAACTCTGCGCATCAACACTAATGAATTTGTTTCGGTTGAAGATCCCAAATTGTTGTTTTCCTTGGAATTGGAAGCCATGAGATCGAGAAATAGTGGATCCTCTCCCTCTCTAGTGATAATAATTAACCCCAAATGATGAGTTCTAGGAGTTAAATAGAAAAAATTTAGGGAAAACGTCGAAAGCAAGTTTTTGGGCAATTTTCAAACTGCAGCGCCTAGGCACCAGATTTGGGGGCCTAGAAGCCAAGCTTCCTGTAAGATGGTACTTAAGCACCGGTTTTAGGCTCTTAGAGCTGGTGCACAATTTCTCACTGCATCACCTCAGGTCCAAATATCACTCTTACCTTCCTTTTGATCAATAATTATAGCGTTTCATGCATTTTATTAGCACGTAGGTCCCTAAAGCACAAGAAATTCAACCATTACACATATCTCAGATAACAAAAAATGATAAATTACAATAATTACAAAGATATGTATGGGTTGCATCCCATATAGCACTTGGTTTAACATTGTCAGCTCGACATTGCCAATGTTTACTCTCTTTGACTCAACATTAAAACTACATTATCAAAATCTCTGTGTCCATCAAAGTAAGGTCTTAACCTATGTTCATTAACTTTAAATATATATATTTTCTTATTTTTGGATCTTCTATTTCCACTGCTCAATATGGGTAGACTTTAATCACAATACAAGGTCCCATACAATCTAGACATAAGTTTTCTAGAAAATAATTTCAATCTTGTATTATACAATAAAACTTTTTGTCCAAACATAAATTCTTTTTTTATAATTTTCCAATCAAGCCAGTTTTTCATTTTTTTTATAAATCTTAAGATTTTCATAAGATTCGTTTCTAATCTCATCAAAATCATTCAATTACAATAATCATTTTTCATGAGCATCTTTTAATTAAAATTAGATTCCTTAATGGCCCAATAAGCTTCATGCTCCAGATCCACTCGTAATGATAAGTCTTTCCAAAAATAAGTCTATATGAGGACATTCCTATAAGAGTTTTTGATGCAGTCCTGTAAGCCCATAATGCAGTATCTAATTTAGCAGACTAATCTAATTTGTTAGGGTTTATACTTTTTTCCAGCTTCTTTTTAATTTTATTGCTAGATAATTCTGTCAAACCACTAGTCTGAGGATGATATGTAGTGGAGATCTGATGTTTAATATCATACTTATCAACTAATCTCTTGATTCTTGTATTTCTAAAATGAGATCTCCCATCTGTAATGATTTATCTTGGCATTCCATATCTAGTATAGAAGTATTTTATTTTTAAAAAATTTTGAAACACTCTGAGCATCACATCGAGCTAAAGCAACTGCTTCAATCCGTTTTGCAGCATAGTCTACTACGATCAAAATTTATAAGTTTCTGAAAGAGGGTAAAAAGGGTCCCATAAAATCCAATCCCCAAACATTAAAAATTTCAACTTCCAATAAAAAATTTAAGGGCCTTCATTACTTTCCGAAATATCTCCTACTCGATGGCAATGATCACATGTTTCTACACAAGAATAACATACCTAAATATAGTAGGCCAAAAAAATCTTGATTGTAAGATCATGTACACAGTTCACTAAATTCTAATGTGTCCCCCAAATTCAAAATTATGACATTTTTTAATATTTTTGAATTTCTTCATAAGATACACATTTGTGAATAAATTGATCTTTACATTGCTTATACAAATATGGGTCATCCTAAAAGTAAAATTTAGCATCTAGTAAAAATTTATCCTATTCTTGATATGTCAATCCATATGATCTAGCAATGAAATTAACTATGTCAGCATACTATGGTACACACCATTCATTAATAGTGTAAAGATTTTCATCAGAAAAATTTTTATTAATTTCATTTTCAAAATTAAATGATTTTTCTTGCTCCATCCTAGATAAATGATCAGCTATTTGATATATTAGATCCCTTCCTATCTACTACTTCAAAATCATATTCTTGCATCAAAAGGATCCATCTAATTAATTTTGGTTTTGTGTCATTCTTTTGCATCAGATATCTTATAGTAGAGTGATTTGTATGCACTATACATTTAGTTCCAATGAGATTTGACTTAAATTTATCAAAATCATATAAAATTGCTAATAACTCTTATTTGATAGTGGTATACTTAATTTGAGCTTCACTAAGAGTTTTACTGGCATAATATAAAACTTTAAATTTTTTATCATACCTTTGCCCTAAAACAGGTCCAATTGCATAATTACTAGTATCACACATTAGCTCAAATGGTCTCCTCCATTCAGCTGAAACTATTATATGAGCAGTGATTAATTTTTATTTTAATAATTTCAAAGCATTTATGCAGTTATGGTTAAAATCAATTTTTGCATCTTTTTCTAAAAGTCTAAACAAAAAAATTAATTATTTTTAAAAAATCTCTAATATATCACTTGTAGAAACCAACATGTCCTAAGAAACTTCTAACCCCTCTCACTATAGTAGGAGGTGGTAATTTATAAATAACATACATTTTTGTTGGACCCACTTCTATAACTTCTTCAGAAATTTTACGTCCAAGTACAATTTCTCCGGCGACCATAAATTAACATTTCTCCCAATTTAGAATAAAATTTGTCTCTTCACATAATTTTAACACTTTTGCTAGATTATCTAGACATGACTCAAATGAAGTTCCAAATACAGAAAAATAGACATCATACACCTTTGAATGTTGCAAGAGCATTACATCAACCAAAGGACATTCTTCTAAAACCAAAAGTACCATTAGGACTAATAAATGTCATCTTTTCTTGATCCTCAAGAGCAATAGGTGTTTGGTGATAACAGGTATCTATCCAAATAGTAGAAATATATTGGCCATGCTAGCTTATCGAACAGGTTCTTTAGTTCAAAAAAGATAGAGGAAAATGATCTTTTCTAGTGACAGAATTTGATTTTCTATAAACAATACAAATTTGCCAACCAGTGACTTGTCTTGTTGGTATCAATTCATTCTTAAAGTGGGATAACAGACTCACGTTGTATCTCAAAACCTAATGATCTTTGTGATGGTGTAGAATCGGTAATACAATCCTTTAGTGTTCGATAGAAGACTGCCCTTCCTAATAGGAGCTGTAGGTAGTTTGTACCTAGCAATGTTACTAAATTGTAAAAGGCATAATTTACAAAATCAAGACATATTTTTGCTGATGTGATATTTTTCCTGGATATTGATATTTTTGTAAAAATTATAATATACTTCTATGCTTGATAAGTTAAGGATATTTTTGGGTGTCACCCTTCAAAAAGTTTACTTGTTAGTCACATCAACAAGTTTGAGAACTGCCCTCTTCTGAGTACTTTGTTGGTAGTCTTCTGCCTTATGTTGGGTCTCATCAACTCAAATTGTTGTTAAATGCCTACATGAAATATTTAAGGGTTACTAGGGCCATAGACTCTGAGTCCGAGCTCCCCCTAAAATTCTGACACCTAACCCTGATCATCTACATGGGTTTTCTGACTTGTTTTAGATGTTTATATTTCTTATGTTTCAATTTATGTAAATTTGCATGACATATTTCTAATACTAACCTTTCAATAGTAGTGGAGGTAGCTGGTAGGTGCTACTACTTTTCTTGTCATGCACTTTTACTTCCTCGCATTACTACATGTTTCATTGATGCAAAAATTATTAATCTTGGAAAGACCCACAGGGTAGAGAACAGTAGACCATTTCCTTAGTAGGGATACTGCACCAAACCATCGATATTAAACAACAATCATAATCTCAAACATGAAACCTAAACCCTAAACCTGGAACCATCACCCCGAGAAGTTTAAGGCAAGTAGAATAAGTCGTAAGGACGATTAAGACTCAACAACAATGCGGATCTATTACACCAAACTCTTTCTTTAGAATTATATAACATAAGCCCTTAAGACTTCAAGGTTTTTCATTAAGTAGGACATAAATTCTCACTCTATCTCTCAGGTTTTTGCATAAACATGACGAGTAGTATAAGTCCCAACTCTCTTAGAATTTTTGAGGTTGTTTGCTAGATACGACTTAAATCCTCATAGCTTCTTACGCTATTTGCATGAAAAAATATTATGTAAGTGTAAGCCATAATTTAAAACAAAAAAGGCAGGAGTACAAAATTAAATAATATCACTCCCAAAATGTCAAACCAAACAGTAGGATAGTTTGGGAAGTCATTGAGGTTTGCCTGAAATTTCGTAGCATCTCCAACCTTTCGCTCCCTTGGCCACCAAAATAATTGTTTCTATTTAGTCCATTCCCACTTGAGTTACTTACAAATAACCGTGTAAACTCAACTTTAAATTCTTAAAGATGTAACATTTAATCATTATCGAGAATTTTCTTATGTGACTTTGGTTATTTAAGATATAATTTACTAATAGGGGCTTACCCATAGAAAATTAGAAACCCAGGCAATATAAACCTCATATAATATTTATATTAGATTGATGAACCTGTTGGTCACACAAAAGGTTCACAAACCAAATAGATGTCATGAATTATTTAGTTTATATAATTGAGCTCACTGCCAAGTTGTATATATGTCTCTTAAAGTGGAGTATTACTTGTTGTATTATTTTCGATTAATTAGACTATTAAATGTATGAGATCTATTTGGTATCATTTTATAAAAATTTTAAAAACTAATTTAAAATAAAAATTATGTGTGTTAAATTAAATTAGTTTCAAAGACAACAAACAAAACCCTAAAAATGGCTAAACAACTAGTACCCCACACATCTTAGTGGATGACCAAATGTAGACGACTTAGTGGCATCGATGAGTCTTGACTAGCTTATCTCAATGACCTACATCAAATGAATCGCTCATTATGAAAATTTACCAACATCACTATCAATTGTAATGAATTTATATGTAGTCTATCTGGTCTCGAGGACTTCCCCTCATCATATGTCAAGATTAAGAGATTCTTGATGACTCTTTTGCTTACAATGAGTTAGCAATTACAAGACTGCTCCAATATGCCTCAAACAACAATCACCTCCCTATCACTTGAAAACTTTATGACTATTTGATATGCAGAGGTGACGACTAAAGAAGTTGAGCAATTAGCGACCAAAGATAAAATGAGTACGTGCATGGATAATTGACAACTAGAATATCTATCATTTTTATCTTCATTGAACTCATAAAAAGTTCTGAGCATGGTCAAAAGACTGGTGGTACTCAAATGTAGCTTGTTAAATACCAATCTAAAGATAATGTTCACCAAGCTCCTCGTATTGATAAGTATGCTTCCAATTTGGTAATTGAAAATCAATGATAATGATGACATTGTTGTAGGGTTTTCCCTTCTTTGTTAGGACTGCAATGATAAAATTCACTTGGAGTATGTAGGCTACGTCAGGGCATGAAGACGGCTGCACATAATTCAGCTCTCTGAAATCTCATCAAACTAGCTTGGTAAGATGACTCACCTTCATCTGCTCTAAGGATGACATGAACTATATTTGTTATGTGTATTGTGTGTGCATTGACTGGCTCATTTACAATTTCTTCAATAAGAGATTATCCCTATCACAAGGTGTTCACTCCGTATGCTATAAACTCATTCAAACTCCTATATTTGATCAAATTATTCATCAAGCTTTGATGATGTCAATTCTTACCAGTATCGTGACTATGATCTAGATGAATCATACATCACTTCTTCTAACTTTAGAGATACACGTTTGTGTTTATCTGGATCACCTTCTTAAATTAAAATCTTTTTTGAATTGCCACTATTATCTTGACCATCATGACACTTAAGAAAGTCTCCTTGAATATCTCATAAGTTGTTGGAAGTCCCACATCATATAAAACTCGTCGGTATTCAAAGTATTAGGCTCTATTAGTCCCTTGATTATCAGAGTATCTTTGTGAATGGTTGAAGCGAGCTTGAGAATAAAGGCAAGGCTGTGTCTTAGCATCCAAACTTCTCCATGGGATGTTCTCTTTGGTGAATGACAATTGACTTGCTCGATTTTAAATGTAGCTTCAGTATGGGTGGAGAGAGTTGTACTCTTTTACTAATATGGGTTTGTTGCTAGCTCCAACAAGTCATCTAGAATTTTCAGTCACTGTAATCTAAGGACATACAAAAAAGTCCATCGTTTAATCCTTGTGTGATAGCCGCAAGAGCGACAGTGTGTTCTAAATATTGAATCTTAAATATTTCCTTCTAGAATTAAGTGACAAAGGGGTCCAGTGTCTTGTTTTATCCTTGATAAAGTTGTAAGAGGGTCTATGAGCTTTCATATGGTTTTTCAAGCTCAAACAAATTTGCTTGAAATCTGTGAATGATATGATTACTCATATTGGTTTCGTTGAACCACCTGATGGTCGATTCCCTTAGTTTGGTGAAGATAAGTCAACACTTTAGTGTATAATTGATCTTAAGAAGACATACAGTCAACTAGAAGGAAGCAAGGTGGTCAATTGGGCCCATTAAGCCCTTGTAAAATTCGAGAGTTTGAACCTTGAATCATTTTTGTGGTTCAGCATCAGAGATTTTCCAGGTGAACACTTCATTTATGTTTTGGGCGCATTGTTATGCCCAACCAATGTCTATCGATCAATACCGACCCAACACAATCAAGATACTGGGTTTCATCCTCCCATTTCATAGTTGTGGCAACTCTTCTGTCGTTAGGTACTGAAACTTTTTGTTGGAGTTGCTTTCCTATTCAGTAAACCTTTGATCATTTCTAGCATTTTATCCTTCAGATCTTGGATCTTCTTAACAATGAATTCTCTAGTAAACTTTATGTTGTCATTAGTCTCCATATTGTGAGTCCCTAGTACTTGCAATGTTCCTCTTCTTGTTGGTGGCATTATCCACATTGATTCTATCTTACATGATGTTGAATTTGAGATTGTCGGTGAATCACTCTCAAGGAATAGATCGTTAATCAAGAGAGAGAGAGAGAGAGAGAGAGAGAGAGAGAGAGGTGGAGCGTGGGGGAGAGAAAGATGAGCAATAATGATTAGTTTTCAATATTGTGCATTCTTCATAATATGTTTCCCTTACTTATGAATGAGGTATTACAATGAAGATATTACAATTTTGTCTGGGTTTGAAAGAGGTCTAACTTGTGTATTTCTGATTTTTTTAAAAATTAAACATATTTTCCAGCTACTTTCTGGCTCTCGTGGCTAAGCTTAGTTAACTTCGAATGGACGAGGACAACTCGGTAGGTCGAGCATGGTCAGTAGGGTTTGGTCAGCATATGTAATATATTTGACTATCTTTTTTGACTATCTTTGATCTCTACTGTACAATAATAGGGTCTCCACTGGATGATCGAAGATACTTTATAGAAAGGGATTTCCCCATTTGGGTGGCTCCACTATGGGATAGGTTATTGCACTGAGTTAGCTTCCCTTCAACTAAAGCATCAGATGTTTTCTTTTCTTATTTCTAATGGCCTTTTTTACACATGGATCAATCAGCTGTTTTCTTATCCATCCTTTTGCATGATCGGCTTTGACTTAATTGAATTGGCTCATTTGGTCAAGCAGACCTCGCGATCTCCTTATAGTAGATTTGTCTCTATCATAGAGTTCTCTTTAGAATAGTTGGATTTAAGATCAGTGCAGACATAAATTTTTTTTGTATATATATATATATATATATATATATATATATATATATATATATATATATATATATATATATATATATAAAAAGATATATTAGAGTTTAGAAATTATTTATGTAAATACATAAGTATTGGATGGCGTATCTCAGTACCAAAATATACCAAATAAATAAAAAATTATATAAATAAATATAAGACAAAAAAGTCCAGCCTAAGAGCCCAGCTTTGTCCCCACCGAAAGGCAACAAGTCAGCAAACCATGAACACATTAACCACCTTGTCGTTAAACCTAATGGACCCATCCCTGTCCTCAAATTCTTTTCCCCACCACATTCCACCGCCCTTCCCCTACCTTCCCCTCCATAAATACCACCGCCTCCTCTTCCTCTCCACGACAGCCACCTATGCTCCAAACACACCCAATGGCTCTGAAGAAGACGAGCAAGTTGCCTCAAGCAGCGACCTTGAAGCAAATACTGAAGCGATGCTCAAGTCTGGGAAGAAAACAGGGGATGGGAGAAGAGGAAGGTTTGCCTCTGGACGTGCCTAAAGGCCATTTTGCTGTGTATGTGGGTGAGAATAGGAGCAGATTTATTGTTCCTATCTCTCTCTTATCCCACCCCGAGTTCCAGATTCTTCTGCGAGCTGCAGAGGAGGAGTTTGGGTTCCACCATGATATGGGCCTCACTATACCCTGTGAGGAGGCTGTCTTCCGCTCCCTCACTTCCATGCTCTGCTAAGCTGATGGAGGAAGAACTTCTCTCTGTTTACCTCTTCTTCATTTATCGGCGATTTCTTTGATTGATTTGTAAATGGTTTATCAAGGAAACACCTAAGAGATTAATTGTAGCCTGGATATGTAAATTTGATATTTCCAAGATGTGGCGGGAGTTCTTCGCGCCGTATGAAAAATCGTTAATATTTAATAACTCTATAAAAAATTGGTGTCTTTCACCTGTTCTAATCCTTACATTTCCTTCTGTGGAATTAGTTGAGATGGATAGTTTAAGGAGAAGATTGAAATTGTTTTTGAATAGCATTATTGTATACAATTCATATGCATTTACAGTTATCCCACCTAAAATTTTATAATTTCAAAATTAATCTGATTAAAAAATTTTCAGAAAATCTTCACTTAATTTTTTGGTATACAGAAATAGGAAGGATGCAAAGGCAGCAAACAATTCTTATGTATTTACATATCTAACACCTAAATTTTCTTATTTGCATACATTACTTAAATTTTTAATATCACCTCAAAAATATTATTATTACTCATTTTTTAAATAAGCACATATTTTCATGCAGATATTATCACATCAAAGTACTACAAGAATTAGAATCAAAATTTTGATGTCAGTTATGTAAATGCATAAGAAGGGATTCAGGAAAAAATTAATTGCGGAAGCAAATTTTAATTCTATGGTCATAGTGATCAAGAATTTCTCCTTCGTGTTGGTCATTGAACAGTGACTGGAGCAGCAATTACTAATTTGTAGTATTGGTTATGATGGGGAAGGTCTTAATTCAGTAACGAAAAAAATTTTAAAAGATTTATTAATTTTAGTATATCAGTTAGTTTCAACTTTCTATTTTAATGTAGGATTGTGTTTGTTTAAAAATAAAGAAAATTTTACTTAAATACCGGATCATTGATATTATATTGATGTTAACATTTATACTACTCTAATATTAAAATTTATATATATTTTTTCTTTTTTTAAGAATAAGCCGGGGCATGAGGTCCCAACTCACCTTATTGGCTTAACCTCTGGCTAGGTTTGAGGGTGACCCGGTGTGTAGATAATCAAAGTATCACTTGGCTTAAGGCGACACTGCGCCACCAAGAGATTTGAACCCGTGAGCTGAGGGGACTTACGACCTTTAAAGAGACTGTTCTGTAAACAGATTAATATAGATATTAACGTTCAGAGTACTTTGCATGCATAAAAATTTGTTTTTTACTTTTAAAAAATAATAATGGGATTATTTTTTATTTGATGCTAAAAAATTGAGTGGTGTGATTGTAAATATGAAAATTCAGGTGTGAGATATGTAAATGTATAAGAATGATTTTCTATTTATGTAAATGCCCCAAAAAAATAATTCAGTTATCAGAGCTGTGTGATGTTTCAGCACGGAATTAGAAATTTGGATTGTTGATGAAAATTACCGCGTAGTGAGAGAAGAGGATAGAGAGAGAGGGTTAGGGCTCTCAAAATGGCTCGTTGATAAATAACTAAAATAAATTTGATTCGCTAAGAAATTCGTGTTTGATTTGTTCACTAAGCAAATGAGTCAATGACAAACAATTTATTTGAACTTGATATATAAACTAGTCCAACACAAATAAAAATTTGTTCATCGTGTGTGCGGTCATTTTGGCTCAAAATAACTAAATTATACATATATATATATATATATATATATATATATATATATATATATATATATATATATATATATATATATATATATATGTATGTATGTAATTGTTCAGTATTATTTTAAAATAATATAATTGTCTACTAAACTATAAAGATTTATAATCAATTAAATTTATCTATTAAAAATAGAACAAATTTTATTAAATTATATTTAAATGATTTTATAATATAAATAAAAAGATTTAATTCTCACCCTTATTATTCAAATCCTAAGGCTATGTGACTTAGTTAGGGTTATCAACATAGATTGCGAATAGCTCGTGTTCGACTCGCTAAGCAAAAAAGTCAAATACAAAAAAAATTTTTGTTTTCGAAGTATAAAATAACCGAATATGATCAATAGTATTTTTTATTGGGCTGAATAGGAGCTGAGCTGAGGCTCGCCCATATTCGATTTATTTACAACCCTAGAAAGAGTGTTAGACCAGCTCTTGTAAAAGCTATTTTTAGATGGCCAAATATCTATCTCGCCGAAATTTCTATTAAACGGTTTAATAGTGTTCTCCTTATACAGGTTCACTTAAATCAGTCTCTAAAATCAAACACTCATATCTTCTCTACTGTTCTTTATGTTTGGTTCATAATTTTAACAGAATTTTGGAATTTTTGCTTTTCACATCCAAAATTCAATATATCCCGATTAATTAGTTTTAATTTTGAGATAACAAGAAATATTTATACTCTCCCTGCATTTGTCCGTCGAAGGAAAAGAAGAATTAGAAAACTGTATGTATACTAGTAATTGATCGTCACGGGCCAACCATATAACTATTGGGCATTCCTGGCCGGTGCCTCAATTAGTGGAGATCTGAAGGACAACATGGTTCGGCCCTCATCACCGGGCATGGCTCACACATTTATTCTACCCAGCAGAACCATTAAGAATACTTGTCGGACTAACCTATTAGATTGATTTAACTATCCAGCCTCTTCGCCGAGTGCCAAAGTGTCATCTGTTAATCAGTCAAAATCCTAAGAGGCAAGACTGGCTCTTTAGACCAGTTCACAGAGTTAACCCTGCTGGTGCTCCTTATAATTGACAATCAACCGAAGTAAGTATAACGATGAATGACTGGCATATGTTCTAGCCGTCATCTTACTTGGGCATATGATGGACAAACATTACACTATACAATAAATGATTGATTATTCTTGTCTCTCCCTCTTTGTAATGGAGGTCATTTGAGGTAATAAAATTAGAAGCATGATCCTACTTTCACGGGGTAAAAATTCTTTCATCTCGAATCATCTCTGTCGCCATTTTCTCTATCGGAAATGAAGAGCAACAATTTAGAAAACACATTTATTCATTCTTATACATTCTTTCCATATTGTTGTATTTCAGGTTGAATTAGCCTAAGAAAGATATGAAATCCTATATCTTAAAAAAGATTCAAAAATACATCTTTTAAAAGAATTTGACTATATATAATTATTTACATTAAATTTTTCTATGATTCTCATTATATATTCTGGAAATCTAAATATGCAATCATTAGTGGAAGGCACCGAGTGGTACTGTGTGGCTCTCTGAGTTTCGAATGAGTCATTATTCATAAGCACTGAGATCTAACTTTAATTCTCCTCCATCGAATTAAAGCAATATAAAAATAATGCGGTCATATGTATTTCGGAATCACAATCACTAATTAGATCCGTCTTTGGTTGTCCCCAGGTGCTGTCAAGCTATTAAAACAATAATTAATCATATAATTAAGAATAAAAATATTCATTTTTAGGACTAAAGTGAGCAAAGCAACATTAAAGAGCTTCATTAAACAATTTGGCTCCAAGGAATCTAATTTGACTATTGGGTGCTTTTAACCATCAAATGGTTCTACTTTGAAGCTCCTAGTTTATTCTTAGTATATATAAACGATTATCACTGATATTCAGAAATCAATTTTAATATTCAGTCGGCAAAATGTTATAAGTGAAAATATCAAATTTAATTATTAGATATGTATATACATAAAATTATGTTGTATATATGTAATGTTTTTAATAGAAAAAAATAACAGAAGATTTAGGGTCCGTTTGGGACCGCAGTCCCCCCCGCGTTGGGGCAGCAGGACTCGAATCGGGCGGAACGTGAATCTGGCGGAACGCGCGCCACATGTTAAACCCTGCGGTTAGCGCTCGTGGGGAGCTGTTCGTAGCTCTCGACCATAATGCCCCTCCATAAATCTCCAGAACGAGCGCTTCGTTCAAAACGAAGTATCTGAAGTTACCTTCTTCCATGATTTAGGGTAGAAGCAGAGCAGAAGGAGGAGAGAGATGGGAGTTTCCTATTACTGTGCCTCGTGATCCCGACGTTGACTTCTCAGTTAGCTCTAATGCGACTGTATCACGAGGGTTTGGCCACGAAGGTGAAGGTTTGGTTGAAATCGAGAGGGTGAGGGGCAAGTACGGATTTCGGGCCGAGAGAGAAGGGGAGAGAGGTTAATGGTTATAATTTTTTGTTTTTATCTAATTCATATTTATAAAGTAATTGATTAATAATTAATTTATATATTATCGAATTAATTATAATTAGATAATTCTATATTGAATTATTTAATAATTAATTAATTTATAAAAATATTTTTGAAAATTTAAACTATTTAATAAAATTATAAATAACTGTGAATTGAATAATTAATAACTCATAAATTAATAATTGAGTAATGTTACAATTTTATTTAATGGAGCCTAGATACTATCTAAATTGAATCTAAAATCACCTTACTCTAGGTTCTATTTAAATTGAACCTAAATGTAATGATTTTTTGTGAATCATTCGAAATAAAATAAATGACAAAATAAAATCATTTAATAAATCGTAAGGAACTTAAAATTTTTCAACCTTTAAAATCTGACAAAAGACATTAAAAATTAAATAAAAATACCATTCTTTAAAGTGAAATATCACCAAAAAATTAATATAAAATATAGGTGAATAATCAAACATATTTTTGGTTCATCACTGCATGTCCGACTCGTCTCTATAAACAATCTGCGGTCATCGTGGCCCAACAAACTGTGGTATGCACGGCTCTACATTTGGGTGCTCCATGCTTCTGAACGTCATCAGGACTGATTTATATTCTTCAAATGTTTTGTAACGCTATAAATGGAGAACGATACACTTTCGGTGCTCTGTGAATGCTCCTGCCGACAATGTCTGCCTTAATATATCAGCATTACATGTCAGACATCCTGTACAAAGTTCATCAATTGGACTCCATAGTGTTGCAGGTTCCACGGTAATCTCAAGCTCATCCTCAGTAACTGGGGCACTAATGGAAGTCCCCTCCAAAGTCTGGTCATCAGTTCCATCCTCAGGAATCGAGGTAAACTCCATAGTTGTCTCTCCGGGATAACTACTCTCTAGTCAACCCAGAGCGTTGTGCTTGCAGTGATTAGTATTCCTGTGTTGCGTGCTTATCAATGGGGTATTCTGGGCTCTTCCAAAGTAGCACTAACCAAATCTCCTTCCAGCATCATGATCAGTGACGGTATCTACTTAACCTTTTCCATGAGATTAGAAGTGTCCAAAACATTTCCTAACTTCTTTCTTTTTGTCGATGCTTCCTCTCTTGTTCTGATTCTAATTACGGACTCCAAAACCTCAATCTCTTTCTCACTGACTATAACCATCTGGGGGCCTTCGTAATCCACATCGACTTGTCCATAATTGAGGTCGAGGTTCACAACACCACTTCATGCCTTCTCTTTTTGTTTAGTGCGAGATTCAAGCTGTCTTTCAAATCAAAAATCAGCCTCGGACACGACATTTTCCCTGCAGCAGACAGGAAAAACATCAACACACTAAAATTGAAAATGACAAGAACAATAATAATTTATTATTAAGTGGATTAATGTTATATATATTCATTTCATTAGATGAGATTTTGTAATGTTTGAAATTCATATGAGTAATTTTGATGTGCAACTTTTTTATTCATGAGAATTTGTTTTATTTCATCAAATTTTATTACAAAATTTTTCGGACTCAGTCGCAGACTCTGGCTATATAGCTTTTCTAAGAACAAGTGTCATTTATCGTATATTTACTAGCAACATGAGTCTTTCTTCCTAGGAGTCCACTAACCGGTAAGACTCTCTTGAGTAAACTTTCTCCACCATGAACGTCCTCGGGCTCGTACTTTCCACCTATCATGCGGTGTACAAAAATAGGCCTCCTAAGAACAAGTACAAGGTCACTAACTTTGAACGTCCTCGGGCAGACCATCTTGTCTTAGGCTCGGACAATCTTTGTCTGGTAAAGTTTCAAATTTTTCTTTGCTTTTAATCCTTTCAAGGCTTTCCAATTCAACAAGTCGGTACTTGGCATTGTCTTCTGTTTTATTTCGTTGGCTATTGTGACTCTGAGAGAAGGCAACGAATTTCTAACAGAAGTACGACCTCATACCAGTATTTGAGGGCATACGGTGTAGACTGTGTTAGAGTTCTGACTGTCATCTGGTATTCCCAAAAAGCTTCTAAGAATTTCTCGTGCCGTCTTCTTTTGTTCTCATCCAATATTTTCTTTAAAATATTCATGAGTGTTTTGTTGAAGGCTTTCACCAAGCCTTTCTCTTTGAGGTAGAAAATCATGAAATACCTCTAATCCATTCCATGGTGACAAAGTTCTTCATCTTTGTGGCAGACCTATTTTCTAAATGATCCGGCGTGGAACAACGAAACGGTAAACAATATGATTTTGAAGAACTGAAAAACGTGTTGTGTTGTAACCTCCCGTTATGGCAATGCCTCTACCCACTTGGAGAAGTAATAAATAGTTGCGAGAATAAATCTATGTCCCTTTAAATATGGAGGGTCTATAGGTCATCAAATGTAGAACATTCAGAGGTTGGTGTAAGACCACTCCATGCATCTAACATTGATGAAACTTCTTAGATGTTTCCCTATAATCGGTCATCATTGCTAGCTAATAGTATCCAAGCCTTTTTTATCTTCATCTTCATCTTTGTGTCTGACTGGTGAGCATCACACAACCAGACGTGTACTACCTTGATGATATTCTACACTTCTGCTCTGTTTAAACATCTCAGCCACATCTGGTCAGACGATCTTCTGTAGAGAACATTGTTGATCAAAGCATACAAAATTTCTTCCTTAATATGATGTGCCTCTGACTTATCTTTCATAAATTTCTCATTCTATAAGTACTTATTAAGCAGATTACTCCAATCGTCGGTATCATTTTTCACTATAGCTGTTATCTCTTCTTTTCCCAGCTTATGTAGATTGTCTAGGTCGATTTGTGCAGAACTTGACGTCCCTGCACTATAATATCAATGGAGTCTTCTAGTGGACTGCCGGTCGTTAAAAATTTGTTCTTTTGATGTGGTTTGAAATTTTTGAAAAGGTTTAGAATATAGTTTTATAAAATAGAAAATTTGATTTAGATATATGGATTTTTGAAAATAACATTTTAATTTTAAAGAATATGAAATCAAACTGATTTCATATAAACGTTAGTTTAGATAATCAAGCACTTCCTCACAAGACATGTACCTATCCTGAAGAATAGATACATGGCTTGGGGTGAGGCTTGATCAAATAAACTAAAGAATTTATGACATTCATTTGGTCTGCGAACCATTTTTTACCAACAATTTCCCTTATATAATATGAAGGAATTAGATAGGGTTTATATTAATATGGGGTCTTTAAGTTTCCTATAAGGGAAAGCCCCTATAGTTAATTACATTTTAGATAACCGAAGTCACCTACGAAAACTCTTGATATAAATCGAGAAATATTTATATTCATGACAGCCAAAGGTAAGGTTTTAAAAGAAAATGTGATAGTTGAAAATTAAATATGTGAATGTCTCAAGTTTTAGAACATTTCATTTTATCAGAATCCAAATGAGAGAAAGCTAGGGGAGGACCTAGATTCAAGGAAAATCTTGATGTCTTCCCAAACTATCCTATGGTTTGGCTTTGATTTAGGATATTTTTTTGGTGTTTCATCATGTCAATTTTATTATTTAAGACTTATGTTCACTTGAAACCGATCATGTGAACGGCTTGGAAGATAGGAGGGTTTATGTCATGCCCAATGACAACCTCGAAATCCTAAGATGAGTTAGGGCTTATGTTGCACAACATGGTTATGCAAGAGACTAAAGAGAAGGTGAGGATTAATGCTGCACTAAGAGGGCTACCTCGAAGTCCTATGGCTTGTTTGTTCATTTCTAAGGAATTTTACTATTGAAGATGGTCGTGCTGCCCACTATGCATGCTCCAAGCTCCTCGTTATAGCAGGTTTAGTTTAAAGAAGTGACAATTGTAAGAGATAAGAGAAGTATCATGTTTCGGAAATATTTAAATTAAGGAGTCGTAATATTTTTTTAGGGGAACATTAAAGTTGATTATAGCAATACCGTTTAAAATTCCACAGTTCCATCATCCCGACATCGCTATTTTCATCGAATTCACTTAGTTCAAATGAATTTACTAAACTCAAATTAAAGAGTTCCATACTTTCATTTAGATCGTGAGAAATCTCGTTAGCAACACGTAGGAAACTGATCCATGAAAAAAATACCCATTTTTATGCCTTGATTTTTATCAAATTTTTAAGGATATTATGCTTTAATGAAAGGTATTTTTGTGTTTTTGGATATAGGTGATAGAAAAATGTTCAAGTAGAAAAAAAAGTGAAAAAGGAGCAAAAAGGAGTAAAAAGGAGCCAAAATGCAAAATTATCAAATTTATTAGTCTGACGCCTAGGCGCCAGAGTCCGGCACCTAAGCGCCAGGTCGATACGCAATTTGTCAAGATTTTTGATGACTTTTGTACAGTTATTTTGACGGTGTTAGCGGTTGTTGAACCTTCTAGAAGACTGTCAGTTGTTCCTGGTTTATAGGACATGTGATACAATGTATTTGGACGCATGGAAACGGTTTTAATTGCGAAGAGGTGCGAAGAACTGGACGCAGAGTCCGGCACCTAGGCGCCAGACACACCTTCTAGAAGATTCATTGAATGTGGACACATTTTGAAGAGGTGCCTCAAGGCAACCCTTGAAGCCTATAAATAGGAGGGTACTCCTTCAGAGAAAAACGCCCCATTAGAGAGAGAGAGTCTAGAGTTCCTTTAGAGAGAGAAATTAGATAAATATTTTAGGGCCACTTTTATTAATTAGTGAGTTTGTTTAGAGTTTGTATTGAGAGTTTAAATAGTTGGTGCTTTTGAAGTTTATTTGCTTTGGAGTCAGAAGAATTCAGAGGTTCAGTTGGAGAAACACTTGAGAGAAGTATTTGTAATTTTATTCAATGTTTTATTATCATGTTTTGTGGTTTAAATTCAATGTGTTCTGAATAGTTAGTTTACTTTAGCCTTTCAATTATGAAAAGATAAATAAGATAATATAAAATTTGATGGAGAATTAAAAACTATTTATATTTTAAAACATTGTGATGATATTAATACCGAATCTTCATTTACTTTACAAATTGATCACTTGTATTGTTAAAATCTGTTGAAGAGTTTTGATATCTAGAAGGAGATGAATTCTTAACTAGTAAATATCACATGAATCCTTGGGTAGTTGAAGGCTTTGTGCGGGTTATTCAAGGTGAAGTGTAAATAAATAGGAAGATATTATATAATGGCGTAGAATTAATAAGTTTTTTGAGTGACAGACTAAATTCTTGTGATTTGGTTTATATAGAAGGAAAGGGTCACTAGTAGGGCCGACCATAGCCACCCTTGGAAATCTAGTAGTGTGAGTCTAGATTAACCCATTCTACTAACAATACATCTGGACCTGATCTATAGGCTAGCCAATATTCGTTACACCTGGATCAAAGGGTAAATAATATGAATGCTTCTATTTGGCACAATACCATAAATTTATATCCTCCACGACTATTATCATTATCTTAGAAAATTTTGGATTAATTGTAAGGAAGAAAGTTGTGTTCTTATTGCATCTTTCATTACTACTTTATTATTGCATCTAGTAAATTAAAAATATCAAATTTATAAACTATAAAAGAAATAAATAAAAATAAAATTAAAATATTTATAATCCATAACTCACTCCTCGTGGGATCGATACTGGGGTCTTTGTTTCAAAGCCCTATATTACTTGATACAATACGTATACTTGCGTAGTACTCCTAGTGTGTAAAATATTTTCAATAAAATTATATTTGTATACACTAGTTGCTATTATTATCTATTACATATATTTGAAAGCATTAATTATTATATTTGTCATCAGCGGATTGTGGGTCAAGTTTTTGGCGCCGTTGCCGGGGATTTAATTTTTAGTACGCATATATATAGCATCTGGGTCACGTTTTTGGTGCCGTTGCACGGGGAGGAGCAGAGGCAAATTTTTAGATTTTAATAATTTTTATTTTATTTTATTCATTTTCTTTTATTGTCAAAAATATGAAATACCAAAAAAATAAAATAATAATAATAAAAATATATATAAAATAAAAAAAAATTTTTTAAGTAGAGATTTTATTTCTTGTTAATTTACTTTTTATGCGTAGTACTGGATCTAAAGGATTATTACCTTTAGATTCTGAATTAGAAAGAACTATTAAAAGAATTAAAAAAGGAAAACAAACTAAAAAAATTCAAGAGATGGCTAATTTACATAACAATTTACAAAATCCAATTGAAATTAAAGAACACAATGATTACAAACCATTAAGGGATTATGCTAACCCTACAGTTGATGAACTTCATAGTAGTATTCAAATACCTATTGTAGATGCTAATTCTTTTAAGCTTAAATCATATATCATTCAAATGGTTCAAAATAATCAATTTGGAGGAACACCAAATGAGGATCCAAATTTACACATTGCTAGTTTTTTAGAACTTTGTGCTACCTTTAAATATAACAATGTTTCTAATGATGCTATTAGACTTATACTCTTTCCTTTTTCTTTAAGAGATAAAGCAAAGATGTGGTTGAACTCATTAGCATCAGGTTCTATTAAAACATGGGCTGAAATGACACAAAAATTCCTTGCTAAATATTTTCCTCCTAAAACTGCTAAATTAAGAAATGATATTACTTCATTTAGTCAATTTGACGGGGAGACAATTTATGAAACTTGGGAAAGATTTAAAGAACTATTAAAAAAATATCCTCATCATGCTTTACCTGATTGGTTAATTATTCAAACATTTTATAATGGTTTAATTGGATCACTAAAATCAATTATTGATGATGCTGCTGGCGGTTCTTTAATGTCTAAATCATTTGAAGAAGCTTGTACTTTTATTGAAGAAATGGCTAATAATAATTTTCAATGGCCTTCTAAAAGGATTAATCCTAAAAGAATGTCAAGTATTCAAGATAACGAAGCCTTTTCTATCTTAGCTTCACAAGTAGCTGCAATATCTAAGAAATTAGATAATTTTGCCATCAACATATCACATAATAACTCATCTAATATTGAAGATTCTCAAACTATTGAAACTTTACAAGCTATTGCTAGTAAAAATAATTCGTATTCAAACTATTATAATTCTGGACGGACCATAATTTTAACTGGAATAATCAACAACAACAATGGGGTAATAATCAATCCCATCCAACTGGAAATTGGAATAATTAAGTAAATTCAAATTATAAACCACCTAAATTTAATAATCAACAGAAAAAGTTATCAATAGAAGAATTAATTTTACAAATGAGTAATCAATTACAAAATCAAAATACTGCTATTCGTAATATTGAGAATCAAATGTGACAAATCACTAATTTAATTAATTATAGACCTCCAGGAATACTTCCTAGTAATGTTGAAATTAATCCAAAAGAAACTGAAAAAGAACATGAACATGTTAAAGCTATACAACTTAGAAGTGGAAAGGAATTAAAAGAAAGAATGTAGAATGAAATTGAAAAAGAGATTGATGTTGAAGAGATTGAAATACCTAAAGAAACTCCTTCTCTTAATCAAGATCAAACTAATATTTCTATTAATGTGGAAGTTGAAAAACCACCACCACCTTTTCCTTAAAGATTAAAACAGTAGAAGCTTGATCATCAATTTTCTAAGTTCTTTGAATTTTTTAAGAAACTTACTATAAATATACCCTTTCCTGAAGTCTTGGAACAGATGCCAACTTATGCAAAATTTAAGAATGATATATTAAGTAAGAAACAAAAATTTGAAGCTTTTGAACTGTTGCACTAAGTGAAGAATGTAGTGCAATAATTCAAAAGAAATTACCTCAGAAACTTAAAGATCTTGGAAGTTTTACTATACCTTATGCTATTGGAGAAAAATTTTGTGGAAAAGCTTTGTGTGATTTAGGAGTAAGTATTAATCTCATGCCATTTTCTATTTATTGAAGGTTGAATTTAGAAGAGATTACTCCCACCACTGTAACCCTTCAGTTAGCTGATAGATCTATTACTTACCCTAAAAGTGTTATAGAGGATGTACTTGTTAAATTAGATAAATTTATCTTCCCTATGGATTTCATTGTGCTTGATATGTAAGAAGATAAAGAAATACCAATTATTTTAGGGAGACCTTTTCAAGCTACCGGACGAGTAATGATTGATGTGCAAAAAGGAGAATTAACTATGAGAGTTAATGATAAAGAGATTAAATTCAATGTTCTTAAATTGATGAAGTACCCTAACAAAGAAAAATGTTATTGAATGGATATTTTTAATTTTATAATTGAAAAACACTATCAAGAAAAATATAAAATCATTCCTAAAGAAGAAATTAAATTTTTAACTGATGAAAATGAAGAACTAAAAGAAGAAGAATTATTTAAAGAAACTCATTATATTAAAGACAACTGGGAAACTTTAGACATAACTCAAAATGATATACTTTTACCCTCAATTAAAAAAGCCCCTGAACTGGAATTAAAAATGATACCTTCACATTTAAAGTATGCATTTCTTGAAAATTCATTAACTTTAGCTGTTATTATTTCTTATGAGCTAAGTTTAGATCAAGAAGAAAAATTAATAGGAGTATTAAAGAATTATAAAAAAAGCTTTTGGTTGGACTATTGCTGATATAAGAGGAATACGCCCTTCCATTTGTATGCATAGAATTTTAATGGAAGAAAATTTTAAACCTAAAGAAGATTAAATTCTATCATGAAAGAGGTTGTTAAAAAAGAAATTTTACAACGGTTAGATGCTGGAATTATTTATCCTATTTTAGATAGCCAATGGGTAAGTCCTATTCATTGTGTTCCGAAGAAAGGAGGAGTAACTACCACTGTCAATGATAAAAATGAACTAGTTCCTACAAGACAAGTTACTGGATGGTGAATTTGCATTGATTATCGGAAGTTAAATGACGCCACTAGAAAGGATCATTTTCCTTTACCGATCTTGGATCAAATGCTTGACAAATTAGCTGGACACTCATATTTCTATTTTCTGGATGGATATTCTGATTATCATCAATTACTTATTGCTCCTAAAGACCAAGAGAAAACAACATTTACAAGTACTTATGAAATTGTCGGCATTATTTTTAGGTTGTGTGTTTTATTTTGAAAGTGGGGTCGCCTACAGAAATTGTCGGCGAATTTTTAATTTAATTTAAATAAATAATTTGAAAAGTAGTATTTGAATTTAAAAATAATTTTTAAATTTGAGGATTTTAAGATATGAAGTCAAACCGATCTCACATCCCAAATAGTTTGTATAAACGAGCACCGTATCACAAACCGTGTATCTATCCCGAAGAATAGGCACACTGCTTGACGATGGGGCTCGATTAAATAAACTAGAAGATTTGTGACATCCGTTTAGTCTGCGAACCAATTTTATAAGCCGACAAATTCTCCTGCTTAATATGAAAACATTAAACATGGTTTATATTACCTGGGTTCTTTAAAATTCCCTATAAGGGCAAGCCCTTATAGTTAATTACATCCTAAGTGACGGGAATCACCTAAGAAAACTCTCGATAATAATCAGTAATTCTGCTCTCAAGAATTTCAAAGTTTAAGTTTTCAAAGGATTGAATTTTGGAATTTCGATAGGGAATGGATCAAATTTGGAAGATTTTATTTTGGGATTTCAAAAGAAGAAAGGTAGGAGAAATTACGGATTCGAAGCGAACTTCGGTAATTTCCCGGCTATCCTATTGTTTGGCTTGAATTTAGGAAGATCCTAATATCTATTTAATGTTTTGATCTTGCCAATTTTAATTAATTTGGACTTATATTTGTATGATAGAATCATACAAATAGCCTTGAAGTTATGAGGGTTTATGTCGTATCGGACGACTACCTCGGAATCCTAAAACTGGTTAGGGCTTAATTTACAATGCGAATGCCTAACAAAAGGTTGAGGATTTATGTTGCACTAGGTAAACTACCTCGAAGTCCTATGACTTGGTTATTTAATTCTAAGAAAGTTTTGCTGATGTAGATTTAGGTTTTGCTGATGACGATGACCGTGCTGCCCACCATGCTCCGAGCTCCTTGTTGTTGCAGAGGTTTAGTTTTAGAAGTCATAAATCAGGAGATGAGAGAAGTGTTTTGGTTTAGAGAAAATCTTAAAATCTAAGTGTTTTTGTGTTTTAATTAAAACAAATCTTAAAGTTGATTATAACGACACCGGTTAAGATCCCACGGTTCCATCCTTCCGGCATCGTTATTTTTATCGGATTCACTTAGTCCAGATGAATTTGCTAAACTCAACTGAATGAGTTCCACTCTTCCATTTAGACCGTGGGAAATCACGTTAGCAACACATAGGTTACATCATCCGAGGTATTCTCGATCATCCAACATGACGTTTTAATTTAGTTGTAATTGTAGTTTTGTGTTCTGTTTGTGATTAAATTTTGAGTTGTTTTATATTTTGAAATGATGTGGAGGTGAATTTTATCTTGCAATGACTTTTAACTTAGTTTTGGTTTCAGTTTTAGGGACTATCCTAAAGGTGTGGGTTTTCATGCAATAGTTGTTTATCATGCAAGAAAAAGTAAGTGCGATGCAATTAAAGAAATTGCAATAATGTAAATTGCAATAAAATAAAAGCGTACCTGGAGGGTCTTCCAGTCATCCCAAGCTGCACTTAAAACACAATTAGAATATTTAAGCAAGTTCCTAGGTAAAGCTAAGGGAAGGGTTACAGTTTTCTACTAAGTTCCTAATCCTATAGCTAGTCATTTCCTATGACGTCTAGGTTCTTGTGTTTTGGTTTAAGGACGATTTTCTTCATCGAAGAATAATTAAGTTCAATTGTTCTCATGAGTATACTATCATATTGAGGAAGTGCTTAAGAAGAATCTTAAACATCTTTTCAATATTACTAGAATTGTTTTAAGTCCAAATGAATTTAATCATGCAAATGAATTAATCGTCCGGGAATTCAAGTTTTGTTATCTTCCTCAGTGAACTAGGACATTTGAATATCCTATAGGTGAAGTAGCATTTCATTTAACGTTCTATTTAGGAGTTATGATAACCAAAGCTCTCGAGGGCAAATTGGTGTTCAAATGGTTTATGATTTAGTTTAACTTCGATTAACGAGGTTTAATTTTGGAATAGTGTTCAAGTTGCTTTATATTTAATTTCTTTATGTCTTAGGTGATGTTATTTAATTCAATTTAATTTAACTTTAATTTAATTTAACTTGGTTTAGTTTTAATTTTAGTTTAATTTTAATTTTTAATTTTAATTTTAATTTTAATTTTATTTGATTTTATTTTATTTTAATTTAATTTAATTTAATTTAATTTAATTTAATTTAATATGTTTTAATTTATTTATTTATTTATTTATTATTATTATTATTATTTTTTTAATTTAATTTAATTTAATTTAATTTAATTTGTTTGATTTAATTTAATTTAATCTATTTAATTTGTTTGATTTAATTTAATTTAATCTTTAATGTAATTTTTTTTATTTTTAATTTTAGTTTAATTGAAAATTTAAAAAGAGTTTAATAATTTAACTTTTTAATTTAATTTTAATGATTAAGTCCTTTAACATTTTAAAACTTAAATTTGAATTATCATTTTTAATTAGGAATTAAATATTATTGAGATGATTAATTTAGGGATTTTTAAATTAAAGAATAAATCTCTTCCTAATAATATCCCTATCTTAATAATTCCAATTTTATTATTCTTCCAAATTTAATCAATTATTTAATTAAGGTTTATTTTAATTATCTTCAAATTGTTTAATAGGTTTGTACCCTTTAATTATTTAAATTTCAATCATCCAAATCAGATTAAGATCAAATATTTTATTTGTTAATTTTATTAAACCTAAAGTTTTAATTAAGGGTTAAAATTTTTTTAATTACCATTTTGCCCTTCAAGCTTAATAATTCCATAACTCACTAAATTGAGCTTAAATGAACTTGAAATTTTTATGTGACTTTACTCATATGCCAATAAAGACATGAGAGGAGAAAATGTGATTTTTCTGTATTTAATTTATTTATGTAATTATTTTTGGTGGAAAATAGGAATCTCCAAGGAAAATTTAATAATATGACCAAGGGAAAGTTTCTGTTCTTAAGAAAATTATGGGACATTCCTAATGACTAGAGGACCACTTGGACCAATTTTGGTGATTTTTTGAATTATATTATTTTTATTATAATTATTTTAAGTTTTGGAGTATTAATTAATTTAAAAATAAAATAAAGGTTGAAAAATGAAATTTATATTTTTCAAAAATCTCTCTGATATCAAGAAAATCAGAGAATCATTTTTTGCAATTTTTTGATTTTTCTTTGATTTATTATAATTATTTTAGTGAAAATGCTAGAAAATACAGTTTTTTAATTTTAAAATTACCCTAGGGCTTTAAAATTTAATATCTCATTAAATAGACCTAAGAAAAATATGGGGTTTATTCTTAAGTGATTAAAATTCAAAATTTGACATTTTGGTGAATTTTATTATTTTTGTGATTTTTATTATTTTTTAATTATTAAAATATTAAAATAATACCAAAAAAATCAACTTTTTTAGAAAATTGAAATTTTAATTTTTTTAAATTCCCCTAATATCAGAGAGGCTCCAAAACTAATTTGGTGAATTTTTAAAAAGTATTTTGAAAGTTATAAATTTTTAAAGTTCAAATTGACTAAATGACTTAATCAACCCATTTAGTAAAGCTAACCAAGTCCAATTGACTTCAAATTTTTATGGTGGGTTCCTCTGATCCTAAAGGTCAGTGGAGAATTAATTTCAAGCCAATTTGATATATGGTTAGCTCTAATTAATTAAGGAGCTATTTTGGGTGTTTAAGCTAATTAGGGTTATTTTAAATGAATTAATCCAAAACCTATTTTTCTTAGGGTCCTCTGGTCATAAGAGACATCACCAAATTTTTCTAGAATTTATTTCACAACATGCTAATTATTGGAATTAAAATACTTAAAACAGCAACATGAATTTGAAAAATCAATAACTTCTTATAGGGATGGCCTCTGACTTTGGAAAATTCAGGGAATGTTCCTAAATTCAGAGGCTTCAAAAGCCCTATGGTCTCATGTCATGGTGAATTTCCTATATGCATGGAGAATTAAAATAATGCAGAGGGTAAATAAATCATTAAAAATAAAATACTTGATGAAATTAAATGATTTCTTTTCCACATTATTCTCCTCTGTTCACTGAGCAAGAGGGTATTTTTATTTTATTTTTCTGATTTTCCTACACATTGTTATGGATTTTTGAAGTTTAGGGGAATTAAATAAATCAAAAATACCCTAATTTTCTATTTATCCACGCGGCACCGCGTCAACCTCGGCAGCTCCGAAAGGGCACGCGGCGTGTTCTGATTCGACGCCGCCATCTGACTCAGCGCTCCGGGGCCCCGCTGTGTCGTTCCATCTCCTGATCCGATGCGATCCTGGACGTCCGTCCGCGCGTGTATTAAATGAACGGCATCCGTTTATCGTCCCCAAGCGTCCTCACCCGAGAGCCGTCCACACTAAATCTCTAATATCTTACTCAATACTCAATGGATTTTCGTGTTCTTATGCTCTATGGATTCGTCTTGAAGAGACGAATACATCTATACGGTGATCATGCATTGAAATTAAAGCATTTGAAATGAAGAATCTCCGGAAGCTCGGGATGAAGAATTAGCTCATACCTTTGCTCGGAGAAGTGTGGCTTCGATCCGAGGGTTGTGTCACCTTCGATTGGATCCCGGCAAGCTCCGGATGAAGTCTCCTGGTCGATGAATTGTCTAGGTATGATTTCGACCAAGCCCGATCACAAAGCTTGGAGTCCGGAACGGATGGGTGGCTCGGAGAGGGGGCTTTTCTTGGTGGACTCCTTCCCTTGGTGCAGTGAAGGTGTAGGACCAATCAATTTGAGGATTGATCCACCTGTGGAGAAGTGTCCTGGTTTTGGGTGGAATTTTGGTCGAGAAATTGAGTTACGTTGGTGAGGATTAGGGCAAATTGGCACTTGGGATCAAGCGCTCTCAAGGATGGAGAAGGGTTTGGAACAATTTTGGCGAGTTTCGGCAAGGTTTGTGCAACTCTCCTTTCATGGGCTGTGAGGGGGTCGGGTTTAAATAGAGGTGGGTGGAGAGCCTCGCGGGGATGACGAGGGTTGGGATCGAGTTTGCTGCGGGCATGGGAGGAACGGCCATGGTGGCCATTGGGCATGGGGCGACTTAGCGAGGTGGAATTCCAAAGTTTGGCTCCTCTCGAGGTCTCGGCCATGGTGTTTTTCGGCGACCCGGGCGGGCGGCGGCGGGCATTGGTCACCCTCGGGTCCGAGTGGGTCGAGGGCTGGAGGTTTGTGCGATCGATTGGCCATGGACATGTGTAAAGGGTTTGAATCAAAAGGGTAAGGGGAGAGGCTCATTTTGGGTCCAAATGGGTCAACCCACCATTTTGGGTTTGGTGCACCCTTCCATGGCAGATTTGGGCTGAGGGAGGATTGTCGGCATATTTTTAGGTTGTGTGATATTTGAAAAGGGGTCGCCTAACAGAAGTTGTCGGCTAATTTTAAATTTAGTTTAAATAAATAATTTGAAAAAGTGGTATTTGATTTTGAAAATAATTTTAAATTTGAAGGTTTTAAGATATGAGATTAAACCGATCTCACATCCCAAATAGTTTATATAAACGAGCACCGCACCAAAAACCGTGTATCTATCCCTAAAGATAGACACACTGCTTGATGGTGGGGCTCGATCAAATAAACTAGAAGTTTTGTGACATCCGTTTGGTCTGCGAACCAATTTTATAAGCCGACAAATTCCCCTGCTTAATATGAAAGCATTAAACAGGGTTTATATTACCTGGGTTCTTTAAAATTCCCTATAAGGGCAAGCCCACTATAGTTAATTACATCTTAAGTGACGGGAATCACCTAAGAAAACTCTCGATAATAATCAATAATTCTGCTCTCGAGAATTTGAAGTGTAAGTTTTCAAAGGATTGAATTTTGGAATTTCAATAGGGAATGGATCAAGTTTGGAACATTTTATTTTGGGAATTCAAAGGAAGAAAAGTAGGAGAAATTACGGATTCGAAGTGAACTTCGATAATCTCCCGACTATCCTATTGTTTGGCTTGGATTTAAGAAGGTCCTAATGTTTATTTAATATTTTAATCTTGCCAATTTTAATTAATTAGGGCTTATATTTATATGATAGAATCATACAAATAGCCTGGAAGATATGAGGGTTTATGTCGTATCGGACGACTACCTCGGAATCCTAAGACCGGTTAGGGCTTAATTTGCAATGCAAATGCCTAACAAAAGGTTGAGGATTTATGTTGCACTAGGCAAACTACCTCGAAGTCCTATGGCTTTGTTGTTTAATTCTAGGAAAGTTTTCTTGAAGTAGGTTCAAGTTTTCTTGACGACGATGGTCGTCTCTGCCCACCATGCTCCGAGCTCCTTGTTGTTGCAGAGGTTTAGTTTTAGAAATCATAAATCGGGGGATGAGAAAAGTGTTTTGGTTTAGAGAAGTCTTAATTTCCAAGTGTTTTTGTGTTTTAATTAAAACAAATCTTAAAGTTGATTATAACGACACCGGTTAAGATCCCACGGTTCCATCCTTCCAGGCATCATTATTTTTATCGGATTCACTTTGTCCGGATGAATTTGCTAAACTCAGTCGAATGAGTTCCACACTTTCATTTAGACAGTGGGAAATCCCGTTAGCAACACGTAGGTTACATCATCCGAGGTATTCCCGATCATCCAACATGACGTTTTAATTTAGTTGTAATTGTAGTTTTGTGTTACGTTTGTGATTAAATTTTGAGTTGTTTTATATTTTGAAATGTTGTGGCGGTGATTTTTATCTTGCAATGACTTTTAACTTAGTTTTGGTTTCGGTTTTGGGACTATCCTAAAGGTGTGGGTTTTCATGCAACAGTTGTTTTATCATGCAAGAAAAGTAAAGTGCATTTGCAATAAAGTAAATTGCAAGAAAGTAAATTGCAGGAAAGTAAATTGCAATAAAATAAAAGCGTACCTGGAGGGTCTTCCCGTCATTCCAAGCTGCACTTAAAACACGATTAGACATTTAAGCAAATTCCTAGGTAAAGCTAAGGGAAGGGTTATGGTTTTCTACCAAGTTCCTAATCCTATAGCTAGTCATTTCCTATGACGTCTAGGTCTTTGTGTTTTGGTTTGAAGACGATTTTCTTCATCAAAGAACAATTAAGTTCAATTGTTCTTATAAATATCCTATCATATTGAGGAAGTGCTTAAGAAGAATCTTAAAACATCTTTTCAATATTTCTAGGATTGTTTTAAGTCCAAATGAATTTAATTATATAAATGAATCGATCGTCCGAGGTTTTCAAGTTTTGTTAACTTGCTCAGTGAACTAGGACATTTGAATATCCTATGAGTGAAGTAACATTTCATTTAATGTTCTGTTTAGGAGTTATGATAACTAAAGCTTTTGAGGGTAAATCGGTATTCAAATGGTTTGTGATTTAGTTTAATTTCCATTAATGGGTTTAAATTTGAAATAGTGTTCAAGTTATTTTAGGCTTATTTCTTTATGTCTTAGGTGATGTTATATTTAGTTCAACTTAATTTAATTTAATTTAATTTAATTTAATTTAATTTAATTTAATTTAATTTAATTCAATTTAGTTTGATTTGATGTTACATTAAATTAATTTGATTTGTTTTAATTTAATTTGATTTAATTTAATTTTATTTAATTAATTTAATTTAATTTAATTTATTTTTTTAATTTTTAATTTATTTTAATTTTAATTTAATTTTTAATTTAATTTAATTTAATTTGATTTAATTTTTAATTTAATTTAATTTAATTTAATTTATTTAATTTAATTTAATTTAATTTTTTAATTTAATTTTTAATTTATTTTAATTTTAATTAAAATTTTAAAAGAGTTCAATAATTTGATTTTTGTTTAATGATTAAGCCTTTTAATATTTTAAATTTGAATTATCATTTTAATTAAGAATTGAACATTAATGAAATGATTAATTTAGGGATTTTTAAATTAAAGAATAAATCTCTTCCTAATAATATCCCTATTTTAATAATTCCAATTTTATTATTCTTCCAAATTTAATCAATTATTTAATTAAGGTTTAATCATTTTAAATTGCTTAATGGGTTTCTACCCTTTAATTATTTAAATTTCAATCATCCAAATCAGATTAAGATCAAATATTTTATTTGTTAACTTTTTATTAAACCTAAAGTTTTAATTAAGGGTTGAAATTTAATTACCATTTTACCCTTTAAGCTTAATAATTTCATAACTCACTAAATTGAACTCAAATGAATTTGAAATTTTTATGTGACTTTACTCATATGTCAATAAAGACATGAGAGGAGAAAATGTGATTTTTCTGTACTTAATTTATTTATATAATTATTTTTGGTGGAAAATAGAGATTTCCAAAGAAAAATTTAATAACATGATCAAGGGAAGGTTTCTGTCCTTAAGAAAATTTGGGGACATTCCTAATGACCAAAGGACCACTTGGACCAATTTTGGTGATTTTTTGAATTACATTATTTTTATTATAATTATTTTAAGTTTTGGAGTGTTAATTATTTAAAAATAAAATAAATGTTGAAAAATGAATTTTATATTTTGCAAAAATCTCTCTGATATCAAGGAAATCAGAGAATCAAATTTTACAATTTTCTAATTTTTCTATGATTTATTATAATTATTTTGGTGAAAATGCTAGAAAATACATTTTTTTAATTTTTAAAATTACCCTAGAGCTTTAAAATTTAATATCTCACTAAATAGACCTAAGAAAAATGTGGGGTTTGTTCCTAAGTGATTAAAATTCAAAATGTGACATTGGTGAATTTTATTATTTTTGTGATTTTTATTATTTTTTAATTATTAAAATATTAAAATAATATTAAAAAATCAACTTTTTTAGAAAATTGAAATTTTAATTTTCTTAAATTCCCCTGATATCGAGAGGCTTCAAAACCAATTTGGTGAATTTTTGAAAGATATTTTGAAAGTTATGAATTTTTAAAGTTTAAAATGACTAAGTGGCTTAATCAACCCAATTAATAGGGCTAACTAAGTCCAATTGACCTCAAATTTTTATGATGGGTTCCTCTGATCCTAAAGGTTAGTGGAGAATTGATTTCAAGTCAATTTGATGTATGGTTAGCTCTAATTAATTAGAGACCTATTTTGGGTGTTTAAGCCAATTAGGGTTGTTTTAAATGAACTAACTCAAAGCCTATTTTCCTAGGGTTCTCCGAGTCATAAGGAACATCACCAAATTTTCCTAGAATTTATTTCACAACATGCTATTTATTGGAATTAAAATACTCAAAACAGTAACATGAATTTGAAAAATCAATAACTCTTCATAGGGATGGCCTCGACTTTGGAAAATTCGGGGAATGTTCCCAAATTCGGAGGCTTCAAAGCTCTATGGTCTCATGCCATGGTGAATTGTATACATGCATGGAGAATTAAATGTATGTAGAGAGTAAATAAATTATAAAAAATAAAATACTTGATGAAATTAAATGATTTCTTTTCCACATTATTCTCCTCTCGTTCACTCGAGCAAGAGGGTATTTTTATTTTATTTTTCCGATTTTTCTACACAAAGTTATGAATTTTTGAAGTTTAGGGAATTAAATAAATAGAAAATACCCCTAATTTTCTATTTATCCACGCGGCGCCAACTCATCCTCGGCATCTCCGAACGCACACGCGTCGCGCTCCCATTCGACGCCGCCATCTGAGTCAGCGCTCCCGGGGCCCGCTGTATCGCTCCGTCTTCTGATCCGACGAGATCTGAGCCGTCTGTCCGCGCGTGTATTAAATGGACGGCATCCGTTCATCGTCCCCAAGTGTCCTCACCCGAGAGCCGTCCACACTAAATCCCTAATATCTCACTCGATACGCAATGGATTTTCATGTTCTTATGCTCTATGGATTCGTCTTGAAGAGACGAACACATCTATACGGTTATCATGCATTGAAATTAAAGCATTTGAAATGGAGAATCTCCGGAAGCTCGGGATGAAGAATTAACTCATACCTTTGCTCGGAGAAGTGTGGCTTCTATCCGAGAGTTGTTGCACCTTCGATTGGATCCCGCAAGCTCCGGATGAAGTCTCCCGGTCCGGTGAATTGTCTAGATGTGATTTCGACCAAGCCCGATCACAAAGCTTGGAGGCTGGAGCAAGCCGGGTGGCTCGGAGATGGGGCTTTTGCTGGTGGACACCTTCCCTTGGTCTGGTGAAGGTGTAGGACCAATCAATTTGGGAATTGGTTCACTGTGGAGAAGTGTCCTCGTTTTGGGCCTAGATTTCAACTCTGAAATTGAGCTCACAAAGAAGAAATGGCAGGGGGATCTCAATGGGGATCAAGTGCTCTGTGTGTGGGGAGGAGTCTGGAACAATTTTGGCAGAGTTTCCTTAAGGTTTGTTTCAGCACCTCTCATGGTCGAGAGGGGTGGTGTTTAAATAGGAGAGGGTGGAGGGCCTCCCGGGGAGAGTTAGGGCTTGGGATCAACTCGCTCTTGGCAAGAGAAGAACAGCTCCAATGGCCAGCTGGGGATGGGGCGGCTCGGCAGGTGAGAATTCCAAGTTGGGCTCACATGTGAACTCTCGGCCATGGTGTTTTCCGGCGGCTCGGTGGCTGGCCGGCCGGGCATTGGTCACCATCTTGTTCGAGTGGGTCGGGTCGGGGTTTGGTGCATTCGATTGAGGTTTGACATGTGTAAAGGGTTTGATTTAGATGGAATGGGGGAGGAGCTAATTTTGAGTCTAAATGGGTCAACCCACCCATTTGGGCTTGGTGCACCCCTCGAGGTGGCTTTGGATGCTGTGGGGGATCAAAGGGATCGACTTGGTTTGGCATGGAGAAGTCTCCATCCAAATATATTTGGATTAAATTTAAGTTTAGGTGAAACATGATTAAGGCTAATGAGCTTTATGGATTAAGGAAAGCCCTCCCTCTTCTTACCCAATATGGCATGGTGGAGTGTCCAATGCTCTCATGGCTCACATGTGGCTCATGCATGGCTCCATGGCTCACCTTTGGCTTGGCAAAAAGTTTGGTCATTTTCATGAAAATGGATTTTAGGAATTTTTGGTAATTTGATGGAAATTTGTATGAAACTTGATTTGGAATTATTTGATGATGAATTTAGGACTTAGGTAATGGCTTTAATTAAGTGGATGACAAATGGAGATGTCATGTGGGCTTTGGGGTAGATCTTGGGCCTTTTGAAATGGTTTTAGATGGGCTTTTAAGATGGTTTAGGAAAGTGGGCTTTTGGATTTTAAAATGGATTTTGGGATGAAATTTTGTAAAGAGGTTGGTCCAAATAATTGTTGGGTTTAGCTCATGGATGTATCATGAGTGACTTGAAGCAAATTGGGAGTGATTTGGGTTTGAATTGGGTTGAATTTGGGCTCTTTTGGTGAATGGGCCAATATAGGTCCAAGTGGGCCAAGTTGGGCCAATGTTGGGCTAGGGTTGAAATTGATGTAAAATTAATGTTGAGAAATATTTATGGGAGTGTTTCAAAGAGGTTTTAGCTTTGGTTGGGCTTTGATTTTGGGGTTTGGGCTCATTTGGGTTAGGTTTGGGTTTATGTCAAAAATGGGTCTTTTAGCTTTAGGTTGAAAGTGTAGTGTATAAATGTAGTGTGTGTGTAAGTCAGCCCCTTCACCAGACCAGGCCACCCAGGGTAGTCCTAAGGCCAAAGAGTCCTATAGGAACTCATCCTTTAAACTTCCACATTTGATTTCAACCCTCTAGGTGATTAGGGGTTTACGATCGAGTTTGTGGAGTTTGCGGGGAGTTAAGATGTGGTTTGAATTTCTAAGTGGTGGGTCTCAATTCTAGTCCTCTAAGATAGTCAAAGGAAAAGCCTAAGGCTAGATCCTAAGTACTAAGGAGAGAAAAGAAGACCTCATTAAAAATGAGGTCAACAGGAATGTTTGCCTTTAGAAGAATGTCTTTTGGTTTATGTAATGTACCTGCAACTTTTCAAAGATGTATGATGTCAATATTTTGTGATTTGATTGACAAAGGAATTAAAGTATTCATGGACGATTTTTCAGTTTTTGGAACTTCTTTTGAGTCTTGTCTGGAAAATATTTCTAAAGTTTTGAAAAGATGTGAAGAAACAAATTTAGTTCTTAACTAGGAAAATTGTCAATTTATGGTCACAGAAGGCATTGTACTTGGTCATAATGTTTCACAAAAATGGATGGAAGTTGATCAAGCAAAAGTAAAAATTATTGTTGAACTGCAACCCCCTACTACTATTACTGATGTGAGAAGTTTTCTAGGTCATGCTGGATTTTATAGAAGATATATAAAAGATTATTCTAAAATTCCTAAACCTCTTTGTCATTTATTGGAAAAAGAAGCTAAATTTTAATTTAATGAAGACTGTGTTAATGCTTTCAATATTTTAAAAGACAAATTAATAACTGCACCTATAATTATTGCACCTAATTGGACTAAACCTTTTGAATTAATGTGTGATGCAAGTGATTTTACAATTGGAGCTGTATTGGGAAAAAAATATGAGAAAATTTTCAAAGTTATATATTATGCTAGTAAAACTCTTACTGAAACTCAAAGAAATTACACTACTACTGAGAAAGAGCTTTTAGGTATAGTATATGCCTTTGATAAATTTAGACCTTATCTTCTTGGTACCAAATGCATAGTTCATACTAATCATTCTGCTTTTAAATATTTAATGAAGAAAAAAGATGCTAAACCTAGACTGATAAGATGGGTTTTACTTCTACAAGAATTTGATTTTCAAATAGTGGATAGAAAAGGAACGGACAACCAAATTGCTGATCATTTATCTAGAATTAAGAATGATGTTATTACTGAAGAAAATATAAATGAGAAATTTCTTGATGAACATTTGTATGTTATTCAAGAATACCAAACACCTTGGTATGCAGATAAAGTTAACTATTTAGTTAGTAATATTTTACCTTATGGATTGGATAACAAATTTATTAAGAAATTTAAAAATGATGCTAAATCTTATATTTGGGAAGATCCTCATTTATTTAAATTAGGAAAAGATTCTATAATTCGTAGATGCATACCTTATGAAGAAACTTATGCTATTATTAAAAAATTTCATGATTCCGAATTTGGAGGACACTTTGGAGTAGATAAAACTGCATTAAAATTTTAAATTCAGGATTTTATTGGCCTACCTTATTTAAAGATGTGAGACATTATGTGAAAATATGTGATCGATGTCAAAGGATGGGAAATATATCCAAGAAAAATGAAATGCCTTTAAACTATATATTGGAAATTTAAATCTTTGATATATAGGGTTTAGACTTTATGGGACCATTTGTACCATCATCTGGAAAGATTTATATTTTATTAGCGGTAGATTACGTTTCAAAGTGGATTGAAGCTGTAGCTTTACCTAACTGTGATTCTAAAATTGTTTCAAAATTTTTAAAGAAGATGATTTTCTCTAGATTTGGAATTCCTAAGGTAATTATCACAGATGGTGGAAGTCATTTTAGAAATATAAGAATTTAATCATTATTGGAAAAATTTGGAATCAAACACAGAATTGCAACTGCATATCACCCACAAACAAGTGGAATGACTGAAGTATCAAAAAGAGAAATTAAAAGAATTTTAGAGAAGACTGTTAATCCTAAAAAAATTGATTGAGTTGATAGACTTAATTCTGTATTATGGGCTTATAGAACAACTTATAAGACACCAATCGGAATGTCACCTTACCAGTTAATTTATGGTAAACATTGTCACTTACCTGTTGAACTTGAACAAAAAGCTTATTGGGCGATAAAGGAGTTTAATTTTGATTTGAATACTGCAGGAAAAAAACAATTATTGCAATTAAATGAGATGGAAGAAATAAGAAATGAATGATATGAAAATGCAAGGATTTTTAAAGAGAAAATGAAAATATTACAAGATAAAAAGATTTCAGGAAAAATATTTGAGCCTGGACAAGAAGTATTATTATTTAATACCCGTTTAAGACTTTTTCCTGGAAAATTAAGATCAAAATGGATAGGACCAAATATAATTGAAAAAGTATACCATTATGGAGCTGTGGATGTTAAAGATCCTAAAACAGGAATATTATTTAAAGTTAATGGATTAAGACTGAAGCCTTATTTGGGAGAATTTAAAAAGATTTATAAAGAAGCTTATGAGTTGACTCTACCTGATTAAAAGACTTAATTAGGTCGGGCTGACGACATTAAACCAAGAGAATGGGAGGCAACCCATAATTATTTGTTATTTTGTGTATTTTTTACATTTTTAATGTAAGGTTATGCCTCGGTCTTGTTTAATTTTATATTATTTTAGAAAATTTGAATGCTAACAAGTCTTTATTGACTTAAGCTGAAAATTATCTCAAATTATATAAAGCTTAGACATTAGATCACTCTATTTCATATATGAGTAAAAAGGAGATCAAGTTAACCTTCATTAGAATTGCTTATAATTTATGTTACTTAGTCTATATTGATCTTACCATTCTAAACTACCTATTTTGGAGAACGAAACTTTGAAATTTGACGTTAGACGAAACAGAGTCGAACATGGTTCCAGCACCTAGGTGCCAGATTTGGCGCCTAAGTGCCACAGTAAAACTATGTGTCGATGGGTCCGGCGGCTAGGCGCCAGATTTGGCGCTTAAGCGCCACAGTTACTGGATCGTGTCAAAACCAAAAATCTTAAGATTTTCACATGATTTTCTCTTATAAATGACCCTATCTACTTCCCCAATCCTTATGTAATTATTATTTTGACCCATACACTCCCTTCTTGAGAGATTAGAGAGGATTTTTGAAGAAATGGAGAGGAGAAATCTTGGAGAAGAGTCTAGAGACAAGGTTTCAAAGGATCCTCAACCCTACTTCAATGGTTTCATCGCTGTAAGTTTGGAGAAAATTTGTAGTCGTCTAGATAAGTTTGAAGCAGAGTTTAAAAGCATTGGAGATTGCCTCCATGAGATGTATCATCAAATTAAACATCTGGAATGGCAGGCGAAACTTCAATTTAATCATCTAGAGGCTTATCAAGATGCTCAAGTGGAGATGTATGCGAAGAACAATTGGATTGACGAGAAAATGGCTACAGATTTTCCGAGGGCGTTAGTATTCTTTCCAAGTGGGATGAATAGTTTTCCTTGCCAAGATAATGAGAATTAGATAGTGATGTGGTGAGATTGTGATTTATCTAGTGTGTCGTTGTATCGATTTAGTTAATTTATTATGTTTGTTTGTGTGTTTTCTTTCATGTTCAATGTGTGTTGTATTTGCTTTCAAATTTGTGTTGTTTGATTGTTGTTAGAACTTGAATCATGTTATGATACTTATCTGAATTGTATTGAGCTCGAAATTGAAAATCATGAATGAAATTAGAAGAGTTTGATTTAAACTTGTGTTTAATTGGTGGACTTAATTTTTAATTTTTAAAATTTTTGGAAAATATTTTGGAAGATGGAAACTGAAGCAATACTCTTATATGAGTAATTAGAAGTTTAATTTATGAATTTTGGTGGAAAATAAAATTTTTCAAAGATTTTTTTGGAAAGACGAGTCTGGTGCCTAAGCGCCAGAATTAGGCGCCTAGGCGCCGGTTCAGCTTGCATACCCGAAAAACACCATTTAAACCCCCGTTATCCATTTTTGACGCCTAAGCTTCATCTTCTTCCTCTTTTTCATGAAAACCCACCTCCTAAATCCATTTTAAGGTCAAAACATCAAGATTTTGAGCCCGAAATCACTTGATTTCTTCATCTCAAGGTCAGATCTACACTCTAATCCATTTTTTTTATTTTCACCATATTTTTTCCTATTTTTGACTAAAAACTGAAATTTTGAGAAAAATTTTGATTTTTAGTGTTTCTCTATGAATTTAAAAACTCATTTTAAGTTTCTTAAGCATAAAAAGAGTTTAAATCTTTAATTCCTTAATTTATTTGTGTTTTCTTTCACGTTTAGATGGCACCAAAATCTAAGAGAGGAAAGACACGAGAAAATTTTGACAGTAGCAAATTCGTGACTGCGACAACGCATTTTCGATATCACGAACTTGCGACGTCCAGAAAATTTATCTAAGAGTGAAGCTTTTACAATCCCGGTGAAATGATCGAGAACACGATCTTTGCGCACAACTGGCAACGATTCTATTATTTCACCACTGTTGTTGTTATTCTAGTCGTGCGCGAATTTTATGCTAACTTTTTTGGATACAGAAGACTACGAAGTCTTCGTCTGAGGTGTTGGAGTAGGATTTACTCCAGAAAGGATCAATGCTTTTTATGGACTGCCACCTACCATCGAGTGCCACTATCCTGGATTATCTCCATCTGAGGGAGATCTTGAGATGATTATTGCTTATTTGACTGACGACACTGGAGCTTGGAAGATCTAGAATGATAAACGGGTAAATTTCAAATCTTACAAGTTAAATGGTATTTCAAAGGCATGGCATTACTTTAGTTCTGCAAGACTTATACCTTCCAACCACCTGAGCGAAGTGACTAGAGATCGAGCTATCTTAAACTACTGCATTCAGGAGAGGAAGCTGATAGATGTCTGCATTATTATTTATGATTCCGTGGAGACTGCTGCTAGATCCAGTACTTCTCTAGGACTAGGATTACCATCTCTGATTTATTCTTTATGTGTGAACAATGGAGTCACTGCTGATATCTCTGAGGAGAAGCTGAAGTCTACCAAGCCAATTAGGCAGGAGAGTGTTAGTATCTATGATCGTCTTCGTGGGAAGAGATCTACAACCCCTTCTACTTCTGCACCTACTCCAAGTAGAGCTTCCACTTCCAGACCTTCCACTTCTACTGTCGAGCCACCATCTAGTTTTTGGGAATCGATGCATGATCAATTTCTGGAGCAGCAGAATGAGTTATTTCTAACTCACTACAAAGTTGATATTATGGATAAGAATATTGATCACCTATCTGGTTACACCCAGAGGAAGAGTGAATATGATGCTGAGTATTCAGAGTCTTTAGTCAGATTCTTGAAGGGTGAGCATGATATTCATTTTCCCACCTGTCCTAGATTTTCACCATATGTTGATCCTAAGGATGTGGAGTTTTCTTTTGGTGATGATGATGATGAGGCTACAGACAGTGATTAGTGGCCTAATTTACCTCTGAGATGTGTTGTGTCTCTTGTTAGATTAGTTTTTGTTCGCTAGTACTGATTGTTGTTTGCTGTTTACTAGTTTAGATTTGTTTATGATACTTCGTATGAATTATTTAATATTGAGACTGTTTTAGATATTTAGTTGCAGACTGAAATTTGAATGAATTTGTGTTTATTTTTGGTTTCAGCCTACTGCTTAGAATTTTAGAATAATTAGTTGTGTTATTTTATGTCTGTTAGTAATATAGTTATTTAATTCAACTACTACTATATAAAATTTATGAGTCTACTTACTTTTATATGCTCCATTATTTCTGTAATATTCATAAAAAGCATGTGTAAAAGTAAATTATATTTCTTTCTAGAATTTTTTTACATGCTTATAAAATTTCTTTTTAAATTATACTTTTCTTTCTCCCATACTTTATTATTTTCATGATATACCAAAACTTAAGTTTGGGGGAAGAGAAAATACATGCAAATTTAAATTTTATTTGTCCTTAATAAACTAATATTTTCTATAAAAAAAAATCTTAACATAACATAAGGAATGAAGAATCTATTTAAGATCACTTAAATTTTTGAAATTATAAATAATTTAGTGGACTTAACCAAAATTTTAATAACTTTGATTGATTTTAAGAATAGAATTATTTAACTTAAAGAAGAATAAGATTAAGAAAATTTTCTATTCATAACAGAAATAATTGAATTTTAGAAGTATTAAGAAATAAAAAATTATAACTTGAAAAAGAAAAGATTGAAAATCTTTTTGAAATTCTATTGATGTTATAATAATTAAGTGAAAATGTAAAAGTTTGAAAGTATAAGTTAAGGATAGTGAAGTTCAAAATTATTAACAAGTTATCCAGATACAGTAATCCTCACTGTGAAAAAAAAAAGAAATAAAAAGAAGAGAAAAAGAGGAGAAGCTTGAGGATATGCCTAATAAAAAATTGGCTTCACATGAATTATCTTATATGAAAAAAACTAGTTACATACTTTTACTTAATTGTCATGCATGAATCTTTATTTAAGAAAGACTTTTCATGAAAATCTTTTTCTTGTAAATAATCTTTGTGATCTTAATATAATAAACTTCTATTATTTTCGAAATGAATGAAAAATTTTTGAAGTCTTATGATTTGGTAGTTGAATATTCTTTAAATTCTTAAAATTAAACTTAGTTAGTGAAATTTGGTTAATGATTTACTAAAGCCTTTATAAGATCAAAATTTACAAGGAGTCTTAAATATTTATCTTTCATTCCAAAGGTTATACATTTTATATGGTAAAAAGGCTTACTTGAGGACAAGTAACATTTAAGTTTGGGGGATTTTGATCCATGAAAAAAATACCCAATTTTATGCCTAGATTTTTATCAAATTTTTAAGGATATTATGCTTTAATCAAAGGTATTTTTGTGTTTTCGGATATAGGTCATGAAAAAAGTCCAAGAAGAAAAAAAAGTGAAAAAGGAGCAAAAAGGAGCAAAAAGGTGCAAAAATGGAGCCAAAATGCAAAATTGTCAAAATTATTGATCTGGCGCCTAAGCGCCAGAATCCGACACCTAAGCGCCAGAATCCGGCGCCTAAGGGCCAGGTCGATACGGGATCTGTCAAGATTTTTGACGACTTTTGGACGATTATTTTGACGGTGTTAGCGGTTATTGGATCTTCTAGAAGACTGGCAGTTGTTCCTCGTTTATAGAACAAGTGATACAATGTATTTGGATGCTTAGAAAAGGTTTTAATCGTGAAGAGGTGCGATCCAAAGTGAAGAGATGCGAAGAACTGGATGGAGAGTCCGGCGCCTAGGTGCTAGACACACATTCTAGAAAATTCATTGAATGTGGACACATTTTGAAGAGGTGCCTCAAGGCAACCATTGAAGCCTATAAATAGGAGGGTACTCCTTAAGAGAAAAACGCCCCATTAGAGAGAGAGAGTCGAGAGTTTCTTTAGAGAGAGAAACTAGATAAATATTTTAGGTCCACTTTTATTAATTAGTTAGTTTATTTTGAGTTTGTATTGAGAGTTTAAAGAGTTGGTGCTTTTGAAGTTTATTTGCTTTGTAGTCAGAAGAATTCAGAGGTTCAGTAGGAGAAACACTTGAGATAAGTATTTGTAATTTTATTCAAAGTTTTATTATCATGTTTTGTTGTTTAAATTCAACGTGTTCTGAGTAGTTAGTTTACTCTCTTCTTTCAATTATGAAAAGATAAATAAGATAAAATAAAATTTTATGGAGAATTAAAAAACTATTTATATTTTAAAACATTGTGATGATATTAATACCGGATCTTCATATAATTTACAAATTGATCACTTGTATTGTTAAAATATGTTGAAGAGTTTTGATACTTAGAAGGAGATGAATTCTTAACTAGTAGATATCACAAGAATCCTTAGGTTGTCTTAGGCCTTGTGCGGGTTATTCAAGGTGAAGTGCAAATAAATAGGAAGATATTATATAATGGGCATAGAATTAATAAGTTTTTAGAGTGACAGACTAAATTCTTATGATTTGGTTTATAGAAAAGGAAAGGGTCACTAGTAGGGCCGACCATAGCCACCCTTGAAAATCTAGTAGTTTGAGCCTAGATTAACCCATTCTACTAACAATACATCCGGACTATTCGGCACAATACCATAAATTTATATTCTCTACGAATATTATCATTATCTTAGAAAATCTTGGATTAATTGAAAGGAAAAAAGTTGTGTTCTTATTGCTATTTACATCAATCATTTCATTACTGCTTTATTATTGCATCTTTCATTACTACTTTATTATTGCATCTAGTAAATTAAAAATATCAAATTTATAAACTATAAAAAAATACATAAAAAAAAATTAAAATATTTTAAATCCATAACTCACTCCTCGTGGGATCGATACCAAGGTCTTTGTTTCAAAGCCCTATATTACTTGATACGATACATATGCTTGCGTAGTACCCCTAGTGTGTAAAATATTTTCGATAAAATTATATTTGTATACGCTAGTTGCTATTATTATCTATTACATATATTTGAAAGCATTAATTATTATATTTGTCATCAGCGGATTGCAGGTCAAGTTTTTGGCGCCGTTGTCGGGGATTGAATTTTTAGTACGCATATATATAGCATCAGGGTCAGTTACGTCTTCCGATGGATTCCCGATCATCCAACAAGACGTTTCAATTTAGATACATTTGTGATTTTTATTTTGTTTGTGATTAAATTTTAAGTTCTTTTATATTTTGACTGTTATGGCGGTGAATTTTATCTTGTCTTGATTTTTAATTTTGATTTTGCTTTTGGTTTTGTGGCTATCCTAAAGGTTTCAGTTTTCATGCAGTGTGACATTCTTGTTTAACATGCAATTTGCAAGGAAAAAAGTGTGGTAGAGTGCATGTAAGTAAATTGCAATAAAATAGAAGCATACATGGTAGGTCTTCTTGTCATCTCCACCTGAAACTTTAGTATTCTTACAATAAATATTTATAATTTGAAGGCAAGTAGAACCTATGGATATGTTCTTCATGTGATTATAAAGACCTAGGTCATAACCTGGTGGGTCCTATTCATTTATTTGGAAGACATTTTTCATTTAATAGATATAATAAGTGCAATAATCCTACAAGGTGTCCAGAAGACTTGTGAATGGATCCAGGAAAGGCCCAGATATTTCACAATACTTATGAACTTCCTTGAGGTCCTTTTGGAGTTATTATATTTATTAAATAATTTAATAGTTTCATACTCTTATGCTCAGTGAGCCAGTGCTTTAGTCATCCCGAAAGGCGGTGTAGTTATCATTTGGTGCTTTACTTAGGAATTACGTGAGTAGGCCTATAGAGGCAAACTTAACTTATGGAAGAATTTATCAATTTTTGATGCTCTTGTAATGTTTCAAAAGGTATTTTAAGATCAACTATGTTTTGTCATTCTTATTAATTAATTCCTTTGATTAAGCCTAGCTCATTACTAAGCCCTTAAAATTTTAATAGGTATTTTCATGTCTTTAAGAAAGAGAAGTTGAATGACCTTCATAATTATGATTATTATCAAAACATTGAATTATCATTTAAACATCAAATGGAGGGGTAACAAATTAGTGGAATATTAATTTCCAAAATCATCCCTTAATCTTAAAGCTCTTTTAATTTGATTTTCTTCCAAATTATGATAATTAAAGAAATTTAAATATTTAATTTTGATGTCACAAAATTACAATGAGTTTCTACCATATGTCCCTTGATGTTTAAATCATCGAATCATAATGATTAAGGTCATTTATTGCCCTTTTCCCATTTTAATTAAGCCTAAATATTGATTAAGGCTAAATTTTCCAAAATTATAATTTTATCCATAAAGGCCTCTATCACTTCATAATTCATTAAATTTAGCTCAAATGACTTTAGAAATTTTATGTGACCCCACTTATTGGTTAATTAAAACTTTAGAGGAGAAAATGTGATTTTTCAAATTTAAATTTAATTTATGTATTTATTTTAATGCAAAAATGAGGGTTTTCAATGAAAATTCAATAACTTGTCTAAAACAAAACATATGACTTTGAGATTTTTATTGGAGGTATTACTAGACTAGAGGACCACTTGGACCAAATTTCATGATTTTTTGTATTTTAATTTAATTATTAGAATTATTTTAATTTCTGGAGTTTTAATTAATTATAAAATGTTTAAAAGGTTGAAAGTTTAATTTTATATTTTTCTTAAGTCCCTCTGATGTCAGAGAGCCCAGAGAAATAAATTTTATATTTTTCTAATTTTTAGTTTAATTATTCTAATTATTTTAGTGGAAAATTAGGAAAATGCATTTTTACCGTTTTAAATTAATTTAAGCCTTTAAAAATTGATATTTTGACTTTGAAGCTTAAGATAATTATGTGGATGACTCCTAAGTGATCAAGAAACCAACTGTGATAATTTGGTATTTTTTAATATTTTTATGATTTTTATTATTATTTAATTATTTAAATTATTAAATTATAGCTAAAAATGAAAATTTTATTAAAATTCTAATTTTAATTTTAGAAAATCCCTCTAATCACAAAGAACTCCCAAAACTAATTTGACAATTTTTTGAGTTGTATTTTAATGATGAAAATTAATTTAATGTTCAAAATTATCATTTCACTTAGAAAATCATTTAAGTGACTAATTGAACTCCAAATGCAATAAATTTTTTAAGGGGAGTTCTCTGACCTTTAAAGTACACTGGAAAATTATTTTTAAGTGATTCCCATATTTAATGATCTCAAATTAATATAAATTCTGTTCTAAGCCAAGCTGATGATTAGGTCATTTCTTAATGATTTAACAAATGAGAATTTTATCCTAAGGTCCTCTGGTCATATGAAACGTACCATGATTCTTCTAGATATGTATAACCACCATGCTAATTTTTGGAATTAATTTATGAAAACTGATGTAAAAACTTCGAAAATATAGAACTCTTCATAGAGGTCTCCTCTGACTTTAGAAAAATCAATGAATATCCCCCATGACAAAGGCTACAACGTACTAAAATATCAAGCCATGGTGAAATGTCTACCTGCATAGAGTTAAAAGACTACATAGGGTATTTAATAAATTTAAAACCACACATGCATTAAATAAATTTCAAACTATTTTCACATTATTCTCCTCTGTTCACTGAGCAAGATGATATTTTTTATTTTATTTTTATGATTTTTCTACACTAAGTTATGGATTTTTGAAGTACAGATGATTTAAATAATTCAAAATTTTCATATTTTTCTACTTAAGTGACGCTGCGCCACGTAAACCTATGACGGGTCGAAAGCACAAGCGTCTCCTTCTGGTTGGGCCCCACCTTCTGAGTCAGCACGTGCTTTATGCTCCAAGCATTCATCCGACGCAATCCAAGCCCTCCATTTGATACACGCTCGATCGGACGGCCGCGCGTCTTCGTCCCCAACTAGTTTGCATAGATAACCATCCACCTTCTAAACATAAGATCTCTCTCGATACTAAACTGAATCACTTGGGATTTGTTTCTAAAGTTTCATCTACCTTAGACGAACCTATCCATACGAATTATGTTGTATGAAATACAATGTACAATTATGGTGGAAGAAGGATAGATCGGAAAGAAGAGTGAGCTGAATACATTTGTTTGAGAGGAGAGGCCTCAATCATATGGTTGTGGCTTTTCGATTGGTCCCAACGAACCTCCAGATGAAGCCTTACACTGTGGTGAAATGTCTAGACCTGAATTCAACCAAAGCTTTTTTCAGGTGTTGATCAAAGTCGGGCCTTGTGTGATGGGGATTTGATGGGGGACCTTCTTCTTTCAATGTTGTGATGGTGTGGGTGCAGTTAATTGAAGTTTGGTGCACTGTAGAGCTGAAAAGAAATATGTCCTGGTTTCGACTAAGATTTCAGTGGTAAAATTGCTCTCAGACAGAGGGAATCAGTGGCTGAAGACAGTGGGATCACTCTTAGAACGTCTCAAGGAAGCTCTGGAAGCAATTTTGTGGGATTTCCTTGAGAAAAGTTTAGTACCTGGTTTTGGCCATGGAGAGCTTTATTTATGGCCATGGCCCTAGTGATGGGCGGATTCAAATGCCTAGGTGGAGGGCAAATGAGCTTCAATGGAAATTTTAGGTTGACTTGGCCATAAGGTGAAGATTGGGTTTGCTTAGCTTGGATGTGTCTCTCAGTTTGGGCTCCTCCGGTGACTAAGCTAGCAGGAAAGGACAGGGGGGCTGGCCATAGGTCAGGTGAGTCAGTGGTTTGGTGAGCCAGGCCATCAAGTTGGAGTAATTAAGTTTGGTGAGCAATTTTGGCAAGGATCCATATGATTTAAGGAAATATGGAAGGGGATCCCCCAAATTGAGGTTCCTTTAGTCCATGGCTCACTAGATTGGGCTAAGAGTATTTAGGGTGGTTCCTAGGATCAGTTTAGTGGCTGTGGAGGAGTTAATTTGGTCACATTTTGTTCAATTTGATTAAATCGGGTCATAGGTTCATTTGGGTCACTTTGGATTCACATTAGGCTAGCTTGGATTTGGGCTTGAATTGAACCCAAATGATTGAGCAATATTGTGTATATGATTGTAATAAATGGTTTAGAGAAGGATTAGAGTGGTTTTGGATTGGTTTGTTGGGGATCAATTTGGCTTGATTTGGCATTTTGGTCAATTTGGGGAAAGTTGGGTTAGCATGGGTTTAGGTTAGGCTAGTTTTGGGTCAAAGGCCAATTGAAGGTTCAAATTAGTCTAGGGGGATGTCATAAAGAGTTCCAAACCTCAATTGGGTGGAAATTTTGGGAGTAGGATAATCAATTTGGTAGATTTTGGGCAGATGACATGTTTGGGTCAAAATTTGGGGTTTTGGGCTTTATGTTGATTTAGATGAGACTTGGGCTCAAACTTGGGGTAATTTATGGTTCAGTTCAGTTTAGAGGAGTGTCATGAAGAATTTAGAATTCAAATTGGGGATAAAATGATTGGCATTAGGTCAATTTGGGGGACTTAGATTACTTAGGAAAAATTGGGGCTTTTAGATTTCAAGTGAAATTGAACTCAAATTTGGGTCAAATTGAGCTTGGGTTTGGTTTAGATTGACATTGGAGATGTTGAATTAAAGTTTTAAATTGAAATTAGGCAAGATTGGGGATAATTGGGTAGACATTTGGTTTAATTTGGGCACTTTTAGGTTAAATGGGTCAAATTGGGGCACTTGTTAAATTGAGCTAAATTGGCCAAATTGGGTCATGTGGTAGTTGAGGAAAATAAAATTGAGAATATTTGAGAGGTTTTGGGAATTTATGGGAATTTTTGGAAGTTTTATAATTTTGGGCTAAAAGGGGCATTTTGGTCATTTTGGGGATTTTTTTTTGGAAAATTTGGAAATTTTTGGGTAATTTTGGTTAATTTGAGTGGTAAGAAGTATTTTGGAATGATTTTTGAATAATTATGGATATATTGGTTGATTTCAAAAATTTTGGGGGAATTTAGGGTTTCTGGGGTATTTTGGGTATTTTAGGTTAAATGGGTTAGAAATTTGGAATGTTTGGGAAAATTGGGTTTGGTTGAAAGTGTGTAATATAACATTTTTTAGCTTGAGCCATGGACCAAGTGTCACCCTTAATTGGTCCTCTATGTGTTGGTACTAGCCAAACCCTAGACTAAGGCTAATGGATTGCGAAAACCACTTACATGAGTTTCCAAAGAGTTAGGAGATCAAAGGAGATGTGCATTATTTAGGGTTTGTGAGTGTGCAAGTGTGGTGTAAGCTACATACCTCCCAGGGTAGATCCTATGGTCTGAACACCCATAGAAGTCCCCTGGGCTTCATCATGCTTGGTCTCTTGCTCCCAAAAACTGGAGGTTAGGCCTTAAGCATATGAAAACTCCCAGTGAAGTGAGAAAAGTTTGAATTTCTGTGGGAAGGGGTTCCATGGCTAGTCTTCTAAGAAAATCATCAAAAGAGTCCTATGGCTAGACCCTAGGCTATTTTACAGACAAACTAGACCTCAACCAAAAGTGAGGTCAAGAAATGGACCCCCAATAAATGTGGTGTGCTGGGCAAGCACACTGCACGTATTGGTATTGACCGATGAAATCAACAAAACCAACATAATTGTCTGAGTTATAACTCAAGATGAAATATAGAATTTAGTGAGGAAGTTTCCACTGAGGATTATTTTGTTAAAACCTTCATGTCCCGGGAACTCCTGCTGAGAAGGGAAATGGAATACCTTCATGAGAGAAAGTATGGATTTTAAGCTTCCAATTTCTAAAGGAGTTCGATCCGAATTGATTTAAAGTTGGAATTTAGATTTAGAATTGAGATTTTATTTCAATTTAAGTTTTGAGTTTGAATTTTAATTTGATTTTGAGTATTAAATTTTAATTTTAATTTTAAGTTTTATGGAATTTACTTAAATTTCAGAATTTATGGAATTTTGAATTTGAAGATTTTAATTTTGTGAGAAGTTTTGAGTTAGAAGTGGTTGGAGAGGGGAAATCAAATTTTCAGTACCGATCTCGAAAGATTGGAGTCAAAATTTAAGTAATGATCTCGCAGGGTGAGAACTGAAATTTAGGTACCAGCCTCATAAATGAGAATCTGAATTTCGGTACCGACCTCAGGATTTCGTGAGTGTGAAAAATTTTCTCGAATGGAAAAAGAAAGTATAGGTAATTTTGTGTAAATCAGACGACTGAGCTCCAATCCTGGAATTTCATGGAAGGTGGTAAATTTCTTAGATAGGATGTGGAAATATAGGAAATTTGAAGGAGTTGGACGACTGAGCGCCGATCCTAGAATTTCATGGAAGGTGGAAAATTTCTCGGAGTAGGATGTGAAAATATAGGAAATTTGAAGGAGTCGGACGGCTGAGCTCCGATCTAGGAATTGCATGGAAAGTGGAAAATTTCTCGGATAGGAGATGAAAATATAGGTGATTTTGGGGGAATCAGACGACTAAGCTCCGTTCCTGGAATTTCATGGAAGTCAAAAAATTTATCGGATAGGTAGATCAAAAATTAAATAATTTTGGGGGAATTGGACAACTAAGGTTTGTTCCCAGAATTTCATACAAGGTTGAATATTTCTCGAATAGGTATTGGAAAATTAGGGAATTTTTGGGGAATCAGACGACTAAGCTACATCCCCATAATTTCATGGATGGCAGAAACTTTCTCGGATAAGGACATGGATAATTACGAAAATTTGGGGGAATCAGACGACTAAGCTCAGTTCCCAGAATTTCAAGGAAGGCAGAAAATTTCTTGGATAGGGAGATGGAAAATTAGGGAATTTTGGGGAATCAAACGACTAAGCTCCGTTCCTGGAATTTCATGGAAGGCAGAAAAATTCTCGGATAGGAAGATGGAGAATTAGGGAATTTGAAGGAATCTTGTGGAGGAAAGCTCAAGGACTCATATCCAGCCCAAGTGATAACAAGAGTGACTCAGAGCTCATGTACTAATCCCAGAATTTCATTTGAGAAGAATTTGGTAAAACTTGGTACATAGAAAGCAAATTTGGTGCAATTTGGTCAAGACTGGTAGCCATTGCAAGATTTGTAGAATTTCATGATATTTTGAATTTGTGAGAAGTGGCGCTGTGTGAAAAGTGTCAAATTTTGCAGAGTGCTCGTGAAAGCGAAGAGTTCAAAGATGAGTGCAATGACTCAGAATATCGAGAGAGAGAATATTATCATTTGTTTGTTTTCAATTCATCATTTTCTTTCAATTTGTTTTGTTTATTTCATTTTGTTTCATTTGATTTCATTTGATTTAAACTTCGGGTTCATTTTGATTTTAATTTTATTTTGCTGTCATTTTATCCTTTTCTTCTGCATCATTCTTTTGTCCTTTGCATTTGAAACCAACAGATGGTCTTACGACTTTCAACTGTCGCGCTGAAAAAAAACATTTTTGAAAATAGAAATCTTCATTAATTTTGCTGAAAGTAGTACAATTAATTATATGCTGACAAGCATCCAAAAGTAGATCATGTGTACAACACCAAATAGAACTGACATATCATATCGTCTGGCTGCTGCAAAAGTGGTGACAATAACTGACATGACCCGTTGTGAAGGGTAGTAGATTTTTGCCGCCTGAGGCTACTACGAGGATAAGCCAACCTACCAAGGTTACACTCCAAAACAAAAGTCCCCTCACGAACACCCAGAGGTACTGACGTCACAGTGGCAAAGGACAAAGGTTCTCCAACTCCTTATCTGACTCGTAATAAAACTGCGCTTTATCTTCATCCATTCTTCTGAAGGTGACTGACACCCTTTTTCTTGTAACTCCTGGGATGCAGTGCTTTGCTAAATATGCTTCATTTCCTTTTAATACCAGTACTGATCCGACTGGTAGGGGAATTTCAACAGAACCTCAAAATTCTCCTGGTCTGATAATCTGGATTTCTTGTCCAAACAAAATTTTACTTTCACTTATAAAATAGACCGTTCATAAGGGCTTCACAAAGTTATGGTGATCGATATGAGGCAAGATACAGTCCCTATCCTCATGAATATTTATGATGCAGCTGTTAGGAATACAGTCTACAGGCAACACGTGCCACTCGACCATCCTCTTTATCATCTTCTTGACTTGCAGTGACATTAGATCCACCTCATCTTGCTATAAGATCCCCGGGGGATTGCCTTGCCCATCTTTAGCGAAGTTACAGCAACAGACACACAGAATAGTGATTCTACCCTTTTCTCTTTTCCATTTTGATGGCTCTGTGTATGTTCTCGGCCTCAAGCAACTCACTCTTCCCAACATCTGAAGAGTGTCGATGCAATTCAAAATTCCTTCTTTATCTTTCTTCGAGAATACGTCAGTGTATAACTCGAGTCCTTCCAGGATATTGGCAAAATTCCCTTGTATTTCTTCATAGTGTGGAAATTCGTTCTTTCTGATTCTTCTGATTCTTGCCATCACGTAGTTTGGAACTCCTCAAGGTGGTGGTGGTAGTAGGACGAACTATGGTATGTACAGCTCCACATCAGGATATTCTCGGCTCCTAAGTAGCATTGAGGCAGCTACATATTGATCTATAAAAAAATACCTATTTCTTTATGTCTTAATTCTTATTAATTTTTAAGAATATTATGCTTTAATGAAAGGTATTTTTTATATTTTTGGATGTAGGTAATGTAAAAAGGTCTAAGAAGGAAAAAGGAGCAAAAAGGAGCAAAAATGAAGCAAAATACCAAAAGTATAAAAAAATATGGCCTGGCTCCTAGGCGCTAGAAACTGCCGCCTAAGAGCCAGACTCAATACGAAAACTGTCAAGTTTTTGACAACGTTTAATCAGTTATTTTGATCGAGTGAGCGGTTAGTGGACATTCTAGAAGGCTGGCAGTTGTTCCTTGATAATAGGACATGTGATACATTGCATTTGGACGCTCCAAAATGATTTTAATCGCGAAGACGTGCGAGCCAAAGTGAAGAGGTGCGAAGAACTGGACGCTGTGTCCGGCGCCTAGGCGCCAGATTCCGGTGCCTAGGCAACTCTTGAAGCCTATAAATCGAGGTTCAATTCTTCAGAAAACGTGCCCCTCCCATTGTACCCCTTTCTCTTATCTACTTTAAGATCTCCCATCCTTAGAGAGAGAATTAGAGAGAGAAATTTAGGGCCACTTTTGTTTAGTTTAGTGAGTTTATTTTCAAGTAATTGCATCTGGAGTTCATTACACTGTGGAGTCAGTAGAAATCAGAAGATCTGTAGAAGAAATATTTGAGATAAGTATATTTTTATATTTGATTCAAACTTTAATTATCATGTTTTGTTATTTATTTTCAATGTGTTCTGAGTAGTTAGTTACTTTCTTACTTCAATTATGAAGAGATAGATAAGATAATATAAAGATTCGATGGAGAATTAAAATTCAAAATATTTTCAAAACATTTTGATGTCATTAATACCTGATCTTACTTTACTTTTTATATTGGCCGTTTGAATTGTTAAAACCTGTTGAAGAGTTTAAAAACCTTGTAGGAGAAGAACTCTTAACTTGTAAATGTCACATGAATCCTTTGGTAGTCGAAGGCCATGTGCGAGCTGTTCATGGTGAAGTGTAAATAAATAGGAAGATAATATTTAAAGGTCATAGAATTGATAAGTTTTTAGAGTGACAGACTAAATTCTTATAATTTGATTTATAGACTGGGAAAGGATCACTAGTAGGGCCGACCATAGCCACCCTTGGACATCTAGAAGTGTGAGCCTAGATTAACCCATTCTACTAACAATACATCCGGATCTATTCTGTAAATTAGTCAATGATCTTTGCATCTGGATCAAAGGGTAAAGAATAAGAATGCTTCTATTTGGCACAATACCATAAATTAAATTCTCCAACGAATATTAAATTATCTTAAAAATCTTAGATTAATTGAAGGAAAGAAAGTTGTTTATTTTATATAGAGTTTATAAAATCATTTTCTTATTATTGTTTTCTTTAAATTGCATCTAGTAAATTAATAGTAATTTATAATCAAAATAAAAATATTTTTACTATTATATTTCGCTTTCACTTTATAGAAAATTTATTTCTATAAATCTTCCCCGTGGGATCGATACTGGGGTCTTTGTTTAAAAACCTTATATTACTTGAAACGATACATATACTTGCGTAGTACCCCTAGTGTGTAAAAATATTAATTATATAATATTAATTTTATACACTAGCTGCTATTTATAAATCGATTCAATGTTTTTTGGCTATCTTTTGAAAGCAAACATTACTGCGTTAAGCGCGGCGGTCGGGTCAAATTTTTGGCGCCCTTGCCGGGGAAGAAATCAAAGGAAGAAAGAAATAAAATAGTTAAATTTTATTGTTTGTTTTATGCAAAGATTTGGTTCTGAAGGATTAATACCTTTAGATTCTGAATTGGAAAGAACAATTAGAAAAATTAAAAAGGGAAAACAAATTCAAAAATTTCAAGAAATAGCTACTTTATAAAATCTAATTGAACTTAATGATCAAAATGTTTATAAACCATAAAGGGATTATGCTAACCCTACAGTTGATGAACTTCATAGTAGTATTCAAATACCCACTGTAGATACTAATTCTATTGAACTTAAACCGTCTATTATTCAAATGGTGCAAAACAATCAATTTGGTGGATCACCAAATGAGGATCCAAATTTACATCTTGTTAGTTTTTTAGAACTTTGTGCTACCTTTAAATATAACAATGTTTCTGATGATACTATTAGACTTAGACTCTTTCCTTTTTCTTTAAGAGATAAAGCAAAGGTGTGGTTAAACTCATTAGCGATCGGTTCTATTAAAACATGGGCTGAAATGGCACAAAAATTCCTGCTAAATATTTTCCTCCTTCTAAAACTGCTAAATTAAGAAATGATATTACTTCGTTTAGTCAATTTAATGGGGAGACAATATATGAAACTTCGGAAAGATTTAAAGAACTATTAAGAAAATGTCCTCATCATGCTTTACCTGATTGGTTGATTATTTAAACATTTTATAATGGATTAATTGGATCTTTAAAATCAATTATTGATCTTCGTCGTTGGAGGTTCTTTAATGTCTAAATCATTTGAAGAAGCTTACACTTTAATTGAAGAAATGGCTAATAACAATTTTCAATGGCCTTCTAAAAGGATTAACCCTAAAAAGATGGCTAGTATCCAAGATAATGAAGCCTTTTCTATCTTAGCTTCACAAGTTGCAGCAATATCTAAGAAATTAGATAATTTTGCAATTAATATTTCGCATAATAACTCTGCTAATATTGAAAATCCTAAAACTATTGAAACTTTACAAGCTATTGCAAGTAAAAAAAATCCTTATTCAAATTATTATAATCCTGAGTGGAAAAATCATCCTAATTTTAACTAGAACAATTCACAACAACAATGGGGTAATAATCAATCTCATCCCACCGGAAATTGGAATAATAAAGTTAATTCAAATTATAAACCTCCTGGATTTAATAATCAACAGAAAAATTTATCAATAGAAGAATTAATTATGCAAATGAATAATCAATTACAAAATCAAAATACTGATATTCGTAATATTGGAAATCAAATGGGGCAAATTGCTACTTTAATTAATAACAGACCTGTAGGAACACTTCCTAGTAATGTTGAAATCAATCCAAAGGAAACTAGAAAAGAACATGAACAAATTAAAGCTGTGCAACTTAGAAGTGGAAAGGAATTAAAAGAAAGATTGTAGAATGAAATTGAAAAAGAGATTGAGGTTGAAGAGATTGAAAAACCTAAAGAAACTCTCTCTCATAGTCAAGATCAGACTGTTATACCTATTAATGTGGAAGTTGAAAAACCACCACCACCTTTTCCTCAAAAACTTAAACAGCTGAAACTTGATCATCAATTTTCTAAGTTCTTTGAAATTTTTAAGAAACTTACTATTAACATACCTTTTGCTTGAAGCTTTGGAACAAATGCCAACTTATGCAAAATTTATGAAGGATATTTTAAGCAAAAAATGAAAATTTGAAGCTTTTGAAACTGTTGCATTAAGTGAAGAATGCAGTGCAATAATTCAAAAGAAATTACCAGAAAAGCTTATTGATCCTGGAAGTTTCACTATACCCTGTGCTATTGGAGAAAAATTTTACAGAAAAGTTATGTGATTTAGGAGCAAGTATTAATCTCATGCCATTTTCTATCTATCGAAGATTGGATTTAGGAGATATTACTCCCACCACTGTAACTCTTCAGTTAGCTAATAGATTTATCACTTATCCTAAAGGAGTTATAGAGGATGTCCTTGTTAAAGTGGATAAATTTATCTTCCCTGTAGATTTCATAGTGCTTAATATGGAAGAAGAAAAAGAGATACCTATTATTTTAGGAAGACCTTTTCTAGCTACCGGACGAGCTATGATTGATGTGCCAAAAGGAGAATTAACCATGAGAGTCAATGATCAAGAAATTAAATTCAATGTTCTTAAATCAATGAAGTACCCTGATAAAGAGAAATGTTATAGAATGGATATAATTGATTATTTAATTGAAAAACATTATCAAGAAAAATGTAAAGTTATTTCTGAAGAAAAATTTAAATTTTTAACTGATGAAGATGAAATAGTAGAAGAAGAAAAGACTCATTTTATTAAAGATAATTGGGAAACTTTAAACATAACTCAAAATGATATACTTTTACCCTCAATTAAAATGCACCTGAACTGGAATTAAAAATGTTACCTTCCCATTTAAAATATGCTTTTCTTGGAAATTCGTTAACTTTACCTGTTATTATTTCTTCTGAACTGAGTAAAGATCAAGAAGAAAAATTACTAGGTGTGTTAAAGAATTATAAGAAAGCTTTTGGTTGGACTATTGATGATATAAAAGGAATAAGCCCTTCCATTTGCATGCACAGAATTTTAATGGAAGAAAATTTTAAACCTACTATAGAATCGCAAAGAAGATTAAATCCTATTATGAAAGAGGTTGTTAAAAAATAAATTATTAAGTGGTTAGATGCTGGTATTATTTATCCTATTTCGGATAGTGAATGGGTAAGTCCTATTCATTGTGTTCCAAAGAAAGGAGGAAAACTTTCATTGTTAATGATAAAAATAAACTTATTTCTACAAGACAAGTTACTGGATGGTGAATTTGTATTGACTATAGGAAACTAAATAAAGCCACTAGAAAGGATCATTTTTCTTTACCTTTCTTGGATCAAATGCTCGATAAATTAGTTGGACACTCATATTTATGTTTTCTGGATGGATATTCTGGTTATCATCAATTACTTATTGCTCCTGAGGACCAAGAAAAGACAACATTTACAAGTCCTTATGGAACATTTGCTTTTAGAAGAATGCCTTTTCTCTTATGTAATGCACCTGCAACTTTTCAAAGATGTATGATGTCAATATTTTGTGATTTGATTGACAAAGGAATTGAAATATTCATGGACGATTTTTCATTCTTTGGAACTTCTTTTGAATCTTGTTTGGAAAACATAGCCAAAGTTCTGAAAAGATGCGAAGAAACAAATTTAGTTCTTAACTGGGAAAAATGTCAATTCATGGTCTCAGTAGGCATTATACATGGACACATTATCACAGAAAGGAATGGAAGTAGATCAAGCAAAAGTGAAAATTATTGATGAATTGCAACCACTTACTACTATTACTGATGTGAGAAGTTTTCTAGGTCATGTTAGATTTTATAGAAGATATATAAAGGATTTTTCTATAATTGCTAAACCTCTTTGTCATTTATTAGGAAAAGATGCACAATTTGAATTTAATGAAGAATGTATTAAAGCTTTTAATATTCTAAAAGAAAAATTAATAACTGCACCTATCATTGTTGCACCTGACTGGAATAAATCTTTTGAATTAATGTGTGATGCAAGTGATTTTGCAATTGGAGCTGTATTAGGACAAAAATATGAGAAATTATTCAAAGTTGTATATTATGCTAGTAAAACTCTCACTGAAACACAAAGAAATTACACTACTGTCGGCATATTTTTAGGTTGTGTGTTTTATTTTGAAAAGTGGAGTCGCCTAACAGAAATTGTCGGCGAATTTAAATTTTAAATTTGATTTAAATATATATATAATTTAGAAAGTAGTATTTGACTTTGAAAATAATTTTAAATTTGAAAGTTTTAAGATATGAGATTAAACCGATCTCACATCCCAAATAGTTTATATAAACGAGCACCGCACCACAAACCGTGTATCTATCCCTAAAGATAGACACACTCGCTTGAGGGTGAGGCTCGATCAAATAAACTAGAAGTTTTGTGACATCCGTTTGGTCCGCGAACCAATTTTATAAGCCGACAAATTCCCTCGCTTAATATGAAAGTATTAAACGGGGTTTATATTACCCAGGTTCTTTAAAATTCTATATAAGGGCAAGCCCCTATAGTTAATTACATCTTAAGTGACGGGAATCACCTAAGAAAACTCTCGATAATAACCAATAATTCTGCTCTCAAGAATTTCAAAGTTTAAGGTTTTCAAAGATTGAATTTTGGAATTTCAATAGGGAATGGATCAAATTTGGAACATTTTTGTTTTGTGAATCCGAAGGAAGAAAGGTAGGAGGAATCACTGATTCGAAGTGAACTTCGGTAATTTCCCGACTATCCTATTATTTGGCTTGAATTTAGGAAAGTCCTAATGTTTATTTAGTATTTCAATCTTGCCAATCTTAATTAATTAGGGCTTATATTTGTATGATAAAATCAAACAAATAGCACTAGAAGATGTGAGGGTTTATTGTCGTATCGGACGACTACCTCGGAATCCTAAGACCGGTTAGGGCTTAATTTGCAATGCAAATGCCTAACAAAGAGGTTGAGGATTTATGTTGCATTAGGCAAGCTACCTCGAAGTCCTATGGCTTTGTTGTTTAATTCTAAAAAGGTTTCTGTGAAGTAGGTTCAAGTTTTGTTGATGACGATGGCCGTATCGCCCACCATGCTCCAAGCTCCTTGTTGTTGCAGAGGTTTAGTTTTAGAAATCATAAATCGGGAGATGAGAAAAGTGTTTTGGTTTAGAGAAGTCTTAATTTCCAAGTGTTTTGTATTTTGATTAAAACGGATCTTAAAGTTGATTATAACGACACCGGTTAAGATCCCACGGTTCCATCCTTCCGGCATCATTATTTTTATCGGATTCACTTAGTCCGGATGAATTTGCTAAACTCAACCGAATGAGTTCCACACTTTCATTTAGACCGTGGGAAATCCCGTTAGCAACACGTAGGTTACATCATCCGAGGTATTCCCGATCATCCAACGGGACGTTTTAATTTAGTTGCAATTGTAGTTTTGTGTTCGTTTGTGATTAAATTTTGAGTTGTTTTATATTTTGAAATGTTGTGGCGGTGAATTTTATCTTGCAATGACTTTTAACTTAGTTTTGGTTTCAGTTTTAGGGACTATCCTAAAGGTGTGGGTTTTCATGCAACGAGTTGTTTTATCATGCAAGAAAAGTAAAGTGCATCCGCAATAAAGTAAATTGCGGGGAAGTAAATTGCAAGAAAGTAAATCGCAATAAAATAAAAGCGTACCCGGAGGGTCTTCCCGTCATCCCAAGCTACACTTAAAACACAATTAGAATATTTAAGCAAGTTCCTAGGTAAAGCTAAGGGAAAGGTTATGGTTTTCTACCAAATTCCTAATCCTATGCCTAGTCATCTCCTATGACGTCTAGGTTCTTTGTGTTTTTGTTTGAGGACGATTTTCTTCATCAAAGAACAATTAAGTCCAATTGTTCTTATAAATATCTTATCATATTGAGGAAGTGCTTAAGAAGAATCTTAAACATCTTTTCAATATTTCTAGGATTGTTTTAAGTCCAAATGAATTTAATTATATAAATGAATCAATCGTCCGAGGTTTTCAAGTTTTGTTAACTTGCCCAGGTGAATTAAGACATTTGAATATCTTATGAGTGAAGTAGCACTTCATTTAATGTTTCATTTAGGAGTTATAATAATCAAAGCTTTCAAGGGTAAATTAGTATTTAAATGATTTGATTTAAGTTAAAAAGTTGCTTTATATTTAATTTCTTTTATGTCTTAGGTGACGTTATATTTAATTCAATTTAATTTAATTGAGTTTTAATTTAACTTAATTTAATTTAATTTGATTTGATGTTTAATTAATTTGATTTGATTTAATTTAAATTAATTATTTAATTTAATTTAATTTAATTTAATTGTTTAATTTAATTTTATTTAATTTAATTTTAATTTAATTTAATTTAATTTAATTTAATTTAATTGTTTAATTTAATTGTTTAATTTAATTTAATTTAATTATTTAATTTAATTTTAATTTAATTTAATTTAATTTAATTTAATTTAATTGTTTAATTTAATTTAATTTAATTATTTAATTTAATTTTAATTTAATTTAATTTAATTTAATTTAATTGTTTAATTTAATTTAATTTAATTATTTAATTTAATTTTAATTTAATTTAATTTATAATTTTAATTGAGATTTTAAAAGAGTTTAATGATTTAATTAAGTCTTTTAATATTTTAAATTTGAGTTATCATTTTAATTAAGAGTTAAATGTTAATGATATAATTAGTTTAGGGATTTTTTAAATTAAAGAATAAATCTCTTCCTAATAAATATCCCTTATTTTAATAATTCCAATTTTATTATTCTTCCAAATTTAATCTATTATTTAATTAAAGTTTAATTATTTTAAAATTTGTTTAATGAGTTTCTACCCTTTAATTATTTAAATTTCAATCATCCAAATCAGATAAAGATCAAATGTTTTACTTGTTGATTTTTTATTAAACCTAAAGTTTTAATTAAGGGTTGAAAGTTTAATTACCATTTTACCCCTTAAGCTTAATAATTTCATAACTCACTAAATTGAACTTAAATGAACTTGAAATTTTTATGTGACTTCACTCATATGTCAATAAAGACATGAGAGGAGAAAATGTGATTTTTCTATATTTAATTTATTTATATAATTATTTTTGGTGGAAAATAGAGATTTTCAAGGAAAATTTGATAACATGACCAAAGGAAAGTTTCTATCCTTAAGAAAATTAGGGGACATTTCTAATGACCAGAGAAGCACTCGGACCAAATTTGGTGATTTTTTGAATGATATTATTTTTATTATAATTATTTTGAGTTTTGGAGTTTTAATTAATTTAAAAATAAAATAAATGTTGAAAAATGGATTTTATATTTTTCAAAAATCTCTCTGATATCAAGAAAACCAGAGAAACAAATTTTGTAATTTTCTGATTTTTCTATGATTTATTATAATTATTTTAGTGAAAATGCAAGAAAATACATTTTTTTTAATTTTAAAATTACCCTAGGGCTTTAAAATTCAATATCTCACTAAATAGACCTAGGAAAAATGGGGGATTTGTTCCTAAGTGATTAAAATTCAAAATGTGACATTTTGGTGAATTTTATTATTTTTGTGATTTTTATTTTTTTTTTATTTTTTAATTATTAAAAATATTAAAATATTATTAAAAGTTAACTTTTTTAGAAAATTGAAATTTTAATTTTCTTAGGTTCCCCTGATATCAGAGAGGCTCCAAAACCAATTTGGTGAATTTTTGAGAAGTATTTTAAAAGTTATGAATTTTTAAAGCTTAAAATGGCTAAGTGACTTAATCAACCCAATTAGTGGGGCTAACCAAGTCCAATTGAACTCAAATTTTTATGGTGGGTTCCTCTGATCCTAAAGGTCAGTGGAGAATTGATTTCAAGTCAATTTGATGCCTGGTTAATTCTAATTAATTAAAGACCTATTTTGGGTGTTTAAGCCAATTAGGGTTGTTTTAAATGAACTAAGTCAAAACCTATTTTTCCTAGGGTTCTCTGGTCATAAGGAACATCATCAAATTTTCCTAGAATTTATTTCACAACATGCTATTTACTGGAATTAAAATACTCAAAACAGTGACTCGAACTTGAAAAATCAAGAACTCTTCATAAGGATGGCCTCGACTTTGGAAAATTCAGGGAATGTTCCCAAATTCGGAGGCTTCAAAAGCTCCTATGGTCTCAAGCCATGGTGATCACTAGGCATGGGGCAGCTCAGCAAGTGAGAATTTCAATGTTGGCTCACATGTGAGCTCTCGGCCATGGTGTTTTCCGGCGGCCTGGTGGCCGGCCGGCCAGGCATGGGTCACCATCTTGGTCAGGTGGGTCAGGGCTGGGGTTTAGTGTAGGCAATTGGCAAATGCCATGTGTAAAGTGGTTGAATCAAAGTAGAAAGGGGAAGGGGCCATTTTAGCTTATTTTGGTCAACCCATGCAAATGGGTTGGGTGCACCTCCCCAAGACCTGGTTTTGGGCTGAGGAGGTCAGGTGGGTCAACCTCCCATGTGTGGTGGAGTCTCCATCAAGGATTAGGTGGCAAAGAATGGTTTAGAGTGTGACATGCTTAAGGTAAAAAAGGCTTAAGGGAGGCTTAAGAAAGATCCCCCTCTTCTTGCCATAAATGGACTAATGACAAGTCAAAGCCCTCATGGCTTCATGTGGCTTGAGAATGGCTTGTTCATGGCTCCATTTGGCTTGGGAAAAGGTTGGCTTATTTCATGAAAAAGGGTTTTAGAAATATTTGGCATTTAGGGGGTAATTTGACATGTGGCTTGATTTGGAATGGTTTAATTGATGATTTTGCAACTTAGGGGTGATTTTGATCAAATGGATGATGAGGGGAAGTGTCATGTGGGCTTTAGGATGATTTGGGCTTTTGAATTTTGAAGGAAATGGGCTTTTAGGAGGGTTTAAGGGATGGGCCCTTAAGTTTAAAAATGAATTTATGGATGGGAATTTTGTAAAGAGGTTGGGCCAAATAATTGTTGGGTTTAGCTCATGGATGTGTCATGAGTGATTTGAAACAAATTTGGGGTGATTTGGATTTGAATTGGGTTGAATTTGGGTTAGGTTTGGGTTTAGGTCAAAAATGGGCCTTTTGACCTTGGGTTGAGTTTGAGTGGGACTTGGGTTCAAATTTTGGGCAAATCATGCTAGGGTTTTGTTCGTGGGAATGTTAAGGAAGATTTAGAAAAGATTTGAGGTTAATTGGAGTTAAATTGGGTGAGTTTGGGTTAAGTTTGGGTCATGGGTCCAAATTGGGCTTTAAGGCCAAAAGTGAGATTGGATCCAAATGTCAATCAAATTGGACTTGGATTTGGTTTAAATTGGTATTGGGAATGTTGAATTGAAGTTTAGAATTGAATTGGACTAGAATTTGGGTCAATTGGATAGGTTTGGTTTAACATTGGGTTCACTTTGGGTTAAAATGGGTCAATTTGGGGGTTTTGACAAAAGTAGGGTAAATTGACAAAATTGGCCCATGGTGTAGTTGGACAAAATGAAATTGGGAATATTTAGGATTTTCTGGAATTTTCTGGGAATTTTCTGAATTTTTGGATTTTTAGGCCAAGAAGGGTATTTTGGGTATTTGGAGGGTATTGGGGGGTATTTTTGGAATCTTTGGTATTTTTGGGTATGGATGATCAATTTGAGTGATGTGGAGATGTTTGGGATTGATTTTGGAAAATTTTGGGTAATTTGGAAATTTTGCAAAAATTTGGGTAATTTCGAGAGTTTTGGGTAGGTTTAGTAGGTGTAGGGTCTCGGGGTCAAAAATTGAAAATTTGGGAAATTGAAGATTGGGTGAACCTAGGTGGAAAGAAATCATTTTGGTTGAGCCATGAAGCCATTTCAAGCCCATATGAGCCATGAAAGGACTCATTTGAGGCATTCACTATGTTGTTTCTAACCCTCTTAGCCAAGGGCTTAGGGGTTAAGGATCATCCATGTGAATCACCTACATGAGTCAGGAGGTTAAGTTGGGTATGGGTGTGGTTTTAGGAAGTGTGTGGAAATGTAGTGTGTAAGTGTAGTGTAAGTCGGCCCCTTCACCGAGACCGAGGCCACCCTGAGGCGGTCCTAAGGCCAAAGAGTCCTATAGGAACTCATCCTTTAAACTTCCACATTTGATTTCAACCCTCTAGGTGATTAGGGGTCTATAGTCAAGTTTGTGGAGTTTGCGGGGAGTTTAGAAGTGGTTTGAATTTCTAAAAGGCGGGTCCCAATTCTAGTCCTCTAAGATAGTCAAAGGAAAAGCCTAAGGCTAGATCCTAAGCACTAAAAAGAAGAAGGGAAGACCTCATCAAAAATGAGGTCAACAAATGGACCCCGATAGGTGTGGTGAGCCGACGGAGCACACCGCGCGTATTGGTGTTGACCGAAGCGATCAACAAAACCAACACAGATGTCCAAGTGACGAACTTAGGACGAAGTAGAAGAGTTTCTGCTGGGGAGTGTCAAGTATATCTCTGGAACCGGAGATTCTTGAACTCTTGCTGGGGAAAGGAAAAGGAGGTAAATCCCAAATCACATGACCTGGGGAATTTCGATTTAGATTTTATTTTGTTTTAGTTTAAGTTTTGATGTGTGAGTTTAAATTTTAGTTCGGAGTTTCAATTTAGATTGAAGTTTGTCAAAATTAATTTGAAGGATTTGATTTGAAATGAAAATTGGAATTCTGAGGTTTTAGATGTAACATCCCCAACCTCGAAAGAAAATTGAATTGATTAGATTGAATCGTTGCAATGAGAAGAGATCTCAGAGCAAAGTGGTGTTGGATGTAAAATCCTTAACCTCAAGAGTTTGATTTTTGATGTATTTCATCTCAATAGGGAAAGAATCCTAAAGCAATGCAGTCTCGGAAGTAAATCCTCAACCCAAAAGTTTGAATTTTGATGTATTTCATTGCAATAGGGAAAGAATCCTAAAGCAGTGCAGTCTTGGATGTGAAATCCTCGACCCAAAAGTTTGAATTTTGATGTATTTCATTGCAATAGGGAAAGAATCCTAAAGCAGTGCAGTCTTGGATGTAAAATCCTCGACCCAAAAGTTTGAATTTTGATGTACTTCAGTGCAATAGGAAAAGAATCCTAAAGCAGTGCAGTCTTGGATGTGAAATCCTCGACCCAAAAGTTTGAATTTTGATGTACTTCAGTCTGATAGGGAAAGAATCCTAAAGCAGTGCAGTCTTGGATGTAAAATCCTCGACCCAAAAGTTTGAATTTTGATGTATTTCATTGCAATAGGGAAAGAATCCTAAAGCAGTGCAGTCTTGGATGTGAAATCCTCGACCCAAAAGTTTGAATTTTGATGTATTTCATTGCAATAGGAAAGAATCCTAAAGCAAGTGCGATCTTGGATGTAAAATCCTCGACCCAAAAGTTTGAATTTTGATGTACTTCGAGTGCAATAGGAAAAGAATCCTAAAGCGAGTGCAGTCTTGGATGTGAAATCCTCGACCCAAAAGTTTGAATTTTTATGTACTTCGAGTGCGATAGGAAAGAATCCTAAAGCGATGCAGTCTTGGATGTAAAATCCTCGACCCAAAAGTTTGAATTTTGATGTACTTCAGTGCAATAGGGAAAGAATCCTAAAGCAGTGCAGTCTTGGATGTAAAATCCTCGACCCAAAAGATTTGAATTTGATGTATTTTAGTGCAATAGGAAAAGAATCCTAAAGCAGTGCTGTCTTGGATGTAAAATCCTCGACCCAAAAGAGTTTGATTTTGATGTATTTCAGTGCAATAGGGAAAGAATCCTAAAGCAGTGCAGTCTTGGATGTAAAATCCTCGACCCAAAAGAGTTTGATTTGATGTATTTCAGTGCAATAGGAAAAGAATCCTAAAGCAGTGCAGTCTTGGATGTAAAATCCTCGACCCAAAAGATTTGAATTTGATGTATTTCAGTGCAATAGGAAAATGATCCTAAAGCGATGCGATCTTGGATGTAAAATCCTCGACCCAAAAGTTTGAATTTTGATGTACTTCGAGTGCAATAGGAAAAGAATCCTAAAGCGAGTGCAGTCTTGGATGTAAAATCCTCGACCCAAAAGATTTGAATTTGATGTATTTCGGTGCTAATAGGAAAAGGATCCTAAAGCGATGCGGTCTTGGATGTAAAATCCTCGACCCAAAAGTTTGAATTTTGATGTATTTCAGTGCAATAGGGAAAGAATCCTAAAGCAGTGCAGTCTTGGATGTGAAATCCTCGACCCAAAAGTTTGAATTTTGATGTACTTCAGTGCAATAGGGAAAGAATCCTAAAGCAGTGCAGTCTTTGATGTAAAATCCTCGACCCAAAAGTTTGAATTTTGATGTATTTCAGGTGCTGATAGGAAAAGAATCCTAAAGCAGTGCAGTCTTGGATATAAAATCCTCGACCCAAAAGAGTTTAATTTTATTTGATTGATATTTGATTCGAGATCTGGAAGAAATTGAATTTGAATTTGATTGAGACTTGAAGCCTGGAAAGATTGAATTCGGAAATTTGGAAATTTAGAAGGATGAGTTTGAACTCGATTGAAATTTGATTTAAGATTTGATTTGAAATTTGGAAGATCAAGTTTGAAACTTGATGGAGATTGGATTTGAAATTTGATTGAGAATTTGATTTGGAATTTGTAAAGATGAAATTTGATTTTGAAGTTTGGAAAGATGGAATTTGAGATTTGTGTTGATCTCGTTTATCTTTTAATGGTTCAAATTTTATTTTATTGTTTATTTAATGTTCATGTGAACTTGGTGTTTGTCATTTTTCAGATTTTTTTTTTTTAGAAAGTTTTCTTTTATTCTCTTTTTTTGTTTTATTTCTTTTCTGTTCTTTGTTCGAAGTTCATTTAACTTTAATGGCGTTTCCCAATCAATTTGCACAAAAGAGGTGAAGGCCAAAAACGTGACATGGTCACTTTCATTCCAATCATGTTGAAAATACATCATACAACTCGATCTGGAATATATCTCATACAATCCATGTAGACTCAAAGCGGACTGTGTATGATCTTTGTTTATCCATCAAAAGAATCATCTGTCAAAAATCCATGTCTGAATAGTGAGGTACATGGTCAATAACATCACCTTCCAAGCCATCCTTGGCAAGGATGCCGATCTGGATGTACGTTGGAGGTGTGATATTTCCCATGTAACTCACGGCTCGTAAGGCCGGAGGTTCTCTAGCTGCGGGTCTAGTTGGAAATGGTAAGGTATTTTGTCGTCGTCCATCCTCCTGAAAGTAACCGAGATTCGCTCCACTGGCACCCCCGGTATGCAATGCTTTGCGATATCACGCTCCGTTACCTTGCGGTATCATGACGGAACCCACCGGTAAAGGTATCTTTACTGGCCCTCGGAACTCACCGGGCCTGCTATCCGGAGGTCGGATCCGAACATGATGTTACACTCATTCAAGAAAGAGACCGTGCGAAGGTCTGACGAAGTCGTGGTGATCAATATGTGGGGGTATGCAGTCACCCTGTTTGTAGATGTTGATAATGCAGCTATTGGGTATGCAATCTGCTGGCAGTACCCTCCATGTTATCAATCTTTTTACCATTCTCTTGATAACTAATGGCATCGGATCCACTTGCCCATGACGGAGTATCCCGGTGGGTTTCCTTTTCTGTCTTCAGCAAAGTTGTAGCAGCATCCGCATTGTATTGTGATTCTTCCTTTCCCCGGCATCCATCTCCGGGGTTCCGAGTATGTGTTTTCCCTCAGGCGGCCTGCTCGGCCCATTCTCTTCAGATCCCGGATACAATCCACGATTTGTCGTTGTTCATACTGCGAGAATACGTCGGTGTGTAGCTCGAGGCCTTCTAGTATGTTGATTCTTCTTCCTTTAATTCTCTCGAAGTATTCGAAAGTTTTCTTTTCAACATTCCGCATTCTCTCCAGCTCGTATTCGGAATGATCGCGGATGGCGAGGCCTTGTGACATATTGTGGGATATATGGTTCGATCCCTTCACGTTCCCCGCATACCTTGGCTCCTCGGGGATGATGTCTGTCGGGACATCCCCCGGGGTTGCTTCTGCAACAAGGTCATGCATTACTGGTGGTTCTATCCGGTGGCGTGGTAGCAATCTTGCGAACATTCTCTTCATCCTCTGCGGCGGAGAGGGGATGGAACCTGCTTCCTCCCAAAAGTGGTATGTAGTCGAGCGATGGTGTATATTCCGGTAGCGGTGTATATTCGGCAACTGCGGAATTTCCTCTAGGAAGGCAATCTCGGCGGCTACGGCTTCCCGGCGATCCTTCTATTTCTATTTCTTCTTTGGGTCTTTTTCGGCGACGGAATCTTCGAACTGGACCCGATTTCGAAGACGAAGGTCTTACGGGAAGATCCGTACCCTCCACGGTAACGGGTTTATCATAGTTCCGGATTTCTTTCCCCTTTGATTTGGCGAAGTCGGGGTAGGTGCGAAACAACTAGACCGAGTGGGTGTAGTAAGAACGAGTCCTCCTGCGGACGGCGAGTACTCCTCCTAGTCGGGACCCTTTGCGGGGAGGAAACTCTTGGGTCGACCTAAGGTTGAACTCGAGCGGTGGTTCCTCGGCTTCGGATACCTTGTTCGTCGGTGCAAAGAGGGAGACGTCGGTGACCTTGACGTTCGTGTTTTCGAATCCTCGTCCAAATCGGATGACCCCATTGTCGGGCAGCTCATCCTTATAGACGGCGAAGTCCGGTCCGTTGGTGAAGGAGAAATTCGGTTTCGGGGCTTCCATTTCGCAAGGTAGACTCGGTTGTCGGTCCCAAGTTATGCTTCTTTTCTTCGGGACGAAAAGAAAGGAATTAAAAAGAGTCCGAACTTATTCTTTGTTCATGTATTTATAAAAAAGAATCATTTGTTAAAAGAATCACTTATTAGAGGGTTTGTTTATTTAGAACGGAATGTTCAAAGGTGTAGAGAAGGTAAGGAATCCGATTCAAGACTTTCCGACTCGAAGGATCATTCCTAAACTAACACCTATCGGGGGTCCACCCCACCTCAGAAATGAGGTAAAAGGATCTCGGAACCTCTCTGTTTAGGGGTGTCTAAACAGTGGCTCCTAAATCCGAGAGAATGTTGGCTATACTTGTTCAAGATAGAAATGAACATAGTATTCCAACGGAAAGAAGGGTAGTTTGATCCATTAGGGACATGGATACACTACCGATTTTTGAAAGTAGAATTATTTGATTATAATGGAGAGAGGAATACTCCCCAGCGGAGTCGCCAGAAGTTGTCGGCATATTTTTAGGTTGTGTGTTTTATTTTGAAAAGTGGAGTCGCCTAACAGAAATTGTCGGCGAATTTAAATTTTAAATTTGATTTAAATATATATATAATTTAGAAAGTAGTACTTGACTTTGAAAATAATTTTAAATTTGAAAGTTTTAAGATATGAGATTAAACCGATCTCACATCCCAAATAGTTTATATAAACGAGCACCGCACCACAAACCGTGTATCTATCCCTAAAGATAGACACACTGCTTGAGGGTGAGGCTCGATCAAATAAACTAGAAGTTTTGTGACATCCGTTTGGTCTGCGAACCAATTTTATAAGCCGACAAATTCCCCTGCTTAATATGAAAGTATTAAACAGGGTTTATATTACCTGGGTTCTTTAAAATTCCATATAAGGGCAAGCCCCTATAGTTAATTACATCTTAAGTGACGGGAATCACCTAAGAAAACTCTCGATAATAACCAATAATTCTGCTCTCAAGAATTTCAAAGTTTAAGGTTTTCAAAGATTGAATTTTGGAATTTCAATAGGGAATGGATCAAATTTGGAACATTTTTGTTTTGTGAATCCGAAGGAAGAAAGGTAGGAGGAATCACTGATTCGAAGTGAACTTCGGTAATTTCCCGACTATCCTATTGTTTGGCTTGAATTTAGGAAAGTCCTAATGTTTATTTAGTATTTCAATCTTGCCAATCTTAATTAATTAGGGCTTATATTTGTATGATAAAATCAAACAAATAGCCTAGAAGATGTGAGGGTTTATTGTCGTATCGGACGACTACCTCGGAATCCTAAGACCGGTTAGGGCTTAATTTGCAATGCAAATGCCTAACAAAGAGGTTGAGGATTTATGTTGCATTAGGCAAGCTACCTCGAAGTCCTATGGCTTTGTTGTTTAATTCTAAAAAGGTTTTGCTGAAGTAGGTTCAAGTTTTGTTGATGACGATGGCCGTGCTGCCCACCATGCTCCAAGCTCCTTGTTGTTGCAGAGGTTTAGTTTTAGAAATCATAAATCGGGAGATGAGAAAAGTGTTTTGGTTTAGAGAAGTCTTAATTTCCAAGTGTTTTGTATTTTGATTAAAACGGATCTTAAAGTTGATTATAACGACACCGGTTAAGATCCCACGGTTCCATCCTTCGGCATCATTATTTTTATCGGATTCACTTAGTCCGGATGAATTTGCTAAACTCAACTGAATGAGTTCCACACTTTCATTTAGACCGTGGGAAATCCCGTTAGCAACACGTAGGTTACATCATCCGAGGTATTCCCGATCATCCAACGGGACGTTTTAATTTAGTTGCAATTGTAGTTTTGTGTTCGTTTGTGATTAAATTTTGAGTTGTTTTAAATTTTGAAATGTTGTGGCGGTGAATTTTATCTTGCAATGACTTTTAACTTAGTTTTGGTTTCAGTTTTAGGGACTATCCTAAAGGTGTGGGTTTTCATGCAACTGTTGTTTTATCATGCAAGAAAAATAAAGTGCATCTCGCAATAAAGTAAATTGCGAGGAAGTAAATTGCAAGAAAGTAAATCGCAATAAAATAAAAGCGTACCTGGAGGGTCTTCCCGTCATCCCAAGCTACACTTAAAACACAATTAGAATATTTAAGCAAGTTCCTAGGTAAAGCTAAGGGAAAGGTTATGGTTTTCTACCAAATTCCTAATCCTATAGCTAGTCATCTCCTATGACGTCTAGGTTCTTTGTGTTTTTGTTTGAGGACGATTTTCTTCATCAAAGAACAATTAAGTCCAATTGTTCTTATAAATATCCTATCATATTGAGGAAGTGCTTAAGAAGAATCTTAAACATCTTTTCAATATTTCTAGGATTGTTTTAAGTCCAAATGAATTTAATTATATAAATGAATCAATCGTCCGAGGTTTTCAAGTTTTGTTAACTTGCCCAGTGAATTAAGACATTTGAATATCTTATGAGTGAAGTAGCACTTCATTTAATGTTTCATTTAGGAGTTATAATAATCAAAGCTTTCAAGGGTAAATTAGTATTTAAATGATTTGATTTAAGTTAAAAAGTTGCTTTATATTTAATTTCTTTTATGTCTTAGGTGACGTTATATTTAATTCAATTTAATTTAATTGAGTTTTAATTTAACTTAATTTAATTTAATTTGATTTGATGTTTAATTAATTTGATTTGATTTAATTTAAATTAATTATTTAATTTAATTTAATTTAATTTAATTGTTTAATTTAATTTAATTTAATTTAATTTTAATTTAATTTAATTTTAATTTAATTTAATTTAATTTAATTTAATTTAATTGTTTAATTTAATTGTTTAATTTAATTTAATTTAATTATTTAATTTAATTTTAATTTAATTTAATTTAATTTAATTTAATTGTTTAATTTAATTTAATTATTTAATTTAATTTTAATTTAATTTAATTTAATTTAATTTAATTTAATTGTTTAATTTAATTTAATTTAATTATTTAATTTAATTTTAATTTAATTTAATTTATAATTTTAATTGAGATTTTAAAAGAGTTTAATGATTTAATTAAGTCTTTTAATATTTTAAATTTGAGTTATCATTTTAATTAAGAGTTAAATGTTAATGATATAATTAGTTTAGGGATTTTTTAAATTAAAGAATAAATCTCTTCCTAATAAATATCCCTTATTTTAATAATTCCAATTTTATTATTCTTCCAAATTTAATCTATTATTTAATTAAAGTTTAATTATTTTAAAATTTGTTTAATGAGTTTCTACCCTTTAATTATTTAAATTTCAATCATCCAAATCAGATTAAGATCAAATGTTTTACTTGTTGATTTTTTATTAAACCTAAAGTTTTAATTAAGGGTTGAAAGTTTAATTACCATTTTACCCCTTAAGCTTAATAATTTCATAACTCACTAAATTGAACTTAAATGAACTTGAAATTTTTATGTGACTTCACTCATATGTCAATAAAGACATGAGAGAAAAAAATGTGATTTTTCTATATTTAATTTATTTATATAATTATTTTTGGTGGAAAATAGAGATTTTCAAGAAAAATTTGATAACATGACCAAAGGAAAGTTTCTGTCCTTAAGAAAATTAGGGGACATTTCTAATGACCAGAGAAGCACTTGGACCAATTTTGGTGATTTTTTGAATTATATTATTTTTATTATAATTATTTTGAGTTTTGGAGTTTTAATTAATTTAAAAATAAAATAAATGTTGAAAAATAGATTTTATATTTTTCAAAAATCTCTCTGATATCAAGGAAACCAGAGAAACAAATTTTGCAATTTTCTGATTTTTCTATGATTTATTATAATTATTTTAGTGAAAATGCTAGAAAATACATTTTTTTTAATTTTAAAATTACCCTAGGGCTTTAAAATTCAATATCTCACTAAATAGACCTAGGAAAAATGGGGGATTTGTTCCTAAGTGATTAAAATTCAAAATGTGACATTTTGGTGAATTTTATTATTTTTGTGATTTTTATTATTTTTTTTATTTTTTAATTATTAAAAATATTAAAATATTATTAAAATTCAACTTTTTTAGAAAATTGAAATTTTAATTTTCTTAGGTTCCCCTGATATCAGAGAGGCTCCAAAACCAATTTGGTGAATTTTTGAAAAGTATTTTAAAAGTTATGAATTTTTAAAGCTTAAAATGGCTAAGTGACTTAATCAACCCAATTAGTGGGGCTAACCAAGTCCAATTGACCTCAAATTTTTATGGTGGGTTCCTCTGATCCTAAAGGTCAGTGGAGAATTGATTTCAAGTCAATTTGATGCCTGGTTAATTCTAATTAATTAAAGACCTATTTTGGGTGTTTAAGCCAATTAGGGTTGTTTAAATGAACTAAGTCAAAACCTATTTTTCCTAGGGTTCTCTGGTCATAAGGAACATCACCAAATTTTCCTAGAATTTATTTCACAACATGCTATTTACTGGAATTAAAATACTCAAAACAGTGACCTGAACTTGAAAAATCAAGAACTCTTCATAGGGATGGCCTCTGACTTTGGAAAATTCAGGGAATGTTCCCAAATTCAGAGGCTTCAAAAGCCCTATGGTCTCATGCCATGGTGATCACTAGGCATGGGGCAGCTCAGCAAGTGAGAATTTCAATGTTGGCTCACATGTGAGCTCTCGGCCATGGTGTTTTCCGGCGGCCTGGTGGCCGGCCGGCCAGGCATGGGTCACCATCTTGGTCAGGTGGGTCAGGGCTGGGTTTAGTGTAGGCAATTGGCAAATGCCATGTGTAAGGTGGTTGAATCAAAGTAGAAAGGGGAAGGGGCCATTTTAGCTTATTTTGGTCAACCCATGCAAATGGGTTGGGTGCACCTCCCCAAGACCTGGTTTTGGGCTGAGGAGGTCGGGTGGGTCGACCTCCCATGTGTGGTGGAGTCTCCATCAAGGATTAGGTGGCAAAGAATGGTTTAGAGTGTGACATGCTTAAGGTAAAAAAGGCTTAAGGGAGGCTTAAGAAAGATCCCCCTCTTCTTGCCATAAATGGACTAATGACAAGTCAAAGCCCTCATGGCTTCATGTGGCTTGAGAATGGCTTGTTCATGGCTCCATTTGGCTTGGGAAAAGGTTGGCTTATTTCATGAAAAAGGGTTTTAGAAATATTTGGCATTTAGGGGGTAATTTGACATGTGGCTTGATTTGGAATGGTTTAATTGATGATTTTGCAACTTAGGGGTGATTTTGATCAAATGGATGATGAGGGGAAGTGTCATGTGGGCTTTAGGATGATTTGGGCTTTTGAATTTTGAAGGAAATGAGCTTTTAGGAGGGTTTAAGGGATGGGCCCTTAAGTTTAAAAATGAATTTATGGATGGGAATTTTGTAAAGAGGTTGGGCCAAATAATTGTTGGGTTTAGCTCATGGATGTGTCATGAGTGATTTGAAACAAATTTGGGGTGATTTGGATTTGAATTGGGTTGAATTTGGGTTAGGTTTGGGTTTAGGTCAAAAATGGGCCTTTTGACCTTGGGTTGAGTTTGAGTGGGACTTGGGTTCAAATTTTGGGCAAATCATGCTAGGGTTTTGTTCGTGGGAATGTTAAGGAAGATTTAGAAAAGATTTGAGGTTAATTGGAGTTGAATTGGGTGAGTTTGGGTTAAGTTTGGGTCATGGGTCCAAATTGGGCTTTAAGGCCAAAAGTGAGATTGGATCCAAATGTCAATCAAATTGGACTTGGATTTGGTTTAAATTGGTATTGGGAATGTTGAATTGAAGTTTAGAATTGAATTGGACTAGAATTTGGGTCAATTGGATAGGTTTGGTTTAACATTGGGTTCACTTTGGGTTAAAATGGGTCAATTTGGGGGTTTTGACAAAAGTAGGGTAAATTGACAAAATTGGCCCATGGTGTAGTTGGACAAAATGAAATTGGGAATATTTAGGATTTTCTGGAATTTTTTGGGAATTTTCTGAATTTTTGGATTTTTAGGCCAAGAAGGGTATTTTGGGTATTTGGAGGGTATTGGGGGGTATTTTTGGAATCTTTGGTATTTTTGGGTATGGATGATCAATTTGAGTGATGTGGAGATGTTTGGGATTGATTTTGGAAAATTTTGGGTAATTTGGAAATTTTGCAAAAATTTGGGTAATTTCAAGAGTTTTGGGTAGGTTTAGTAGGTGTAGGGTCTCGGGGGTCAAAAATTGAAAATTTGGGAAATTGAAGATTGGGTGAACCTAGGTGGAAAGAAATCATTTTGGTTGAGCCATGAAGCCATTTCAAGCCCATATGAGCCATGAAAGGACTCATTTGAGGCATTCACTATGTTGTTCCTAACCCTCTTAGCCGAGGGCTTAGGGGTTAAGGACCATCCATGTGAATCACCTACATGAGTCGGGAGGTTAAGTTGGGTATGGGTGTGGTTTTAGGAAGTGTGTGGAAATGTAGTGTGTAAGTGTAGTGTAAGTCGGCCCCTTCACTGGACCGAGGCCACCCCGAGGGCGATCTAAGGCGAAAGAGTCCTATAGGAACTCATCCTTTAAACTTCCACATTTGATTTCAACCCTCTAGGTGATTAGGGGTCTATAGTCAAGTTTGTGGAGTTTGCAGGGAGTTTAGAAGTAGTTTGAATTTCTAAAAGGCGGGTCCCAATTCTAGTCCTCTAAGATAGTCAAAGGAAAAGCCTAAGGCTAGATCCTAAGCACTAAAAAGAAGAAGGGAAGACCTCATCAAAAATGAGGTCAACAACTACCACTGAGAAAGAGCTTCTAGTTATAGTATATGCCTTTGATAAATTTAGACCTTATCTTCTTGGTACTAAATGCATAGTTCATACTGATCATTCTGCTATTAAATATCTAATATCTAAGAAGGATTCTAAACCTAGAATTATAAAATGGGTTTTACTTCTACAAGAATTTGATTTTCAAATAGTAGATAGAAAAGGAACTGAAAACCAAATTGCTGATCATTTGTCTAGAATTTAAAATGATATTATTACAGAAGAAAATATAAATGAGAAATTTCCTGATAAATCTTTATATGTTATTCAAAGATACAAAACACCGTGGTATGCTGATATTGTTAATTATTTAGTTAGCAATATTTTACCTTATGACTTGGATAACAAATTTATTAAGAAATTTAAATATAATGAAAAATCTTATATTTGGGAAGAACCTCATTTATTTAAAATTGGTAAAGATTCTATGATTCGAAGATGTGTACCTTATGAGGAAACTTTTGCTATTATTCAAAAATGTCATGATTCTGATTTTCGAGGACACTTTGGCATAGATAAAACTGAATTTAAAATTTTAAATTCTGGATTTTATTGGCCAACCTTATTTAACGGTGTGAGACAATATGTGAAAACATGTGATCGATGTCAAAGGATGAGAAATATATCTAGGAAAAATGAAATGCCATTAAACTATTTATTGGAAGTTGAAATTTTTGATATATGGGGATTAAACTTTATGGGACCAATTGTTCCATCATCTGGAAAAATTTATATTTTATTAGCAGTTGATTATGTTTTAAAGTGGATTGAAGCTGTTGCTTTACCAAACTGTGATTCCAAAAGTGTTTTAAACTTCTTAAAGAAAATGATATTTTCAAGATTTGGAATGCCTAAGGTAATTATCACCGATGGTGGAAGTCATTTCAGGAATATAAGGATTCAATCATTAATTCAAAAATTTGGAATCAAACATAGAATTGCAACTGCTTATCACCCTCAAACTAGTGGAATGGCTGAAGTATCAAACAGAGAAATTAAAAGAATTTTAGAAAAGACTGTTAATCCTAAAAGATCTGATTGGGTTGATAGACTTGATTCTGCTTTATGGGCTTATAAAATAGCTTATAAGACACCAATCGGAATGTCACCTTACCGGTTAATTTATGGTAAACATTGTCACTTACCTGTAGAACTTGAACATAAAACTTATTGGGCGATAAAGGAGTTTAATTTTAATTTGAATAAAGCAGGAGAAAAACGATTATTGTAACTAAATGAGATGGAAGAAATTAGAAACAAATCATATGAAAATGCGAGAATTTATAAAGAGAAAATGAAGATGTTGCATGATAAGAAAATTTCAGGAAAAATTTTTGAGCTTGGACAAAATGTTTTACTGTTTAATTCTCGTTTAAGACTTTTTCCTGGAAAATTAAGATCTAAATGGATTGGACCTTATTTTGTTGAGAAAGTATACCATTATGGAGCTGTGGATATTAAAGATACCAAAACTGGAAAAATTTTTAAAGTAAATGGATTAAGATTAAAGCCTTATTTGGGAAATATTAAGAATATTTATAAAGAGGCTTATGAATTGAGTCAACCTAATTAAAGATTTACTTAAGTCGGGCTGACGACGTTAAACCAAGTGCTTTGTGGGAGGCAAGCCATAATTATCTTGTGTTTTTGTGTTTTAATGTAAGGTTATGCCTCGATCTTGATTAATTTTATATTACTTTAGAAAAATTTGATGCTCATAAGTCTTGGTTGACTTAGGCGGAAAATTATTTTGAGGTATGTAAGATTTAAAAATAGGATCACTCTATTTTAAATATGAGTAAAAAGGAGATCAAATTAACCTTCATTATGATATTTTACAATGTGAGTTATCGAGTCTAAATTACTCTTACCAGTATAATTTACCTATCTTGGAGAAAGAAATTTTAAAAATTTGACGATTAGGCAAAACAGAGTTGAACATAGTTCCGGCGCCTAGGGGCCAGAAACTGGCGCCTACGCGCCAAAATCAACTATTTATCAATAGGTCCGGCGCCTAGGCGCCATATTCGACTCCTAAGCACCACGGTTACTGGGTCGTGCAAAAACTGAAAATTTTCAGTGTTTCACACAATTTTCCCCTTTAAATCTACCCATCTCCTTCCCTAATCATCAAACAATCAAAATTACATCCCTTACATTTCATTCTTGAGAGATTTGAGAAATTTTTGAAAAAATGGAAAGGAGAAATCATAGAGAAGAGGCTAGGGACAAGGTCTCAAGGGATCCTCAACCCTACTTTAATTGTTTCATCGCTGTAAGTTTAGAGAAAATTTCTAGTCATTTAGATAAGTTTGAAGAAGATTTTATAGGGATTGGAGATCACCTTCATGAGATGTTTCATGAAGTTGAACATCTAGAATGGCAAATGAAACTTCAATTTGATCATATCGTGTCTTATCAAGATGCTCAAGTTGAAATGTATGCGAAGAACAAGTGGATTGATGAGAAGACGGCTACGGATTTCCCGAGACTGTTAGTCTTCTTTCCAAGTGGAATACACAATTTCCCTTGTGAAGATTAGAATATTCTGTTAAAGAGATAGTTGTTATGGTTTGTTGAGTCTTTTATCGATTTAGAGAATCGATTGTGTTTGTTAGTATATTTGCTTTCATGTTCAATGTGTGTTGTATTTGCTTTGAACATGTTATGATTGAGTGTGTATTAGGAACTTGAATCAAATGTAGTACTTATCTGGAATGTATTGAGTCAAAATTGAAGATTTTTAATGGAAATTAGTGAGTTTGATTGAAAACCTTATGTTTGATTGGTGGATTCAATATTTAATTTTTATACATTTTTGAAAAATGTTGTGGAAGTTAGAAACTGAAGCCCTACTCTGATATGAGTAATTGCGAGTTGAATTCATGAATTTTAGTGGAAAAATAAATTTAAAAAAAAAAATTTTGTGAAAGGCGAGTCTGGCGCCTTGGTGCCAGAATTCGGAGCCTAAGCGCCAGTTCGGCCTGCTACCCGAAAATTACCATTGAAAGCCCCAAAAGCCATTTTTGAAGCCTAAACTTCATCTTCTTCCCCATTTTCACGAAAATACATCCTCTAGATCCATTTTGTGGTCAAAATATGAAGGATTTGAGTGCGAAACCACTCGATTTCTTCGTCTCAAGGTCAGATCTACACTTTAAACCATTTATTTTTTATTTTCACCATAGATTTCCCTACGTTTTGCTAAGAACCAAAAATTTGAAAAAAATATTCGATTTTTTAGTTATTTCTTTGGATTTTTAAACTTATTTTAAGTTTTATAAACTTAAAAAGAGTTTAATTCTTTGATTCCTAAATTAATTCTTGTTTTCTTTCACGTTTCGATTGCTCCAAAATCTAAGGGCGGGAAAGGACGAGAAAATTTTGATAGCAGCAAATTTCCAACTGCGGCTGTGCATTTTCGCTTCCACGAACTTGTGTCATCGAGAAAGTTCATCTCGGGATGAAGTTATTATTATCCTGGGGAGATGATCGAAAACACTATCATTGCGCACAACTGGCAACGATTTTGTTACTTCACTGCTATTGCTGTTATTCCGATTGTTCGAGAATTTTATGCAAATTTTCTGGATGCTGAAGATTTTGAAGTCTTTGTTAGAGGAATCGGAGTAGGATTTACTCCAGAAAGAATCAACATACTCTATGACTTGCCACCGACTGTTGAGTGCTATTATTCTGGATTATCACCGTCTGAGGGAGATTTGGACATGATTATTGCTTATCTGACTAACGGTACTGGATCTTGGAATATCAGAAATGGAAAGAGGGTAAACTTCAAATATCTGAATTAAATGGTGTATCTAAAGCATGACACTACTTTATTTCTGCAAGATTGTTACCTTCCAACCACCTGAGTGAAGTGACTAGAGATCGAGTGATCTTAAATTACTGCATTCAGGAGAGGAAGCCTATTGATGTCGGAAGCATTATTTATGATTATGTGGAGTCTACTGTGAGATCCAACACTTCTGTTGGATTGGGATTTTCATCTTTGATCTATTCACTATGTGTTAGTAATGGAGTCACTGTTGATATTTCTGAGGAGAAGCTGAAGTCTACTAAGCCAATTGGGCAGGAGAGTGTTAGTATCTATGATCGTCTTCGAGGGAAGAGATCGACCGCTCCTTCTACTTCTGCACATACTTCAGGTAGACCTTCTACTTCTAGTCCCTCTACTTCTACTTCTAGAAGATGCACATACTTCAGGTAAATAATCTATAAAAGCTTAATATAATATACTTCTATTATTTTCAAAATGAATGAAAAGTTTGAAATCTTATGATTTGGTAGTTAAATATTCTTTAAATTTTTGAAATTAAACCTAGTTAGTGAAATTGGGTTAATAATTTACTAAAGACTTTATAAAATCAAAAATTATAAAGAATCTTAAATATTTATCTTTTATTTCCAAAAGTTATATTTTATGTAGTAAAAAGAGTTACTTGAGGACAAGTAACATTTAAGTTTGGGGATTTTGATCTATAAAAAAATACCTATTTCTTTATGTCTTAATTCTTATTAATTTCTAAGGATATTATGCTTTAATGAAAGGTATTTTTTGTATTTTTGGATGTAGGTAACGTAAAAAGGTCTAAGAAGGAAAAAGGAGCAAAAAGGAGCAAAAATGGAGCAAAATACCAAAAGTATAAAAAATTATGGCCTAGCGCCTAGGAGCCAGAAACTGGCGCCTAAGCGCCAGACTCAATACGAAAACTGTCAAATTTTTTACAACGTTTGATCAGTTATTTTGACGGAGTGAGCGGTTATTGGACATTCTAGAAGGCTGGCAGTTGTTTCTTGATAATAGGACATGTGATACATTGCATTTGGATGCTCCAAAATGGTTTTAATCGCGAAGAGGTGCGAGCCAAAGTGAAGAGGTGCAAAGAACTGGACGCAATGTCCGACACCTAGGTGCCAGATTACGGCGCCTAGGCGCCAGACTGACCTTTTAGAAGATTCATTGAATGTGGACATGTTTTGAAGAGGTGCCTCAAGGCAACTTTTGAAGCCTATAAATAGAGATCCAATTCTTCAGGAAACGTGCCCCTCCCATTGTACCCCTTTCTCTTATCTACTTTAAAATCTCTCATCCTTAGAGAGAGAATTAGAGAGAGAAATTTAGATCCACTTTTGTTTAGTTTAGTGAGTTTATTTTGAAGTTATTGCATCTGGAGTTCGTTACACTGTGGAGTCAGTAGGAATCAGAAGATCTGTAGAAGAAATATTTGAGATAAGTATATTTTTATATTTGATTCAAACTTTAATTATCATGTTTAGTTATTTATTTTCAATGTGTTCTGAGTAGTTAGTTACTTTCTTACTTCAATTATGAAGAGATAGATAAGATAATATAAAGATTCGATGGAGAATTAAAATTCAAAATATTTTCAAAACATTGTGATGACATTAATACCTGATCTTACTTTACTTTTTAAATTGGCCGTTTGAATTGTTAAAACCTGTTGAAGAGTTTAAAAACCTTGTAGGAGAAGAACTCTTAACTTGTAAATGTCACATGAATCCTTGGGTAGTTGAAGGCCATGTGCGGGCTATTCATGGCGAAGTGCAAATAAATAGGAAGATAATATTTAAAGAGCGTAGAATTGATAAGTTTTTAGAGTGACAGACTAAATTCTTATAATTTGATTTATAGACTAGGAAAGGGTCACTATTAGGGCCAACCATAGCCAGCCTTGGATATCTAGAAGTGTGAGCCTATATTAACCCATTCTACTAACAATACATCCAGACCTATTCTGTAAATTAGTCAATGTTCTTTGCACTTGGATCAAAGGGTAAAGAATAGGAATGCTTCTATTTGGCACAATACCATAAATTAAATTCTTCAATGAATATTAAATTATCTTAAAAATCTTAGATTAATTGAAGGAAAGAATGTTGTTTATTTTATATAGAGTTTATAAAATAATTTTCTTATTATTGTTTTCTTTAAATTGCATCTATTAAATTAATAGTAATTTATAATCAAAATAAAAATATTTTTACTATTATATTTCGCTTTCTCTTTATAGAAAATTTATTTCTATAGATCTTCCCTGTGGGATCGATACTGGGGTCTTTGTTTAAAAACCCTATATTACTTGAAATGATATGTATACTTGCGTAGTACCCCTAGCATGTAAAAATATTACTTATATAATATTAATTTTATACACTAGCCGCTATTTATAAATCGAGTCAAAGCTTTTTGGCTATCATTTGAAAGAAAACATTACTGTGTTAAGCGCGGCGGTCGGGTCACATATGCCTCAAATGTGTCATACTCCTCTAGCTGTCAAACGTGACATTTTGGGCACTCTGAAAATGTTCCTGTCATTGAAGGCAGTCTGGGTAAACTCGAGTTGCAAGTCAGACACCCAGTTAAAATTTCTTCCATCGGATCTAGTGTCGGGACGAGATCCTTTGCAGTTTCTGGCTCAGTATCGGTGCGCAGTGCACTGTCATCAGTCTCTTTCATTTCAGGATTATAAGAATCTTCTAGAATGGGCGATAGCCCGGCGGCTAGCTCTCGAGCTTGTCTCCTTTCCATCCTGTCTAACAGGCAACGCTTGCGGCGATTTGCATTTCTTATTTTTTTTCGCAACAACGGTGCATCTGGAACTCTTTTAACCGAAGCAGCAATAAGATCACCCTCTGGAGTAGTGATCATCGACTGGACCTGACTATGTCTCATGGCAAGGAGTTGTGATTCAACAAATCCTCCAGTACCTCCATATCCTGATGTCTGTTCAGTCTATTTACGACCAATCTTCTTCATTAACTTGATGGTTGTAATCTCCTTATGTGTGTTTCTTTTTCATGTCGCGAAGTCCAAGCTGTATTTGGAAGCAAACACCAACTCGCAACCTGACACCTCCTACACAAGTAAACAAGGGAAATGTAAGTGGGTGGTGTTGTGCACGAACAAGAACAAGGATAAACTTATTATCTATTATTTTAATAAGTTTTATGATTATTTTAATGTCATTAACTTATATAATATAGTTTTATAAGATTTAGATTTAGAAAATAACAGGTGTATTTTATTTTTTGAGAAAATTTACTTTATTTTATTTAATTTTATTTTATTACAAGATTTGGACTCAGTCACAGATGCTGGCCCTATTCTACATCAAAATGAAAATCCTTCTTCAGATTCCTCATGTCGCGTAGTACTTCTTGAGATATCGTCCATTTATTGACAACATGGGTCTATCCCCTTGAGAGTCCATCAGCTGGTGGGACCCTCGTATGTAAAAATTTTCCACCATGAATGGTCCTTCCTGGGATGATTCAAATTTTCCACCTATATTGTCGCATGCAAGAAAAGGCCTTCTGAGAACGAGCACAAGGTCACCAACTTTGAACAACCTCGGGCGGACCAACTTATCGTAGGCTTGAATCATCTTGCTTGGTAGAGTTCCAAATTCTGCTGTGCAAGCAATCTTTTCCCATCGAGATTTTCTAATTCTACTAGTCAAAGTTTGGCATTCTATTCTGTTGTAATTTGATTGGAGACGGTGATCCGGAGCTACGGTAGCTGAACTTCTAGCGGAAGGACTGCATCAGACCCTTACACAAGTGCATAAGGCGTAGACTGTGCCGGCGTTCTGATTGTCATCCTATAGGACCATAAGAATTTTAGCAATTTCTCGTGCCATCCTCTTTTGTTGTCATCAAGTGTCTTCTTTAGAATTTGAATGAGCATCTTGATGAAGATTTCTGCCAAGCCATTTGCTTTGGGATAGTAGATTGTAGAGTATCAGCAATCTATCCCATGTCTTCAGATGAAGTTATTGATTTTCGTGCTTCTGAAGGTGGACCCTTTGTCAGAGATGATCCTTTGCAGCACACCAAAGCGGTAGACAACCTGATTATTGAAGAACTATAGAACTTGTTGTGCTGTAACTTCTGCCTCTGCCCACTTGGAGAAGTAGTCCGTAGCTGCGAGTATGAATTTGTGTCCTTTTGAAGATGGAGAGTCTATAAGACCCACTATATTCGCGCTCCAATACTTGAATGGCCACAGTGCAATCGTGGGGTGTAGAAAATTCGAAGGTTTGTGCAAGACCACTCCGTGCACTTGGCATTGATGGCATTTCTTTGTTGTGTCCATGCAGTCTGTCATCATTACCGACCAGTAGTATCAGATTCTTTTGATTTTCATCTTCATCTTTGGTCCCGATTGGTGAGCTCCACACAATCCGACATGTACTTCTTTGACGATTTTCTATGTTTTTACTCTTCTGAGGCATCTTAGCCACATCTGATCAAAGGATCTTTTGTACTGAACACTATCAATTAAGGCATATGAGAGAGCTCTCTTCTTAATTTGATGAGCTGCTGACTTGTCTACTGGTAACATTCCAGTTTGTAATTATTCTATCAATGGCTGACGCCAATCTTCTGTATCATTTGACACAGTGGCTATTATCTCTTCTTTTCCAATCTTATGTAGACTGTCGAGGTCGATCTGCGATAAAACCCAACGTCCCTGTACTGTAATATCAAGCAGAAAGATCGCCAAGAAAGCCAGAGCTGCTGAAGTTGCTTTTCTAGAAGAAATTCCCAAGGAAAGAGAAGAACTGCCTGAGTATATACCTCTGTTGGAAGGGAGTAGGTTTCACCCTCTCTCTGCCGCATTAGATGAAGAGAATGTCCGTAGGATCACTGCTGCATTACCCCGACCTGCGTACTACAAAAATTACAAAAGGAAAAGGGATAAGACTACGCCATTGACTCGACTGCAAGCTTTGATAGAAAGATTGGCAAAGAAAGAAAGATGCCCTGTGTCAGAAATCTTAAGAAGGATAGGACGGGTGTGAGCTAAATCCCGCCTCAGACCGCGAATAGAGCCTGTTGCTGCCATAGGGAAACCAAAGAAGAAGATAAAAGCCAGTCCATCCGTTGTTTTATCGGGTCTACAAATTAGGGAGGATACCACCTTCCAGCATATAGCCGACAGACCATCTGATCCTGGGCTTCCGGCTACAAGAAGGATGGAATGGCGACCTACTACTGGTGAGTTAAGACCAAAATAATGCCCTGAGAAGAAAAGTCTCTTCAGGAGACTTGAATCAGAAGAAAGTGCTACTGCAATAAAGGGGACTCCCGGAAAGGAAGTTCAACAGCCGTCATGAGACAACTACCAGACCATGCGAAAAGGGCCACTAGAGGATGCCATGGACAAGTTAAGAACTGATATCCGACGGTTAGCAAAAGAAAGAGAAGAAGAATTAGGAGATGAAATTGACTCATCCAAGTTCATGGATGAGGAGTATGCCGAGATCAACATGGTTGAGACACGAGCATCGTCGGCTTCACAAGGTGCTCCGGCAGCTGCAGAAAGAGATGAACCAGAGGTGTTAAGAGCACAGATTCGGGAAAGAGTTGACACAATTTCCCAAATGGCAAAGAGGATGGAAGAGATGGGTGCTGCCTTAGCCACTCTCCAGAGTCAGGTACAACCTCAGAAAGAGACACCCCCACAAATTATCCATATTACAGATGGAGGAAAAGAGATCACATCCGTCAACGGAGACGAACAAACAAAGAAAGATCCTGCACAAAGCATGATCCCAGAAAAGGACATTAAGAGCATGGTAGAACAGCAGGTGCGAGAAGCCCTAGCACAATCTAAGAATGGAGCATCTATTCAAACGGGTAGACCTTACCCCGAAGAGTTCAATGTGGTCCAATACCCAAAAGGCTTCGTAACACGTCTGTTTAAGAATTTTGATGGAACAGGAAACCCCCGGCAACATGTTGCACATTTCCGTGCTAGTTACTGCAATGCCGGTGGGAGTGACGCTTTACTCTTCCGACAGTTCGTCAGCAGCTTATCAGAAATTTCCTTCGACTGGTACGCAGAATTGTCGAACGGTTCAGTAAAGACCTTTTCAGAACTAGAAAATATCTTCATTAAACAATTTGCCAGAGCTCAACACCAAATCACTATCGGTGATCTAGTGGTGGAGCAACAAAAGCCGAACGAGAATTTAGTGGATTACATACTTCAATGGAGAAACTTAAGCATGAAGTGTGAACCACAACTTCAAGAACAACATGCAGTCAGCATCCTACTTAAAAGTATCCATGGCCCGATAGCACTTCTCTTTAAAGGGTTTACAATCAAGACTTTCGAGAAGTTGCTTAGCAAGGCCGGGAGCTTGCAAGAAGAGGCAAAGCGATTAAGTTTCGTAGACAAGACCGATAAGCGAAGCACTGTGAAAACATTTGAAAAGAAATCTGGAATCGTCGTGGCAGTAGATAAGGGCAAGCAGCCGGTTCAGATACAGTCAGTGCGGCCACAGCCTAGTTATAAAGCACCACAACGGACTTATCAGCAACCTCAGCAGGGCTGTCAGCAACCTCAGCTAGGCTATCAGCAACCTCGTCCGAGCTATCAGTCGCCTCAGCATTATGAACAACCACCTCATTCATCGTGTACCTTAAGAGAACTCCTAAATAAAGAATATCCATTCAAAACTGAAGTAGTAGCGAAGATGTTCTGCAGCTTAATGAAGACACCACATTTTCAGCTGCTAGAGCCCAAGAGGCCGGAGGAAGTTAATAAGAAAGATCATCCGAACTATTGCCCTTACCATCAGATGCTCTGACATAAGATAGAGGATTGCATCACTTTCAAGAGTAGGCTTGATGACAATCTCCGGAAAGCGAACATAACGATCCCAAAGGAATACACCCTAGAAAGGAGGTTCTGTCAATGTTATTTCAATGGATCCTATTGTTCCGATAGACCCTTACACGATCGATGATGGATGGAGTACCATCTGGATGAAGTCATCAAAGAAAATTTTGGATCACATCCAAACCGCTTCGGTACACGCTTCAGCTCAAAGTTTGAAACCTGTCGAGCCGGCACTATCACTTTCGATTGAAGAACTGCCCCAGAAGGAGGAGAAGATCGTGGAAGAAAAGAAGACCGAGGCTCCGAAGGGTAGACTAGGGGCTGCTTATCCAAGGATGGTTATTTCTGATTCAGGGGAGAAATCCCTTGAACTCCTGACTCTGTATGATTATCTGCTCGCCCCGGCGGGATCTTATAATGATAAGGGTTATGGCGTTGGCTATGTTTTGACTGTTTCTAGCGATTACGTAACTAGCAACAACCGACTTAATCCGGATCTCGATTCCAATACAAATAACAATTCTCAAATCATACATAACCTCGACGACCATGACGAAGAAGATGTTCACAAAGGAGGCTACGAATGCTCGACAAGCAACGAGTCCATTTGTGAATTCCGGGGGGCTCCGATCACGATAGAATTAGAACCATCAGACACTGAAGCGACTTCAGAAGAGCCAGTTGTTCCGATTTAAAAGGAAACACCAAATTCAGAAGAAATAACTGAAGAAAATTTAAGAAGTCGAAAAGTTATACCCCCGAGAATGGGTCCAAAGGATAAAGGAAAGCAGGTGGTTCCTCGGGAAGAGCTAACCCCAGCAGAGGAACTGCCCATTCGGGAAGAAATTGAGGAACATGGAAATGAAGTGGACTACAACGTGCTAGCCCATCTTAGAAAATTACCAGCCAAACTAAGTATATACGATGCTCTGATCCTGTTAAAGGAGATGAGAGAGGCTCTGATCAAGGCTTTACTTGATCCAGAGATTTGTTTAGCCCAAATGGAAGGTAATTCCTTCGACGAGGTTTGCTCGCTAAGAGAACAGCGAGGTGTTACCTTCACGGACAATGATCTATTATTGGGAACAGCAGATCAAAACTGACCATTATACATTTCAGTCACTTTTGGAAAGTTTACGCTCTTCAGAGTGTTGGTTGATCCGGGAGCATCAATCAACATAATGATTCTTTGGACGCTAGCATATTTGGAAATTGATGCTCGCGAGCTTGAAGCAGACAATATGCTATTAAAAGGCTTCAATCAAAAAGGAGAAAGAGCTCTTGGATCGATAACACTACTAATGAAGACCGGTGATTTAGCTAAGACAACCGTAAAATTCCACATAATTAATTCTGAGACATCGTTCAACGCTCTACTGGGTCGGCCGTGGATCCATGAAAACCGGATGGTAGCATCGTCTTTGCACCAGTGCATAAAGTATTATGAAGGAGGGGAACAGTGTATCAAAGGTGACTTGCAACCATTCTCCGTACACGAAATTGGAATTCATTAAGATGCAGCCTACTACGCGCCCCCGAAGAAAAAAATCTTTTCCAGAAATACCATACCAAATGAAGCAAAAGAAATTCGAGACGATGAAGAACCTGAAGTTCTAGTCCAACAGTTACTCACCACTCCCTTACGGTGAGATGGTGAAGATTTCTCTAGAACTCGCACCCGAGGTTGAGGCCGGGGATGAGGACGTGGAAGAAATGTTGAAATAGTTAGACAGAAGAAACCGGTCATCGATGTTGATTGGGAGAATAATTCCGAAGAAGAAGAAGAAATTAAGAAAGAAGCAGCAGCAATAAATCAGAAGAAACCACAGTTCAAGATCTCTCTCGAAGATGAAAGGAATGAAGAATACAAATTAATGTACGAGAAGATTAACCATTATGTACATACTATGACCCTGACCCCGATCCATTCTAATAAGATCGAGGGTATGGTGGTCAAGGAAGTACATGGTGGTGGTACTAAACCAATCAAGTTTTACCGTGGTACTTATTCTTCCAATACTGAAAAAGATGTACAATTTGAAGATGTTACTTCGTTTGAATTAATGAAATTACCTTTTTAGTGGTACTCTCCCTGTGTCCAAAATTTAATTCAACGTGGTGTCTTACCTTGACAATGGACAAAAGGCCAATCACAACACTTTGAAAAAATTATGGAATAATGCCGGTCAGCCTCCCAATTCAAAACATGATCTCAGATTCGGCACAGTAGGATCAGTTGACGATACGAGATTTTGCTTGGTTGTCACTTGCAAACTTAATAAAGAATGCTTGGAAGCCACAGATGATCTTGAAGATCTACCAATTGGCAACTCTCCACCAGAATTCAAAGAAGAAATCAAATCTACTATAGATGAGTTAACGGAAGTTAACTTAGGTACTAGTGAAGAGCATAGGCCTACCTTTGTTAGCTCCTTGCTCAATAAAGAAGACTTCGAAAACATAATCAAGATATTAATGGAATTCAAGGACTATTTTGCTTGGAGTTACGACGAAATGCCAGGATTAGTTCCAAAGGTCGCAGTTCATAAATTAGGAGTGGATCCTACTTCCGTTCCAGTCAGACAAGGCCCCAGAATAATGTGTCTAGAAATTGAGCAACAAGTAATAGCCGAAGTTAAGAAGCTAATAGACGCTAAATTTGTCTGTGAAGAACAATACCCTACTTGGTTAGCCAACGTGGTACCAGTCAGAAAGAAGAATGGACAAATCAGAATCTGCGTAGATTTCAGAGATTTAAACAAAGCATGTCCAAAGGATGAATTTCCACTACCAATCCCGGAACTGATGATCGACATTGCTTCAACACATGAAATCTTCTCTTTCATGGATGGATCATCAGGATACAACCAGATAAAGATGGCACCAGAAGACGAAAAGCTCATGGCCTTCAGAACGCTGATCGGAGTATATTGTTACACAGTAATGCTGTTCAGACTAAAGAACGCAAGAGCAACATACTAAAGAGCGATGACAAAGATTTTTGATGATCTCATTCACAACCAAGTCGAGTGCTACGTGGATAATGTGGTCATCAAAAGAAAAATGAAAGAAGATCACCTATATGATTTGAGAATTGTTTTCGAGCGACTAAGACAATACAACCTTAAGATGAATCCAATAAAATGCGCCATCGGTGTCACCTCCGGGAAATTCTTAAGTTCTGTTGTCCGACATCGCGAGATTGAAATCAATCCAGAAAAGATTAAAGCTATTTTAGAAATTCATCCTCCCAAAACTTTGAAACAACTACGATCCTTTCAAGGGAAGTTGGCATATCTTCGACGCTTTATCTCGAACTTGTCAGGTAGGTGTCAGCCCTTCTCGGCATTAGTTAAAAAGGACACCAAATTCGTTTAGGATGAGAAATGCCAGTGGGCTTTCAAGGACGTTAAGCAATATTTAATGACACCTCCTATCTTAACAGCCTCAGTCTCAGGTAGACCGTTGATACTTTATACCGCGGCTTTAGACGACTCCCTTGGAGCCCTGCTAGCCTAGGTCAATGATGAGGAAAAAGAAAATGCTCTCTACTACTTAAGCCGTCATCTAATCCCGACGAAAGTAAAGCATCCTCTGATTGAGAAACATTGTTTGGCCCTGATCTTTGCTGCTCAAAAGCTCAGGCATTACATGCTTTCTCATAAAGTCAACCTTATTTCGAGAGTTAATCCGTTGCAATACTTGATGACCCGAACGACCCTTTCTGGCAGACTTGCCAGGTGGTCGATGATACTATTGCAATTCGACATAACTTTTGTTCCTCTTGGCGCCGTAAAGGGACAAATTCTAGCAGACCTCCTCGCAGCACACCCTTTACCAGCAGATTTGCCTCTCGACGACGATTTGCCTGACAAGTAGATAATGAGCCTAGAAGACCCTGATGATCAACGTTTGGAACTATACTTCGACGGAGCGTCCTCAGCACAGAAGAGCAAAGATTTGCAAACGATAGTGCCCGGTAAGGCAAGAATCGGACTAATCTTTATAACACTGGAGCGGGGGATGTTAAAATACTCCTACCACTTAACAGAACTGTGTACAAACAACGAGGTAGAATACAAAGCCCTTATAACTGGATTAGAATTAACCATTCAGATGGGAATAACGGACATCAACATCTACGGAGATTCTCAGTTGATCATTCAACGGAGTCACGGGACAGTACAGAATTTTAAAGCCAAGACTCGAGCAGTACTTTCAGTATGCCATGAAATTGTTGGAACAAATTCCAAACGTAACAATCTACAAGATTCACAGGAAAGAAAATGCTCTCGCTGATGCGTTAGCCCGCCTTGCAAAGGAATTTGCCTACTTGCAGGATGAGTCAGTTGAAGTGTCAGTTCGAGGACGACAGGTCCTATCACAGCTCGACATGGATACAATACACAAATCGACAGAAAAAGCAGAAGAAACAATTGCAGCAGAGAAAATACAGAAGATTGACGACAGCCATTAATAGACTACTTGCAAACAGGAAACTTACCGGACGATAAGTCATTAGCCCATCAAATCAAGAAAAGAACTCTGTCTTACGCATTAATAAACAATACATTATACAGAAGGTCTTTTGATCATATGTGGCTAAGATGCCTGAGAGGGTCCGAGGCTCGTGAAATTGTTAAAGAAGTACATTCAGGACTTTGTGGCGCTCATCAGTCAGGTTCGAAAATGAAAATGAAGATTAAAAGACTAGGGTACTACTGGCCCTCAATGATGACCGACTGTATGAAAGTTGCCAAAAGTTGTCACCAGTGGCAAGTGCACGGAGTGCTTCTACACCAACCTCCAAATGTGCTAAATCTGACAATCGCGTCGTGGCCATTGGAGTGTTGGGGCACAGATATTGTGGGTCCGATAGAACCGCCTTCTTTAAGATGACATCGCTTCATTCTTGCAGCTACATATTACTTTTCTAAATGGGTAGAAGCTATACCACTCAGAGAAGTGAAGGCACACCACGTGCTACAATTTTTCAAGAACCAAGTTGTATACCGTTTTGGGGTATCACGCAGAATCATTTCAGATAATGGGTCAGCATTCAAAAGTATAAAGATCAACAATTTTGTCAGAAGACACAGGATAGATTGGCGATACTCAACGATCTATTACCGAAGAGCAAACGGCTTGGCTGAGGCTTTTAATAAAACTCTTGTTCAAATTCTAAAGAAAACTTTGGACGAAAACAAGAGAAATTGGCACGAGAAGTTGTTAGAAGCCTTATGGGCCTACAGGACAACTTTTAGGACTCCTACTCAGTCTACGCCTTATGCTTTAGTGTACGGGTCCGAGGTCGTCTTACCCCTTGAAGTTCAGCTTCCGTCACTCCGAATTGCAGTTGCAGAAAAGATCACTATAGAAGATAATGCCAGACTACGACTGGAAGAATTGGAAAGCTTGGAAGAGAAAAGACTTTCCGCACAACAGAATTTGGAACTGTATCAAGCCAAGATGATCCAGCCCCATGATAAACTGGTCCGTCCCAGGACATTCAAAGTCGGTGACTTAGTTCTTGTTCTCAGAAGACCTATTCTTGCACATCACAAGATAGGTGGTATATTTGAACCAATCTGGGAGGGACCATTTGTGGTCGAGACAGTCTACTCGGGAGATTCCTACCAACTGGTAAATTGTCGTGGAGAACGACCCAGGCTTCCAATCAATGGACGATATTTAAAGAAGTATTACACAACCTAATGTTTCGAAGGGTGGCCTCTAAAGCAAAATCTTATCCCTAGAAACATGGGTGAAGTGATCACTTTGTGACTGGGTCCGAACCCAAAACAAAATAAAATGGATGATAAAAAAAATCTCATCAACGAAAATGTTAAAAAGAAAACATGGGAAATCATAATAATAAAATGTCATTTTTTCCTCTTAAATCCATTCATTCATGATATTTCTTCATCCCTTCCTACTTTCTTTAAATTTAAAAGAAGTGAGTAAAATTTTTTAAGTGTTTTTCTTATTGTTCTTGTTCTTAGTACAGCCCCTGATCCTTTCCTTGTTTTTTTGCAGGGAAATGTCGAACGGGTGGTTGGTTCTAAACTTGAAAAATAGCGTGAGTCTACCACTTGATGAAAAGAGGGTGAGGGATGGAGCGGTGATAGAGATTGACTCAGACTTCACACCTGCCGGCTTACAATATGAAGAAAATGATTGGATCCCAATTAATTGAGAAGAACTTCACAGCCAGACAGTAATGAAAATAGGTGGCCTGAGCCACCAATCCAGCAACAAGAAAAGAAAAGCAAACACCACGCATGCAACCAGAGAAGATTGGAAAATTAAATCTGTAGTTGCCACAGCAGAGGGTAGGCATGTCAGTGCTGCAGCCGCAGAAATTCAAGGAGTAAGGAGAGCTACTCTCACTGCTACCCAGCGAAGGAATAAGAATCGTCGCATTCGCAAAATGCTAACCAAGTTAGCAGAAGATCAATATGAACTGACAGTGGATACTGTTAATACAAATGCTTCAAGAAGACCGGTTAGTCAGGAACCAGAAAGAAGAAAGTCAATTCCAAGAAGGTTGGAATAGATAAAAGAAATACCAAGAAAAGCAGAAATAGATTCGGTACCTCGACGCCGAGCATAAGTACCGGATCCGAAGAGTCTTGTTGCGAAAGCAACCCTGGAGGATGTCCCTACAGACACTATCTCCGAGGAGCCGAGACATGCAGAAGAACGTGCTGGGGTTGAGCCATACATCCCACAGTATGTTACTAGAGACCGAGGACTTCATATAATCCCGGAATACGAGCTGGAGAAAATGCAACTAGTTGAGAAGAAAACCTTTGAATACTTTGAAAGAATTGGAAACAAGAGAGTCAACATCTTGGAAGGCCTCGAGCTACGTACAGATGTTTTCTCAGATTATGAGCAACAACAAATTGTAGATTGCATCCTTGAATTCCCGAAAATGGGTCGATCTGGCTGCCTGAGAGAAAAGACATATTCATAACCTTGAAGATGGTTGTCGGGAAAGGGAAGAGTTACAATCCAATGCGGATGTTGCTACAATTTGGAGTTCACCCCCTTCTCCATTTCCCAGCGAGAGTTCAGGAATCTCCAGTCTTAGAAATATACCTGATACTCCCGAGCGGAAATTCTTCTACTTCATCCTAAGTTTGTCACTTGGACATCTATGTTGGTTTTGTTGATCTCTTTGGTCAACGCCAATACGCGCGATGTGCATGGTTAGCACACCACACCTATTGGGGGTCCATTTGTTGACCTCATTTTTGATGAGGTCTTTTTCTCCTCTCTTTAGTACTTAGGATCTAGCCTTAGGCTTTTCCTCTGACTAATCTTAGAGGATTAGGAGTGGAACCCACCAATTAGAAATTCAAACACCTCTTAACTCCCTGCAAACCCCACAAGCTTGATTATAGACCCCTAATCACCTAGAGGGTTGAAATCAAATGTGGAGGTTTAAAGGATGAGTTCCCCATAGGACTTCTTGGCCTTAGGAATACCCTGGATGGCCTGGTCTGGTGAGGGTTGACTTGCACATACACTACACTCTCACACACATTCCAATCCTAAAACCACACTCTCACCCAACTTGACTTCCTGACTCATGTAGGTAATTCACATGGATGGTCCTTAACCCCTAAGCCCCTGGCTAAGAGGGTTAGGAACAATATAGTGAATACCTAAAATGAGTCCTCTCATGGCTCTTATATGCTTTATATGGCTTCATGGCTCAACCAAAGTGATTCCATTTTACACAAATCTGATCACTCTTCATTATTCTAAAATTTCAATTTTTGACCCCCTGAGCCCTACACCTACTAAACCTACCAAATGCCCATGGAACTACCCAAAATTTACAAAATCACCTAAATTACCCAAAATTCATCAAAATCAATCCTAAACATTTCCCCCCACTCAAATTGATCATCCATAGCCAAAAATACCAAAAATTCCAAAAGTACCCCCATACCCTTCAAATACCCAAAATGCCCTTCTTAGCCCAAAAATCCAAAAATTCAGAAATTTCCCAAAAAATTCCAAAAAATCCCAAATATTCCCAATTTCATTTTGTTTAACTACACCATGGGCTAATTTTTCCAATTTACCCCACTTTTACCAAAACCCCCAATTTGACCCATTTTAAACCCAAGTGAACCCAATGTCAAACCAAACCACTTCAATTGACCTCAATCTTGGTCCAATTCAATTCTAAACTTTAGTTCAATATCCCAAATATCAATTTAGACCAAATCTAATTCCAATTTGATTGACATTTGAGCCCAATTTCAATTTGAAGCCTAAGGCCCAATTTTGGCCCATGACCTAAACCTAGCTCAAACCCACCCAATTCAACTCCAATTGGCCCCAAATCTTTTCTAAAACCTTCCTAACACCCCCATAACCAAAACAAAAACTTGATTTGCCCAAAATTTGAACCTAAACTCCACCCAAACCTAACCCAAAACCAAAATCCCTTAAATTTACCTAAGCTCAAACCTAACCCAAATTGTCCCAAATCCCAAAATCAAAGCCCAACCAAAGTTGAAAACTCTTTGTGACATTCCCATAAACATTTCTCAACATTAATTTTACATCAAATCCAATTTTAGCCCAACCTTAACTCAAGCTAACCCAATTTGGCCCACTTTGGCCACTTTAACTTAAAAGCCCAAATTCAACCCAATTCTACTCCAAATCACTCCAAATTGATTCAAAATCATTCATGAAAAATTCCCAAATTAAATTCAACACTTATTGGACCCAAGCCTTTACCAAACTTTCATCTTAAAATCTATTTTAAAATCCAAAAGCCCACTTCCCTAAACCATTTTAAAAGCCCATCTTCACTAAATTTCAAAGGCCCAAACTTCATGCTAAAGCCCATATGACATTCTTTTCATCACCCCATTAATTGATATCATCCCTTAAGTCCTAAATCAACCATCAAATAATCCTAAATCCTAAATTAGGCCTCATGCCAAAATCACCCATAAATCCCAAAAATTCAAAACCTTCTTTCATGTAAATGTCCAAGCTTTGTCCCAAGCCACATGGAGCCATGAGCAAGCCATTTACAATCCATATGAAGCCATGGAAGGTTTGACATGTGACCAAGCCATTAATGGCAAAAGGAGGGCCCCCTTTCTTAATCCTTCATTAAGCCTTTTTAACCATAACCATGTCACACACTAAACCAAGTTTAGCCACCTCACCATGGATGAAGACTTCACCACTCCAATTCAGCTGACCTAAATGATTCCCTCAGCCCAAATCAGAGCTTGGAAGGGTGCACCAAACCCAAATCCATGCATTTGACCAAACCAAGCCCAAAATGAGCCCTTCCCCCTTCCACTTTGATTCAACTCCTTTACACTTGGCATTTGCCAATTGAACTCATAAACCTCAAGCACTGACCTCCCTGATGACAACAGTGACCTGACCCTGGCCAGCGAGCCACCAGGCCGCCGGAAAACACCATGACCGAGAGCTCCAAGTGAGCCAAACTTTTTAATTCTCCCTTGCTTACTTGTCTCAACCCAATTGAACACCATGGTTGTTCTTCTCTTGCATGGAGCAGCTGATCCCAAGCCCTAACTCCCCCTGTGAGGCCCTCCAGCCATGCCTATTTAAACACCACCTCCACTCGGCCATGAGAGGTGCTGAACAAAAACTTAACAAAACTCTGCCAAAATTGCTCCAGGACCTTCTCCCAACCTAGAGCAATTGATCCCCAGTGTCCATTTGCCCTAATCCCCATTAACAGAGCCCAATTTCTCAGTCAAAAGTCCACCCAAAAAATAGGACACTTCACCACAGTGAGCCAATCCTGAAATTGATTGACTCTACACCTTCACCAGACCAAGAGGAGAAGTTCCCTAGCAAAAGCCCCCTCACCAGGCTAGCCATTGCTTCCAGCCTCCAAGCTTTGTGATCGGCCTTGGTCACTTTTGTACCTAGGCATTTCCCTAGAGCAAGAGACTTCATCTGGAGCTTGATTAGACTCAATCGAGGGTGACACAACCCTCAGATTGAAGCTTCACTTCTCTGAGCAAAGGTATGAACTCACTCTTCCTCCCGAGCTTCTGGAGATTCTCCATTTTGTTTGAGTCGATTTCAATGCATGTTTACCTTATGGATGTGTTCGTCTCTTCAAGACTAATCCATAGAGCATAAGAACACAACAATCCATTGAGAATCGAATGAATTCTTAGGGTTTTAGTGTGGACGGTCACGAATGCACACCAGTCGTAGACGATGACCAGGAACCGTTGGATCGCACGTGTATCAAGTGGATGGTCGAGATCAAGCCGGACAGCGCAATGGTACGTGAATGGCGGGCCCCTGTAGAGCTGACTCAGATGGCGGCGCTGAATTAGAACACGCCGCTTGGCCTTTCGGAGCTGTTGAGGATTGTGTGGCGCCGCATGGATAAGTAGAAAAATAGGGTTATTTTCTATTTATATAAATACCAGAATTTCAAAAATTCATATCTTTGTATAGAAAAATCACAAAAATAAAAAAAATACCCACTTGCTCAGTGAATAGAGGAGAATAGTGTGGAAAAGAAATCAAATTAATTGGATGAGTATTTTATTTTTAATAATTTATTTACTTATTTTAATATTTTGATTCTTCATTTGCATAGACAATTCACCATGACATGAGACCATAGGGCTTTTGAAGCCTCTGATCTTGGGAACATTCCCTGAATTTTTCAAGGTCAGAGGCCATCTCTGTGAAAAGTTATTGAATTTTCAATTTCATGTCACTGTTTTAGGTATTTTAATTTCAATAATTAGCATGTTATGAAATAAATTCTAGGAAAATTTGATGATGTTCCTTAGGACTAGAGGACCCTATGAAAAATATATTTTGAGTTAATTCATTCATAATAACCTTAATTGGCCTAAACCCCTAAAATTAAATTTGAATTAACTAAGGTTAATCACACATCAAATTGACTTGAAAATAATTCTCCACTGATTTCTAAGGTCAGAGAGACCTCACATAAAAATTTGAAATCAATTGGACCTAATTAACCCTATCAAATGGATTAATTATGCCTCGAAACCAAAATGCAACTTTAAAAATTCATAACTCCAAAAATACTTTTCAAATATTCACAAAAATGGTTTTGGGGCTTCTCTGATATCAGGGGAGTTTAGGAAAATCAAAATTGGAATTTTCTAAAAACGTTGATTTTTCATAATATTTTAATATTTTAATAATAAAAAATAATAAAAATCATAAAAATATTAAAAATCATAAAAATGTCACATTTTTATTCCTAATCACTTAGGAATAAACCAAATATTTTCCCTAAGTCCCTAGGGTAAGATATTGAATTTTAAAGGCTTAATGTATTTTTTAATATTCAAAAAATGAGTTTTCAACCTTTTTCACTAAAATAATTCCTATAAATCAAAGAAAAATTAGAAAATTATAAAATTTATTTCGCTGAACTCCTTGAGGTCAAAGAGATTTAAGAAAATATAAAATCTATTTTTTAACTTTAATTTTATTTTATAATTAATTAATACTCTAAAATTCAAAATAATTATCATAAATAAAATTTAATTCGAAAAATCACCAAAATTGGTCGAAGTGGTCCTCTGGTCATTAGGAACATTCCATAATTTGCTTAAGGATAGAAACTTTTCCTTAGTCATGCTATTTAATTTTCTTTCAAAAAACCCCTATTTTCTACTAAAAATAATTATATAAATAAATTAAATTCAGAAAAATCACATTTTCTCCTCTAATATCTTAATTCACATGTAAGTGAGGTGACATAAAAAATTGAAACTCATTTGAGCTCACTTTAGTGAGTTATGAAATAAATAAGCTTAAAAGGGCATAAAGGTAATTAAAAATTTTAACCCTTAATTAAAACTTTAGGTTTAATCAAGATGGGGGGTAAAATATTTGATTTTAACTTTCTCTTGGATGATTGAAACTTAGGAAAATTAAGGGGTAGAAACCCACTAAACATTTTGAAAATATCAAAAATGAAACTTTAATTAATTAAATAATTTAAATTTTGGAAATAATATATTTAAATTTGGATCATTAAAAGAGGGATATTATTAAGAGGATATTTATTCATTAATTTAAAAATCCCTAAATAAATCACTTTAACAATACTTAATTCTTAATTAAAAATTAAAATAATAATCCAAATTGATAATTAAAATTAACAATTAAATTAAATTAAAACTAAAACTAAATTAAATTAAAACAAAAATTAAATTAAATTAAATTAAATTAAATTAAATTAAAATTAAATTAAACTAAATTAAAATTAAATTAAATTAAAATTAAATTAAAATAAAATTAAATTAAAATAAAATTAAATTAAATTAAAATTAAATTGAATTAAATTAAATTAGAAAATCATTTAACAACAAACCTAAATGAAATCATTAAGAATTAAATCTAAAATAATTTGAATACTATTCCAAACTTAAAATTATTAATTAAAACCTCATTATTAAATTAAAACACTTTAAACCATTAACTCAAACTTTTAATTAAGAATGATTAAAAATCTCGATAAACCAACTTACCCTTAAAGGCTTCAATTGTTATAACTCTTAAATAGAGTATTGAGTGAGATGTCACTTCATTCATCAAGTAATCAAGTACCTAAGTTCATTGAGGAAGAAACAAAATTTAACTAAACTCTTGGATGATTAATTCACCTGTACAACTAAATTTAGTTGGACTCAAAACAATCCCAAAAATATTGAAAAGATGTTTAGGACTTGTCCTAAGCACTTCCTCAACATGACGGGATGTTTTAGAAGAACAACTGAATTTAATTGTTCTTTGATGAAGAAAATCATCCATAAACAAAACACAAGAACCTAGACGTCATAGGAGATGACTAGTTATAGGATTAGGAATTTGGTTGACAACCAAAACCCTTCCCTTAGCTTTACCTAGGTACTTGTTGAAACATTTAAATGCCTTAACATGTGTTTTAAGTGCAGCTTGGGATGACGGGAAGACCCTCCAGGTACGCTTTTATTTTATTGCAATTTACTTTATTGCAATTTACTTACATGCACTGTACTTTACTTTTCTTGCATGATAAATAAGACTGTTGCATGAAAACCAAAACCTTTAGGATAGTCCCTAATCTGAAACCAAAACTAAATTAAAAGTCATTGCAAGATAAAATTCACCACCACAATATTCTAAAATATAAAATAACTTAAAATTTAATCACAAACAGAACAACAAAACTACAATTACAACTAAATTAAAACTTCTCGCTGAATGATCTGGAATACCTCGGATGATGTAACCCACGTGTTGCTAACGGGATTTCCCACGGTCTAAATGAAAGTGTGGAACTCATTTAGTTGAGTTTAGCAAATTCATCTGAACTAAGTGAATTCAATGAAAATAACGGTGTCGGGATGACGGAACCGTAGGATCTTAATCGGTTATGTTTAATTAACTTTAACATTTGATTTAATTAAAATATTAAAAACACTTGGATTTTAAGATTTTCTCTAAACCAAAACACTTCTCTCATCTCCTGATTTATGACTTCTAAAACTAAACCTCTGCAACAACAAGGAGCTTGGAGCATAGTGGGCAGCACGGCCATCGTCGTCAGCAAAACTGGAATCTACTTCAATAAAACCTTTCTTAGAATTAAATAATAAAGCCATAGGATTTCGAGGTAGTTTTCCTAGTGCAACATAAATCCTCAGCTCTTCGTTAGGCATTTGCATGATCATGTCATGCAAATTAAGCCCTAACTGGTCTTAGGATTCCGAGGTAGTCGACATAAACCCTCACATCTTCGAGGCTATTTGTATGATCATGTCATACGAATATAAGTCCTAATTAATTAAAATTGGCAAGATTGCAATATTAAAAAAATTCTTAAAATGAAGCCAAACAATAGGATAGTTTGGGAAGTTGCCAAGATTCTTCTGCTTCTCCTACTTCTCTTCCTTTGGATTCTCAAAATAAACTGTTCCAAACTTGATCCATTTCCTATTGAAATCCCAAAATTCAATCCTTTGAAAACCTTAAACTTTGAAATTCTTGAGAGCAAAACCACTGATCATTATCGAGATTTTTCTTAAATGATTCCCGTTATTTAAGATGTAATTAACTATAGGGGCTTGCCCTTATAGGGAAGTTTAAGAACCCAGGTAATATAAACCCTGTTTAATTTCTTTATATTAAACAGGGAACTTGTCGGCTTATAAAATTGGTTCGCAGACCAAACGGTTGTCACAAATCATTTAGTTTATTTAATCGAGCCCCATCATCAAGCAGTGTGTCTATTCCTCGGGATAAATACACGGTTTGTGATGCGGTGCTCCTTTATATAAACTATTCGGGATGTGAGATCGATTTAATTTCATATCTTAAAATTTTCAAATTTAAAATTATTTTCAAAATAAAATACTACTTTCTAAATTATATATATATTTAAATTAAATTTAAAATCTAAAAAATTCGCCTACAATTTCTGTAGGCGACCCCTTTTCAAAAATACAACACTCAACTTAAAAATAAGCTGCACAGGGCCCATGACAAATTGGTTCGTCCTAGAGTGTTTTTAATCAGTGAATTAGTTTTAATTCTACGAAGACCTATCCTCGCTCATCAAAGAATAGGTGGAAATTTTGAACCTATATGGGAGGGCTCGCATGTAATTTAAAATACATATTGGGGAGGATCTTACAAATTGGTAGTCTGTCAAGCAGAAAGGGTTTTAACCCAATTAACGATCATTCCTTGAAAACAAATTATGCAACATAAAGATGATGAACATTTATAAACTGGGAAAACTATGAATAAAATGGCAAATGAAATTTCTGACAATCAATGACATTCTTTAAATATTTCCTTTTGTTCAAATAACATGTGTTTGTGAACATCATTTCTTAACAATAATGAATTTCATATTGAAGAATTAAATTGAAACTTGGTCTGATATGTTTCCATTAACATGTTGGTTGCAGGAAAATGTCAAACATCAAACTCCTATTAACTTTTAAAAGTGGAACGTGTTTGGAATTGGACCACTGATGTATAGAGGAAGGATTAAGGATCTACTTTGACTTTGACATGACACAAATCAAACTGTTATATAATGGACATTGTTGTCTATTGTGAAAGCTGAAAGGGAATTGCCTATGCTGGAGTTCAGGACCCAACTACCAGACATCACTGAAGAAAAATTGAAACCAATGGGTCATAAAATATAACTTGACTCTGAGTGATTAAAGTCACTGGTAGTCGCTGCAACTCTGGGGATCATAGAAGCACTCGTTGCGGGAGTCAATAAATTGACAACAGGATTGACTCGGGCCCAGAGAAGAAATAAAATAAATGACTAAAATAGATTGAAGAAAAATAATAACAAAATGTGAAATTTATGGAGGAAAACTCTTCTGGATTCAAATTTCTGATCTCTAAAGATATACCTAGAGAGGTATATCTTGTTCTGGGAGTAGAGAATCTAGATCCTGAAGAAAATGAAGCAGTAGAAAGGACAATTTTTGCACCAACCTTATATATGTTTGTACTCGACCTCATGACATCAGATAAATCTACTGACAGACAGATTATTTCTTTAGAAGAATTGAGGTGCATTCAAGCTCTCAGACGATAATCTTTTGAACAATTCAAACATTTCAATGATTGAACCACAAACATCCTGGAAGGTATTAAATTAGTCACGAGAGTCTTCGATGAAGATGAGCAAGATGCCATTGTTGAACATATAATGGAAGCTCGAGATCTTGGACGAGCTAGAAGATTGAAGAAGAGAACATTTTCTGAGCCCAATAAAGGGATACATGGCAAAGGGCGAGTAACTATCCAGTGTGGATGTTGTTACAACTATGATAAAGATAAAGATGGGAATCCTCCTGAAATTTTGTAACATGAACTTGTAGACCCGATGCCTATAGTTATTGTTCAAATCATAAGACGACTGGTAGCTTAAGATATAATACCACATAGTTTCATTCCAAGCAGGTGCATTTTCAACATTTATGAAGAAGGGGATTGCATCCCACCACATATTGATAGTCATGACTTTGAGAGACCTAGTTGTACGTTGTCACTCTTGAATAGATGCTCTATCATGTTTGGAACAGAGATAAGTATTATGAGACCATGAGAATTTTGTGGGTCGTACCAGATTCCCCTTCCACATGGAATAGTCCTGGTCTTAAAAGGGAATGGAGCTGATGTTGCTAAATATTGTCCAGTTTGAGTAGACAACAGATCTCGATTACACAACGAAGAATGCATCTTGACAAATGAACGATCAGTTATAAACCTGTGCTAGAGCTCGAGGGATTAAAACCTTTGGAACTACCCTTACCTTATAAATATCCAAACACATGTTTCATACTTGACAGAAAAATTCTTGAAGTGTTAGATATTTTTGGTAGGCCTAGCAGTATCCAGAGTTATAAAGATGATACAAGGATAATGTGACTTCTGATGTAATGTTGTACTGACAGTTTGTAATGTGTGACATGTGATATATGATGTACTGTTGACTGTTATCAATAATGTACATTTTCTTTGGTAGTGGAATAAATTTTTGAAAGATATTCCCCAAATGTAAATAACACATCGGCGGGTCCAAAAATGCCAAAATGAACACTTTAAATTAAAAATCACATAATAAACAACTCGTGACAATAAACATTAGATTTATCCTTCGATCTATACAGGTCAATTCTCCAACGGATACATTCTTGTTCATGTGTTCTTCACACATAACTCCTACTATTGGATATAAGACCCTTCCTGACACGAAAATATGGCATTCCGCTAGCTCTCTCATGAGAAAGGTTATAAGTCGCATAACATTTCTTCTCAAAACCAACAATACCGACATTCAACATCCATGAGAAATACTTTAAGACCTCCTCAAATGGAATACAGTATCTACTCTCTCTCTTTGAAAAAGGATATAAGTTGTATAGCATTCATTCTCAAAATTGACATATTGACATTTGACATTTCTGAGAAGTGGTATGGTATCCACACACACTCTCTCTCCTGTTATTGGATAAAAGACAGAGACACTAAAATATGACATTCCTTTAATTATTTCTTCGAGAAAGGATATAAGTCATACAACATTCATTCTCAAAATTGACATATCGACATTTGACATTCCTGAGAGATGGTTTGACATCCACTCTTTCTCCTTAGTTATTGGATATAAGGCCCTTCCTAACACGAAAGCTTGACATTCCTTTAACTCTTTCTTTGAGAAAGGATATAAGTCATATAAAATTACATCTCAAAACTAGCATATCGACATTTGATAATTCTGAGAGATGGTATGACATCTACTCTGTCTCCTCAGTTACTGGATATAAGACCCTTCCAAACACTGAAACTTGGCATTCTTTTAACTCTTTCTTTGAGAAAAGGATAAAAATCATACAAGATTCCTTCTCAAAACCAACATATCGACATTTGACATTTTAGAAAGATGATATGACATCCATTCTTTCTCCTCAGTTATTGGATATAAGACCCATCCTAACATGGAAACATGACATTCGTTTAACTCTTTCTTTGGGAAAGGATATAAGTATCCAAGGACTCCTTTGCAAAACCATCGTATAGAAATTGACATCTCTAAAAAATAGTATAAGACCTCATTTAATGGAATATGACATTCATTTTCTTTTTAATCATTGAAAATAAAATTTCTCTGACAATAAACCGACAACTTTATTAGTTTATCATCATCAATTCAGTCAACGCCAATATGTGCGGCATTCTTATTAAATATTCCACACATATTGGAGGTCCATTTATTGACCTCACTTTTATGAGGATCATTTATAAATCATCTTGAGAGAGGAAGTCTACCATTATTGCCTCACAAACCTTACAAATGTTAACTAAACCCTAATGTCGTGTGTAAAACCCTAATCAAGCCCTTTTAATTCAAATCTTAATGAAAACTTAAAAATGATCAAATCAGCAATGACAACCCTGATCTGATCAACATTGACCAAATAGGTCAACCTTTGACCCAAATGGTCAAATTAGGTCAAAATGATCAATCCTTGACCCAATGACCACCCCATTGACCAAACTAGTCAACCTTTGACCCAAATGGTCAAATTAGGTCAAAGTGGTCAATCTTTGACCCAATGACCACCCCATAGATCAAGTTAACCTTTGACCTAAATGTTCAAATTAGGTCAAAATGGTCAATCCCCATTGACCAATCTGGTCAACCTTTGACCAAAATGGTCAAATTAGGTTAAAATGGTCAATCTTTGACCCAATGACCACCCCATCAACCAAATAGATCAACCTTTCACCCAAATGGTCAAATTAGATCAAAATCAATCCTTAACCCAATGACCACCCCTCTAAACTGGTCAACCTTTGACCCAAATGGTTAAATTAGGTCAAAATGATCTATCCTTGACTCAATGACGATCACATTGACCACACTGGTCAAGCCTTGACCTAAATGATTAAAATTTTGTCAAAATGGTCAATCCATGACCTAATGACTGTCACATTGACCAAACTGGTCAACCCTTGAACTAAAAGGCCAATCCTAGCCAAAATTGTTAATATATGACCTAATGACCCCATTGACCACCAGGTCAACCTAGACACCAAATTGGTCAAATTTGAATCATTTGATAAATTCAAGACATTAAAATGATCTAACATAATAATTTGGTCAACTTTTATCAAACTTAGGATATATCACCCTATGACTAATCGAACCTTCAAGTAGTCAAATTAATCATTGGAGACACCCTTAGACTAACAATGGTCAACATTGGTCAAACATTGTCCACCAAGTCAACCATTGTCAAATTTGGTCAAATTCATCAATTTAATCAAAACTTGATATTTTCATCAAAATATTTTATTCTCTTAATTAATTAATCTTTTAATTATTTAATGAAGAGTAAATCTAAGGATCATAAGACCTAGGATTTAAATATAAAAGTATGGTTTAAGCTCATTACAAGAGAAATCAATGAAATTATTAAAATCATACTTCAAGTCTAAATCTTAAATTCAATCCATGAGAAATCACTAATGGATTACCATGACATATAGGACCTCTCATAACATGGCACGACCCATAAGAAAACCTATGAGCCACCATGGTTAACCTAGGTTAAAGCTCATCATGACACGATCATGAAGAGGGTAAAAAACGGTGTCACACCTTTATGAATTGCGTAAGGAAGATATGTATGAGTCATGACTCACCTTACAAGCCACCCAATAGAGAGAAAATAAGGCTCGAGTCATCCGTACATCATAGGATGAGATCATAAACACCAAATTTGAAAATTAAAATAAAATAAATGTTTATGTGCCATGCTTTCACAAAGCCATGGATGATATGTTAAAATATGTGGATGAATGTTAACTTACTCAATTTTGAATCACCATGCACCTCCTTCCCACCCAGTGAACATGAGCTAAGTCCATTTCATTAAATGGAGATCTCATCATGGCTACTCATGGAAACAATGCAAGAATGAGCCTATGTGTAACTCCTTCTTCACCCTATTGAATGGCCTTGTGAATACACATAGGGAAGACTGATTCAGCTCAAATAAGGGAGGCTAACCTAAGAACCTCCCCAAGTGAAACCAAGCAGATTTGGGATCACCCTTGGCTCCCACAAGCCTAGAAATAGGCTAACCTGAGAACACCCAAGAGAGGAATAAACAAGCTTACAGCCTATATACCTTGAACCACCTAAGACCAAATTTGCTCTCTGAACCCTAAGGAATTAATTCCCTTTGGATTCAACTCCTGAAAACCAATGGTTTGACCTAATTTCTGTACTCTAAACAGGATAATTTTTCAGTTTGAAATGAAGTTTCTCAAAACCTAAAATTAACTCCTCTAAAAGCTTCCAAGAGCCCTTCGAAGACCAGCACAATCAAAATTGACCCTTCTCATAGGCTCTATCCTATTGTTCCACCTTCAATTTCCAAACCGTGACCAACTCTGATAGAACTTGTATTGAGACCCAAATTCACCTTAAATTGAGTTATGGACAAGCTCTCTGATGTCAAGATGAAGCTCCCCAACCATTCAAATCGAGTATCCATCAATTAACACCAAGTTATAGTTCATTTGACCTATTTTTGGCTCGAGTTTGGTACTTTAAGGAACAAATCAATTCACAACCCATACATCATCGTATTGATACGTTCTTCATCTTCAGATGAAGCTATAGGAACAAATTTCACTAATATCCATGACGAAATGAGTAAGATCTCATGTCTTGAACATGGACGGTCTGCAGTTTATAACACCTTTGGGATGATGACCCGATGTCATCCATTTCCGTGTATTGGAAATGGACAGCTCTGATCGAGCCGGACTACTGATTTATCCATATGACACACATAAAATAGTAAGCCAGCTCAATGTTGCATGGACGAGCCCGCAAATCAGAATCCGCCTCGTACGTTTTCGACACCTCTGAGGTTTGAGCTGGCACTGAGTCAGATGATAAGTGGATAAAATGAATTATATATTCCAAAGAATCCTATTAAACTTTAAAATTTCATATCTTTGTATAAAAAAATCCACAAAAATAAACCAAAAATATCCTCAGACTCGGAGTGATGAGGAGAAAATTATAAAATCAAAATCTTGATTTAATGATTTATTTTTAAATTTTAATTAATTAATTAATCTTTAGAGTAATTTAATTATTAAAAATTAATTATATATCTAAAAATTATGAAATTGTCACAGAATAATCCTTTCATACTTAGAAACATTCTGTGATTTTTGCAAGGGATGGAAAAATCTCTGAGACAGGCTTATCCATTTTCCATGAAACTTTGTAATTAATTTTTAAAATAATTATAAAAATGAGGAAGTGGAAAAATTAAATTCAAAGTTGGTTAAGTACTTTTGGGTGACAGATTTAAACCCCAAAAAGACAAATCATAGCCTCTTAAAAATTTAAAATGACAATTTTGTCTTGGGGTTAAACATATTAATTATAAATTAATATTTTAAACCCTAAAAATACTTTTAAAATTGAAAACCTCCCCATGCATAGCCCATTCCAAATTGGACTAAGTCAATTTTGAGTCTAACTCCCAATAGACGCAAACTAAACCCTAATTAGGTCTAAGACACCAATTAGACCTAATTAAACCCATTAAACCTTAACTAAATTAGGATTAACATCATAAACCCTAATTAGGTCTAAGATGCCAATTAGACCTAATTAAATCAAGTTAAGCCTTAATCACATGACGTTTAACTTAATAAACCCTAATTAAATCAAGTTAAGCCTTAGTCACAGTAGGTTTAACTTAAGAAACCCTAAATAGTTCTAAGACACCAATTAGACCTAATTAAATCAAGTTAAGCCTTAATCACATTAAGTTTAAACTAATAAACCATAGAAAGATCTAAGACACCAATTAGACCTAATTAAATCAATGTAGGCCTTAATAACATTAGGTTTAACATAATAAACCCTAATTAGAGCTAGGACCAATTAGACCTAATTAAATCTAGTTAAGCCTTAATCAAATTAGGTTAAACATAATAAACACTAATTAGGTATACGACAAAATTAGCTTAGTTGAATCAAGTTAAGGCTTAGTCACATTAGGTTTAACAATAAATCCTAATTATCTCTAAGACACAAATTAGACCTAATTAAATCATGTTAACCCTTAAACACTTTAGGTTTAACTTAATAAACCCTAATTAGGTCTAAGACATTAATTAGACTTAATTAAATCATGTTAAGCCTTAATCACATTTGGTTTAACTTAATAAACCTTAATTAGGTCTAAGACACCAACTAAAAAAAATTAAATCAAGTTAAGCCCTAATCACACTATGTTTAACATAATAAACCCTAATTAGATCTAAGACATTAATTAGACTTAATTAAATTAAGATAAGCCTCAATCACATTAGGTTTAACTTAATAAGCCATAATTAGGTTTAAGACATTAATTAGACTTAATTAAATCATGTTAAGCTTTAATCATATTAGTACTTAATAAATCCTAATTAAGGCTCCCATGATTAGGCCTAATTAAACCTTTTAAACATTAATCAAATTAGGTTTAAATAAACTTTAACCTAATTAGACATAAGCAAAATTAGGTCAAATTAATAAATTAAACCTTAAATAAATTTGTTTTAATTAACCTTAACCTAATTACTCTTAACTACAATTAAGTCCAGATAATTAATTAATCCTTACTCAAATTAGGTTTAATTAACCATAACCTAACATAATTAGACATAACCACAATTAAGTCTATTTAATCTATCAGAAGGAAAAAAGTGAAGCGAACAAATTATTTCCAGAATATACCTGGTGAAATGCTGGGAGATTGGTTACAAAGTGTGAGAAGATGGCAGGTACATGACTCAAGCTCAGAATGAATAAGTCCAATACCAGGAACACGAACAATTCCTAGGTTTGGGCCAAGGTTTAGGAGCCAGTTGATTGAAACCTTGTTCTGTAAATCAGCTCGTATTTCTCAAGAGTGCCATAATGCCACACATACATAATGATCACGAAGATAAAAGGAAGCTATAGGAACCCAAGCTCCCTCCCGAAACTTGATGATGGCGACGGAAGTAGAGAGCCTCAATTGTGCCAAAAGAAAATGATGAAGCATATGGACATGAAAATGTTACAGCACCAGCAAAGAATGATTACTAGAGACATCAGGCAGGTGGTGACCATGACAAGTTATGATTGCCAGCCCTGTTGTGTAAAAAAGGAAAAAAAAAGGTTAAGGTGGGTGAAAAACAATGGAAACTATCCAGACATGATAACAGGAAATAGTGCTCATTTCCCCAATCATCATATAATATTTTTGATGTGGTCTGAATTAAACTACTAGACTTGTGAATTTGTGATCCGGAAGTCAACAAAAATATAAGGAATGCGATATCTGGAAAAAATATTAAAAGTTTGTAAGCAGGATAGAGAGCATCAGGCAATGGGGATATGCTTGAAAAAAAGTGTTAGAAAAATTCATTTGAGTAAATTAACTAACTTGCATAGCTTGCATAATCGATAATGCACTCAGGGTAGTTTATGGGCAAGTTAGTATTAAACATCATCTTAAATGTAAACATGCTATCTACTACCCGTTGGAATGCATATGAATACTTCAATTAAAGTTGCAAAGAAATTGTTGAATAAAGCTGTTAAGAGGAAAAACTTGTCCTTACAAAAGAACTTTGTGCTTATAAAAATGCCACTTAGAACTAGAAATATGACAGGTAACAACTTCCTTGGGGAGCACAACATCCCGAGAAGTAACGATCTACTTGAATATTTTCACCATGTTCATGAAAAATCGAATTGCTAGCAATATGAATGGAAATAATGATTATCACAAATCAATGTCATAAGCTAAATGACAGAAAATCAAATTCTTCTAAATAGCCTCTGATGTGGTAACTTCAACGTGGGGCCCACAATCACAAGAGGCAGATCCAAGCTGAGCCCACATGCACAAGAAATGGACCAAGATGTGTCCCAAAAGCATCAAGATGAGACCCACTACTAGAGCACGATATAGGAGAGCTGTTTCACATTTTGGTGGAAAAGTTCTCTGAGCCAAATAAAAAAAATTAAAATTAGGAAATTTCATGTATTTTCGTATGTATTAAGTTGTTATTGTATTTATTTTATGTAATTTATGCAAATTATGTAATGGGCATATATGTACGATGAGTGCGTGTAAAAGCCCAAAGTGTGGTGGGTTGACTTGTATGCTAACAATGGGTAGCTAAACTGTTATGACCTGCCATAGATAGTGGAGAAGTAGGTGAGTAGTCGTGTGAGTGAGTGGAGAGAGTGAGCGAATGAAAGCAGCGGGTAGTTATCAAAGTAGTAGGGGTAATGCGGTGTGGGTTTGTGTGTATTGTAAATTTTATTTAAAGTTATTGTGTGGAATGAATGTATGATGTTGTGAAGAAATTTTAAGAGTTTAAAGAGGAAGACTTATGGTCTTGTTTGGGATAACTTTTACGCTGTTTTGCTTTTCAGACCGACATCACAGTTCTGTTTGGGGAATTGATTTATTGCTGTTTTTTAGAAATTTCTGTGGCAGAAAGCCGTTTTTTAATTTGAGCAAATAGTGTGGTGGTTGCCAGAAAACTATAGTCTGAAATTTTGAAACTAAAATAAATTTGTAATAGCCACCACATTTTAAAAACAATTTCTTCTACAGCAGTTTCATAGCTGCCTCTTCAAACAGCTGCAGTTGCCCAAAATTAACCCTTAAATGGTGGACGGGCTTGGTGGCTTCTTCAAAGGAAATAACTTGGTGATCATTACTCACCACTAGACTTTGGAGATCCATGTTATTTTTTTTTCCGACATTTTTTTATGATTTCTTTATGTAAAGTGTTTGTGTTGTTAAAATATATTTTGAATTATTTTGTTTCTTTTTTTTTTCCATTTTCATCCTGCCTAAATCATTTTTAATCCCTATTACAATGGTTTGCCAGAATTATGCCTAATCCTAACTAGTTAGTATTTTGGTTCTATTAAGGTGACCTAATCAACTTAAGAGAAATTCCAAAATTTCTAGAATTAATCTACATCCCTTATAGATTATTTTCATCTTTTTGTGATATTTTAATTTTATTTTATTGCGTCTACGACATTTGTATGCTTTATCATTTCATTAGTGGATATTTCTCCTTCTATCTTCATTTTGTTGTCCTCATCTTTATTGAGTTCATTTTCACACTCATATTTGAAAATATATATTTGTTACCTAGCTTTTAGGCTTGCGATAATTTGATAACTTGAAACAATCAATCCTACACTCAGTGCTTCATTAGACTTTTTGACGATTGCACTCCCTTACTCAAGCTTTTTATGAACTATGGGATAAACTCCTTTGACCCTATGTTTTCCGCTTTAATCAGGCTTGTTGAAGAAGATAATTCATTTAGTTTCATTCACCTATCAATACAATTTTTTTTTTTCATAGTTATTATATGAGATGTATTAGGATTGATAATTTGATGAAAGATTCTATTGCAAGCATATAATGAATGAAATTGAATGTGTGTGAGAATTATGTAGTATTAACAAGATACAACAATAACAGCCTTTATCTCAATGGTACCATCCTATTTTCATGTATCCATGGTCGGCCCGAGTAGAGCGTTGAACGACGTTTCGAATCAATTATGTGAAATTTTGCGGTTGTCTTTGCCAAGTCACCGGTCTTCATTAGTAGTGTTATTGATCCGAGGGCTCTTTCTCCTTTACGGTTGAATCCTCTTAATAACATTTTGTCGGCTTCGAGCTCGCGAGCATCAATTTCCAAATATGCTAGTGTTCGAAGACTCATTATATTGATTGATGCTCCTGGATCCACCAATACTCTGGAGAGCGTAAACTTCCCAATTGTAACTGAAATGTACAACGGTCGGTTGTGGTCTGCTGTCCCAAGTAGTAGGTCATTGTCCGTGAAGGTAACACCTCGCTGTTCCTTTAACGAGCAAACCTCATCTAAGGAATCTCCGGCCATTTGAGCCAAGCAAATTTTTGGATCAAGTAAGGCCTTGATCAGAGCTTCTCTCATCTCCTTTGATAAGATGAGAGCGTCGTAGATGCTCAGTTTGGTCGGTAGTTTCCTAAGATGGGCTAGCACGTTGTAGTCCACTTTATTTTCATGTGTTTCGGCTTCTTCTTGAATGGGTATTTCTTCTGCCGGGGTTGGTTCTTCTTGAACAACCACCTGCTTTCCTTTGTCCTTTGGACCCATTCTCGGAGGTAGGACTCTTCCACTTCTTAAGTTAACTTCTGTAATTTCCTCCGAATCTAGTGTTGAGCTTGCTTGGTGTTTCTTCTCGAATCGGAATGACGGGTTCTTCCGGATTAGCTTCGGAGTCTGAAGGCTCTAACTCTATTGTGACTGGAGCTCCTCGAAACTCGCAAATGGATTCATTGCTTATTGAACTCTCGTAGCCTTCTTGATGGATGTCTTCTTCGTCATCGTGATCGTCGAGATTGTGTATGATTTGAGAATTGTCATTTGTATCGAAATCGATGTCCGGATTGTCGCTAGTTACGTAATCGTTAGAAACGATCAAAACGTAGCCAACGTCATCACCCTTATCATTATATGATCCCACTGAAGTGAGCAGATAATCATACAGTGTCAGAGGTTCGAGGGATTTCTCCCCCGAATCCGAAACAACTACCCTAGGATAAGCAGCCCCCAGTCTAGCCTTAGGAGCCTCGGTCTTTTCTTCTTCGTTGATTTTCTTTTTCTCTTCAATCGTCTCCTGTTGAGGTGGTTCCTCTATCGCAAGTGACAGTGTCGGCTTAGCAGGTCTCGAACTTTGAATTGAAGCTCGCACCGAAGGGGTTTGGATGCTGTCTAAAATCTTTTTCGAAGACCTTGTCCAAGCGGTAGTCCTCCATCGTCAGTCATATAGGGATCTATTGTAATGATGGGATCAGTTGAGACAACATTGACGGAACCTCCTTTCTGGGGTTCCTTCATGTACTCCTTCGGGATTGTTATATTCCCTTTCCGAAGGTTGTCATTGAGCCGACTTTTGAAGGTAATGCAATCTTCTATCTTGTGTCCAAGCATCTGGTGATAAGGGCAAAAGTTGGGATCACTTTTCTTGTTGACTTCCTCCGGTCTCTTAGGCTCGCGCATTGGAAATCCGGAGTTTTCATCGGACTACGGAATATTTTCGGCACTCGCTTCATTCTTGAATGGATATTCCCTGCTCGAAGCTCCCTTAATGTACGTTGCGGACGAGGTGGTTGTTCATACTCGTGGAGATGACCGATAGTCTGGGTCGGGGTTGTTGATAATTCTGTTGAGGTTGCTGTGGCCGTTCGGACGATATTTGTATCGGTTGCTTGCCTTTGTCGACTGCTGCAACGTCTCGGATTTCTTTTCAAAAGTCTTCACAGGCTTTTGCTTGTCTGTCTTATCGGCAAAACTTAATTGCTTCGCCTCCTCTTGCAAGCTCCCGGCCTTGCTTAACAACTTCTCGAAAGTCTTAATAGTGAATCCTTTGAGGAGAAGTGCTATCGGGCCATGAATGCTCTTAAGTAAGATGCCGACTGTATGCTGTTCTTGTAATTGTGGTTCACACTTCATGCTTAAGTTCCTCCATCGAAGTATGTAATCCACCAAAGTTTCGTTCGGCTTTTGCTTCTCTACCACTAAATCACCTATAGTGATGTGGTGCTGAGCTCCGGCGAATCGTTTGATGAAAAGGTTTTCTAGTTCTGAGAATGTCTTTACCGAACCATTCGGTAATTCTGCGTACCAATCGAAGGCGATCCCCGACGAGTCGCCGACAAGCCGTCGGAAGAGTAATGCATCGCTCCCGCCGGCATTGCAACAACCGGCACGAAAGTGTGCAACATGCTTGTCGGGGGTTCCGGTTCCATCAAATGTCTTGAACAGAGGTGGTACGAAGCCTTTTGGGTATTGGACGGCGTCGAATTCTTCCGGGTAAGGTCTACCCGTCCGAATGGATGTCCCGCTCTTCGATTTTGCTAAGGCTTCTCGCACCTGCTGTTCCACCAAGCTTTTGATATCCTTTTCTGGAATCATGCTTTGTGTCGTATCTTTCTTCAGCTGATCGTCCCCGTTGACGGATGTAATCTCCTTTCCTCCGTCTGGGGGCGTCTCTCTTTGGGGTTGCACTTGACTTTGGAGAGTGGCTAGAGCTATAGCCATCTCTTCCATCCTCTTCGCCATTTGGGCGATCGTATCGTCTCTTTCTTGAAGCTGTCTTCTCATCACTTCCGGCTCCTCTCTTTCTGCGGCTGCAGGAGCACCTTGTGAAGCTGACGAAGCTCGTGTTTCGACCATGTTGATATCTGCATAATCATCGTCCTTGAATTCCGATGAATCAATCTCGTCTCCAAATTTCTCCTCTCTTTCTTTTGCTAATAGTCGGATATCAGTCCTCAACTTTTCCATGGAATCTTCTAGCGGGCCTTTCTGTGCGTCCTCGCGGTTGTCGTGCGATAGCTGCCGGGTCCCCTTCTCACGAGTCCCCTTTACCGCAGTGGCGCTTTCTTCAGATTCAAGTCTCCTGTCGAGACTTTCCTTCTCGGGCTGTTGTTTCAATCTTAACTGCCCAGTAGTGGGACGCCATACCATCGTTCTAGCAGCAGAAGGTCTAGGACTAGATGGTCCGTCAGCCAAATGCTGGAAGGTGGTATCCTCCCTAATCTGTAATCCTGAAACGACGACCGGCGGATTAGCCTTCATCCTTTTATTTGGCTTTTCTGTAACGACGGCAGGTTCTACTCGGGGCCCAAGAAGGGATTTGACTGGCACCCGCCCTATCCTTCTTAGAATCTCCGATACGGGGCATTTCTCTTTCTTCGCTAGTTTCTCGATCATAGTCTGTAGTCGGGTAAATGGCGTGATCCTAGCCCTTTTCTTTCTGCTGTCGTCGTAGTATGCTGGTCGAGGTAATGTAGAAACGATCCTGCGGACATTTTCCTCATCAGCTGCGGCGGAAAGGGGATGGAATCTACTTCCTCCCAGAAAGGGTGTATCTTCAGGCAATGGTATGTATTCGGGTAGTGGTGTGTACTCAGGGATTTCTGAGATTTCTTCCAGGAAAGCGACTTCAGCAGCTCTGGCCTTCACGGCAATCTTCCCGCTTCGTTCCTTCTCCGGGTCCGTGTTAGTGATGGAATTCTTGAGCCGGACCCGATTTCAAAACGGAAGGTCTCACGGGAAAGTCCGTACCCTCCACGGTAGCAGGGTTCACCATAGTTCCGGATCTCCTTCCTCTTTAATTTGGCGAAGCCGGGGTAGGTGCGGAGACAACCGGACCGGTGGGGGTAGCAACAACGGTCCTCCCGCGGACAAGACGGCACTCCTCTCAGTCGGGATCTTTTGCAGGGGAGGAAACTCTCGAGTTGACCTAAGGTTGAACTCGAGCAACGGCTTCTCAGTTTCAGATACTTTGTTCGTCAGCGCGAAAAGGGAAACGTCGGTAATCTTGACATTTGTGTTCTCGAATCCTTGTCCAAATCGGATGATCCCATTGTCGGGCAGCTCATCCTTGTAAACAGCGAAGTCCAGTCCATTGGTGATGGAGAAAATCAGCTTCGGAGCTTCCATTTCTGCAGGGTAGATCCTGATTGTCAGTCCCAAGTTATGCTTCTTCTCATCAGGATGAAAAGAAAGGAATCGAAAAAAGTCCGAACACATTCTTGTTCATGTATTTATAAGAAGGGGTTATTTGTTAAAAGAGTTATTCATTAAAGGGTTTGTTTATTTAGAATGAAATGTTCAAAGGTGTAGAGAAGGTAAGAAATCTGATTCAGAGTTGGAAAGGAAAAGAAAGTCTTATGCAAGACTTCTCGACTCGAAGGATCACTCCTAACTAACACCTATTGGGGGTCCACCCCACCTCAAAAATGAGGTAAAAGGATCTCGGAACCTCTCATTTAGGGGTGTCTAAACAGATGGCTCCTAAATCCGAGAGAATGTTGGCTATACTTGTTCAAGGTAGAAATGAACATAGTACCCCAACGGAAAGAAGGGTAGTTTGATCCATTAGGGACATGGATGCACTACCGATTTTTGAAAGCAGAATTATCTGATTATAATGGAGAGAGGAATCTTCCCCAGCGGAGTCGCCAGAAGTTGTACGGCTTATTTTTAGGTTGTGTGTTTTATTTTGAAAAGGGGGTCGCCTAACAGAAATTGTCGGCGAATTTTAGATTTTAAATTTGATTTAAATATATATATATAATTTAGAAAGTAGTATTTGATTTTGAAAATAATTTTAAGTTTGAAAATTTTAAGATATGAAATCAAACTGATCTCACATCCCAAATAGTTTATATAAACGAGCACCGCACCACAAACCGTGTATCTATCCCTAAGGATAGACACACTGCTTGATGGTGGGGCTCGATTAAATAAACTAAAAGATTTGTGACATCCGTTTGGTCTGCGAACCTATTTTATGTGCCAAAAAATTCCCCTGCCTAATATGAAAAACATTAAACAGGGTTTATATTACATGGGTTCTTTAGAATTCCCTATAAGGGCAAGCCCCTATAGTTAATTACATCTTAAGTGACGGGAATCACCTAAGAAAACTCTCGATAATAATCAATAATTCTGCTCTCAAGAATTTCAGAGTTTAAGTTTTCAAAGGATTGAATTTCGGAATTTCAATAGGGAATGGACCAAGTTTGGAACATTTTTTGTTTTGAGAATTTAAAGGAAGAAAGGTAGGAGAAATTACGGATTCGAAGTGAACTTTGGTAATTTCCCGACTATCCTATTGTTTGGCTTGAATTTGGGAAAGTCCTAATGTTTGTTTAATGTTTTGATCTTGCTAATTTTAGTTAATTAGGACTTATATTAGTATGATAAAATCATACAAATAGCCTGGAAGATGTGAGGGTTTATGTCGTATCGGACGACTACCTCGGAATCCTAAAATCGGTTAGGGTTTAGTTTGCAATGCAAATGCCTAACGAAGAGTTGAGGATTTATGTTGCACTAGGCAAGCTACCCCGAAGTCCTATGGGTTTGTTATTTAATTCTGAGAAAGTTTCTGTCGAAGTAGACTCGGGTTTTGCCGATGACGATGGCCGTGCTTGCCCACCATGCTCCGAGCTCCTTATTGTTGCGAGAGGTTTAGTTTTAGAAGTCATAAATCAGGAGATGAGAGAAGTATTTTGGTTTAGAGGAATTCTTAATTTCCAAGTGTTTTTTATGTTTTATTTAAAACAAATCTTAAAGTTGATTATAACAACACCGGTTAAGATCCCACGGTTCCATCCTTCCGGCATCGTTATTTTTATCGGATTCACTTAGTCCAGATGAATTTGCTAAACTCAACTGAATGAGTTCCACACTTTCATTTAGACCGTGGGAAATCCCGTTAGCAACGCGTAGGTTACATCATCCGAGGTATTCCCGATCATCCAACAGAACGTTTTAATTTAGTTGTAATTGCAGTTTTGTGTTCTGTTTGTGATTAAATTTTGAGTTATTTTATATTTTGAAATGTTGTGGCGGTGAATTTTATCTTGCAATGACTTTTAATTTAGTTTTGATTTCAGTTTTAGGGACTATCCTAAAGGTTTGGGTTTTCATGCAACAGTTGTTTATCATGCAAGAAAAAGTAAGTGCGATGCAATTAAAGAAATTGCAATAATGTAAATTGCGATAAAATAAAAGCGTACCTAGAGGGTCTTCCCGTCATCCCAAGCTGCACTTAAAACACGATTAGATTATTTAGGCAAGTTCCTAGGTAAAGCTAAGGGAAGGGTTATGGTTTTCTACCAAGTTCCTAATCCTATAGCTAGTCATTTCCTATGACGTCTAGGTCTTTGTGTTTTGGTTTGAGGACGATTTTCTTCATCAAAGAATAATTAAGTTCAATTGTTCTTATGGACGTCCTATCGTATCGAGGAAGTGCTTAAGACAAATCTTAAACATCTTTTCAATATTTCTAGGATTGTTTTAAGTCCAAATGAATTTAATTACACAAATGAATTAATCGTCCGGAATTCAAGTTTTGTTATCTTGCTCGATGAACTAGGACATTTGAATATCCTATAAGTGAAGTAGCATTTCATTTAACGTTACGTTTAGGAGTTATGATAACCAAAGCTCTCGAGGCAAATTGGTATTCAAATGATTTATGATTTAGTTTAACTTTAGTTAAAGGGTTTAACTTTGGAATAGTATTCAAGTTGTTTTATATTTAATTTCTTTATGTCTTAGGTAATGTTATTTAATTCGATTCCATTTAACTTTAATTTAATTTAATTTGATTTAGTTTTAATTTAATTTAATTTAATTCGGTTTAGTTTGATTTGATTTAATTTCCTTTAATTTAATTTAATTTGATTTAACTTTAATTTAATTTAATTTAATTTAATTTAATTTAATTTATTAATTTAATTTAATTTAATTTAATTTAATTTATTAATTTAATTTAATTTAATTTAATTTAATTTAATTTGTTTATTTAATTTAATTTAATTTAATTTAATTTAATTTAATTATTTAATTTAATTTAATTTAAATTTAATTTGATTTTTAATTTTAATTTAATTGAAAAATTTAAAAAGAGTTTAATAATTTAACTTTTTAACTTAATCCTTTAACATTTTAAAATTCAAATTTGAGTTATCATTTTTAATTAGGAATTAAATATTATTGAAATGATTAATTTAGGGATTTTTAAATTAAAAAACAAATCTCTTCCTAAAAATGTCCCTATTTTAATAGTTCCAATTTTATTATTCTTCCAAAATTTAATCAATTATTTAATTAAAGTTTATTTCAACTATTTTAAATTGTTTAATGGGTTTCTACCCTTTAATTATTTAAATTTCAATCATCCAAGTCAGATTAAGATCAAATATTTTACTTGTTAATTTTATTAAACCTAAAGTTTTAATTAAGGGTTAAAATTTTTTAATTACCATTTTGCCCTTCAAGCTTAATAATTCCATAACTCACTAAATTGAGCTCAAATGAACTTGAAATTTTTTTTATGTGACTTCACTCATATGCCAATAAAGACATGAGAGGAGAAAATGTGATTTTTCTGTATTTAATTTATTTATGTAATTATTTTTGGTGGAAAATAAGAATTCCCAAGGAAAATTTAATAATATGAACAAGGGAAAGTTTCTATCCTTAAGAAAATTATGGGACATTCCTAATGACCAGAGGACCACTTGGACCAATTTTGGTGATTTTTTGAATTATATTATTTTTATTATAATTATTTTAAGTTTTGGAGTATTAATTAATTTAAAAATAAAATAAAGGTTGAAAAATGAATTTTATATTTTTCAAAAATCTCTCTGATATCAAGGAAATTAGAGAACTAATTTTTGCAATTTTTTGATTTTTCTTTGATTTATTATAATTATTTTAGTGAAAATGCTAGAAAATACATTTTTTTAATTTTAAAATTACCCTAGGGCTTTAAAATTTAATATCTCATAAAATAGACCTAAGAAAAATATGGGGTTTGTTCCTAAGTGATTAAAATTCAAAATGTGACATTTTGGTGAATTTTATTATTTTTATGATTTTTATTATTTTTTAATTATTAAAATATTAAAATAATATTAAAAATCAACTTTTTTAGAAAATTGAAATTTTAATTTTCTTAAATTCCCTTGATATTAGAGAGGCTCCAAAACCAATTTGGTGAATTTTTAAAAAGTATTTTGAAAGTTATGAATTTTTAAAGTTTAAAATGACTAAATGGCTTAATCAACCCATTTAGTAGGGCTAACCAAGTCCAATTGACTTCAAATTTTTATGGTGGGTTCCTCTGATCCTAAAGGTCAGTGGAGAATTGATTTCAAGTCAATTTGATGTATGGTTAGCTCTAATTAATTAGGGATCTATTTTGGGTGTTTAAGCCGATTAGGGTTATTCCAAGTGAATTAATTCAAAAGCTATTTTTCCTAGGGTCCTCTGGTCATAAGAGACATCACCAAACTTTCCTAGAATTTATTTCACAACATGCTAATTAGTGGAATTAAAATACTCAAAACAGTAACATGAATTTGAAAAATCAATAACTTTTCATAGGGATGGCCTCTGACTTTGGAAAATTCAGGGAATGTTCCCAAGTTCAGAGGCTTCAAGAGCCCTATGGTCTCATGCCATGGTGAATTTCCTATATGCATGGAGAATTAAAACAATGCAGAGGGTAAATAAATTATTAAAAATAAAATACTTGATGAAATTAAATGATTTCTTTTCCACATTATTCTCCTCTCGTTCACTGAGCAAGAGGGTATTTTTATTTTATTTTTATGATTTTCCTACACAAAGTTATGAATTTTTAAAGTTTAGGGAATTAAATAAATAAAAAAAATCCCTATTTTTCTATTTAAGTGACGCGGCGCCGGCTCAACCTCGGCAGCTCCGAATGCACACGTGTCGCGCTCCCATTCGACGCCGCCGCTTGAGTCAGCAGCCCGGGTCCCGCGGTTCACGTACCATCTCCTGGTCCGACGCCATCTGAGCCGTCCGTCCGCGCGTGTATTGAATGAACGACATCCGTTCATCGTCCCCAAGCCTCCTAACCCGAGAACCGTCCATCTTCTGAGCCTAAGATCTCACTCTATACTCGACCAAATTTAACGTTCTTATGCTCTATGGATTCGTCTCGAGAAGACGAACACATCCATATGGTTTATGTGGGATGAAATTTACTCGATAAAAATGGAGAGTGTTCGAAGCTCGGGAAGAAGAGTGAGGCCATACCTTTGCTCGGAGAAGTGTGGCTTCGATCCGAGGGTTGTTTCACCTTCGATTGGATCTCGGCAAGCTCCGGATGAAGTCTCCCGGTCCGGTGAATTGCCTAGGTAGGATTTCGACCACGCCGATCACAAAGCTTGGAGGCTGGAGCAACTGGGTGGCCTGGAGATGGGGCTTTCAGTGGGGAACTTCTCCTCTTGGTCCAGGTGTAGGACCAGTCAATTTGAGGATTAGCTCACTGTGTTAAAGTGTCCTGGTTTTTGGGCTAAAGTTTGAGCTCAAAATTGAACTCAGCTGGAGGGAATTAGGGTTGGAATTCAGTGGGGATCAAATGCTCTATGTATGGGGAGTAGTCTGGAACAATTTTGGCAGAGTTTCCTTAAGGTTTGTTTCAGCGCCTCTCATGGCCGAGAGGGGCGGTGTTTAAATAGGAGAGGGTGGAGGGCCTCCCGTGGAGAGTTAGGGCTTGGGATCAGCTGCTTAGGTCGAGGCGGAACAGCCATGGTGGCCATTAGGCATGAGGCAGCTCAGCAAGGTAGAATCCCAAAGTTGGCTCACATGTGAGCTCTCGGCCATGGTGTTTTCCGGCGACCTGGTGGCTGGCCGGCCATGCATTGGTCACCATCTTGTTCAGGTGGGTCAGAGCTGGAGTTTGGTGCATTCAATTGAGGTTTGACATGTGTAAAGTGGTTGAATCAAAGTAGAAAGGGGAAGGGGCCATTTTGGCTTATTTTGGTCAACCCATGCAAATGGGTTGGGTGCACCTCCCCAAGACTCGGTTTTGGGCTGAGGAGGTCGGGTGGGTCGATCTCCCATGTGTGGTGGAGTCTCCATCGAGGATTAGGTGGCAAAGCATGGTTTAGAGTGCGACATGCTTAAGGTAAAAAAGGCTTAAGAAGGATTAGGAAAGGGGTCCTCCTTTTTCCATTAATGGCTTGATCACATGTCAAACCCTCCATGGCTTCATGTGGCTTGTCCATGGCTTGCATGACTTGTCTTTGGCTTGGGGAAAAGCTTGGTCAATTTCATGAAAATGGATTTTAGGAATATTTGGTAATTTGATGGAAATTTGTATGAAACTTGATTTGGAATGATTTGATGATGAGTTTAGGACTTAGGTATTGAGTTTAATTGAAAGTATGATGAGGGGAAATGTCATATGGGCTTTGAGACCAATTTTGGGCCTTTGGATGTGGCAAAAGATGGGCTTTTAAAATGGTTTAAGGAATGGGCCTTTAAGTTTAAAAATGAATTTATGGATGGGAATTTTGTAAAGAGGTTGGGCCGAATAATTGTTGGGTTTAGCTCATGGATGTATCATGAGTGACTTGAAGCAAATTGGGGGTGATTTGAGTTTGAATTGGGTTGAATTTGGGCTCTTTAGGTGAATGGGCCAATATAGGCCAAAATGGGCCAAGTTGGGCCAATCTTGGGCTAGGGTTAAAATTGATGTAAAATTAATGTTGAGAAATGTTTATGGGAGTGTTTCAAAGAGGTTTTGACTTTGGTTGGGCTTTGATTTTGGGGTTTGGGCTCATTTGGGTTAGGTTTGGGTTTAGGTCAAAATTGGGCCTTTTAGCTTTGGGTTGAATTTGAGTGGGGTTTGGGTCTAAATTTTGGGCAAATCATGTTAGTGTTTTTCTTGTGGGGATGCTAAGGAAGACTTAGAAAAGATTTGGGTTTAATTGGAGTTGAATTGGGTGAGTTTGGGTTAGGTTTGGGTCATGGGTCCAAATTGGGCTTTAAGGCCAAAAGTGAAATTAGATCCAAATGCCAATCAAATTGGACTTGGATTTGGTCTAGATTGGTGTTGGGAATGTTGAATTGAAGTTTAGAATTGAATTGGACCAGAATTTGGGTCAATTGGGTAGGTTTGGTTTGACATTGGGTTCACTTAGGGTTAAAATGGATCAAATTGGGGGTTTTGACAAAATTAGGGTAAATTGAAAAAATTGGCCCATGGTGTAGTTGAACAAAATAAAATTGGGAATATTTGGGATTTTTTGGGATTTTCTGGTAATTTTCTGAATTTTTGGATTTTTGGGTCAAGAGGGGTGTTTTGGGTATTTGGAGGGTATTGGGAGGTTTTCTTGGAATTTTTGATATTTTTGGGTATAGATGATCAATTTGAGTGATGTGGAAATGTTTGGGATTGATTTTGGGGAATTTTGGGTGATTTGGAAATTTTTGAGAAATTTGGGTAGTTTCAAGGGTTTTGGGTAAGTTAAGCGGGTGTAGGGTCCGGGGGTCAAAAATTGAAAATTTGGAAAATTGAAGATTGGGTGAATATAAGTGGAATGAAATCGTTTTGGTTGAGCCATGAAGCCATATCAAGCCCACATGAGTCATGAAGGGACTCATTTGAGGCATTCACTATGTTGTTCCTAACCCTCTTAGCCAAGGATTTAGGGGTTAAGGACCATCCATGTGAATCACCTACATGAATCAAGAGGTCGAGTTAGGTATGGGTGTGGTTTTAGGAGGTGTGTGAAAGTGTAGTGTATGAGTGTAGTGTGTGTGTAAGTCAGCCCCTTCACCGGACCTGTGCCACCGAGGCGGTCCTAAGGCCAAAGATTCTATAGGAGCTCATCCTTTAAACTTCCACATTTGATTTCAACCCTCTAGGTGATTAGGGGTCTACAGTCAAGTTTGTGGAGTTTGCGGGGATTTAAGAAGTGGTTTGAATTTCTAGAAGGTGGTGGATCCCAATTCTAGTCCTCTAAGATAGTCAAAGGAAAAGCCTAAGGCTAGATCCTAAGTACTAAAGAGAAGAAGAGAAGACCTCATCAAAAATGAGGTCAACAAAATCCTATAAAGAAATGCTCATCAATCCTAAGAATGTTTGTAATAAATCTTCTAAGAAGCAGAAAGGAAATAAGTATCTTATAAACATAAGGGCTGCTCCTCCTTTTGTCTCTTTTACTCCCACTTTGTTATATCCTTCTAGGAAAGTTGTTTCAGACAAAGGGAGAAAATCCCTTGGACCGATTACTTTGTATGAATTTTTGTTCATAAATAAAAGTATTTCCTATTCTACTTATTCCTTGACTATTTCTCGTGATATTCATGAAAATGAGCGAGTCAATTTTGATCCTGTAGATGATATTTCGATCATATGTAAATCTGACGAGACTAACAACAACCAGAATGAAAATAACAGTGAAGATGAAACTTTTATGCCCGAGTTAGAAAATGTGCCAATCTTCATTGAATTGGAACTTTCGGATTCAAAAACTCAAGAATTGAATGTTACACCACAAGAAATAACCAAAGTCAACTTGAGAAGTGGAAAAATTCTACCTTCAAGAATGGCCTCTGTAAGAAAAGAAAAACAAATAGTAGCACCCAAGGAAAACGTCCCTCCAATACAAGAACGATCATTGGAAGAGAATAGAGACGGTATCCATGAAAAAGTGGATTATAATGTATTGGCTCATTTAAGAAAGCTACCATCAAAATTGAGCATATATGAAGCCCTTGTCCTATCTAAGGAAATGTGAGAATATTTGATAAAGGCTCTCTTAGATCCCAAAGTCTGTTTAACTCAACTTGCTAGTACTTCTCTGAATGAAGCATATTCATTCAAAGAACGAACAAAAATAACCTTTTTCTGACGATGATTTGCTACTCTGCACGACTGAACATAATCGTCCACTCTATATTACATTGAACATCAATGATATTATACTTCCAAGAGTACTCATTGACCCTGGAGCTTCAATTAATATTATGAATTTGAAAACTCTCACACATTTGAACATTGATGCCGACAAATTGTTAAAAAATACAATCATGTTACAGGGATTTATTCAACAAGGAGGACGAGCCGTAGGATAGATAACTTTGCTTTTAAAGACATATAATTTGTTGACAATGGAAAAATTCCACATCATTGATTTAGATACATCTTTTAATGCTCTACTTGGCCGACCTTGGCTCCACAAAAATAAAATGGTATCGTCATCATTATACCAATGTATTAAATATCTACAAAAAGGAAAAGAATGTTTCATAATAGGGGATGTCCAAACATTTTCAATCCAGGAAATTGGTGTACACGAGGATGTTGCATATTATGCCCCTGTAGGAAAATTGATATTCTCTAGAGATGTGATGTCAAATGTGAAGGAAAAAAGATAAAAATCAAAATAAACAAAAATGAGTTGATGCCGGTGGTCGAAGCCGAGGCCAACGACAAGCACAACAAAAAGGGATCCCTGCTACTAACGTGAAGAAAACACCAAAGTTTGAAATTTATTTGGATTATAAAGAAGAAGAATGGAAGAAAACAATTCCAAAGGATCCCCAGTTTATGATACTTCTTGAAGAGGAAGATAAAGAAAAAGAATTTGAATCTATGTATGAACAAATAAATTACTATGTAAATATTATGACCCTAACTCCTCTTTCTTCTACAAAAGTTAAAGATTTAGTGGTCAAAGAGATACATAGTGAAGATAAGAAGCCGATAAAATTTTGACTTGGTTGTACTAGCTCAGATGTTGATGTAAAAATAAAAGATTAAAACTTTTTGGAATCAATAAAAATTTCTTTTGAGCTTAATTCTCCTTGTGTTCAAAAACTTTTGCGAAATAGTTTAATGTCTAAACAAAATTCATTAAACAAACCTTATGATTTTGAACATTTATGGAATAATAATAAACAAAATTATGATTCCAAAGAGGGAGTAGGATTTGGTGTCCTAGGACCTTTAGATTATACAGAATTTTGCCTGGTTGTCGCAGATGATCTAACTTTTGAACAAATACTCTATCCTATGATAGAGGATGCCCCACCAGAATTTGAAGAATAAATCAAATCAATGATGGACGAATTAAAAGAAATAAACTTGGGAACTGGCAAAAACCTAAAACCTACATTTATCAGCAGTTCTCTTAATAATATAGAAGCAAAAAAAAAACAATTTTAGTATTAAAAGAATACAAGGACTGCTTTTCTTGGAATTACAACGAAATACCTGGACTTGTTCCAGAAGTGGTAGTTCACAAGCTAGGGATAGATCAAAAATTCATCCCTATAAAACAAGGTCAAAGAAGGATGTGTGTTGACATAGAACAACAAGTCATCACAGAAGTCAAAAAACTAATTGAGGCCAATTTTATTCGAGAAGAAAATTATCCAATATGGCTGGCCAATATAGTACCAGTAAAGAAGAAGAATGACCAAATCCTAGTCTGTGTAGACTTCTGAGATCTAAATAAAGCCTGTCCAAAAGACGAATTTACATTACCAATTTCGGAATTAATGGTAGATATTGCATCGACACATGTAATATTTTCCTTTATGGATAGAATGCCAGGATATAACCAAATTAAAATGTCTCCTGAAGATGAACCAAATACAGCTTTCAGAACACCCATTGGGATATACTGTTATAAAGTAATGTCATTTGGACTAAAGAACGCCGGTGCTACTTATTCATAAGCAAGTTGAATGTTATGTAGATGACTTGTTTGTTAATAGTAAATACAAAAATGAACATAAATATGATTTAAGAATCATCTTCGAGCGATTATGACAATTTAATCTTAAAATGAATCCTCTTAAGTGTGCCTTTAGTGTCACCTCAGAAAAATTTTTAGGATTTTTTGTTCGACATCGTGGGATCGAAATTGAAGCTATCATGAATATGCCTTCTCCCAAAAATCTAACACAATTATGATCTTTCCAAGGAATTAGCATACATTCATCATTTCATTTCCAATCTGTCAGGAAGATGTCAACCTCTCACTACCCTGACTAGAAAAGACGCCAAATTTGTATGGGATGAAAAATGCCAATATGCTTTTGAAAACATCAAACAATATCTAATGACACCTCCTATTCTAGCAGTCCCTATGTTAGGAAGACCTATTAGCCTTTATACTGCAGTTTTAGAAAATTCTTTAGGGCCATTGCTGGCTCAAATTAATGATAAAGGTAAGGAAAATGCTCCATATTACCTAAGTCATTGTGTAAATTCAACTGAGATAAAATATCCTGCGATTGAAAAACATTGTTTAGCTTTAATCTTTGCGGCTCAAAAGCTAAGACATTACATGTTAGCACACAAAGTAACCCTTATTTCAAAGAATAACCCATTGCAATATTTAATGACTCGACCAACTCTTTCTGAAAGATTGGCAAGATGACAATGTTGTTACTTCAATTTGATATAACATTCATGCCATTGCACGCTGTCAAAGGAAAATTTTTGGCAAACTTTCTAGCAGCACACCTTATACTGAATGAATCTCCACTTAATGATGATTTACCTGATGAACAAGTATTCAAAATAAAAGATTCTGACTCAAAGCAATGTGAGTTATATTTTGATGGAGCTTCCTCCGTTAGATAAAATAAAGATGAACAAACCACTATACCTGGCAAAGTAGGGGTAGGAATAATTTTTATTACTCTGAACAAAGGAATGATATCATTTTCCTATCATCTAATTGAGCCATGTACAAATAATGAAGCTAAGTACGAAGCACTCATAGTTGGCCTAGAACTGACAATCAAAATGAACATCAAAAGTCTGAACATTTATGGTAATTCTCAACTGATTATTAATTAGATAACAGGAAAATACAAAAATTTAAAATTACCGCTTGAACAATATTTTAATTATGTTAGGGAATTATTGCATGATATTCCTAATGTGACATTTTTCCTAGTTCCATGGCAAGATAATTCTCTAGCAGATGCTTTGGCAAAACTTACAAAAGAATTTACTTGTCCTAAAGGGAATAACATTTCAATATCCGTAAAAGAAAGGTGAGTTTTATCTCAAATTGATTTTGATAGTTTGGAAAAGAAGGAAGAAAATATGATAATAACAGTTGTCAATGAAGAAAAGAAAGACGATTGTCGACAACTGATTATTGAATACTTATGAAATGGAACATTACCTTACAACAATTCCACTGCAGTTCAAATTAAACAGAGAGCATTATCTTATGTCTTAATAGATGATGTTCTTTATCGTCTATCTTTTCATCAAATGTGGTTAAGATGTTTAAGTCAATCTGAATCTCAAGAACTCATCAAAGAAGTCCATGCAGGCTTATGTGGTGCACGCCAGTCTGGGCCTAAGATGAAAATGAAAATAAAAAGAATGGGGTATTATTGGCCGTCAATGATGACTGACTGCCTTAAAGTAGCAAGAAAATGTCATCAATGCCAAGTTTATGGGGTGGGTTTACATCAACCGCCAAATGTATTACATTCGACAATTGCATCTTGGCCGTTTGAATGTTGGGGCATAGATATTGTGGGCCCTATAGATCCTCCTTCAACCAAAGGACAGATTTATATTAGCAGCCAATGATTACTTCTCAAAATAGGCAGAAGCCATACAATTTAAGGAAGCCGAAGCAGAACAAGTTCTTCATTTCCTTAAGACACAAATTGTTTATAGATTCAGAGTTTCTCTAAGGATTATCTCAGATAATGGATTAGCCTTTAAGAACATGAAAATAAACAATTTTATTCAAAGACATGGAATAGATTGGTTATATTCAACAATTTATTACCTAAAGGTCAACGATTTAGCAGAAGTTTTTAATAAAACCTTAGTCCAAATTTTGAAGAAAACATTAACTAGCAATCCAAGACAATGGCATGGAAAATTAATTGAATCGTTATGGGCTTATATAACTACATACTAAACACCAACACAGTCAACACCGTTTTTCTTGTTATATGGTTCTAAAGCCATACTTCCATTAGAAATTCGAATTCCTTCTCTTAGGATTGTGGTTACAAACAAAATCACTGAAGAAGAAAACACAAAATTACGTCTTGAAGAACTAGAAAATCTAGAGGGCAAACGACTTCAAGCTCAACAGAATCTATAATTGTACCAAGCCAAAATGATACGGGCTCATCATAAATTGGTTCGTCCTAGGACATTTCAAATTGGAGATTTGGTCTTAGTATTTCGAAGACTTATCCTTGCTCATAAGAAAATAGCTAGGAAATTTGAGCCAATATAGGAGGGCCCATATGTAATTGAAAAGATGTATTCAGGAGGATCCTATCAGTTAGTTGACTGTCAAGGAGATAGAGTTTTGCCCCCAATTAATTGGTGTTTCCTAAAAAATATTATGCGACATAAGACAATGACTTGTTTTTGAACTGGAAAAATAATAATAATCACTTTCATTTCGTTTGTACATATTTGAGTTTATCTCTTAACATTTTCATCTTGCTTACTAAGTATACACTTGTGAGCACAATCCCTCAAAATAAAAAATATATAATAATAATAATAACAACACTTTGAAAATGAAATTTAGTCTGACATATCATATAACCCTGTCATTTGCAGGAAAATGTCTGACAATAGACTACTTTTCACTTTTCAAAATGATACGAATTTTGCACTAGACCGCCGACACTTTGACAAGGGTTCAATAATTCATTTCAACTTTGATCTGCTACAGATTGAATCAATATACCATGGGTCATTACTGTACCTAGTTGATCAAAATGAAATTAAGGAACATACACCTCTGATAGAATTTAAACTTCGGGAACAATATGATTTTGAGGATGAGTCAGAAACTTATAATCATGAACCAAATCATAATATTAGTAAATTAAAATCGTTAGTGACAACTGTAGGTCAGGTGGTTGCAGAGGTTAACAAGACAACATCAGGACTTACCCGTTCACAAAGGCGAAATCGAAACAAACGACTGAAGTGACAAGAAGAAAAACAACTACAAGATAGAAAACTTAAGGAATATGACATCAACCATTTTGATTCTCTGGACCTCGAGACTTCATTTGCTAAAATGTATCCTATGATGACAATGCCAAAGAAAGAAATACCTAGGAGAAACATCTCTGAAGTAGAAATACGATGGATTCAAGCTATTAAACGTCAATCCTTCGAACAATTTAAGCATATCAACAGACGAATAATCAATATCCTTGAAGGTATTAAGTTGTTCACCAGAATATTTGATGAATATGAACAAGCAACCATCATTAAGCATGTGATGAAAGATCGAGACCTAGGCCGTGCTGGACATCTTAGGAGGAGAGCCTACTCTGAGCCTAACAAATGGATATGTGGTAAGGGAAGGCTGACAATCTAATATGGATGTTGCTGTAATTATGCTAGAGGCAACGAAGGAAATCCTCTAAGAATCCTACAACACGAATAGATGGATCCACTCCATACAATAATCATTCAGGTTATTAAAGGACTTGTTACCTGGGGAATCATGCCATCAAGCTTTATTCTAGATAGTTGTATTATCAACATCTATGACGAGGGGGGCTGTAACCCGCCTCACATCGACAGTCATGACTTTGAAAGACCGTTTTGTATGGTGTTCTTGATGAATTGCTGTTCTATCCTTTTCAGAAGGGAAATACAGATCCTTGGACCAGAAGAATTTGTAGGAACATACAAGGTCCTTTTTCCACAAGGATCGATTCTTCTACTACAAGGAAGCAGTGTCGACATCGTGAAACACTGTATACCTAGTGTCAGTATACCTCGCATTTTGATATCTCTGCATCGAATGCTGTTAGATAAGAGACCCATCAGATATCAAGATATTCCAGAACTTGAAGGGTTGAAACCTATGGAGCAACCATGACCCTGTGAATTTCCATACACCTGAGACATATTTGAGCGACAATGTCTTGGAGTGTTAGATATCTATGGTTGGTCTAGTAGTATCTAAGGTATTTTGTTGATAGTTTTGTTGCATGAGTGATATATGATATATGTACATATATGTACTGTTGACTTTTGTTTAATATGTACCGGTGACTGTTGTACATTATCTTTGGAAATAAAATGAAATGTTGAAAATATTCCCTGTTGTCTATGATGTGTCGGCAGGTCCTAAAAGTGCCAAAATAAATCCTTTAAATAAAAATGACAATATGACAACTGATATGAGAACTATCCTTTGACCTGTAAAGGTCAGATTCCCAGCGGACAACCCCTGCAAATACATTCTTTTCCAAGTGGGTCTTCCACACTCTAAAGTTATTGGATTTTAGTCCTTTCCTGCATGGAAGTTATGGCATTCCTCTAACTTGACATCGACATTTAAAATTTCCAAGAAATGGAATATGACTTCCATCTTCTCTCTAAAGTTATTGGATATAAGTCCTTTCCTGACACGGAAGTTATGACATTCCTCTAACTTGACATCTACATTTGACATTTCTGAGAAATGGAATATGACTTCCATTTTCTCTCTAAAGTTATTAGATATAAGTCCTTTCCTAACACGGAAGTTATGGCATTCCTCTAACTTGACATCTACATTTGACATTTTTGAGAAATGGAATATGACTTCCATTTTCTCTCTAAAGTTATTGGACATAAGTCCTTTCCTGACACGGAAGTTATGACATTCCTTTAACTTGACATCGAAATTTGACATTTCCAAGAAATGGAATATGACTTCCATTTTCTCTCTAAAGTTATTGGATATAAGTCCTTTTCTGACACGGAAGTTATGACATTCCTCTAACTTGACATCGACATTAGACATTTTTGAGAAATGGAACTTGAAATCCATTTTCTCTTTTCCTGATACGAAGATAAGGCATTCCTATAATTCTTACTTTAAGACACGATATAAAATACATAACATTCTTTCTTGAAATCGACATATCAAAATTCGACGTTTATGACATAAATTCTCATCCTTCAAATAATGATATAAAATACCTTCAGACAAATTGACATTTATAACATCCAGAAAGTTTTGGTCAACCCCAATATGTGTGGCATACTTTTATAGTATCCCACACATTTTGAGGGCCCATTTGTTGACCTCACATTTGTGAGGTTCATTCATCAGATATATTGAGAAAGGAAGTCTATCCATATTGACCTCCTAAAATTTAACAAGGGACAAGAAATCCTAAAGATCCAGGGTAAAACCCAAGCAAAGGCTTTTTGACTTAAAAATGACATAGTGAATTAATCAAATAAGTAATTAAAAACTTTGAAATGATTAATTTAAATAAATTTGATCAAATTAGTAAATCTTTTACTTAAATGATCAAAATTTGGTCAAAAGGTCAATCCTTGACTTAATGGCCTCCTTATTGACTTGGTATTTACCATATTGACTATTAAGACATCTTAAGTATTTAATTGATCAAATATAACTTATTTAATCAATTGACAAAAATAAATTGACCTAACATTACCAACCTTAGTGAAACCTCGGTATGGTTACTAAAATTAATAACCCTGTGATTAAATTAACCATGACAAGGTTAAATAAATCATCTGGGTCAACCTTAGACCTAAATTGATCAATCATGATCAACCTAGATCAATAATGATCAATCTTTGACATAAACAAGATAAAAATGGTCAACTTATGACCTAAACACCACTATACTGATCTCATACCCTAAAATGAAAAATTAGGTTAAAATAATCAAACCATGACCCCAAAAATATTATATTGACTTCATTAGTCAATATTTTTTATTAAGTAATTAAAATTTAGTCAAAACAATCCATACATAATATAGAGACAACTACATTAACCCCAATGGACAATTCTTAACCTAAAAGGGTTAAAATTGGTCGAAATGGCTAACCCATGCCCCCTTGACCACAAAATTGAATTCAAATACAAACATTGGCATGGTCAACGTGACATTAATCAAAATGACTAAAATTTAAACCAAATGTCACTACATTAATCTTTGGAGTGACTTAAACCCTAAAAATGGTCAATTTTAGGGAACATGTATCAAATTTGGTCAAAATACCCACTTTTGAACAAACATGATTTAATTAATCAAATAATTCCAAAATTATTTTTGATTAATTTATTTGCCAAGATATAATTTCCAATATTTTTAATTAATGATATAATTAATTAAAATGGAAATATAATTAAAAGCCATAAAATAGGACCATGCCTAACTTTGAACTAAAATAATATAAATTAATCAAATAAATTTCAAAATTATTTTGATTAATTTATTGGCCAAAATATAATTTTCAATGTTTTTAATTAATGTCATAATTAATTAAAATGAAAAATAATTTAAAACCATAAAAAATGAAACTTTGATATATGACACTACATATGACACAAAATTTCCCATAATCTAAATTAAATTATGAAGGGTCACTAATGGGTCACCCATGACTCATTAAACCCATCATGACATAAATTCACACATGAAAAACCTAACATTAATCATAGAAAACCATGGGTTAAAACGCATTATGAGGGATTTTTGAAGTGGCATTCTCTCTCTAACTCAAAGCTTAACTCACCCTTCCTTTCAAGTTGATGTGGCGAGACATCCCAAGGGCAGCCTACCACACCTCACGAACATCCAATAGAAGAAGAGAAAAGCCTAGGATAAACTATACCATGGTTAAATACCATGATAATCCATTTGTGCATGGAATGAGTAAGGAGGCTAAGGTGGCTTTCTCTCCTTAATACTATTTAAAAATTATTAAAATGTGTAGGGAAGGGTATACCATGCTAAATTAACATGCCATATCCACCTCCAAAGAGAGAAAATGGGAGAAATTCAAAAGTCAAACTCAACTGTAACCATGAATAAACTCTACTTGAGTTAACCATTTTTAAATTCCAAATTATATTTAATTGACAGCCACTATTCTATCCAAAGCATTAATGGCATGGTTAATAACTCCCCCAAATGAACCCTGGCCATCCAAAGCTTAGCCATGGCCTTGCCATGGCTATAAATAGGGTAAACCCAAGCCCATGGAGAAGGAGAGGAAAATTGAAAACCCTATGCACTGCCTAAATCCAAATACTTTCAATACAAAAAAACCTTCACTAGGACCTTAGCAACTGATTCCCAAAGAAACCCAGCATTGAAACCCAGTAAATCCTCTCAATTTGGCTAACCCGAGTGCACGCAAAATGCTAAAAAATTGGACAATTTGGAAATGTGAAATCAACTTCTCCAAAATCCCAAGTTAACTATCCCAAATCCATTAAGGAGCCAAGTGAGGAGAAGCCTAACCAAAATTAGCCCTTCCCCAAGCTTTTAGGCCACTATTTGACCATAGCCACTCAAGCCGAGCCACTAAAAATCAATTTCAAACCAAGCCCTAATTTGACTCAGAATTGACTTGGGGAAATGCTTAAGGAGGTCAAAGCAAATCTGCTCAAGAATTCAAAATGATTTTAAATAGATTAAATCCAAGGTATGGATTGTTGGGCTCTAATGACATTCAGTTTCATACATTAGGAAAGAAAGTAATTCAAAACCCTATCATCACCGTATGAATAGGTTTGTTGTCTCAAGATGATCCTATAGAAATAAAAATCACTTAAATCCATTAAGATTTGAGCGAGAATTTGCTTCTTGAACTTGAACAATGCGTGGGTTGAACCAGGATGGAGGAGTCGCTCCGATACCGTCCATTTCCGTGTTTTAGAAATGGAGGGTCGAGATTAAATCCCTGCGGATCCGCTGTTTGGACCTCGCAAGGGATACAACGCGTTTTCATGCGTACGAGGACACGCGTCTCCTCCAGGGACTTTAAGGATAACCTGGATTTAAATAAACTCTGGTTAACCTTAAAATAATCAAATTTACATATCTTGCTATAGAAAATTCATAAAAATGAGATAGAAATATCCTTAAACTCAGCATGAGGAGGAGAAATTTATGAGACCAAAATCATAATTTTATTTTCTGTAATTAATTTTTAATTAATTAATTACTCTCTGGAGTAATTTAATTATTAAAGATTAATTATAACTCCAAAAATTTTGAAATTTTTACAAAATGGTCCTCTTACATTTAGACATGTTCCCTGATTTTTCTAAGGACAGGAAAATTCTTTAGGGTGACATTTCCAAATTTCTAAATAACTTTGTAATTATTTCCAAAATAATTATTAAAATTAGAAAAATAAGGAAATAAAATTGAGAATTGATCAAGTAATTTAGAGTGACTGACAAAAACTCTAAAATGACATAACATAACCTTTAAAAAATTTAAAAAAATGACATTTTAAATCCTTAGGGTAAATAAATATAAATTATTTAATTTATATTCAATTAACCCTAAAAATCCTATAAACCCTAATTAAGTATAAACACTTTTGATTTAGTTAATAATTTAAACCCTGATCATGTTGGGTTTAAGACAAAACAAATATTAATTAGGTCTAAAACATCATTACGCTTAATTAACCATCATTAAACCTTAAAGACATTAAGTTTAATAATAAATAAACTTTAATTATGTCTAAAACATCATTAGGCTTAACCATCATTAAACCTTAAAGACATTAGGTTTAATAATAAACAAAATTTAATTAGGTTTAAGACATCATTAAACCTTAAATATATTAGGTTTAATACAAAACAAACCCTGATTAGAGCTAAAACATCATTAAGCTTAATTAATTATTAGGTTTAATATAAATAAAACTTTAGTTAGGCTTAGCTTAATCAAAACAATAAACCTTAATTAAATTAGGTTTAGAATAAATTAATCTTTAATTAAGTCTTAACTAAATTATACTTAATCAATCCTAAACCCTAATTAGGACTAACCCATTATACCTAATTAATCAATTAAGTCTTAATTAAATTAGACTTAATCAAACCCTAAACCAATCAGACTTAACCCTAATTAAGTCTAATTAATCAATTAAACCTTATCCAAATTATGTTTAATTAACCTTAAACCAATTAAACTTAACCCTAATTAAATATAGTTAATCAATTAAACCTTATCCAAATTAGGTTTAATTAACCTTAAACCAATTAGACTTTACCTAATTAAGTCTAATTAATCAATTAAAGCTTACCCAAATTAGGTTTAATTTCCTTAAACCAATTAGACTTAACCCTAATTAAGTCTAATTAATCAATTAAACCTTACCAAAATTAGGTTTAATTAACCTTAAACCAATTAGACTTAACCCTAATTAAGTCTAATTAATCAATTAAACCTTATCCTAATTAGGTTTAATTAACCTTAAACCAATTAGACTTAACCCTAATTAAGTCTAATTAATCAATTAAACCATATCCAAATTATGTTTAATTAACCTTAAACCAATTAGAATTAAACCTAATTAAGTCTAATTAATGAATTAAACCTTACCCAAATTAGTTTGATTAACCTTAAAACAATTAGAATTAACCCTAATTAAGTCTAACTAATCAATTAAATCTTACCTAAATTAGGTTTAATTAAATATAAACCAATCCTAATTAAGAACAATCAATCTTAAATAACTTGAGTTCAACCCATATTTAACTTAAGTCAATCTTAAGTCTAGGTTCAACCTAACTTAAACCTAACCCAAACTTAAATCTAACTTGAGTTCAACTCATATAAACTTGAGTCAACTTTAAGCCTAGGTTCAACTTGATCCAAATTTAACCCAAACCCAACTTAAGATTCAAACTGTATTAAACTTAAGTCAAACATAAAGTTTTAAGTTTAATTTAAACCTAAGTCAAACTCAATTTAAATTAAAATCTTATGTTTGAGTTAAACCTAAATTCAAACTAACTTGACATAAATTTAAATCAAACTTAATTGAATATAAATTTTAAAGTTCGATCTAAATCAAACTTAATTCGACATAAACTTCAAAGTTTGACCTAAATCAAACTTAATCCAACATAAATTTTAATTTTCGATTTAAATCAAACTTAATTTGACATAAATTTTAAATTCAACTTAACTCGACATTTCTAAACATAAAACCTAAGTTCGACCCAAATTAAACTCAACTCAACACAATCTGATGAAAAACTTAAGATCAATTCAAATTGAAATCTAAAATAATGTAAACTAACATAAAATAACATAATTTAACATAAATTAACGTATCCAACCAAACTTGACACAATTTGACGTAAATCAACCCGACTCGACAGAAATTAACAAAATTAAATTTAAAGATGACAAGTAAATCTTAAATCACATAAAATTCAAAAATTCTAGATTCAATTAATACTGAATCTAAATTTTCAAAGTCTTTCTATTAGACTCAACTCCAAACCTTTAGACTCTAAATAACATCGAGTCTAAAAATCTTATTTAGATTCAATTGACAATTGAATCTAAAAATCTAAAATCCAAATCTTTAGGCTCAAATGACATCGAGTCTAAAAATCTTATTCAAGTAATAATCTAAATCAACTCCAAAACCTTAGAATTAAATGATATTAAGTTTAAAATGTTATTAGACTTATTAAGTTCAGATGAAAACTGAATTTAAAAGTCTAATTCTTAAATTTAAATTTTTATCAAACCCAAATTGATATAAATTGAAATAAAAAATTAAATTTTCAATATTAAATCAACATCTCCACCAAAATTGAATATCCGACAACTCTGAAACAATAGACATTTTTACTAAGTAATCTAAATATTTTTACGACATTATTTCTGACGATATTTTCTTTTCTGGATGAAGACAAGTTTAATTTAGATTTTCTTTACATGTTATAGGGTGTGTTAAGTCTGTTTTGCAGGACGATCGACGACCTTAAAATATAATAAAAATCGACAATAAAAATCGACAATAAAAAGACAAAAATTAATAAAAATGACAAAACTGAAACTTTTTGGTTATCCACGAAACCTAAACAAATAACAAAAATGACATGACAACAAAAACAACAAAACTGGACTATTAGGATAGCCGTTAACAAAACAAACTGGACTATTAGGATAGTCGTCAACAAAACAAAACTGGAACTGTTAGGATAGTCACCAAACCTAAAGAAGAAGAAATAACAAAATGGCATTATACCAATGAAAAAACAAAAACATTGACATTGATATTACATTTGACATGACAAAATTAAAATCATAAAAAAATAATAAAATATCTATAGAAGATACCTCATGACATAATGAGATAAAAATTAGGAATAAAACATTCGTATGTTTATTTTCATAAAATGTATTCAGAAAAATGAGTTGTTAACATTAATCAAGAGTTTTCTTAGGCAAAACTAGAATTATCTTGGATGTAATTAACTATAGAAGCTTTCTTCTATAGGAGAAGTAAAAAGAACTCAGAATAGTTTAAATACCTAACAATCTCTAGTTACTAGACTTGTGATTTTTTTCTAGTAGGATAAGAACATTATAGAGTTCTCCCTAGAAAAATGTCACATTGCCTTTTCCTATGATAGTCTATTTTGTTCCTTTCTCTCACCCTTTTTAAAAGGGGATTAAAGACTGGGGCAATATAATTAGACCGGTGACTCCTTGACTTTTGACACGACGCCTAGGAATTGGCGACGATCGGTAGCGATGAGTTTCCATCACCAATAATTTCTTAGGACATAATAAAAAAGTCCTATATTACTTGATAAACGATACATATACTTGCATAGTATCGACATTATAAAATCATTAAAAGGAGTATTAATATATATATATATATATATATATATACATATATATATATATATATATATATATATATATATATATATATATATATATATATATATATATATATATTGCCAAAAAGCTTACCTAGTCGGTAAGCAATATATTAAATAAGAGAGTTACACGCAGAGTCTTATATGGGGAAGACCTAAATTATCCCCATGTAACAAAATGACAAGAGGGGGAGGGGGTTTACATCAACAATAACCACTTCATTACAGCTACCCTGTTTGGCAAGCCAATGGGCAGGGCCATTGCCCTCCCTTGGTAGATATGAATACTTGATTACCATATTACCTGTGAGCATTTTGTGCATCCATCTTCTTAAGTTCCATGGGGGTAGCTCAACATGTTGCATATATCGAATACAGCAAGAAGAATCAGACTCCACCTCCAGATACCTCACCTTGCATCTGTAAGCAATCTTGATTGCCCAAACAATAGCAATCAGCTCAGCCTCTAAGGCATCCATAGCAACTACTGGTGATTGGAAGTAAAGCAAGCACTGACCCTGGCCATCTCTAAAAATACCACCTATTCCAGCAACCTTCTGATAAAGGCTTCCATCAGTGTTAACTTTGATCCAAGGGGAAGTGAGGGGTGTCCAGCCAATCAGCTTTGGCAATATCAAAGGTCTAAAGCTTGACTACTTGACCAAACAGATGTCCCTAAAGTTGTGGAGATTAATCAATTTTTGAATGTATGTCAAACATTGTAAGGCTACTTATAGAGGAGAGAGAGCTTTCTCCTCATACTTAGCCTCATTTCTGCAATTCCAGATAAAACAAGCCACCAAGCATGGTACCACTAGGAGACCCAAATTATCCCACTCCTCCCAGCAACTTTGCAGGTGTAACTGTTGACCTCATTTTTGATGAGGTCTTCTCTTCTCTCTTTAGTACTTAAGATCTAGCCTTAGGCTTTTCCTTTGACTATGTTAGAGGACTAGAAGTGGAACCCACCTTTTAGAATTTCAAAAAAAACACCTCTTAACTCCCTGCAAACTCCACAAACTTGATTGTAGACCCCTAATCACCTAGAGGGTTGAAATCAAATGTGGAAGTTTAAAGGATGAGTTCCTATAGGACTCTTTGGCCTTAGGACTGCCCCAGGTGGCCCGGTCTGGTGAAGGGCTGACTTACACACACTACACCTATACACTACACTTTCACACACCTCCTAAAACCACATCCATACCCAATTTGACCTCCTGACTCATGCAGGTGATTCACATAGATGGTCCTTAACCCCTAAGCCCTTGGCTAAGAGGGTTAGGAACAACATAGTGAATGCCTCAAATGAGTCCCTTCATGGCTCATCTAGGCTTGATATGGCTTCATGGCTCAACCCAAAATGATTTCATTCCACTTACATTTACCCAATCTTCAATTTTCTAAATTTTCAATTTTTGACCCCCGGGACCCTACACCCGCCTAGCCTACCCAAAACCCTTGAAATTACCCAAATTTTTCAAAAAATCTCCAAATCACCCAAAATTCCTCAAGACCAATCCCAAACATTCCCACATTACTCAAATTGATCATTCATAGCCAAAAATACCAAAAATTCCAAAAATACCCCCAATACCCTCCAAATACCCAAAATGCCCCTCTTGACCCAAAAATCCAAAAATTCAAAAAATTCCCAGAAAATTCAAAAAAATCCCAAATATTCTCAATTTCATTTTGTTCAACTACACCATGGGCCAATTATGTCAATTTACCCCACTTTTGTCAAAATCCCCAATTTGACCCATTTTAACCCAAAATGAACCCAATGTCAAACCAAACCTCCCCAATTGACCCCAATTTTGGTCCAAATCAATTATGAACTTCAATTTAACATCCAAAATATAAATCTAGACCAAATCCAAGCCAAATTTGATTGGCATTTCAATCCAATTTCACTTTTGACCTTAAAGCCCAATTTGGAACCATGACCTAAACTTAGCCCAAACCAAACCAATTCAACTCCAATTAACCCCAAACCTTTTCTAAACCTTCCTTAACATCCCCACAAACAAAACACTAACATAATTTGCCCAAAATTTGGACCCAAACCCCACTCAAATTCAACCCAAAGCCAAAACTCTTTATATGGGCCTACACCTAAACCTAACCCAAATAGGCCCAAACCCCAAAATCCAAACCCAACCAAAGTTGAAACCTCTTTGAAACAGCCCTACAAACATTTCTCAACATTAATTTTACACTAATCTCAACATTAGCCCAACATTAGCCCAAGTTAACCCAATTTGGCATACTATTGGCCACTTTACCAAAAAAGCCCAAATTCAACCCAATTCAAACCCAAACCACCTCAAATTTGTTTCAAACCACTCATGACACATGCCTAAACCAATTGCAACATTTATTTGTCATGGTAATTCACAAAACTTTCATCCCAAAAGCCTATTTTAAAATCCAAAATCCCACTTCCATGAAGCCTTTAAAAGCCCGCTTCCACCAAATCCAAAAGCCCAAAAATTCATCCAAAGTCCATATGACACTCTTCTTCATCATGCATTCAATTAAAATCATCCCTAGGTCCTAATACAATGATCAAATAATTCTAAATAAAGCTTCATCCAACTTTCCACCAAAATATCCAAAATCCTTAAAATCCATTTTTATGAAGTTGACTAAACTTTTCCCAAGCCAAATGGAGCCATGAACAAGCCATTCTCAAGCCACATGAAGCCATGAGGGCTTTGACTTGTCATTAGTACATTTATGGCAAGAAGAGGGGTTCTTTCTTAAACCTCCCTTAAACCTTTTTTACCTTAAGCATGTCACACACTATACCATGCTTAGCCACCTCACCATGGATGGGGACTTCACTACCCCAATTCGAGCTGACCTTAATGATTCTCCCTCGGCCCAAGGTCAAGCCTTGGATGGTGAACCTAGCCCAAATGCATGAGTTGAACCAAACCAAGCCAAAATGAGCCTTCTCCCATTCCATTTAAATCAAACTCCTTTACACATGTCCATGGCCAATTGACTGCACTAAACCCCATCCCTGACCCACCTAAACAAGATGGTGACCAGTGCCTGGCCGGCCAGCCACCAGGCCACCGGAAAACACCATGGCCGAGACCTTGGGAGGAGCCAAAAAATTCAATTCTCCCTTGCTGACTTGTCTCAACCCAAATGGACAACATAGCTCTTCTTCTCCTCACCAGAGCAGCTGATCCCCAGCCTTGAACCCCCCTGGGAGGCCCTCTACCCTCTCCTATTTAAACACCACCTCCTCTCGGCCATTAGGGGTGCTGAACCAGACCTTACTGAAACCCTGCCAAAATTGCTCCAGACCACTCTCCACACTTAGAGCAGTTGATCCCCAGTGACAATTTGCTCTAATCCCCACCAACAGAGCCCAATTTCTCAGCTAAAATTCCACCAAAAACCAGGACATCTCCCAATTCTCCACCAAATTCAAATTAAACTCACCCACAGCTGCACAAGGTCAAGAGAAGGAGTTCCCCAGTGAAATCCCCCTCTCCAGGCCACCCATCTGTTCCAGACTCCAAGCTTTGTAATAGGTTGTGGTCGAAATCATACCTAGATAATTCACCAGCCCAAGGGACTTCATCTGGAGCTTGCTTGGACCTAATCGAAGGTGACACAACCCTCAGATCGAAGCCACACTTCTCTGAGCAAAGGTATGGTCTCACTCTTCTTCCGGAGCTTCTGAACATTCTCCATTTTTATTGAGTCAATTTCATTCCACATAAACCGTATGGATGTGTTCGTCTTCTCGAGATGAATCCATAGAGCATAAGAACATTTAATTTGGTCAAGTATCGAGTGAGATCTTAAGCCTAGAAGATGGACGGTTCTAAGACTAAAAGGCTTGGGGACGATGAACGGATGCCGTTCATTCAATACACGCGTGGACGGACGGCTCAGATGGCGTCGGACCAGGAGATGATACGTGAACCGCGGGCCGCATGGCGCTGAGTCGGAAGGCGGCGCCGATTCAGGAGACGACGCGTGTGCGTTCGGAGCTGCCAAGGTTGAGCTGGCGCCGCATCACTTAAGTAGGAAATTAGGGTATTTTTGATTTATTTAGTTCACTAAACTTCAAAAATGCATAACTTTGTGTAGGAAAATCAGAAAAATAAAATAAAAATACCCACTTGCTCAGTGAACAGAGGAGAATAATGTGGAAAAGAAATTATTTAATTTCATTGAGTATTTGATTTTTAATAATTTATTTACTCTCTGCACACTTTCAATTCTCCATGCATGTATACAATTCACCATGGCATGAGACCATAGGGCTTTTGAAGCCTCTGAATTTGGGGACATTCCACGAATTTTCCAAAGTCGGAGGCCATCCCTATGAAGAGTTATTGATTTTTCAATTCTAGGTCATTATTCTGAGTATTTTAATTCCAATAATTAGCATGTTGTGAAATAAATTCTAGGAAAATTTGGAGAGGTTTCTTATGACCAGAGGACCATAGGGAAAATGGTTTTTGAGTTAACTCACTTGTAATAACCCTAATTAGCTTAAACACCCAAAATGAAGCTTTAATTAATTAGAGCTAATCATATATCAAATTGACTTGAAATCAATTCTCCACTGACCTTTAGGATCAGATGAACCCACCATAAAAGTTTGAAGTCAATTGGACTTGGTTAACCCTATCAATGGGTTGATTAAGCCATTTAGCCAAAATTAAACTTCAAAAATTCATAACTTTCAAAATACTTCTAAAAAATTCACCAAATTGGTTTTGGAGTCTCTCTGATATCAGGGGAATTTAAGAAAATTAAAATTGAAATTTTCTAAAAAACTTGATTTTTTGCATTATTTTAATATTTTTAATAATTAAAAAATAATAAAAATCACAAAAATAATAAAATTCACCAAAATGTCACATTTTGAATTTTAATCACTTAGGAATAAACCCCATATTTTTCTTAAGTCTCTATGATGAGATATTAAAATTTAAAGCCCTAAGGTAATTTTAAAATTAAAAAATGTATTTTCTAGCATTTCCACTAAAATAATTCTAATAAATCAAAGAAAAATCAGAAAATTATAAAAATTGGTTCTCTGGTTTCCTTGATATTAGAGAAATTTTTGAAAAATATAAAATTCATTTTTCAACCTTTATTTTATTTTTAAATTAATTAATACTCCAAAACTCAAAATAATTATAATAACAATAATATAATTCAAAACATCACCAAAATTGGTCCAAGTGGTCCTCTGGTCATTAAGAATGTCCCATAATTTTCTTAAGGATAGAAACTTTCCCTTGGTCATATTATTAAATTTTCCTTGAAAATCCCTATTTTCCATAAAAAATAATTACATACATAAATTAAATAAAGAAAAATCACATTTTCTCCTCTAATGTCTTGATTGACATATGAGTGAAGTCACATAAAAATTTCAAATTCATTTAAGCTCAATTTAGTGAGTTATGAAATTAGTAAGTTTAAAGGGCAAAATAAGTAATTAAAATTTTAACCTATAATTAAAAATTTTAGGTTTAATTAAAAGGGCGGGTAAAATATTTGATACTAAGTTGATTTTGGATGTTTGAAACTTAGGTAGTTAAAGGGTAGAAACCTACCTAACAATTTGAAAATAATTAAAATAAACCTTAATTAAATGATTAATTAAACTTGGAAGAATAAAAAATTGGAATTATTAAAATAGAGATATTATTAGGAAGAGATTTATTCTTTAATCTAAGAATCCCTAAATTAATCACCTCAATAATATTTAATTCCTAATTAAAATGATAATCCAAATTCAAAATTTAAAATGCTAAAAGACTTAATCATTAAATTGAATTAAAATTAAAACGTTTAAATTAAATCCTTTTAAAATTTCAATTAAATTAATACTTTAACAATTAAAATTAAATCATCCTTAAATCATAAAAAATAAAATATTAAATTAAAATTAAAAAATAAAATTAAATTAAAATTTAAATTAAATTAAAATTAAAAATAAAACCAAATTAAAATTTAAATTAAATTAAATTAAATTAAATTAAATTAAATTAAAATTTAAATTAAATTAAATTAAATTAAATCACATTAAATTAAATTAAATTAAAACATATTAAATTAAATTAAATTAAATTAAAAAATAAAATCAAGTTAAAATAAAATTAAAATTAAATTAAATAAATAAAATTAAATTAAAAATTAAAACTAAACATAATTAAATTAAATTAAAATTAAATTAAATTAAATTGAATTAAATATAACATCACTTAAGACATAAAGAATTCAAAAATAAATCTAAAACAACTTGAACACTATTCCAAACTTAAACCCATTAATTAAGATTAAGTTGAATCACAAATCACTTGAACATCGATTTGCCCTCAAAAGCTCTTGTTGTCATAACTCCTAAACAGAGTGTTAAGTGAAGTGTTACTTCACTCATAGGATATTCAAATGTCTTAGTTCACTGAGCAAGATAACAAAACTTGAACTCCTGGATGATTAATTCATTCTGTATAATTAAATTCTCTTGGACTTAAAACAATCCTGCAGAGGTATTGAAAAGATGTTTAAGATTCGTCTTAAGCACTTCCTCGATATGATAGGATGTTTATAAGAACAATTGAACTTAATTGTTCTTTGATGAAGAAAATCGTCCTCAGAAACAAAACACAAGAACCTAGACGTCATAGGAGATGACTAGCTATAGGAGTAGGGCCTTGGTAGAAAACCATAACCCTTCCCTTAGCTTTTACTCAGGAACTTGCTTTAAATGATTAAATATCCTAAATTGTGTTTAAGTGTGGCTTGGGATGATGGGAAGACCCTCCAGGTACGCTTTTATTTTATTGCAATTTATCTCCCTGCAATTTACTTTATTGCAAAATGCACTTTACTTTTCTTGCATGATAAACAACTGTTGCATGAAAACCCACACCTTTAGGAAAGCCCCTAAAACGGAAACCAAACTAAACTAAAAGTTATTACAAGATAAAATTCACCGCCACAACATTTCAAAATATAAAATAACTCAAAATTTAATCACAAACAAAACAACAAAACTACAGCTAAATTAAAACGTCTTGTTGGATGATCGGGAATACCTCGGATGATGTAACCTACATGTTGCTAACGGGATCTCCCACGGTCTAAATGAAAGTGTGGAACTCATTTAATTGAGTTTAGCAAATTCATCCGGACTAAGTGAATCCGATAAAAATAACGATGCGGAAGGATGGAACCGTGGGATCTTAACCGGTGTTGTTATAATCGACTTTAAGATTTGTTTTAATTCGAACATAAAAAAACACTTGGAAATTAAGACCTTCTCTAAACCAGAACACGTCTCTCATCTCTTAATTTATGATTTCTAAAACTAAACCCTCTGTAACAACAAGGAGCTCGGAGCATGGTGGGCAGCACGGCATCGTCATCAGCAAAACCTGAGTCTACTTCAGCAAAACTTTCTTAGAATTAAATAACCAAGCCATAGGATTTCGAGGTAGTTTGCCTAGTACAACATAAATCCTCAACCTTTTGTTAGGCATTTGCATTGCAAATTAAGTCCTAATCGGTCTTAGGATTCCGAGGTAGTCGTCCGATACGACATAAACCCTCACATCTTCGAGGCTATTTGTGTGATCACATCATACGAATATAAGTCCTAATTGATTAAAATTGGCAGGATCAAAACATTAAATAAACATTAGGGCCTTCCTAAATTCAAGCCAAACAATAGGATAGTCGGGAAATTACTGAAGTTCGCTTCGAATCTGTGATTTCTCCTACCTCTCTTCCTTTTAATTCCTAAAATAGAATGTTCCAAATTTGATCCATTCCCTAATGAAATTCCAAAATTCAATCCCTTGGAAATTTAAACTTTGAAATTCTTGAGAGCAGAACTACTGATTATTATCGAGAGTTTTATGGCGATTCCCGTCACTTAAGATGTAATTAACTATAGGGGCTTGCCCTTATAGGGAATTTTAAGAACCCAGGTAATATAAACCCTGCTTAATTTCTTTGTATTAAGCAGGGGAACTTGTCGGCTTATAAAATTGGTTCGCAGACCAAACGGATGTCACAAATCTTCTAGTTTATTTAATCGAGCCCCATCACCAAACAGTGTGTTTATTCTTCGGGATAGATACGCGATTTGCGGTGCGGTGCTCGTTTATATAAACTATTCGGGATGTGAGATCAGTTTGATTTCATATCTTAAAATCTTCAAATTTAAAAATTATTTTCAAAACCAAATACTACTTTTTCAAATTATTTATTTAAATTAAATTAAAAATTCGCCGGCAATTTCTGTAGACGACCCCTTTTCAAAACACATAACATAAAAATATGCCGACAGTAACCAACTCAGATTAAGAGTATTAAGTTTCAGCCTACTGATGAGTTGTTTCCACACCTTTTGAGAGAAAGTACAATGAAAAAATAAATGAGCCAAAGATTCTTCATCCTTAAAGCATAGCTGACAGCATGAGGGCCCTTTCAATCCTTTAAGCTTGAGTATATCATCAGTTGGTAATAGCAGGTGCCTAGTTCTCCAACAGAAAAATGATATAGAAGGGGTTAGCAACTTATTCCATAACTCAGAGCCCCATTGAATGGAGTCCCAAGAGAAGAATTTATGATAGATAAAGGAAGACAACTTCTGAGATGCCTTTTTCTTGGTGAACAATTTATCTTTCTGACCCTGTTGGAATCCAGTTTTTAGAACTTGGTGCACTTGGTTAGTGGTTAAGATAGTGTTCAGAAGCCTGCAGTTCCATTGATTCTCAGACCAGTAATCCTTCACACAACTAGTAGACATGCTGTATAGAGGGGGAGTAGCAAGTTTTTCTCCCCCCCACACCCATTGGTCAAGCCAAAAGTTAATGTTACTGACCCACAAATTTATATTATGATATTTTAATTTGATTGCAACGAAGCCAAAAACTTGACCCCGCTATATTATATGTATAGAATTGTAACTGTTTATGTTGTGGATGCTACGCAAGTATACGTATCGTATCAAGTAATACATGGCTCTAGTGGAGTCCCGGTTATCGATCCCACGAGGAAAGAGAAAATTAAATAACAGCTAATTTAAAATAATAATAATAATGATAATAATAATAATAATATACAAAAATTTGGAATTCTGAATTTAAGCGCAATAAAGTAAACTAAGTATTTTAATTAGATGAATTAACTAAGTAGAAAATTAATACGAATTGCAAGTGCAGGAAATAAAACTAATTGCTAAATAAGTCTTAACTATTCAGAAAAAGTATCTTTCCCCTTGTTTAGAAATTTAAATGATTGATGAATTTAAATAGATAATGTTAGGGTATTGTGACAAATAGAAGCATTCCTATTCTTTACCCTTTGGTCCAGGTGTAAAAAATATTGACTAATCCTATATTTGATTACTGAATCTGCGGCTAAAGTCGGGAGGATACCGACCGCCACTTCGGAGCTCCCACGTTCCCCTCGCCCGAGGGCTAACATCTATACTTCGACTCTCGAACAATAGGACCGAATTGAATATTTTAGTCCGTCACACTAAAATGCTCAATTCTACGCCCGATGATATTATTTCCCTATTTATTTGCACCCTCCTTCCAAGGCTTTTGAATTCCCCGAATATCGGATGTAATTTTTACTATAGTTGATAATCAACATATTTTAACAAATCAAATGACCAATTTGAAAAGTAAATTAAGTTTTAAGTAAAAATTATCACAATTTATTAATATATAAAAGTATCTTTATTTTAATTTCATCAAGTCACTTAATTTCATAAACAAGGAGAAAGACTAAATAAACTACTCAGAATGCATGGAAACTAAACTAAGCATGGATTTCATTTAAAGTTAAAAACAATAAATACAAATACTTATCTTAATTTATTCCTCGAGCGGACTCCTCGCCAGTTCCTTTGACTCTTCCTTCCAGTACATCACGACTCACTAAAAACTCACTAACTCACTCAAAAACTCTCTAAGACACACACTAAGACACAAAACTGCACTCTAAAGACACTTAGAACACAAAAGATTGGACTTAGAACACAAAGACTGCACACAAAAGACTTAATTTCGGCTTCTATATATAGAGGTGAGCAAAGGACCAATAGGTGTGTAAGCATCCCTTCAAAAAGTGTCCAGGTTCAATGTATCTGCACCATTTGAACTAGCTCACCGTCGGCGACGAACTACCTCGTTGTCGGCGAGGCTTCTAGAAGATCTTCAAACCGCTATAGCTCGCTGTCAGCGGGCTCGGGCTCGCTGTCGTCGAGACAGTTATAAATTCTTCGGAATTTTCTTCTCGTAACACAGGCGTCGGCGGGCTCGATCTCGCCGTCGGCGACTCGGCACTAAATTGCATGATTTTGCTCCAAATTCGCTCCTTTTTATGATTTTTGCTTTTATCACCTAAATTCTTCATTCCTGCAATAAAATAAAGAAAATACCCTTCTTTAAAGTGCAATTTCATCAAAAATAGGTATGAATTTCTTAATAAATTTTTCAACGATCAGTTACCATCCCCTAGCTCCCAAATGAACAGTTGCTTAACCTTATCTTTGATTTGCAACAGTTTTTTCCATAACCTGGAGTCACCCAATTTAGGTTGAACCACAGATGGGTGCTCCTACCTACAGTACTTGCCATTCAAAAATTGAGCCTAAAGGCTATCTTGAGCTCTAAACCTGATCCACAGCTTGCACAAATTTATCAAGCCTAATTGATCAAAGCTCCTAAAACCCAGCCCCCCAACATGTAAGGGCTTACATAGGCATGTTGCCATGGGAGCCAGTGAAGCCGCTTATGTTGGCCGGACCAAAGGAATTTGTTGAAAAGCACGCCGATCACTTGCTTGAGTGCTCTTCTTCATGGAAAACATACGTAAAGCATACGATGGTAAAGCGATAAGGATGCTTTTTAACAAAGTTATCCTTCCCCCATTAGAAAGAAAGGAGTTGGACCAACAAAGAATCTTAGTTTTAATCTTCTCAATAACCTCCTGGAACTGTGTTTGCTTGGTCCGGTCCTTAAGTAACTTAACCCCCAGATAATTAATTGGGAGTGGCAGGAGTAAACCCTGTGAAATCTGCAATCCACCTTTTCATCTGATAAGCCGACCTTCGTTGCTTAGTGAAAAATTGACATTTACGTAGGTTGAAATCTAATCTAGACACTGCTGTAAACTTATTCAGGGTTTGATGTATCACTTTTACAGCTGTTTTAGTAGCCCTATAAAATAAAATAATATCATCTGCATATGCCAGGTGACTAATAATTATGTTGGATTTGTGATGACAGGCTAGTTGAGGAGCTTGAGTAATGGCTTTATCCAAAAGTCTTGATAAATAATCAAAAGCCAGAATAAATATAGTAGGTGACAGGGGGTCACCTTGCTTAATGCCCCTTGAAGCACTAAAGAAACCATGACAAGTCCCATTAACCATAATAGTGTCAGCATTGCAATTTAACCATCTACTTATGAAGTTTGAATGAAAGCGAAGTGAAAACCACTAGTACATTAAAGTATTAAGGATGAACTCTCAATTGATTGTATTATATGTTTTTTTGATATCAAGCTTGTAAATAACATTGTTGCCTCTGCACTTCCTATGTAAGTCCATCAGTAGTTCTTGTGCCAACAGGATGTTGTCAGAAATAGATATCCCTTTCACAAAAGCAGCCTGACTTGCTTTGATCAGTGTACTTAAATGAGGCTGAAGCTCGTTCACTGAAATTTCTGTTGAGAATTTTGGACATTACAGATGTTAAGCTGATGGGCCTGTAGTTCCCCCAGGTTAGTCTTTTCTGGTTCTTTGGGATAAGAATAATAGTTGATGTCGAAGAAATACTTGGGAGGATCCATGCCATGAAAGAAGGCTTGTACAGCTTGAACCACATCTTTGCCAATGATAGACCAACTAGCTTTGTAGAAAGTAGCAGAAAAACCATCAGGACCAGTTACTTTGTTCCCATCAATGGAATCAAGAGCAAACTTAATTTCATTTTCTCCAGGAATATCAGTTAAAGACAGTCCCTTCACATATTGATGGTTATCCTGAAAGAGATCAGTTTGAATTGAGATAGAGCTGTGAGATACCCGGGTGAATAATTGTTTAAAGTGATCAACAGCATCCCTTGCTATATCCTCACTAGCAATGAGTTTAATTCCAACAGTAGTGTTGATAGACAGAATCATGTTACACTTTCTTCTGAACTTAATATAAGCATGATAATAATGAGTGTTTCTGTCCCCATCAATAAACTTGGCAGCATCAGCTTTTTGTTGATAGAAGGCCTCACGATACTTAACTTGTGCTAGCTAGTTGCTCATTGGCAAGGTGCAAATCCTCTTCGAATTAACCCCATTAAGAAACCCGGCTTAATACTAGTCACGGTTGCTTCGACTTTACGGGTATTCTCTGGATGTTACCAAAAGTGGTCCAATTCCAGTTTTTTAAGTGTTTAGCCATCAGTTTATGAAGTGACCAAAGATTACCCCAAGGTGTGTTGCCCATGGTTGGCTTCCAAACCTTCTCCACTTCAGCAATGAAACCTGGATGAAAGGTCCACATATTTTGAAATATGAAATTTCCCCCAAATTTTTCAGCAGCATTCTGAATTGAAACCAGTAAAGGTCTATGGTCAGACCCAGCCATGGAAAGGTGAGTGACAAAAGTATAGGGGAACATCTGGAGCCATATAGAGTTCACTAACATTCTCTCCAGCCTTTCCCAGGAATTCCCTCTTCTCCAACTGTAAGAAGGGCCTATGTAACCCAGGTCAAATAACCCAGCATCAGTCATGAAAATATTGAATCTAGCCATAGAAGAAGTTGATGGGGATGAGCCCCCTCTCTTCTCAGTAACAGATGAGAGACAGTTAAAATCTCTCCCCACAATCCATTAAGAGTTCACCTGATGGGCAAGGCAGACCAGATCATTCCAAAGTTGTTGTTGGAGAGCAGGCAAACAACTTGCATAGATAAAAGTGGCAAAGCCAGTTTGTTCCCCCACAAAGAATTGAAGATGAATAAACTGATGGTGATCAACAAGGATTGACCACTGTAATTCTTTTCTAGCAAAGACCCAGATTTTATTGTTTAAATTGACAAAGCAAGAGAAACTAGGAAAAACCTTGATAATTTGGTTGGTATTCTTTTTAATCATAGGTTCCAAAAGTGCAAAACACCATAATTTATGAAGCTTAACTAGATGTTTATTCATGGTTAGGGAGGAAGGGAGAGTAGCCCCCCTAATGTTCCAGCACATGAAATTAATCATGAGGAGGAGTGTTTCCCCTTCCCCCTAGTTCTGGGGTGTGGGTTAGATGATGGACTATTGTGGGGTTCAACTGAAGTTTAGGACTCTAAGAGTCCTTGTAGCTCTGTCTTGCTTTTTTTCCTTTTATTATTCTTTTGTATTTCCCATTCATTCTGCATACCTTCTGCCACCTCTTTAAATATGACCCCTAAAAAATCATGTTTGTCTTCTAAGTTGATTGATGTAGCTTGGCCCAGTAGGCAAGGATCCTCAAAGTGATCAGACAGTCCAGTGTTGTCCACCTGATCATCCTGAGCAGCCACATTCATAACTGCTTGCAGAACGACTGTGGGTTCCTGAATGCTGGTCTCCTCTGGGGTATTAGGCACTTCCTGCTCTATATCTGGTGGGGTAGGAGGAATGTCCTATGTAGGAGCAGCCTCCTTACTATTGCCAACAGATTTCTTTTTGGATGGGGGATGAAGTCTGTAACATTGATGTAATTGATGGCCAAACATCCTAAAATGCTGGCAATAATGTGGTTTGTATTCCACTTCGATGTCTCGCCAAAATCCCTCATCGGGATCATCCTCATCGGTTCTTATCCACACCTTTTTTATATCAGGAAGAGTTATATCACTTTCCACCAAGATCCTAGCTGCTGCAGGTCTTGCCATATCAAAAGTATGGGTATCAGTTTTAAGAGGAGTCCCCAATGCTTGAGAGATATTAAACAAAGCATTCTGATTATATAGCTGGATAAGTAGATTAGGGAATTTGAACCACATAGGAATAATTGGTGGCTCCTTTTGTGGATCAAAATCTGGTGTCCACTTCAAAATCTTCATGTAAGTGCCAGCTATCAAGATGGATTGCTTATCAAATATTTTGGCATACTCCTCCTCATTAGAAAGCCTAATGAGCAAGTGTCTCCCCTCTAGCAATCCAATTTTCCAGCTGCCAACCAGTTTTAGGTCTTCAAAACATTTCCTTACATATTCCATCTTAGGATGTCCCATTTGGAATTTTCCAATTAGGCAATGCTTGATAGCTTCATTTAAAGATTTCATATCCTGTTTAGAGAATAAAACAGTAGGCAAACCTTCCTTACTGCTTACAGGATTAATAAAGGGACAAGTACCCTTCCCTGCAGCAGTGTCATGTAAGGTCTGAGGGAAAACCAAATGATCATAAAATTTGTGAGTGGCTTGACCCTTTCCCACCACACCAACATAAGTGGCCTTGGCCCACATGGCATTAGTGCTGAAATCAATAGGGAAAGGTCTAGTCATGGCACCAGCTGTACCTCCAGCACCACCAAGACAGCTGAAGATGGCAGCAAAAGTGAAACCAGAAAAAATTCCAGAACACAAAAGAACGTCACAAGGAGAGAAACCAAAGACAACTTAAGTGGCACCAATAGAACAGTAACTACCCAAGGAAATTCAAAAATCTACAGCCTGGGAGAACCAAACACCAGTATAGTGGTTGTAACACCAGCCCCCAAGCAAAGACAGGGAACCAAAATGAAGAGAAACACCAACCAGCGCCGGCCAGTGTCACCGCTGCCATCTAGCAAACCCTAACAGAGCCTCTCTCTCCTCACCCACCATCATGTTATAGATATTGTATGCATAATTATCGGTGGATCACTTTCCCTGTTGGCCACCATGGAAATTTTTATTTAAACACCACCCCTCACAACCAAGGAGAGAGATCATCCAATTCATTGGGGAGACCCCGCCAAAATCTTTCCAGAGCTTCTCTAAACCTCCCTGAGTTCAACCCCACCATTTTTAGCCACCGATCCCTGCTGTCCAACCCAAATTTCATCTTTGAAATCCAGGGCATATTTCTGTCATACCATAAACCTCTGCAAATCTCTAAATAAAACTACTCCTAAGCTTCCCCAAACCTCACGAGGGAGTTCCCTATCAAAATCCCCATCTCTAGAGCCCTCTGTACCAGACTTCCACATAGGTCGCACCATCCTTTGGTTGAACTCCTACACAGCTTCAACCCTTGCTCAAACCAACACTTGGAGGAGGTGCACCAACTCACGACAAATCTTCAGAAACATTCAAATTGAGGCTACACCTCTTGGACAAAGGTATGGACCATTTTCCCCAAATCTGAACTCAGTTTGAGCCTTTGTGAAGAAAAGTTTAATTTTATGGTTGATTAGACATATAAATATGTTCGTCTGGACTAGATGAAAGTGAAGAAACAAACGCCATGTGATTTTGTTGAGTATCGAGTGAGACATTAGGGTTTGAGTGTGGATAATTCTTAGGTTACTCCAGTTGGGAACAATGACCAGGAGCTATTAGATCACGTGGGTATTGGTTGGATGCTCCAGACTAAGTTAGATGAGAGGATAATATGTGAATCGCGGGCCACATGGCTATTGACTCAGAAGGCAACATCGAATGAGAGTGCGCCTGTTGACCTCAGTTTTGATGAGGTCTTTTCTCTTCTCTCTCCTTAGTACTTAGGATATAGCCTTAGGTTTTCCCTTTGAATATCTTAGAGGACTATAAATTCAACCCACCACTTAGAAATTTAAACACCTCTTAACTCCCTGCAAACCCCATAAGTTTGATTGTAAACCCCTAAGTCACTTGGAGGGTTAAGATCGAATGTGGAGGTTTAAAGGATGAGTTCCCTATAGGACTCTTTGGCCTTAGGACTACCCTGGGTGGCCTGGTCTGGTGAGGGTTGACCTGCACACATTACACTTTCACACACATTCCAAATACTAAAACCATTCATACCTAGCTTGACTTCCTCACTCATGTAGGTATTTCATATGGATGGACCTTAACTCATAGGCCCTTGACTAAGAGGGTTAGGAACAACATAGTGAATGCCTCAAATGAGTCCTCTCATGGCTCTTATGGGCTTGATACGGCTTCATGGCTCAACCAAAGTGATTCCATTCTACTCAAACTTGATCAATCTATATTTTTCCAAAATTTCAATTTTTGACCTCCGGGACCCTACACCCACCAAACCTACCAAATGCCCTTGAAGCTATCCAAAATTGGCAAAAATTACCTAAATTACCCAAAATTCCTCAAAACCAATCCTAAACATTTCCCACCATTCAAATTGATCACCCATAGCCAAATATACCAAAATTTCCAAAAATACCCCCCAATACCCTCTAAATACCCCCCAATACCCTTGTAACCCAAAAACCCCAAAAATTCAAAAAATTCCTAGAAAATTCCAAAAAATCTCAAATATTCTCAATTTCATTTTGTTCAACTATAATATAGGCCAATTTTGTCAATTTAACCCACTTTTACCAAAACCCCCAATTTGACCCATTTTTAACCCAAGTGGACCCAATGTCCCACTAAATCAACCCAATTGACCTCGATGTTGATCCAATCCAATTCTAAACTTCAATTAAATATCCCCAATGTCGATTTAGACCAAATTCAAGCCCAATTTGATTAACATTTGGATCCAATTCCAATTTGAAGCTTAAAGCCCAATTTTGGCCCATGACCTAAACTTAGCCTAAACTAAACCCAACATTTGTTTGGCCTAATCCTTCACAAAATTTCCATCCACTAATTTGTTTTCAAACCTAAAGGCCCACTTTCTTAAACCATTCTAAAAGCCCACTTCCACCAAATCCAAAAGCCCAAAAATTCATCCAAAGTCCATAGGACACTCTTCTTCATCATGCATTCAATTAAAATCATCCCTAAGTCCTAAACCAATGATCAAATAATTCTAAGTAAAGCTTCTAACAAATTTCCACCAAAATATCCAAAATCCTTAAAATCCATTTTTATGAAATTGACCAAACTTTTTCCAAGCTAAATGTGAGCCATTAAGCCATGTACAAGCCACATGGAAGCCATGGAAGCCACTTTCCACCTCACCAAGCCATTAATGGCAAGAAGAGGGGATTCTTTCCTAATCCTTCATTAAGCTCTTTTAACCATATTCATGTCACACTCTAAAACAAGCTTAGCCACCTCACCATGGAAAGAGACCTCACCACTCTCTCTTGGCTGACCAAAATGATTCCTTTCAGCCCAAAGTCAAGCCTTGGGGAGGTGCACCTAACCTAAACCATGCCTTGGACCAAATCAAGACAAAATTAAACCATGCCTAAACCGTGCCTTGGAAAAAATTAAATACTACTTTCAAACTTTAAATTTCGTTCCTCTTCGCACCGTAAAGGAACAAGTCCCAGCAGATTTCCTCACAGCACACCCTTTACCGGCAGAATCGCCTCTCAGCGATGACTTGCGAGACGAGCAGATAATGAGCCTAGAAGACCCCGATGATCAACGTTGGAAATGTATTTCGACGGAGCATCCTCAGCACAGAAAGACAAAGAATTGCAAATGATAGTGCCTGGTAAGGCAGGAATTGGACTAATCTTTATAACACCGGAGCGGGGGATGTTAAGGAATTCCTACCATCTAACAGAACCGTGTACAAACAATGAGGCAGAATACAAAGCCCTCATAACAGGATTGGAATTAACCATTTAGATGGGAATAATAGATATTAATATCTACGGAGATTCACCGTTGATCATTCAGCAAGTTGCGGGACAGTACAAGATTTTAAAACCAAGACTTGAGCAGTACTTCCAGTACGCAATGAAATTGTTAGAGCAGATTTCAAATGTAACAATCTATAAGATTCCGAGAAGAGAAAATGCTCTTGCAGATGCGTTAGCCCGCCTTGCAAAAGAATTTTCCTGCCTACAGGATGAGTCAGTTGAAATGACAGTTTAAGGACGACAGGACCTATCACAGCTCTACATGGATGCAATACACAAATTAGAAGGAAAAGAAAAAGAATCGGTTGCAGCAATAACAGAAGTTATGGAAGATTAGCGGCAGCCATTAGTAGACTACTTGCAAACGGGAAACCTACCAGATAATAAGTCGTTAGCCCATCAAATCAAGAAAAGAACTCTGTCTTACGCATTAATAAACAATACATTATACATAAGGTCTTTTGATCAAATGTGGCTAAGATGCCTGACCGGTTCCGAGGCTCGTGAAATTGTCAAAGAAGTACACTCAGAACTTTGTGGCGCTCATCAATCGGGTCCGAAGATGAAAATGAAGATTAAGAGGCTTGGGTACTACTGGCCCTCAATGATGACCAATTGCATTAAGATTGCCAAAAGTTGTCACTAGTGCCAATTGCATGGAGTGGTTCTACATCAACCTCCAAATGTGCTACATCCGACAATCGAATCGTGGCCGTTTGAGTATTGGGGCACAGATATTGTGGGTCCGATAGAACCGCCTTCTTCAAGAGGACATCACTTAATTCCTGTAGCTACAAATTACTTTTCCAAGTGGGCAGAAGCAGTACTGCTCAGAGAAGTGAAAGCACATCACGTGCTACGGTTCTTCAAGAATCAAGTCGTCTACCGTTTTGGGGTACCGCACAAAATTATCTCAGATAACGGGTCCGCATTCAGAAGCACGAAGATCAACAATTTTGTTAGAAGACACGGGATCGACTGGCGCTATTCAACAATCTATTATCCGAGAGAAAACGGCTTGGCCGAGGCTTTTAATAAAACTCTTGTCCAAATCCTAAAGAAAACTTTGGACGACAACAAGAGAAATTGGCACGAGAAGTTGTTAGAAGCCTTATGGGCCTACAGGACGACTTTCAGAACTCCCACCCAGTCTACGCCTTATGCCTTAGTGTAAGGATCCGAGGCAGTTTTACCCTTAGAGGTTCAGCTTCCGTCACTCAGAATTGCAGTTGCAAACAAGATCACTACAGAAGAAAATGCCAAACTACGACTAGAGGAGTTGGGAAGCTTGGAAGGGAAAAGACTTTCAGCACAGCAGAATTTGGAACTGTATCAAGCCAAGATGATCCAGACCCATGATAAATTAGTCCGTCCAAGGACATTTAAAGTTGTTGTCTTGGTTCTAGTTCTCAGAAGACCTATTCTTGCACACCGCAAGATAGGAGGTAAATTTGAACCAACATGGGAAGGGCCTATTGACCTTATTTTTGATGAGGTCTTTTGCTTCTTTCTTTAGTACTTAGGATCTAGCCTTAGGCTTTTCCTTTGAATAATCTTAGAGGACTAGAAATGGAACCCACCCTTTAGAAATTCAAACTACTTCTTATCTCCCTACAAACCCCACAAGCTTGATTGTAGACCCCTAATCACCTAGAGGGTTGAAATCAAATGTGGAGGTTTAAAGGATGAGTTCCCTATAGGACTTTTTGGCCTTAGGAATACCCTGGGTGGCCTGGTCTGGTGAGGGTTGACTTGCACATACACTACACTATCACACACATTCCAAGTCCTAAAACCACACTCTCACCCAACTTGACTTCCCAACTCATGTAGGTAATTCATATGGATGGTCCTTAACCCCTAAGCCCCCTAGCTAAGAGGGTTAGGAACAACATAGTGAATGCCCCAAATGAGTCCTCTCATGGCTCATATGGGCTTAATATGGCTTCATGGCTCAACCAAAGTGATCCCATTTCACTCACATTTGATCAATCTTCCTTTTTTCAAAATTTCAATTTTTAACCTCCGAGGCCCCGAACCCACCAAACCTACCAAATACACTTGAAATGACCCAAAATTTGCAAAATTACCTAAATTACCCAAGATCCCTTAAAATCAATCCTAAACACTTCCCACCATTCAAATTGACCATCTTTGGCCAAAAATACCAAAATTTCCAAAAATACCCCTAACCCCCCCAAATTACCAAAATACCCTTTTACCCCAAAAATCCAAAAACTCAAAAAATTCCAAAAAAATTCTAGAAAATCCCAAATATTCTCAATTTTATTTTGTTCAATGACACGATGGGCCAATTTTTCCAATTTACCCCACTTTTACCACAATCCCCAATTTGACCCATTTTTAACCCAAGTGAACCCAATGTCAAACCAAACCACCCCAATTGACCTCAATTTTGGTCCAATTCAATTCTAAACTTCAATTCAATATCCCCAATATCAATTTAGACCAAATCCAACTCCAATTTGATTGAAATTTGGGCCCAATTTCAATTGGAAGCCTAAGGCCCAATTTTAGCCCATGATCTAAACCTAGCCCAAACCAATCCAATTCAACCCCAATTGACCCCAAATATTTTCTAAAGCCTTCTTAACATCCCCATAAACAAAACACTAACTTGATTTGCACAAAATTTGAACCTAAACTCCACCCAAACCTAACCCAAAACCAAAATCCCTTAAATTGATCTAAGCCCAAACCTAACCCAAATGGGCCCAAATACCAAAATTAGAGCCCAACCAAAATTGAAAACTCTTTGTAGCACTCCCATAAACATTTCCCAACATTAATTTTACATCAAATCCAACATTAGCCCAAGTTAGCCCAATTTGGGCCACCTTGGCCCCTTTACCAAAAAAGCCCAAATTCAACCCAATATAATTCAAAATCACTTTAAACTTGTTACAAACCACTCATGACACATGCCTAAACCAATTGCAACATTTATTTGGCACAATCCTTTACAAAAATTTTCATCCTAAATTTACTTTAAATCTAAAAGCCCACTTCCCTAAACCACTTTAAAAGCCCATCCAAAATGATTTCAAAAAAGCCCAAAATCAATCCAAAGCCCACATGACAAATTCTTCTCATCATACCTTAAATTGAAATCATCCCTAAGTCCTAAATTAATAATCAAGCCATTCCAAATCAAGCCACATGCCAAATTACCCCTAAATGCTAAAAATTTCTAAAACCCTTTTTCATGAAACAAGCCAACCTTTTCCAAGCCAAATGTAAGCCAAATGTGAGCCATTTACAAGCCATATGAAGCCACGAGAGTCTTGACACTTCACCATGTCATTTATGGAAAATGGAGGGGCCCCTTTCTTAAGCCTTCCTTACGCCTTTTTAACCTCATCCATGATACACACTAAACCATGCTTAGCCACCTCACCATGGATGGAGACTTCTCCACTCCAATTCAGCTGAGCCATATGATTCCCTTCAGCCCAAATCAGGCCTTGGTGGGTGCACCAAACCCGAATCCATGCCTTTGACCAAAGCAAGCCCAAAATGATCCCTTCCCCTTCCACTTTGATTCAACTCCTTTACACTTGGCATTTTCCAATTGAACTCACAAAACTCAAGCACTGACCTCCCTGACCCTGAGGGTGACCCATGCCTGGCCGGCCAGCCACCACAGCCACCGGAAACCACCAGGCCAAGAGGCTTAATCTGAATAAAAAATTCAATTTGAACTTGCTGAGCTGTCCCATGCCCAATGGCCACTGTGGCTGTTCTTCCCTTGGCCAAGGCGAGTTGATCCAAGCCATTAAACCCCACGGGAGGCCCTCCAGCCACCTCTATTTAAACCCACTCACCTCTCGGCCAAACAAGGTGATGAACCGGACCTTAAGGAAACTCTACCAAAATTGCTCCAGGACCTTCTCCCGACCCGGAGCGGTTGATCCCCGGTGTTCCTTTGCCCTAATCCCCATTAACGAGCTCGATTTCCGAGTTGAAAATCCACCCGAAAAACGAGGACACTTCACCACAGTGAGCCAATCTTCAAATTGATTGACCCTACACCTTCACCAGACCAAGAGGAAAAGTTCCCCAACAAAAGCCTCCTCACCAGGCCAGCCATTGCTTCCAGCCTCCAAGCTTTGTGATCGGCCTTGGTCACTTTCATACTCAGAAAATTCCCTAGAGCCAGAGACTTCATCTGGAGCTTGCTTGGACTCAAGCCGGGCAGCGAAATGTTACGTGAACCGCGGGCCCCTGGAGCGCTGAGTCAGATGGAGGTGCCGAATCACAGAGCGACGCGTGGGCTTTCGATCTGCCGTAGGATGACGCGGCGCCGAGTTAGATAATTAGAAAATTAGGGTATTTTTGAATTATTTAAATACCAGAACTTCAAAAATTCATATCTTTGCATAGAAAAATCACAAAAATAAAATAAAAAAACCCTCTTGCTCAGTGAACAGAGGAAAATAATGTGGAAAAGAAATCAAGTTAATTGGATGAGTATTTTATTTTTAATAATTTATTTACTATTTCCAATGTTTTGATTCTCCATTTGAATAGAAAATTCACCATGGCATGAGACCATAGGGCTTTTGAAGCCTCTGATCTTAGGAACATTCCATGAATTTTTTAAGGTCAGAGGCAATCTCTGTGAAAAGTTATTGATTTTTCAAAGTTCATGTCACTATTTTAGGTATTTTAATTCCAATAATTAGCATGTTGTAAAATAAATTCTAGGAAAATTTGGTGATGTTTCTTAGGACTAGGGGACCCTATGAAAAATATATTTTGAGTTAATTCATTCATGATAACCCTAATTGACCTAAACTCACAAAATTGAACTTGAATTAATTAGGGTTAACTTCATACCAAATTGACTTGAAAACAATTCTCCATTGCTCTTTAGGATCAGAGAAACCTTACATAAAATTTTGAAATCAATTGGACTTAATTAACCCCACCAAATGAATTGATTAAACCTCATAAGCAAAATGAAACTTTAAAAATTCATAACTCCAAAAATACTTTTAAAAATTCACAAAAATGGTTTTGGAGCTTCTCTGATATCAGGGGAGTTCAGGAAAATTAAAATTAGAATTTTCTAAAAAAGTTGATTTTTTCACAATATTTTAATATTTTAATAATTAAAAAATTATAAAAAATCACAAAAATATTAAAAATCATAAAAAAGTTATATTTTGACTCCTAATCACTTAGGAATAAACCAAGTATTTTTCCTAAGTCCCTAGGATAAGATATTGAATTTTAAAGGCTTAATGTAATTTTTAATATTAAAAAATGAATTTTAACCTCTTCACTAAAATAATTCTAATAAATCAAAGAAAAATCAGAAAATTATAAAATTTGTATCTCTGAACTCCTTGAGGTCAGAAAAATTTAAAAAAAAATATAAAATCTATTTTTTAATTATTTTATTTTAAAATTAATTAATACTCTAAAACACAAAATAATTATAATAAATAAAATATAATTCAAAAAATTACAAAAATTGGTGCAAGTGGTCCTCTGGTCATTAGGAATATCCCATAATTTTCTTAAGAGTAGAAACCTTTCCTTGGTCATGTTGTTGAATTTTCTTTGAAAATCTCTATTCTCTACTAAAAATAAATATATAAATAAATTAAATTCAGAAAAATCACATTTTCTCCTCTAATGTCTTAATTGACATGTGAGTGAGGTGACACAAAAATTTCAAATTCATTTGAGCTCAATTTTGTGAGTTATGAAATAAATAAGCCTAAAAGGGCATAAAGGTAATTAAAAATTTTAACCCTTAATTAAAACTTTAGGTTTAATCAAAATGGGGGGTAAAATATTTGATTTTAACTTTCTCTTGGATGATTGAAACTTAGGAAAATTAAATGGGTAGAAACCCATTAAACACTTTGAAAATATCAAAATGAAACTCTAATTAATTGAATAATTTAAAATTGGAAAGAATATATTTAAAATTTGGATTATTAAAATAGGGATATTATTAAGAGGATATTTATTCTTTAATTTAAAAATCCCTAAATAAGTCACTTTAACAACATTTAGTTCTTAATTAAAAATTAAAATAATAATCCAAATTAAATAAATTAAAAATTAAAAGAAGATAACCTTTAAACGAATTAAAGCTTAAAATGTTAAATGGTCTAATAATTAAAAATCAAATTTAAAATCTTGGAATTAAGTTAAATTAAATTAAATTAAGTTAAATCAAAGTTTAAATTAAATTAAATTATCACCTTAACAATTAAATTAAATTAAATTTAAAATATTGAAACTAAAATTAAAATTAAATTAAATTAAAATTAGATTAAATTAAATTAGATTAGATTAGATTAAATTAAATTAAATTAAATTAAATTAAATTAAATTAAATTAAAATCAAATTAAATTAAATTAAATTGAATTAAAATCACTTAACAACAAACCTTAATGAAATCATTAAGGGTTAAATCAAAATATATCAATAATTTCAATACCTCTTTCTATCTAAGTAAATTTAAAACATGAACATCAATCTGGAATCCTAAGATAATTGAAAGTGTAAAGATTTAAATTAAATCTAAAATAATTTGAACACTTTTTCAAACTTAAAAAATTATTAATTAAAACCTTATAATTAAATTAAATCACGTTAAATCATTAACTCAAACTTTTAATTAAGGATGATTAAAATTCTCAATAAACCAACTTGCCCTTAAAGGCTTTAATTATTATAACTCTTAAATAGAGTATTAAGTGAAATGTCACTTCATTCATTAGGTAATCAAATACCCAAGTTCACTGAGCAAGAGACAGTTTAAGTAAATTCCTGGCTGATTAATTCATATGTGCAACTAAATTTACTTGGACTCAAAATGATCCCGCAATCTAAATGAAAGTGTGGAACTCATTCAGTTGAGTTTAGCAAATTCATCTGGACTAAGTGAATTCGATGAAAATAACGGTGTTGGGATGACGAACAGTGGGATCTTAATCGGTTCTGTTTAAACAACTTTAAGATTTGTTTTAATTAAAATATTAAAAAAAAAACACTTGGATTTTAAGATTTTCTCTAAACCAAAACACTTCTCTCATCTCCTGATTTATGACTTCTAAAACTAAACCTCTGCAACAACAAGGAGCTCGGAGCATGGTGGGCAGCTCGGCCATCGTCATCAGCAAAACTCGGATCTACTTCATCAAAACTTTCTTAGAATTAAATAACCAAGCCATAGGACTTCGAGGTAGTTTTCCTAATGCAACATAAATCCTCAACTCTTCGTTAGGCATTTGAATGATCATGTCATGTAAATTAAGCCCTAACTGGTCTTAGGACTCTGAGGTAGTCGTTCGGTACGACATAAACCCTAATATCTTCCATGTTATTTGTATGATCATGTCATATAAATATAAGTCCTAATTAATTAAAATTGGCAGGATTGCAATATTAAATAAATTCCCAAATTGAAGCCAAACAATAGGATAGTTTGGGAAGTTTCCAAGATTCTTCTTGGATCCTCGGCTTCTCCTACTTTTCTTCCTTTGAACTCCCGAAATTAATCGTTCCAAATTTGATCCATTCCCTATTGAAATTCCAAAATTCAATCCTTTGAAAACCTTAAACTTTGAAATTCTTGAGAGCAAAATCACTAATAATTATCGAGAGTTTTCTTAAATGATTCCCGTCATTTAAGATGTAATTAACTATAGGGGCTTGCCCTTATAGGGAACTTTAAGAACCCATGTAATATAAACCCTGCTTAATTCATTTATATTAAGTAGGAGAACTTGTCGACTTATAAAATTGGTTCGCAGACCAAACGGATGTCACAAATCTCCTAGTTTATTTAATCGAGCCCCATCATCAAGCAATGTGTCTATTCTTCGGGATAGTTACACGGTTTGTGATGCGGTGCTCGTTTATATAAACTATTTGAGATGTGAGTTCGGTTTGATTTCATATCTTAAAATCTTCAAATTTTAAAATTATTTTCAAATTCAAATGCTATTTTTTAAAATTATATATATATTTAAATTAAATTTAAAATCTAAAATTCGCCGAAAATTTTTGTCGGTGACCCCTTTCCAAAATACAACACACAAACCTTAAAATATACCGACAAGGCCATTTGTGGTCGAGACAGTCTACTCAGGAGGTTTCTACCAACTGGTGAATTGCCGTGGAGAACAACCTATGCTTCCAATCAATGGTCGATATTTGAAGAAGTATTACGCAACCTGATGTTTCGAAGGATGAACTTTAAAAATGAGGTCTCATTCCTAGAAGCACGGGTAGAGTAATCATTTGCGACTGGGTCCGAACTCAAAACATAAAAAAAATGGATGATAAAAAAGAAAATCATTAACAAAAAATGTGTTAAAAAGAAAAAAAAATGTGTGAAATTGTAATCATAAAATGTCAATCTTTCCTTTTAAATCAATTCATTCCTGATCTTTCCCTCATCTCTTCCTACTTTCTTTAAAAATTAAAAGAGATAAATAAGAATTTTTCATTAATAAATGTTTTTTCTTATTGTTCTTGTTCTTAGTAGAGCCCCTGATCCTTTCCTTATTTTTCGCAGGGAAATGTCGAACGGGCGGTTGGTTCTGAACTTTAAAAATGGCGTGAGTCTAGCACTTGATGAAAAGAGGGTGAGGGATGGAGCCGTGATCGAGGTTGACTCTGACTTCACACCAGCCGGGCTACAATATGAAGAAAAATGATTGGACCTCGATCGATCGGGAATAGTTCCATAGCCAGACAGTGATGAAATTGGGTGGCCCAAGTCAGCAGTCCACCAGTAAGAAGAGAAAAGCAAATGCCGCTCATGCAATAAGAGAAGATAAGAAAGTTAAGTACATTGTTGCTACAGCAAAGGGCAGGCTTGTCAGTGCCATGCCCGCAGAAGTCCATGGGGTAAGGAGAGCTACTCTCACTGCCACCCAGTGGAGGAATAAGAATCGCCGCATTCGCAAGATGTTAACCAATTTAGCAGCAGATCAACATGAAGAGACAGTTGCTACCGTCAATACAAATACTCTGAAGAAATTGGTCCGTCAGGAACCAGAAAAAAGGAGACCAACTCCAAGAACATCAGAAAAGATAAAAGAAATCCCAAGGAAAGAAGAAATAGAATCAGCGCCTCGACGCCAAGCAGATGCACCAGTTCTGAAGAGTCTTGTTGCGAAAGCAACCCCGGAGGACGTCCCGACAAAGACTATCCCCGAGGAGCCAATACATGTAGGAGAGCGTGCCGGGGTTGAACCATACATTCCCCAGTACGTTACTAGACCTCGCCAGTTGCAGATAATTCCGAAATATGGGCTGGAAAAGATGCAGAATATTGAAAAGAAAACTTTTGAATACTTTGAAAGAATCCGTGGCAAGAGGATTAACATCTTGGAAGGCCTTGAGCTGCATACAGATGTGTTTTCAGACTACGAACAACAGCAAATTGTAGACTGGGTACTTGAGCTTCAGAAAATGGGTCGAGCAGGTCGCCTGAGGGAGAAAACGTATTCAGAACCCCGAAGATGGATGCCAGGAAAAGGAAGAGTTACGATCCAGTGCGAATGTTACTACAACTTCGAGGTAAACAAAAAAGGGAATCCACCAGGAATACTCCGTCGCAGTGAGGTGGATCCGATGCTGAATATTATTAAAAGAATGGTAAAGAGGATGATAACATGGAGGGTATTGCCTGCATATAGCATACCCAATAGCTGCATCATTAACATCTACAAGGAGGGTGACTGCATACCTCCACACATAGACCATCATGATTTCGTTAGACCTTTCTGCACAGTGTCTTTTGTCAACCAGTGCAATATCATGTTCGGATCTGACCTCCGGATAGCAGGCCCCGGAGAATTCCGAGGGCCGGTGGAGATACCACTACTGGTAGGTTCCGTCATGGTGTTAAAAGGGAATGGAGCGGACATCACAAAGCATTGCATTCCAAGAGTGCTTGTTGAGCGGATCTCTGATACTTTCATGAGAATGGATGACAGAAAGATTCCTTTTCACTTCCAGCCAGATCCAGAGTTAGAGAGCGTCCGACCTTACGAGCTGTAAGTTACATGGGAGATAACACACCTCTAATGCACATTCGTACGACATTTCTGCCAAGGGTGGCTTGGAAAGTGATGTTATTGTCCATGTATCTCACTATTCAGACATTGATTTTCACAGATGCTTTTAGAAACAATTTGCAAGAATCTTACACAATCCGTTTTAGATTTATATGGATTGTATGAGATATTAAATTCTCAATGAAAATATCATCATGTTTTGGATCAAGTTTTATGATGTATTTTCAACAAGATTGGAATGAAAGTGACCATGTCATGTTTTGCCTTCACCTCTTTTTATGCAAATTGATTGGGAGACGCCATTAGATTAAAAGAACTTTGAACAAAGAACAAAGGAAAAATAAAAAATAAATGAAAACTCTCTTTAAAAAAAAATATCTGAATGTCAAAACAAACTACAAATAAACATGAACTCTAAATATTAATGAACTCTAAATTGAAAATCAAGCTAAAAATCAAATCACAACAAGCGACTAAGAAAAATTCTTGAATCTGAAATCCCCAGCCTTCGGCTATTCTCAAATAACTTTTTGACTCTCCATATTTCCTTCCCTCTTTTGAGAAGGTCGACTGAATCTACTGACACAGAACTACGGAAATTTTTGATTTGGTTCTGATGGCATGGATTCATATCCTTTGCCAAGTAATCAGACTTTGATCGATCCTCTTGGGACGTGAAACACTTTCACGTCTCATTCCAAATCTTCCACTAAAATCAAATCTCCGCAGCAAATTTCAACCCTTTAAACCTTCGAGACTGGAACCAGATTCCAGTTCTCTTTAAACATTCTAGACTGGAACCAAATTCGAGTTCTCTTTAAACCTTCGAGACTGGAACCAGACTCCAGTTCTCTTTAAACCTTTGAGACTAAACCTTCGAGACTGGAACCAGATTCCAGTTCTCTTTAAACCTTCGAGACTGGTAGCAAATTTCAGTTCTCTCCTTTCGAGGTCGGTACCAAATTCCGACTCTCTTCCCGAGATTGATATCAAAATTTCAACTCTCTCCTTCCGAGACTGGTACCAAATTCCAGATCTTATTTCGAGATCAGTACCTAAATTTTGATTCTCATCTTTTTCAATTGATACTTAAACTCTGATTCTCACTTCGAGGCTGGTACCTAAATTCCAATTCTCTTTGCAATCCCGAGGTTGGAACCTAGGTTCTAATTCTCATTTCAAATCCAGATTTCCTTGAATTGATTTTGAAATTAAACCTCAACTGAAATTGAAACTCAGAACAAATCGAAATATAAACTCACACATTAAAACTTAAAACAGAAAATGAAATGAAATCTAAATCAAATTTCCCCAGATCTTATGATCTGGAATTCACCTCTTTTTTCTTTTCCCCAGCGAGATTTCAGGGATCTCCAGTCTTTGAGATATACTCGATACTCCCTAGCGGAAATTTGTTTCTACTATGTTCTAAGTGTGTCACTTAGACATCTGTGTTGGTTTTGTTGATCTCTTCGGTCAACGCCAATATGCGCGGTGTGCTTGGTTAGCACACCACACCTATTGGGGGTCTATTTGTTGACCTCATTTTTGATGAGGTCTTTTCTCTTCTCTCTCCTTAGTACTTAGGATCTAGCCTTAGGTTTTCCCTTTGACTATCTTAGAGGACTTGAAATGGAACCCACCACTTAAAAATTTAAACACCTCTTAACTCTCTGCAAGCCCCATAAGTTTGATTGTAAACCCCTAAGTCACTTGGCAGATTAAGATCAAATGTGGAGGTTTAAACAATGAGTTCCCTATAAGACTCTTTGGCCTTAGGACTACCTTGGGTGGCCTGGTCTGGTGAGGGTTGACCTGCACACATTACACTTTCACACACATTCCAAATCCTAAAACCATTCATACCTAGCTTGAGTTCCTCACTCATGTAGGTATTTCATATGGATGGACCTTAACCCCTAGGCCCTTGGCTAAGAGGGTTAGGAACAACATAGTGAATGCCTCAAATGAGTCCTCTCATGGCTCTTATGGGCTTGATATGGCTTCATGGCTCAAACAAAGTGATTCCATTCTACTCAAACTTGATCAATCTTTATTTTTCCAAAATTTCAATTTTTGACCTCCGGGACCCTACACCCACCAAACCTACCGAATGTCCTTGAAGCTAAACAAAATTTGCAAAAATTACCTAAATTACCCAAAATTCCTCAAAACCAATCCTAAACATTTCCCACCATTCAAATTGATCACCCATAGCCAAATATACCAAAATTTCCAAAAATACCCCCCAATACCCTCCAAATACCCCCCAATACCCTTGTAACCCAAAAACCCCAAAAATTCAGAAAATTCCCAGAAAATTCTAGAAAATCCCAAATATTCCCAATTTCATTTTGTTTAACTACAATATAGGCCAAGTTTGTCAATTTAACCCATTTTTACCAAAACCACCAATTTGACCCATTTTTAACCCAAGTGGACCCAATGTCCCACTAAATCAACCCAATTGACCTTAATGTTGATCCAATCCAATTCTAAACTTCAATTCAATATCCCTAATGTCAATTTAGACCAAATTCAAGCCCAATTTGATTAACATTTGGATCCAATTCCAATTTGAAGCTTAAAGCCCAATTTTGGCCCATGACCTAAACTTAGCCTAAACTAAACCCAACATTTGTTTGGCCCAATCCTTCACAAAATTTCCATCCACCGATTTGTTTTCAAACCTAAAGTCTCACTTTCTTAAACCATTCTAAAAGCCCACTTCCACCAAATCCAAAAGCCCAAAAATTCTTCCAAAGTCCATATGACACTCTTCTTCATCATGCATTCAATTAAAATCATCCCTAAGTCCTAAACCAATGATCTAATAATTCTAAATAAAACTTCATCCAAATTTCCACTAAAATATCCAAAATCCTTAAAATCTACTTTTATGAAATTTACCAAACTTTTTCCAAGCCAAATGTGAGCCATTGAGCCATGTACAAGCCACATGGAAGCCATGGAAGCCACTTTCCACCTCACCAAGCCATTAATGGCAAGAGGAGGGGATTCTTTCCTAATCCTTCATTAAGCCCCTTTAACCATATTCATGTCACACTCTAAACCAAGCTTAGCCACCTCACCATGGAAATAGACCTCACCACTCTCTCTTAGCTGACCCAATTGATTCCTCCCAGCCCAAAGTCAAGCCTTGGGGAGGTGCACCTAGCCTAAACTATGCCTTGGACCAAATCAAGACAAAATTAGCCTCCCTCCTTTCCATTTAAATCAAACCTTAGACACTTGTCCAAAGCCAACTAACTGCACCAAACCCCAGCCCTGACTCCCCTGAGTTAGATGGTGACCTCACTCTGGCCGGCCAGCCAATAGGCTGCCAGAAAACACCATGGCTGAGGAGCTTGGAATGAGCCAAATTGAAAATTCTCACCTGCTGAACTACCCCACTCTAATTGGACACCACAGCTCATCATCTCCTCCCCTAGGCAGCTGATCCCAGCCATTAATTGCCCCTGGGAAGCCCTGGCCATGGCTATTTAAACAAGCCACCCCCTCTCGGCCAAAAGGTTGGCTAAAATCAACCTTCACATAATTCCTCCAAACTCCTCACAGAGCTTCACCTAGCCAAGAGCAATTCATTCCCACTGTTCTCCTGCCCTAAACCCCATTGATTGAGCTCAATTTTGGAGCTAAATTCTCAGCCCAGAACAGGACTTCCCTGGAACCTCCACCAAAATTAAATTAAACTCACCCACACTCTGCACGGGACCAAGAGAAGGAGTTCCCAGGTTGAAGCACCTTCACCAGGCCAGCCATTCTCTCTATCGGCCAAGCTTTGAAATCGAGCTTGGTGGAAGTTGTACTTAGACAATTTGACAAGGCCAGAGGCTTCATCCCCAGGCTCCTCCAACTCTAACTAATGTGCCGAGCACATTCAGTAGAGGCCTCACCACCTGAACCAAGGTATGGACACTCCTCCTCCCCGAGAGCTTTCAGTGATTCTCCATTTCGTTAGAGTTGATTTCAATGCATGTAAACCGTATGGATGTGTTCGTCTCTTCAAGACGAATCCATAGACTATAAGAACACAAAAATCCGTTGAGAAATGAGAGATATTAGGATTTTAGTGTGGACGGTCACGGGTGCACACTAGTCGTAGAAGATGACCAGGCACCGTCTGATCGCGCGTGTATCGAGTGGATGGCTTAGATTGCGTCGGACCAGAGAACGGTACGTGAACCGCGGGCCCCTGGAGCGCTGAGTCAGATGGCGGCGTCGAATAGGGAGGCGATGCGCGGGCTTTCGGAGCTGCCGAGGATGAGTCGACGCCGCGTGGATAAGTAGATAAATATAGATTTTTAATTTAATTAAATATCTGAAACTTAGAAAATCCATATCTTTGTGTAGAAAAATCACAAAAAATAAAATAAAAATACCCTCTTGCTCAGTGAACAGAGGAAAATAATGTGGAAAAAGAATTGAGTTAATTTGATGATTATTTTATTTTTAATTAATTATTTACTCATTTCAATATTTTAATTCTCCATTTGCATAAACAATTCACCATTGCATGAGAACATAGGGTTTTTGAAGCCTCTGATCTTGGGAACATTCCCTGAATTGTTCAAGGGCAGAGGCTATCTCTATGGCAAGTTATGTATTTTTCAAGTTCATGTCACTATTTTTGGTATTTTAATTCAATTAATTAGCATATTGCTTAGAAAATTCTAGGAAAATTTGGAGAGGTTTCTTAGGACCAGAGGACCCTAGGATAATTATGTTTTGAGTTAATTCATTAAGAATAACCTTAATTGGCCTAATTACACAAAACTAAACTTTAATTAATTAGAGTTAATCACACATCAAAAGAACTTGAAAATAATTCTCCACTGATCTTTAGTATCAGAGGGACCCCACATAAAAATTTGAAATCAATTGGAAATGTTTAACCCCACTAAATGGATTAATTAGGTTACATGAGTAAAAATAAAGTTTAAAAATTCATAACTCCAAAAATACATTTTAAAAATTCACAAAACTGGTTTTGTGGGCTCTCTGATATCAGAAGAGTCTAACAAATTTAAAATTGTAATTTTTCAAAAATCTTCATTTTTCACCATATTTTAATATTTTAAATAATTAAAAAAATAATAAAAATCATAAAAATAATAAAAATCACAAAAATATCATATTTTGACTCCTAATCACTTAGGAATAAACCAAATATTTTTCCCAAGTCTCAAAGTAAAGATATTGAATTTTAAATGCTTAAGACATTTTTTTAATATTAAAAATGGATTTTTCAATCTTTTCATTAAATTAATTCTAGTAAACCAAAGAAAAATGATAAAAATATAAAATTTGTTTCTATGAACTTCTTGAGGTCAGAGAGATTTAAGAAAAATATAAAACTTAATTTTTAACTTTTTTTTAATAATTAATTAACACTCTAAAACTCAAAATAATTATAATAAATAAAATATAATTCAAAAAATCATCAAAATTGGTCCAAGTGGTCCTGTAGTCAGTAGGAACAACCCATAATTTTTCTAAGGATAGAAACCTTACCTTGATCATGTTGTTGAATTTTCATTAAAACCCTTATTTTTCACAAAAATAATTATATAAATTAAATTAAATTAAGAAAATTACATATTCTCCTCTAATGTCTTAATTGACATATGAGTGAAGTGACATAAAAATTTCAAGTTCATTTGAGTTTAATTTGATGAGTTATGAAATAAATAAACCTAAAGGGGCATAAAGGTAATTAAAGGATTTTAACCCTAATTAACATTTAGGCTTAATCAAAATGGGGTGGTGAAATATCTGATTTTAAAATTTTCATTAGAAGATTGAAACCTAGAGAATTAAGGGGTAGAAACCCATTAATCATCTTGAAAATGTTTAAAGTAAATTTTAATTAATTAAACAATTTGAATTTTGGAAGAATAAGTTAAAATTTGGATTATTAAAATGGGGATATAACTTAGAGAGACTATAATAACTTAAACAAAAATCCCTAAATGAATCACTTTAATAATATTTAAATTTTTATTAAATTCAAAGTGATAGTTTAAATTAATAATTAAATGATTAAAAATAAAATAACCCTTAATTAAATTAATATTTAAAATATTAAGTGATTTAACAATTAAATTAAATTAAATTTAAAAAATTAATTTAACATCACTTAATAACAAACTTAAAAAAAATTGAAATATTAAATAATATTAAAACAATTCATAATTAAGCATATAAAACAAATTAAGCTAATCAAAACTAACCAAAATATCATAATTAACCTAAATCAAACCATCAAAAATATATGAATAATTCAAACACTTCTAAGTAAATTTAAAACATCAAAATTAATTTGAAACATTAGGATAAAAAAAAGGGGGGTTTAAAGATTTAAACTAAATTTAAAACAATTTGTACACTATTCCAAACTTAAAATTAAATCACTTTAAATCACCAATTCTAATTTTAAATCATTAAATTCTTTAATAAACTGATTTGCCCTTAGAGGCTTTTGTTATCATAACTCTTAAATGGAACATTAAGTGAAATGTCACTCCACTTATAGGATAATCAAACATCTTAGTTCACTGAGCTAGAAACAAAACTTGACTAAACTTCTGGAGGATTAATTCACCTATGCAATTAAATTCACTTGAACTCAAAACAATCCCAAAAGTATTGAAAAGATGTTTAGGACTCGTCCTAAGCACTTCCTTAATACGATGAGATGTTTTAGAAGAACAATTGAATTTAATTGTTCTTTGATGAAGAAAATCATCCTTAACAAAATACAAGAACCTAGACGTCATAGGAGATGACTAGCAATAAGATTAGGAATTTGGTAGACAACCAGAATCTTTCCTTAACTTTACCTATGTACTTGTTATAAATATTTAAATGCCTTAACATGTGTTTTAAGTGCAGCTTGGAATGACGAGAAGACTCTCTAGGTACGCTTTTATTTTATTGTAGTTTACTTTATTGCAATTTATTTTCTTGTACTGCATTTTACCTTTCTTGCATGTTAAAGAAGATTGTTGCATGAAAACTAAAACCTTTAGGATAGCCACAAAACTGAAACCCAAAACTAAATTAAAAGTCACAACAAGATAAAATTCACCGCCACAACATTCAAAATATAAAACAACTCAAAACTTAATGATAAACAGAAAAACAAAACTACAATTTCAATTAAATTAAAACATCTCGTTGGATGATCGGGAATACCTCTGATGATGTAACCTACGTGTTGCTAACGGGATTTCCCACGGTCTAAATGAAAGTGTGGAACTCATTCAGTTGAGTTTAGCAAATTCATCTGGACTAAGTGAATCCGATAAAAATAACGATGCTGGAATGATGGAACCGTGGGATCTTAACCAGTGTTGTTTTAATCAACTTTAAGATTCCCCTAATAAAAAATTAAAGAAATTTGAACCTTAAGACTTTTCTAAGCCAAAACATTTTTCTCATCTCCTGATTTTCACCTTCTAAAACTAAACCTCTGCAACAACAAGGAGCTCGGAGCATGGTGGGCAGCACGACCTTCGTCATCAACAAAACCTGAGTCTACTTCAGCAAAACCTTTCCTAGTTTTAAATAACCAAGCCATAGGATTTTGAGGTAGTTTTCCTAGTGCAACATAAATCCTCAACTTTTTGTTAGGCATCTGCATAATCATATTATGCAAATTAAGCCCTAACCGGTCTTAGGATTCCGAGGTAGTTGTTTGGTACAACATAAACCCTCACATCTTTGAGGCTACTTGTGTGATTATATCATACAAATATAAGTCCTAATTAACTAAAATTGACAGAATTACAACATTAAGTAAATTCTCGAATTGAAGACAAACAATAGGATAGTTTAGGAAGTTGCCAAGATTCCTCTTGGATCCTCAGCTTCTCCTACTTCTCTTCCTTTGGACTCCTGAAAAAACTGTTTTAAATTTGATCTAATCCCTTTTAAAATATTCAAAATCCAATCCTTTGGAAACCTTAAACTTTGAAATTCTTGAGAGCAAAACCACTGATCCTTATCGAGAGTTTTCTTAAATGATTTCCGTCATTTAAGATGTAATTAACTATAGGGGCTTGCCCTTATAGGGAAATTTAAAAACCCAAGTAATATAAACCCTGTTTAATTCTTTTATATTAAGCAGGGAAACTTGTCGGCTTATAAAATTGGTTCACAGACTAAACAGATGTCACAAATCTTCTAGTTTGTTTAATTGAGCCCCATCATCAAGCAGTATGTCTATTATTCGGAATATATACACGGTTTGTGATGCGGTGCTCGTTTATATAAACTATTTGGGATGTGAGATCGGTTTGATTTCATATCTTAAAATTTTCAAACTTAAAATTATTTTCAAAATTAAATGTTACTTTCAAATTATATATATATATATATATATATATATATATATTTAAATTAAATTTAAAATCCAAAATTCGCCGACAACTTCTGTAGGCGACCCCCTTTTCAAAACACACAAACTAAAAATATGCCGACAGTGCCTTGCGGAGCTTCGGAGCCGTTCTAGGATTGCGTGGCAGTCGCATGAATAAGTTGAAAATTATGGCTTTTTTTCTTTAAAATAATTCAGAAACTTTGAAAAAACATAACTTGGTGTAGAAAATTCATAAAAAAATAAAAATATTTGGACCTAAAATAAAAAAAATATTTTGTTTATATTTATTTCTAATTTAATTAAATACTTAGAAACTTGTTTTAATTTTAAATAATTAAATATTTATCACAAAAATATGAAATTTGGGGGATTTTTTCCTAAAATGCTTAGTGATTTTCTTTGATTTTTTTTTTCAAAGTTGGAGAGTACCTCTAATACAGGGAAGCTTAATTTTTAAGGAAAATCACCATTATTTGCTTAAAATAATTAAAAAAATAAATTATAAATTAGAAATTTATAAAAATAGATTTGGTAGGTTCACTGTGGCAAAGTAGCCTAGGGAAATAAAAATTGAATTTTAAAAATTTAATACCTATTTTTCTATTTTAAAATTAAGAAAAATACCAAAAATTTAGTAAGATATAAAATAATTCAAATAAATACTGAATTGGGCCAAATTGAAGCTTATCACCTTGTGAGGCTCCTGTAAAAATCCTGAGGCCATTAAAATTATTTTTGATATAAAAATCATTTTTTAAATAAATATGAATTTTTGCTTAAAATAATTATATAAATGAGAAGAAAAATCAGAAAAATATAAATAAGAGGTTTGGGGTGTTCTTTGTGACCAGAGGCACCTAAGAACAATAAAATTGAAGTTAAAATAATTACTTTATTTTTGAACTATTTTCTAATTTAAAAGAAATTATAAAATAAGAAAATGAGAAATAATATAAATAATTTTCTCTGAGTTCCTTGAGGTCAGAGAAATTTTTAAAAACTATAAAAGGGAATCTTGATATTAAAAATATATTTTTCCTATTTATTTGTTCCATAAAAAATGTCATTTAATAGTTATAAAAATTAAATATAATTCAAAAACCCAATAAAACTGTTCCTAGTGGTCCTCTGACCTAATTAAACCTCCAATAATTTTCTTAAGCACAAGAGATTAATTTTACTTAGTTATTTTAATTATCTTCAAAAATCATTATTTTTAAATTATTATGAAAATTAAAAAAATAATAAAAATAATAAAAATACAATTTCTCCTTCAATGGTTTAACTGACCCATGAGTAGGGTAAAAAGGAAATCTTAAAGTCATTTGAGTTAATTTTAAGGAATTATGAAGAGAAAAGTCATTAAGGGCAAAATAGTAATTATAGAATTTTGAGATCTAATTAAAATTTAGGATTAATTAAAGGGTAAATGGGTAATATTGATCTTAATTGACTATCTTGGATGATTGAAACACAAACGGTTTAAGTGGTAAAAACCAAGCCATCACCATTTATAACAAGAGTAAAATTGTAATTTCCTGAATCATGATGACTTGAAGGTTAATCCAATAAGAAGATCCTAAAACACTGGGTGTTTTAAGGAGATAATAATTCACTAATCTAAAGCCTCAATTAGTAGTCAAGCAATAAAGTATAATCTTTTGATAAGAGTTAAACCCATTTAATTCAATATTTCTAATAATATGATGCTTATTCGTGAAATCTTAAGGACTTAGTAGTGAGTTAGGTTTAATCTAGCTTGTTTAATGAGGTTTACAAAAAGAACATAACTATTTTTAAATACCCTTAAAATGCTACGAGCCCAACCTTCATTGAAAGAGTAATAGTTTTTAATAATTCAAATTGCTCTTAAGGGCGTCCACCTACATAATCCTTAAATAAAATGTCGAGTGAACACTTATTTACCCCGCTCATGGGATAATTAAGACATTAAAGTTCATTGAGCACAGGCTGAAACATCACCACTAAGTCCTAACATAATCCAGGATCAATGATTCAGCAGCATAATAAGCTCAGAAGAACTCGAAACAATGCAAAGGATTTTAAAACTTGTTTAGAGTTACACCACAAACATTTTTGTGGTCTTTTGGATATATTGAAGGAAAATTGAACTTATTATGCTTTAATGAAGAAAATAATTTTTAAAACCTTTAGGGACCCACAAATTTATACCTCGAGACCTGTTAATTCACCTAAATTAATAGAAATGCGCTAAACTACTTATCCTACATTTACAACCCAATGTTCAAGAACTTGAGTCTTCTCTAAGGTATTTAATACCATGTGAGCAACTGGGGACATTTGTTTTTGCCACATATCAATCATCGGACTAGTATAAGTCTAAGGCCTAGGTGGCTAGGGTGATGAAGATATTGCTAATGTGTTCTAAACGAGGGATACAATGGGGGAGTTTTAGAATAGTATCTCCTACCTTAAGGACCTTCAACAAGGGAGAGGAAAGGGCCGGTGATACTGTTCACCGACTCTTGGTGAGATTGTTGCCCCTGAAGTTCTTAGGTTGTCAGTAGTCCTAGCTTAATTAGAGTGACTGGCTCATGAATTACACAACTTCGTAAAAATAAAACAAAGTTTCCTTTGCTTGTTAAAACAAACTCTGCATGAAAACTTAAAAAATAGCTTTTGCATGAAAATTAAAGAATTTTGATGAAGATTTATAAAGGTCCATGGTTAGTCATTTTGGTTAAGGTTAGAACTACCCTTTGTAGGTTGTCAGGTTGGTAGCTCTTACTTAAGCTCAGGAAACACACAGTCCAGCTTTGAGCCCCCACCTTTATCGATATTTTATACCTGGTATTGGTCTTCCATATGTGGCTATGAGTTTTGTTTTGCCTATTTTTGTATTTGTTACGACTCGTTTTGCTACCTTCTACACTGGAGTTCCTGCTTTTTTTCTGTAATTTATTTAAATTTACTGCAAATATACTATGTTTTAGGAACTAACCATGCAATGGTAGCATAAACCCAGGTACTCATTTTATTTTATGTACTGCAATTTCCTTTCATTTTACTTTACAGTATTTCCTTACTCGGGCTTACTTACTTCGCATGCAAAACAAAAAAACATACTTTCAAAATAAAAAAACTACACTTTAAAAAATAATAAACAAACATAATACACCCCTTTTGATTTACAAGGAATTCTCAGAGGATATAACCTACAATTGATAATGGGAATTCTCTGGTCTAGGTGAGTTTAACAACTATTTAGACTAAGTAAAAATAAAAGAAAACAGTGATGCCGGAATGAAGGAACCGTGAGATCCTAACCGGTGTTGATTAATCAAATTAAAATTTTCCTAAATAAGAACTTAAATAACAACAATAAAACCAAAACATTGAAACATACATGGTAAAATGATTTGAAACTTAGACTTTAGGACTGCTACTTCAGCTAGGAGCTTGGAGCTTGGAGCATAAACTGTGGGCTGAACGACGAGGATGTAATGAAAAACATGATTGAGAGAGCAAACAAGTCTAAAATAACAAATATTTTCCTTATTTTAAACAACAAATCATAGGACTTCGAGGTAGTCCGTCTAGCTCGACGTAAACCCTCACCTTGCCTTTTGGCCTTTATGTAACCATGTTGCGTAATATAAGCCCTAACGTGTCTTAGGATTCAGAGTTCATCGTTTGGTACGACATAAATCCTTCTATTTTCCAAGCTATTTGTATGATCGGTATCATGCTAACGTAAGCCCTACATAATAAAATTGGCAGGATGAAACATTAAATAATATCTCATCAAAATTAAAGAGAAACCATAGGATAGTTTAGGAAGTCACCGAGATTCTCCTCAGGATCTGTGACATACCCTACATTTCTTCATTTGGATTCTAAAATAATTGTTCCTATTTGATCTCTTCCAATTTAAGTTTTCCACCTTCGACCTTGAAAACCCTAAACATTGAATTCATGAAGTCAACACCTCTAATCTAAATCAAGAGTTTTCTTAGATGACTTCGGTTGTCTTAGATGTAATTAACTATAAAGGCTTGCATTTATAGAAAACTTCAACAACCCAGCTTAATATAAACTCAATCTAATATTTCATGTTAGGTAAGGGAACTTGTCGGTCAACATAAAGGTTTTGTAAGACCAAAATGAATGTCATAAATTTTGTAGTTTATTTAATCGAGCATTATCATCAAGCAATGTGTCTATTCCTCGGTGTAGATGCATAGCTTGCAGTGTAGTGCTCGTTTATTTAAAATATCAACTATATGGGATCAGCTCGCATTTTTAAAATAAAATATTACTTTTCAAAAGTACATATATTATATTAAATTAAATATATATTAAAGCAACTCACAACATTCCAACATGATGACCGACAGTGTGTTATGTTTATACCTATAATTATTTGTTGAGCCAAAATGTTGGGAAGCACACTGTCCAGCTCTGAGCCCCACCTTTATCGAAGTTTTATACCTGGTATTGGTCTTCCATATGGGCTACGAATTTTTCTTTGGCTGTTCGTATTTTTGTTATAGCTCATTTTGCTTCCTTCTACACTAGAGTTCATGCTTTCTTTTTCTATATTTTATTCAAACTTACCGCAAATAATGTTTTATGAACTAACGATGCAGTCGTAGCAGAAGCTTAGGTACGCATTTTATGTACTGCAATTTCCTTTCATTTTACTTTACAGTATTTCCTTACTTACACTTACTAACTTCGCATGCAAAATCAAAACAAAAATACACTTTTAAAATTAAAAACTATACTTTAAAAAATAATAAACAAACATAATACACCCCTTTTGATTTACAAGGATTTCTCGGAGGACGTAACCTACAATTGCTAATGGGAATTCTCTAGTCTAGGTGAGCCTAACAACTCATTTAGACTAAGTAAAATAAAAGAAAATAGTGATGCAGAATGAGGGAACCTTGGGATCCTAATCGGAGTCTCTTTAATTGAATTAAAATTTTCCCAATTAAGACACTTAAATAACAACAATAAAACAAAAACATTGAAACATACACGATAAAACCATTTGAACCTTAGAACTTAGGACAACTACTTCAGCTAGGAGCTTGGTGCATACACCGTGGACTGCACGATGAGGACGTAATGAATAATATGTTCGAGAGAGCAAACAAGTCTAAAACAACAAATCTTTTCCTTAGTTTAAACAACAAGCTATAGGAATTCAAGGTAGTCTGTCTAGAACCCTTAAACCCTTACATTGTCTTTTAGGCCTTTGTACAACCATGTTGCGCAATATAAGCCCTAACTTATCTTAGGATTCTAAGCTCGTCGTTCGGTACAATGTAAATCATCCTATCTTCTATGCCATTTGTATGATCAGTATCATGCAAACATAAGCCCTACATAATAAAATTGGTAGGATGAAACATTAAATAAGATCTCTTTGAAATCAAAGCGAAACCATAGGATCGTTTGGAAAGTCACCGAGGTTCTCCTTAGGATCTGTGACATCCCCTACATTTCTTCCTTTGGATTCTACAATAATTGTTCCTATTTGATCTCTTCCCATTTGATTTTTCCACATTTGACCTTGAAAACTCTAAAATTTGAATTCATGAAGAAAAGACGTTTGATCTAAATTGAGAGTTTTCTTAGGTGACTTCAGTTTTCTGAGATGTAAATAACTATAGGGGCTTGCCCTTAAAAAAAACTATAACAACTCAGGTTAATATAAACCATATCTAATATTTCATATCAGTTAGGTCAACATAAAAGTTTCTTAATACCAAAACGAATGTCATAAATTTTGTAGTTTATTTAATCGACCCTTATCATCAAGTAATATGTCTATTCCTCGGGTAAATGCCTAGCTTACGGTGTAGTGCTCGTTTATTAAACTATCAATTATATGAGATTAAATTCTTCTCGTATTTTCAAAATAAAATATTAATTTTCAAAATTACATATATTATATTAAATTAAATATCTTTTAAAGCAACCAAAAACATTCTAGTATGGCGACCGATAGTGTGTTATGTTTATACATGTAATTATTTATTAAACCAAAAGGTCGGGAAGCATATAGTCCAACTCTAAGCCCCCACCTTTGTCGATGTTTTGTACCTGATATTGGTCTTCCATATGTGGCTATGAGTTTTGCTTTTCCTGTTTGTATTTTTGTTATGACTCATTTTGCTACTTTCTACACTAGAGTTCTTGGTTTCTTTTTCTACAATTTATTCAAATTTCCTACAAATATAACATGTTTTATGAACTAACCATGTCACGGTAGCAGAAGCTAAGGTACACATTTTATTTTATGTACTGTAATTTCCTTACATTTTACTTTACAACATTTCCTTACTTGTGCTTACTTACCTCGCATGCAAAACCAAAACAAACTTCATCTAGTGAGCAAACAAGTCTAAAACATCAATTCTTTGGCTTAGTTTAAACAATAATTCATAGGACTTTGAGGTATTCCGTCTAGTGACCGGCGCTGCTAGAAGTATAAATTTTCAGAAGATAGTTTCAATTCAGTTTCACAGTAAGATCGGTTTAATAATTAAGCAGTCACATGTATACGCAAGTATATGTATCGTTCAAGTAATACAGGACTCTAGTGGAGACTTGGTTATCGACCCCACTAGGAAGTTTGGAAAAATTCAAAGTGCAGTTTAGCAATGAAATCCAACACTCAATTCACAATGCAAGTTTAGGCAATATTTAAGTCGCTAATGTAATGATTGCTAAAAACTAAGTTAACTAAAATTACTTTTTGAACTAATTAACACAAACTAAGTTTTTTATTAAAAAGATTAAATATGGAAAAACATCTTTCCCCTTACAATGATATTATGATGAGTGAATGAAATAGATTGATAAAGTTTTGTATTGTGCCAAATAGGAGCATTTATATTGTTTACCCCCTTCAGATTACCCCCTCTTCAGAGTTACTTAAAGAACATTGGCACATCATAGGCTTAGTCCCTAAATCCATGGTTAGGCTAGGAGGATACAGACTCTCCCTTCAGCGCTCCCACTTCCCTTCACCTGCAGGCTAACCCTAGCTTTAGTTACCAAACACTAGGACCAAATTGAGGATTTCAGCCTATCACCCTAAAATCTCCAATTCGACGCCTATCAAAACACAGTTTCCTATTTATTTGCACTTAACCCCCATGAACTACGAACTCATTCATGGACATTGAATGAATTCTCCACTTTTTTTGTAGAACAATTAGTCCTTTCAGATTGAATGTTTCCCAACAAGATTTAACAATTCAATTGGCTAGATCAAAAAGTATATGAAGTACAAAGTAAAAAATCATCACAATTTCTTAACATTTAAATGACACATCAAATCTACATCACCACTTTACCACATCACAATTCAAGCAGAAAGACAAAGTAAACTACTCAGAATTCATGAGGAAGATATAATAAAACATGGACTTTATATATAAAAGCTAAGTCATACAAAGCACAAGAAGTAAATACAACTTATCTCAATTTCTTCCCTAAGCAAGTCCCTTGAAGTTCCTTTGAATCTTTTTCTCTTTTCACAAAAACACTCAATTCCCTCTTTAGAATAGTAACGAAGAAGCAAACTCTCACTTTCCTCCTTCTTCTACACTCTCTAAAGAAGAATCGCTCACAAAGCAAGACTTCTACACACTATACGCACTTCTACACTCACCCTCCAAACCCTAACACACTTTACTCTCTTCCAAAAGAAACTTTTTCCCCCCTCCCTTTCAAAATGGTGTCTATAACTGTCTAAAATAAGTTAGAAATGAATTCTTCAAGAGTTTCCTCAAGCAACTTTTCAAAATCATTCAAAAGCATTGAATTTTATTTCCACTGACTTTGGGCACCGTCGACACTAGATAGGGCGTCGTCGGCACTGGATAGGGCGTCGTCGACTCAGAATAGGGCGTCGTTGGTGCCCTATTGCTGAATTAATTACAATGCTCTCTCGATTTGAGCACCGGTGGTACCCATTCTAGCACCGTCGATGCCAGTAGGCTGAATTCTTCATTTTGCCTCTTTTTGCTCCAAATTCGTTTCTTTTTGCTTTCTTTCACTCCAAACACCTAAAATCATCATACCTGCAGCAAAATATGAAAAATACCTTTCTTTAAAGTGCAATATCACCAAAAATGGGTACAATTTATATATATAAAAGCTAACATATTTTTCGTGCATCAGAATCTCCCAAACTTAACTATTATTTTTCCTTAAGTAATCCTTTTACTACATACAAATATAACTCATAGTAGTGAACATTCACTTTAAGATCGCTACAATTTTTTGATTTAAATGACTATAATAATAAGATTCTAAGAAAAATATTCAGTAACTTAGGTCAAAATTACAGGTATAAGAACATTTAGAAGTCAAGTCTAAGAGTTCTTGTTTCATATTCATTTCAAGAATAACCATAATTTGTCATATTAAGGGTGCTTTGAAGGAATATATGAAAAAGAAATTCATGCAAACTTTATTAGAATGTAGTCTAATACTTTAAAAACAAATTCAAAAATGTAATAAAGCTCTTTCTTTAATTTGATTCAAGTGAAGCCAATTTTTGATTAAGCATCTCCTCACATATATTTTCTCTTTTTTTGGATTGTTTTTCAATTATTTCTCTTTTTTTTTAATTTTTTATTTTCTTGTGAGGATTACTATATCTGGATAGTCTTTAATAATTTTGAACTTCACTCTCCTCTTTTTAAAGTTGGAACTTGACACATCTATTTCTTTATAAATATATATTAGCTTTGTAATTCATCATAGAGTCACAAAATTTTCTTCTCATATAAATCTCTAAGTCCCATAACATTTCAAAAATATAGTTTCCTTTACTCTAAATAGTCAACTATAACCCAATCCTCTTATACTAAATATCTTAACCCCATAAAGTTAACTTTCACTAAAAAATTTCATTCAAATCCACTATGATATTTAAATGAAATAAAATATTTAGTTAACTAAAGTTAGGTTCAACTACTAAAATTTATGCTAATAATTTATTGAAAATATATTAAATGAGAACAAATAAGAGTTAATATTCTACTCCCCTCCCAAACTTAAGTTTTTTATTACATATAAATTTGCAAAGGTAAGGAGTAAACAAAAAATAATAATTTTTTTTGTCTTTGGGATTCTGAAATCTTCTAAAGCTATGCTGGTATTAATAAAAAATTTAAGCTAGAAAGCATGAAATAGTTAGAAGAAGTGCTATATATAATATTTAAAAATTTGCTGGGTGAAGAAATATTAAAAACTTAAACTTCAAACATCCAACATAAGCATCATAATCTTAATCCAAATCACTAAACAATCTAACACAGAGTTCATTACTTTTTCATTTTTAACACCATTACATTTGCAAGTTACACACATCCTAGAGAAACAAATAACTAACAAATAAAAGTTCCACATAACACAAATGAAAATAGAAATCACATAACTACAAGTGATCATCAGCAGGTTCCTCTGCTTCTTCTGCATCATCAAGTTGGTAAGGAACATAACTGGGGAAAGTAGGAAATATCACTCCGGTGACTCGCCTCATGAATCTATCTTGAGCATCATGCTAGGCAATGTCATATTCAACTCTTCTCCTCATATAATCATCATTAACATCGCTCCGAGCCTCTAATCCATCCATCCTACTATGAAGACTATCATCACTAGCATTCTGAATCCTTAACTGCTCCATAACATCAGACGAAGTAGGTGCCTCTGAGGTCGAAGGTATGTCCTGCTTCCTCCTCTCCATCCCACATGAGATTCATAAGTATGAATATTAGCCTTGGTAATAGGCTTCAATGGATGGACAAGCTCCTCAGTCTTTGTCAAACTCCACTACAGACTGTACACATAATGCATGAATCAAGGAAGAATGACATAATCCACCAGTGGTTTCCTCTCTAGCAATAGTCTGAATACTCTTATAAATAATAGCACTAATATCTATTTGCTTCATATTCTTAATGCAGTAATTAAGGATAGCTCTATCTCTAGTAACCTCACTATGATGGTAAGAAAGTAGTAATCTTGCTGAGGTGAAATAATGTCAGGCCTTAGATGCTACATTCAATGTGGAAGTGGGGAAGTTAATTCCTTGTCTTTGCTTTATCATCCACTCCCCTTTTCCATCAGTAAGAAAACAAATCACTTCATTCAGTCTAGTATCCATAGTACCAAAATTTTCATATTCACAAAATCTCATTCTTCTTAACTGGTAAATATCATTAATACAATCAGGAGTAAATTCTACCAATTTGCCTCTAACAAGCAAATATTCACCTTCAATCCATGACAAATTTGCATAAAATTCTCGGACTATCCCCATGATCACATCAACAGTAAAATAGCAAAATATCTCCCATTTTCTATCAGAAATTAAGTGTTCTATCATTCCACCCGGATTTTCAAAAGCTTGATCTTGAATACTCTTCTTATTGTAAAGGGTTGAGTTAAAATGAAATTGTTCTTTAGCATTAACAAATCTATCCTTAACAAAATATATTTTCCTCTTTCCTTTACTTATCTTAGGAGCCATAACAATGTTTTCTAAAAATGTGTAAATAAATATAATTAATTCCAAAATCACATTGTAGAAGACTCCAAAAGTAAATCTTAGTAAGTAAGAACTTCTATCACTATGGTTAATCTCAAAACGTCATAAAAAATTCTAAATTTTGGATCTATATAATGTGGGAAATTTCCATGGTGAAAATAAAAAAATATTAAGTTTAGAGTGGAGCTCTTACCAAGAGAAGATAAGATTTACACATTTTAAGCCTTGAAATCGATTGAAATCCACTATCTAGCAAGCCCTAAATCTCAATTTGGCGTTGGCTGGAGGTTGAATACGATGGAAATGGCGAAAAATGGCGGGTCCCAGGGAAAAAATCATGAATTTAAGAGGTTTCGGGCCTTTTCTGTATTCGGGCACCATCGGCACTAGATAGGGAGCCATCGACGCTCTATATAATTAAAATAGCCTAACTCTTTGTATTTGGGTTCCGGAGGCGGTGCCAGTTCAAATTCTGGGTCTGAAAGTTTTTTGAAATTTTGATCGTTTCAAAGTCATGCCATCATATAATTAGTCTTTTTAAGCATCTATTGCACCAATTAAACAAGTAACTAACATCAATTTCACACAAACAACACAAAACATCACTTTAATATATAAAATACACATTACAACTTACACTTTAAACACTCACTAAATAAGTTCATCAAGCCATCTAGTATAAAGATTCAGAGTTGCAAACACACTACAATACTCTAACACTAAATACTAAACAAAGACACAAATTCCAAGCATAATAAATCCAAACACATTTACATAATCAATCAAGCTAACTACTAAGTACACCCAAGCATAATAAAAGATAAACACTAAATACTAGATATAGTAGAGTCACTACTCATCATCTGTATCAGAACTATCTTCACCTCTGATATCTACCATGGATTGACGATGCATGAACAAATTATAAAAGGAACGATAAGGGAATTTTTCAGTTGAATCATCTGCAATCATAGTTTTCTTCTACATCTAATTTGCCAAACTATCTTCAATTTGTCTAGTATGATCAAACTATTCTTTCACCCTCCAATCTAAGTGATCAAATAAATCAGAAATGTTAATAATAGCATTCATTAGATTCTTTACCACTTTTTCCAATTTCTTGATCTTCTTCATAATAACCTGTGAGATTTCAAAAAAATAAGTTCAAATAAGTTGTGAACTCTAAGATGATTGATCTGCAATGATGCTCATATCATTCTCATCTCTAATTCTCTAACAGTCATGTAGATTAGTTGGGTCTTTGGGCTTCCAGTGAAGAAGCACTTTTTCCCAACTTTTATAAGCACCTAACTGGTTGCAAAGAAGAAATATGGTGGAAAGGTGTCCAAGCCCATTATTAGATCCATGAATAATCAATTCCAATACAGATTTCACAATTATAGTACCAATATCGATGGGTCTTCTCATTTGAATACAATAATTCAAAATTACACTTTCCTTTATCACTTTACTAATTTTTATAGTTGGGAGTAACTTTGCAGAAATGAAGTAATGCCGTTATCTCTTATCTCCCAATCTTCACTTCATCTGTCAAATATAAAAAAATCTCATTCATATTGTCTCTCGTCGCATTAAAATTCGTATAATGGAAGATTAACACATTTTTAATCATAAACAAGTCATTATCTTTAAAAGAGTGAATGGTACAAACCTGCCTCACACATAGACGAATCCTTGGTTGATTCCATGAAGATTTGCACAAAACTCTTTCACAACAAGAACGACTGTAGCGGCAGTAGTGTAGCATAACACTTCCCAATGCTTCTACACAATAATCTCATCTACTTGCGTACTTGGAGTATCCATACGTCAATTTATAAAGCCTCTTTATTTGATAATCCTCCTCTTCATCATCACTTTAATGAACAATTCCTGCGCCTCAAAACTGATGAACTTTCATCAGTTGAAAACTCTAAATCTCGAAGTTTCTACAGAGTTGGAATCCATCAGATGCAAATTGGGAATGAATCCTTTCATTTTCTGGAGTTTAGTTGTTCAAAAATGAGTTTGAGAAGCTTTAAAGACGAAAATCCCACCATAATAGCCAAAAAATCCCAAATTTTGGTGTTGCTCTCTGGAATTGGCCGCCATCGGTGCCAGTGTTAAAAATTGCACCAAACTTCATTTTGGTCTGAAATATTCCAAATCTTCGATACGATCCATTAATTTTCATTCTTTATGATGTTTATGAATGAGGACTCAAATATGATTAAATAAAAGTAGAATAAACACAAACAAACTAATATCATAAAAATAAATATGGGTTGCCTCCCACAAAGCACTTGGTTTAACATCGTCAGCCTGACATACATTAAGTTATTCAGGATGACTTAATATTAAAACCTCTTTTAAATTTGGTCGATATCCATCATAATATGGTTTTAATCTATGCCCATTAACTTTATATATTCTTCCTGTTTTAGGTTCCTCAACATCAACTACTCCAAATGAATAAACTTTTATCACAGTTAGAGGTCCTATCCACCTAGACTTCAGTTTTCCAGGAAATAATTTTAATATTGCATTATATAACAAAACTTTCTGTCCAGGTTCAAATTTCTTTCTTATAATCTTCCGATCATGCCATATTTTCATTTTCTTCTTGTAAATCCTATCATTATCATAAGATTCATTTCTGATTTCTTCCAATTCATTCAATTGCACCAATCTCTTCTCACCTGCATTCTTTAAATTGAAATTTAACTCTTTTATCGCCCAATATGCTTTATGCTCCAATTCTACATGTAAGTGGCAAGTCTTTCCAAATATTAGTCTATAAGAAGACATTCCTAAAGGGGTCTTGTAAGCAGTCCTACATGACCATAATGCAATATCTAATCTAACAGACCAATCTAAATTTTAAAGATTCACAGTTTCTCTAAAATTCATTTAATTTTCCGATTAGACACTTCTACTAAACCACTAGTTTGGTGATGATAAGCAGTAGAGATTCTATGAATAATTGATGCGGCGGACTTATATATGTAAGAATGTATGAACTGAAATTTATATATGTTTATAATGATTTTGTAAAGTCTGAATGCTCAACACAAGTATACATATCGTATCAAATAATACATGGCTCTAATGGAGTCCTGGTTATCGATCCCACAGGGAAGTACGAAGTATAAGAAAGTGTTTCACAATATATATAATATAGCACTGAAATCTGATACTCAACAACAACAACAACAAGGCCTTAATCCCACTAAGTGGGGTCGGCTACATGAAATCTGATACTCAAATTGCACTTAAAGTTTACTACTTACTACTACTACCACTATGCAGAAAACAATAATAATTTATTAAACTACAATTACTTCTAACAACTTTGAAAATAGAATTAACTAGCAAACACACTAAACTATGTATTTGAAAGGTTTTTGATATATTAGAAAAGTATCTTTCCTCTTGCAATGATAATATGATATGTAGATTAAAATGGAACAAATATTTATGTTATTGTGCCAAATAGGAGCATAGATGATTCTTTACCCTTAAAAGAGTACTCCCTCTTCTAAGCATGAAAAGAACATTGACATATCCTAAGTTTAGTCACTAAATCTAAGGCTGGGCTGGGAGGATACTGGTCTCACTTCGAAGCTCCCACTCACCCTTCACCTGAAGGCTAACCTTCGCTGTTAAGTCACTAATATTAGAACCAATTTGAGGATTTCAGCCTGTCACCCTGAAATCTCTAAATTGAAGTCCATCAAAACACATTTCCTTATTTATTTGCACTAAATTCCCATGAACTACACAATTCATCCATGGAAATTGAATGGATCTTTCATTATTGTTGTAGGACATTAAATCCTTTCAGAATTAATGTTCAACAACATATTTTAACATTTTAATTGGCTAAATCAAAAAGTAAATCAAGTTCGAAATGAAAAACCATCACAATTTCTTCAATTCATTAAAAACACATCAAATCCACATTAATCCATCATCCACCTCTATGCAAGAAGAAAGACAAGGGAGATTACTCAGAATTCATGAAGAAGATACAATAAAACATGGATTTTATATATAAAAGAAAAGTCATACAAACTGTAAAAGAAAATACAACTTATCTCTTTCTCTTCCCAAATGTAATTACTTTGAAGTTCCTTTGAATCCTTTTCTCTCTTCTTTACAACACTTGATTCTCTCTTTAGAATAGAAAGGAAGAAGCAATCTCTCACTTTACTCCTTCTCCTTCTCTCCTTAGAGAAGAATTCCTCTCAAATCCTCACTTCTACATACTCTTCTCATAAACCCTAACACTTAACACACACTAAAACTACTCTAGAAGACACAAGACACACTGAACTCCCCCACCATTTTTTTCCAAAATAGTTACTTATAAGTTAGAAATAAAATCACAAGAGTTTCCATAGGCATCCCTTCAAAAAGTCACAAAAACTCTTCAAATTTGAATTCCGCCGACTTCTGGCGCTGGCGGCGCTCTATCGTGCTAATAAATGCTGAAGTCTTTGGAAAATGGTGTCGGCGGTGCCAGAACATGTTTTCCACCATTTTGCTCCTTTTTGCTTCAAATTCATTCATTTTCACATATTTTCGCTCCAATCACCTAAAATCATCATACCTGCAACAAATCGTCAAAATACCTTTCTTTAAAGTGCAATATCACCAAAAATGGGTAAAATTATATAGCAAGAACCATATATATTTTTGGTGCATCAAAGTCCCCCAAACTTTAACTATTACTTGTCCTCAAGTAATCCTTTTACTACATAAAATATAACTCTAGGCAATGTACTTTTCAACTGTAATACACAAAAATTTTTCATTCAAAAGAATATATTGGTTAGATTTTCAGAAAGAAATTTAGTAATTCAGGTCAACACTACAGGTATAAGAATATTCAGCAATCAAGTCTAAGGGTTCTTGTCTTCTATTTATTTCAAGATGAACCATAATTTTTCACATTAAGAATGCCTTGAAAGACTATGTGAAAAAGGAGTTCATGCAAACTTCATTAGAATGTAGGACAATACTTTAAATATCAATTCAGAAATGAAATCAAGCTCTCCCTTTAGGGTAACTCAAGTGAAGCCAATTTTTGATTAGGCATCTCCTCAAGCTTCTCCTCATAAATATTTTTCTCTCTTTTTCTTCTTTCTTTTTGGGATTGTTTTTCAATCCTTCTTTTCTTTTCTTTTTTCTTTCTCTTCTTTTTTTTAATGAGGACTACTATATCTGGATAGCCTTTAATGATTTTGAACTTCACTCACCTCTTTCTAAAGTTCAAACCGACATCTCCTTACTTTACAGTTAAGTACAAGCTTTATTATTCATCATAAAGTTACAATCTCTTGTTAACACACAATACTTTATGTCCCTTAACATTTCAAAAATACAGTTTTCTTTACTTTAAATAGTTGACTATAATCAAATCCTTTCATACCAAACATCTTACTTCTATAAAATTAACCTTTATTACTAAAAATTTTCATCCTATCCTTTAATAATATTCAACTGAAATAAAAAGTTTTAGTTACTTACAGTGAGGTTCAACTGCCAGAAGTTATGCTAATAATTTTTGAAAATATAATAATTAAGAACAAATAAAAGTTAATATTTCTCTACCCTCCCCCAAACTTAAATTTTTCAGTAAATTTGAAACAATAGAGAGTAGAAGAAAACTAACCTTTCTGTGCTGGGATCTTGAAATCTTCAACAGCTAATCTGGTATTAGTCAAAATTTACAACTAGCAGACATGAAACAATTAGTAGCAATGACATAACAATTTTAATTATTTGCATGGGTAAAAAGAAATTAACTTTAAACATCTAAACATCCAACAAAACACTACAATACTAAACAAACGATCACAATACTACACAGTCCAGCTAATAATTTTAATGTTTCAGTACAACATAACAGTACACCAACAGGGTTACACAACATATGAAAATAAATAAATACTACATCACAGCAGTACAACAACAGGGTTACACATCACATGAAAAATTAATATCTACTACATCATAACAATACAACACAATAGAACAAGATCAACAGAAATAGAAATAAACAATCTACCAATCTCCATCACCAGGATCAGCAGGGTCATCAGCAGGGTCAGGTCTATATGGTGAATAGCTGGGGCAAGTAGAAAATATCACATCAGACTCCCCCCTCATAAATCTGACCTGAGCATCATAATAAGCAATATCAAACTCAACTCTCCTCTGCAGATAACCTTCATTCACATTACTCCTCACTTCAAACACATCCATCCTACCATGGTGTCTATCCACACTAGCACTCTATAGTCTCAGTTGCTCCATAATATAAGATAAGGTAGGCAGCTCAGATGTGGATGGAATATCATAACTCTTAGTAGGAATATCAGTACTCCTACGCTCAACTCGGGCTCCCACATGAGACTCGTAAGTATGGATAATAGTCTTTGTAATTGGTCTCAAAGGTATAGCCACTTCTTCAGAACTACTGAACTCCACTCCAGACTGAACAAACAGGGCATGAACTAAGGTAGGATGTCCTAATCCTCCAGTGGTCTCGTCTCTAGCAATCATTTGAATGTTCTTGTAAACAATAGTTCCAATATCAATCTTTTTCATCTTCTGAATGTAATAGTTCAGAATAGCTCTATGCCTTGTAACTTTGCTGTGGTGATAAGATGGTAATAGCCTCACAGAGATGAAATAATGCCAAACTTTTGATGCAAGATTCAATGTGGAAGCGGGGAAATTAATCAACTGTTTTAGACTTACTTTCCATTCCCCTCTTCCGTTAGTGAGAAAATCAATAACTTCTCTCATATTGTCCCTTCGAGTGTTAAAGTTTTCGTATTCACAAACAAATGGTTCCCGAGTCTGATAGAAAGCATTGATACACTGAGGAGTAAACTCAACCATTTTTTCTCTAACTAGCACATACGTAGTCTCTGTCTAGGGTACATTTGAATAGAATTCTCTAACAACTCCCATAATAACATTCACAGTAAAATAACATAATCTCTCCCAGTTCTGCTTTGCAATTAACTGTTCTACAGATCCACCAGGACTATCAAAAGCTCGATTCTGGATACACTTATTATTGTAAAGGTAAGAGTTAAATCGAAATTGGGCTTTAATATTAACGAACTTCTCCTCATCAAAATCCAATTTTCTCTTCCCTTTACTCAACCTTGGAGCCATGTGAATTTCTATAATTTGCAAGAAAATTCCAGTAAATCCCAAATTCACAATGTAACAAACTTCAAACACTATTCTAAACAAGTAAGAGCAAATTTCATCATGGAAATCTCAAAATCTCTTTAAAACTTCAAAAAGTCCTACCTAAGCAATGTGAGAGATTTCCATGGTGAAATTTCCATGGTGAAAATAAAAAATGTTTAACTTAAAGTGAAGCTCTTACCAAGTGAAGTGTAGATACGACCTTGAAAAGCTTTGAAATCACCTTGAATCTGAGATCTAGCAAGCCCTAGATCTTCAAAATCACAAAAATGGAGGAAGAAGATGAAGGCAATGGAAAAATTTGCGGGTCCCAGGGTAAAAATTGTGAAAATGAGGGTTTTTGGCCTTTTATTGGGTTCGGGCGCTGGCGTCGCTTTATTTAAAATAATAGCCAAACTCTCTGGATTTGGGTGCCGTCGGCGCCAGTCTAAAATTTTTTCTGGGACCAAAATTTTTTTCATAATTTCGATCGTTCTGACTTCCACAATGGTGTTTAACATTTCAATAGGCATTTACATCATCTCACAAGAAATAATCAACAAAATCTTTTATAGAAACAATACACAACAAAGTTATATATATATAAAATCCAAGTTACAACTTAAACACCAAATATGTTCATTCAAACCAAACCAACTCTTAGATGTTTTAGTGTTGCAAGTACTCTACGATAGGCAAACACTAAAATCTAAGTACACAATGAAAGTAAGCATATCCAAATCCAAATTCAAAGCAAAGTAAAGTAAATACTACACACACCAAGCATAATTAAGCAAAGCAAACTAAACACACAACAAACATAAGTAGAATCCATCAATTACTCCACATCAGTTTCAGAACTATCCTCTCCTTTAATGTCTCCAATCAATTACTGATGCATGAACAAATTATAAAATGGATGAAATGGAAATTCGTCAAATGATTCCTCAGCAATCATCAGTTCTTCTTCATCAAGTTAATCAAGCCCATCTCAATTCGACCAGTGTGATCGAATTGTTCCTTCATTCTCCAATATATATGATCAAATAAATCATAGATATTATTGATTGCACTCATAATGTTCTGTACCTATTTCTCCAGCTGTTTGATCCTCTTCAATATCATTCTGGAACCTTCAGGAAAATAGGGTTGAATTGGTTGTGAAGTCTGTGTTGGTTGATCAGCAAGCAAATTCATGTCATCTTCATCTCCCACTATCTGGTAGTCATAAGGATTAGTTGGATCAATAGGCCTCCATGGAAGAAGAACCTTTTCCCAACTTTCATAAGGAACTTACGATTAACTACATAACAGAAATATGGTGGACGGGTGTCCAAGCCCATATTTAGATCCATGAACATTAATCCAAAAATTAATTTCACAATGATATTACCAATGTCAATCGGCCTCCCAGTTTGAATACAAAAATTCAAAATGGCTCTTTCCTTGGTTATCTTGCTAATCTTCAATGTTGAAAATAACTTTTTTGAAATAAATTTGTGCCACTGCTTCGACACTAGATTGAGAGATGCAGATGGGAAACTAATGTATCCATTTTCTATAATCTCCCAATCCTCATTCTCATCCGTCAAATATCGATACACATCATTCATATTATATTGTGTGGCATTGAAATTAGAAAAATGGCAAATGGGTACGTTCTCGATCATAAAGAGATCATTAATTCGTGCAGGAGTGAATTGCACAAATTTACCACGCAAAAATACGAACCCTTGGTTAATCCCGTGAAGATTTGCATAGAATTCTTTCACGACAGGAACAACAACGGCAGCGGTAGTGTAGCAAAGTACTTCCCAACGTCTCTCCTTAATAATCTCTTCAATTCTAGGATTATCCATACCTCGATTTATGAAGCCTCTTTCCTTGATAATCCTTCTCTTCATCATCACTTTGTCGAACAAACGCTGTGCTTCGAAACTTATGAACTTCCTTCAGGTTAAAATGCTAGATCGAGGGGTTTCAATGGAATAGGAATCCTTGGGATATGAATTGGGAATGGTGTTTTCATTTTTATGGAGTTAGGAAGTCAAAAATGGAGTTTAGGGAGTTATAAGGACGAAGGTCCCGTCCAAAAACGCCAAAACTTGCATTTTGAAACTTAAAAACCATTTTTGGGCGCCGACGGCCTCGATAGGGCGCCAACGGCGCTCAAACCTGGAAGTTCAGTATATGGTCTATGATAGGGCGCCGGCAGCGCCAGTGGTAAAAAATGCACACTGAACTTTGTTTGGCCCAAAATATTCTAATTTTTCAATTCGATCCAATATTTATCCATTTTAAAAGTATTTAGGAGTAATTAGGATTAAAAAAAACTATCTAAAAAGCAAAACTACAACAAACAAGCAAACACACCACAAAGATACATATGGGTTGCCTCCCATAAAGCGCTTGGTTTAACGTCGTCAGCCCGACAAACCATTCAGTTAATCGAGATGACTAAGCATTAAAACCTCTTTGAAGTCAGGTTGAAACCCGTCAAAGTAAGTCTTTAATCGATGCCCAGTAACTTTGAAAATCTTTCCAGTATCAGGATCTTTAATATCAAAAGCTTCAAAAGAATAAACTTTTACAACTGTAAAAAGTCCTAACCATTTAAACGTGAGCTTTCCAAGAAATAACTTCATTCTTGTGTTGTATAATAAAACTTTTTGTCCAAATTCGAAGTTCTTTTTTAATATCTTCCGATCATGCCACAATTTCATTTCTCTTTATAGATCCTATCATTGTGATAAGATGCATTTCTAATCTCTTCCAATTCATTCAATTGCATAAATATTTTCTCTCCAGCATTTTTCAAATTAAAATTCAACTCTTTTATCGCCCAATATGCTTTATATTCCAATTCAACCGGTAAATGACAAGTCTTACCAAACACTAGTCTATAAGGAGACATTCCAATATGGGTTTTAAAAGCAGTCCTATAAGCCCATAAAGCAGTATCTAATCGAGCAGACAAATTTAATTTATAGTTATCCACAGTTTTCTCCAAAATTCTTTTAATTTCACCATTATACACTTCTGCTAAACCACTAGTCTGGGGATGATAAGAGGTAGAGATTCTATGAATAATATTATATTTCTCAGTTAATCTCTTAATTTGATTATTCTTGAAATGGGATCCACCATCAGTTATGATCACTCTCGGCATTCCATATCTTGTAAATATATTTTTCTTTAAAATTTTTGAAACACTACGAGCATCACATCTAGGTAAAGAAATAGCTTCAATCCATTTCAAGACATAATCTACGGCAATCAATATATATAAATTTCCAAATGAAGGAGTAAATAGTCACATAAAATCTAATCCCCATACATAAAAAAATTCAACTTCCAAATTATAATTTAGAAGCATTTCATTTCTTCTAGAGATATTACCTACTCTGACATCGATCACATGATTTAATATATCTATAAACATCTCTAAAAAGAGTAGGCTAATAAAATCCAGATTATAAAATCTTAAAAGCAGTTTTATCAATACCAAAACGACCTCCAAATTCAGAATCATGACATCGTTGAATAATCAAATTAGTTTCTTCTTGTGGCACACATTTCCAATAATCAGATCCTTACACTGTTTATATAGATAAGACTCATCCTAAAAATAAAATTTTGCATCAAATTTAAACTTCTTTTGTTGTTTCCTTATTAAATCAGGTGGTACAATATCACTTACAATATAATTCACAATATTAGCATACCAAGGGAAATTACTTCCCATAATAGTATAAAGTTGCTCATCAGGGAAAATTTATGTAATTTCATTTTCAAATTCAGATAATTTATCATAGTCTATTCTTGACAGATGATCAACTATTTGATTATCAACTCCCTTTCTATCAACTATCATAAAATCAAATTCTTGCAAAAGAAGTATCCATCTAATGAGTCTAGGTTTCGCATCCTTCTTTTGCATTAATATTTAATAGCCGAATGGTCTGTATGCACAATACTTTTAGCTCCAATTAAATAAGATCTAAATTTTTCAAAAGCAAATACTATAGCTAATAACTCTCTTTTAGTAGTGATATAATTAATTTGAGCCTCATTAAGAGTTTTACTAGCATAGTAAATGACTTTGAAAACTTTATCATGCCTTTGCCCTAATGCTACTCCGATCGCATAATCACTTGCATCACACATAAGTTCAAATGGTTTCTCCCAATCTGGTGAAAAGATTATAGGTGCAGTGATTAATTTCACTTTCAATAATTCGAAAGAACTCAAGCATTCATCATTAAAATCAAAATTTCTATCATTTTCTAAAAGTCGGCACAAAAGTTTAGTAATTTTAAAAAAATCTTTAATATATCGCCTGTAAAATCCAACGTGTCCTAAGAAACTCCTCACCTCTCTCACAGTAGTGGGTGGTGGCAATCTCTCAATCACTTTAATTTTAGCAGGATCGACCTCCATATCATGTTCAAAAAAATTATGCCCAAGCTCAATTCCTCCTGCAACCATAAATTGACATTTCTCCTAATTCAGAACTAGATTTGTTTTCTCACAGAGCTCCAAAACTTTTGCTAAGTTTTCCAGGCAAATTTCAAATGAAGTACTGAATGCAAAAAAATCATCCATGAAAACTTCTATTCCATTATCTATCATACTGCTGAAGATAGACATCATACATATCTGAAATGTGGCAGGTGCATTACACAATCGAAAAGGCATTCTTCGAAAAACAAAGGTTCCATAAGGGCTAGTAAATGTTGTCTTTTCTTGATCCTCAGGAGCAATACGTATTTAATGGTAACCAGTATATCCATCCAGAAAGCAGTAGTACTTGTGTCCAGCAAGTCTATCTAGCATTTGATCGAGAAAAGGAAGAGAAAAGTGATCTTTTCTGGTGGTGGCATTTAATTTCCTATAGTCAATACAAATTCGCCATCCATTAATTTGTCTGGTAGGAATAATTTCATTACATTCATTCACTTCAACAGTCAGTCCTCCCTTTTTCGGTACACAATGTATTGGACTCACCCAAGCACTATCCGAAATAGGATAAATAATTCCAGCATCCAACCATTTTAAAATCTCTTTCTTAACTACTTCTTTCATAATAGGATTCAATCTCCTTTGCGGGTCAACTCTTGGTTTATGTTATTCATCTAATAAAATTCTGTGCATACAAATCAAAGGACTAACTCCTTTAATATCTGCTAAAGTCCATCCAAAAGCTTTCTTGTATCTTTTTAAAGTTTCCAATAACTTCTGTTCTTAGTATTCGTTTAATTCTGAAGATACAATAACTGGCAAGGTAGATGATTCTCCGAAAAACATATACTTTAAATGATTAGGGAGAATTTTCATCTCAAGTTGAGGAGGTTTTATTATAGATGGAATTAAGCTTTTATTTCCACCTTCCATAGTGTCTAATACTTCAAATCTCTCCTGAACATACTCCAAATCTTCATTCTTCTTATTATCTGAATTTTCTTCATCTTCAAACATATTTTCATATTCCACTTCTTTTTTAAATATATTCATAAAATGATCTTTTCTCAAATATTCATAGACCTCCATCCTAAAACATTCATTATCTCTTTCTATTAAGGGATACTTCATAGATTTTAGAATATTAAAGGTCACCTCTTGATCATTAACTCTCATAGTTAATTCTCCTTTTTGAACATCAATCACTGCTCTTCCATTAGCAAGGAATGGTCTTCCCAAAATGATTGGAATTTCTTTATCTTCCTCCATATCAAGCACAATAAAATCCACAGGAAAGATAAATTTATCCACTTTCACTAACATATCTTCCACCACTCCTTTAGGGTAAGTAATGGAACGATCGGCCAACTGAAGAGTCACAGATGTAGGAGAAATTTCTCCTATTCCCAACCCTTTGAAAGTTGATAAAGGCATAAGATTAATACCAACTCCCAGATCACATAAGGCTTTTCCGAAAAAATTTTCACGTATAGCACACTGAATAGTGAAACTACCAGGATCTTTAAGTTTTTCAGGAAGCTTCTTCTGAATAATTGCACTACACTCTCCACGAAGTGCAACAGTTTCATGATCTGTAAACTTTCTTTTCTTTCTCAGAATATCCTTCAAAAACTTGGCATAGTCAGACAACTATTCTAATGCTTCAACAAAAGGAATATTTATTGTTAATTTATTAAGAATCTCTAAAAATTTTTCAAATCTATTATCCCTGCTTTGTTTCTTCAATCTTTGAGGAAATGGAGATGGTGGGTTTTCAACAGTTATCTTCATTGGCTAAAGAGGATAATCTAAGTCTGGATAAATCATGTTTGAACCTTTTTCGATCTCCTCATTCTCCTTTTCTATTTCAACTTCTTTTTGCACTCTAGTTTCCAATTCTTTTTCACTCCTTAATTGAATAGCCTTAAGTTTTTTCCTTGTTTTGATCTTTTGGATTGATCTCAACATTATTTGGAAGTGTTCCAGAATGTCTATTATTAAGTGCAGTGAAAATATGTCCCAATTGATTTTCAATATTTTTCATAGCAACACCTTGAGCTTGTAATTAATTTCCCATATTTAGAATCATTTCTTCAGTAGACAACTCCTTATCATTAAATTATGGGTTATTATTAAATCCAGGAGGATAAGATGGTCTAAAATTGGTATTTCCTTGATTGTTCGAATTTCCAATTGGATTTATAGAACTGTTAGCCCAATGCGGGTTAACATTGACATTGCTAATATTCCAATTGAAGTTTGGGTGATTCTTCCAACTAAGATTATAATAATTTGAATAAGGATTGTTTGGTCTATTCATAACATTTAAAGTCTCATAAGGTGTTTGAGATTCTGTTATCTGTCCAAATGAATTTTCCTCCAACACTTGAGGTGGTCGAGAATAATTCATTCCATATTAATCTATTTTCTTAGAAAGGGCTGCAATTTGAGAAACTACCATAGTCGTCATATCTAAATCATTAACACTAGCTACTCTCTTAGGATTTACCCGTTCAGAGGGCCACTAAAAATTATTAGTAACTATTTCTTCAATTAATGTGTATGCTTCATCAAAAGGTTTTGACAATAATGATCCACCAGCAGCAGCATCTATAATAGATCTCAATGATCTCACTAATCCATTATAAAATGTTTGAATTATTAACCAATCTGGTAAAGCATGATGTGGGCACTTCCTAAGAAGATATTTAAATCTCTCCCAAGCTTCGTATATTGACTCTCCTTCAAACTAACAAAAAGATGTAATATCATTTCTTAGTTTAGCAGTCTTTGATGGAGGGAAATATTTTGATAGAAACTTCTGAGGTAATTCTCCCTAAGTTCTAATAGATCTAGGTGCTAGCGAGTTTAACCATGCCTTAGCTTTATCCCTTAATGGAAAAGGAAAAAAGTCCAAGTCTGACAGCGTCATGAGACACTCTGTCATATTTAAAAGTAGCACATAGTTCTAGAAAACTAGTGAGATGTAAATTTGGATCCTCATTAAGTATTCCTCTAAATTGATTGTTTTGTACAATTTGGAAAATAATAGGTTTAAGTTCAAATGAATTAGCAGCAACATCAGGATTTTGAATAGTTATGTGAATTTCATTTGTTGTTGGGTTAGCATAATCTCTTAAAGGTCTTGGAAAATTTCCAATATCATTTCTCTGATTATTCTCCATTTCGTAAGGATTTTCAATTTGTTTTTGTTATTTTCTAATTTTTCTGACAGTATGCTCTAACTCCGAATCGTAAGGCACTAAACCTATAGATCCACTACGACGCATATACAAACACACAAATACTTTTAAAAAGTAAACAAACGCACAAATACACACTACAAAGTAAATGTTTTCTATTACTATATTATTAATAAATACTGTTTATACTTTCTTTTTTACTTAGTTACTCTATTACTTTCCCTGACAACGGTGCAAAAAACTTGATGCGATGGACTAATATATGCAAGAATGTATGAACTGAAATTTATATTTATTTATAATGATTTTGTAAAGTCCAAACACTCAACGCAAGTATACGTATCATATCAAGTAATACAGGGCTCTAATGGAGTCCTGGTTATCGATCCCATAGGGAAGTACAAAGTATAAGAAAGTGTTTCACAATATATATAATATAACACTGAAATCGGATACTCAAATTGCACTTAAAGTTTACTACTTACTACTACTACCACTATGCAGGAAATAGTAAGAATTAATTAAACTACAATTACTTTTAACAACTTTGAAAACAGAATTAACTAGGAGACACTCTAAACTATGTATTTGAAAGGTTTTTGATATATGAGAAAAGTATCTTTCCTCTTGCAATGAGAATATGATGTGTGGATTGATATGGAACAAATATTTATGTTATTGTGCCAAATAGGAGCATAGATGATTCTTTACCCTTAAAAGAGTACCCCCTCTTCTAAGCATGAAAAGAACATTGGCATATCCTAAGTTTAATCATTAAATCTAAGGTTAGGCTGGGAGGATACCGACTCTCACTTCGGAGCTCCCACTCACCCTTCACCTGAAGGCTAACCTTCGATGATCTTAGAACCAGTTTGGGGATTTCAGCCCGTCACCATGAAATCTCCCTATTGAAGTCCATCAAAACACATTTCCTTATTTATTTGCACTTAATTCCAATGAACTACACAATTCATCCATGGAAATTGAATGGATCTTTCATTATTGTTGTAGGACATTAAATCCTTTCAGAATTAATGTTCAACAACATATTTTAACATTTCAATTGGCCAAATCGAAAAGTAAATTAAGTTCAAAATGAAAAACCATCAAAATTTCTTCAATTCATTAAAAGCACATCAAATCCACATTAATCCATCATCACATCTCTATGAAAGAAGAAAGACAATGGAGACTACTCATAATTCATGAAGAAGATACAATAAAACATGGATTTTATATGTAAAAGAAAAGTCATACAAACTGTAAAAGAAAATATAACTTATCTCTTTTTCTTCCCCAATGCAATTCCCTTGAGGTTCCTTTGAATCCTCTTCTCTCTTCTTTAAAACGCTTGATTCTCTCTTTATAGTGGAAAGGAAAAAGCAATCTCTCACTTTACTCCTTCTCCTTCACTCCTTAGAGAAGAATTCCTCTCAAATCCTCACTTCTACACACTCTTCTCCTAAACCCTAACACTTAACACACACTAAAACTACTCTAGAAGACACAAGACACACTGAAATCCCCCACCATTTTCATCTAAAAATAGTTACTTATATGTTAGAAATGAAATCCCAAGAGTTTCCATAGGCATCCCTTCAAAAACTTGCCAAAACTCTTCAAATTTGAATTCCACAGACTTCGGACGCCGGTGGCGCTCTATCGTGTCATTAATTGCTGAAGTCACTAGAAAATGGCGCCGGCGGTGCCAGAACATGTTTTCCACCATTTTGCTCCTTTTTGCTCCAAATTTGTTCCTTTTTTATTCTTTTCGCTCCAATCACCTAAGATCATCATACCTGCAACAAATCATTAAAAATAACTTTCTTTAAAGTGCAATATCACAAAAAATGGGTAAAATTATATAGCAAAAACGTATATATTTTTGGTGCATCAATAATATTATATCTTTCCACCAATCTCTGAATCAAATTATTTTTAAAATGAGATCCACCATCAGTAACGATCACTCTCGACATTCCATACCTTATAAAAATGTTTCGCATTAAGAATTTTGAAAAACTTCGAGCATCACATCTAGTTAAAGCAATTGCTTCAATCCATTTTGATACATAATCAACAACAACCAATATATATAAATTTCCAAATGAAGGAGTAAATGGTCCCATAAAATCCAATCCCCATACGTCGAAGATCTCAACTTCCAATGTAAAATTTAGAGGCATTTCATTTCTTCTAGAAATATTACCTACTCTATGACATCGATCACATGTTTTAATAAATATATAAACATCTCTAAAAAGAGTAGGTCAATAAAATCTAGATTGTAGAATCTTGATACACCTAAAATATATAGTGCTTTTATGCACATTTTTATACCTATTGTTGATGATATTGCACTTTAATGGAAGGTATTTTCTATTTTTCTTGTAGGTATGATGAAAATGAGTGATTATGATGATAGGAGCAAAATTGGATCAAATTTGGAGCAAAATAAATGAAAAAAATGAAAAATTAGACATTGGCGGCTAAGCGCCGCCTGGTCGGCGCTTAGGTGCCACAGTTAAAAATCAAGTTTTCTTCATTTTTTGTGCCAATTTCAAGGTGTGTTTGAAGCAACTTTTGGTGGTAACTTCCTTAACTTCCCATGGGCGGTAAATTTGAATGAAGAGATGCATCTTTTGCTGGATATGTTGAATCTGGACATGATTTGAAGAGACACCAAGGTACCTTTTGGAAAATTATATCATGAAGACTTGGAATTAGTTTCAAAGAGTCCTCTTCTAGTTTCAAAGAGTCCTCTTCTAGTTTTACTTTTAGACTTTTATTGTTTATAGTTTTAAAAAAGTCTTTTAGAGTTAGTTAATTTAGTTTAGTTTTAAAGGAGAAAGGGTTGGTGTGAAACCTTCTTTCCACCAATTTTCTTTCATCCATTTATCTAGTTTTTATTGAAGTCTAAAGTCAGATTTGGAGTCAACAGAGTTGGGCGCCAACCTATGTAGTGTTGTCCTGTGGAAAGTCAAGCTTCAAAGGAACTTCCAGAGTCTTGCGCAGAGGATTTTTAGATAAGTGTTTACTTCTGTTTTATTTATATTTAGTTTTTAATTAAAACTTGTTGTGTTTTCATAATGGTTTCTATTTTCAAATCAATGTGTGTTTGTGTTTTCTCCATGAGTTCTGAGTAATTTTCTTTATCCTTTTCTTTCTTAAATGAAGAAGTAATTAAATTATGTAGGATTATTGTGGAATGTATAAGTGTTTAAAGTTGAAATAAGTTGTGAAGTTTTAATTCCATGAACTTAATTTACTTCTTAATTTGGCCAGTTAAGATGTTAAAATTTGTCGTGAGATTATGAAAGTTCCAATGTGGTATTCTCTCAAATAACAATTGGTAAAAATCACATTCAATTATATGGGTATGAATTGTAGTCCATGTAATTGAATGCAAATATATTAGGAGATGTGTTTTTAATGTGGAGTAAAATTAGAGAATTTTGGAGTGACAGGCTAAAGCCCCCTAATTTGGTTTGGTATTTTAAATTTTGTTATGAGAAGTTAGCCCCCAGGTGGAGGGAATCGAGGGAACTCTAGAGTGAGAGCTCGTATCTTCCCTGCCTAACCATTTTCAAAATTTTAAAATTTTAAATTAACCAATGTTCTTTATAGAACCAAGTAAGGGTAAAGAATAAATTTGCTCCTATTTGTCACAACACATTTAAATACTTCCATAACAATACTTTCATAATTATTACTGCTTTATAAGAGAAAGAAAAACATATTTTATTTCCTAGTGTTTTATATCGTGTTTTAAAGTTCTGATAAATTGAATTTCCTGCTTAACTTTTTATCAAAAATACCAAAAACAACTTTCACACTTTACAAATCAAAACATACTTTCAAAAGTCATTTAAAAATAAAAAAAATAATTTTCTTAATTCTTTAAAAAGTTTTTACATTTCCCTGTGGGTTTGATATCTCGGGGCTTAATCAGAAAATCTTATATTACTTGATAAATGATACGTATACTTGCGTAGTATCTCATATTATAAAATCATAATTTTTATATCTAAATCGTAAGAACATATATTTGTTGGGGATCAAATCTTATGTGCAGTTTTATTAGTTCCAAAATGTCCTCCAAATTCAGAATCATGACATCTCTGAATGATCTGTTCAATCTCTTCATACGGCTCACATTTTCTAATAATAAAATCCTTACATTATTTACATAAGTATGACTCATCCCAAAAATAAAATTTAGCATCATATATAAATTCCTTTTGTTGTTGAAATGTTAAATCAGGTGGCAAAATATCACTCACAAGATAATTCACAATATCAACAGACCAAGGTAAATTCTTTTCCTTAATGTTATAAAGTTGTTCATTAGGGAAAGTTTCTGTAATTTCCTTTTCAAATTCAGATAGTTTATAATGTTCCAGTCTGGACAAATGATCAGCTATTGGATTATCAGTTCATTTTCTATCAACTATCACAAAATCAAATTCTTGCAGTAAAAGTATCCATCTGATTAATCTTGGTTTGGCATCCTTCTTTTGCATTAAATATTTGATAGCTGAATGGTCCGTATGTACATTTAGTTCCAATTAAATACATTTTAAATTTTTCAAAGACATACACAATAGCTAATAATTCTCTTTCTGTGGTGGTGTAATTAGTTTGAGCTTTGTTAAGAGTCTTACTAGCATAGTAAATAACCTTAAACATTTTCTCATACTTTTGCACTAAAGCAACTCCAATCGCATAATCACTAGCATCACACATAAGTTCAAATGGTTTCTCCCAATTAGGTGGAATAATTATAGGGGCAGTGATTAGTTTTTCTTTTAATAATTGAAAGGCATTTAAACATTCTTCATTAAAATCAAATCTCTTATCTTTTTCTAAAAGTTGGCATAGAGGTTTAGTAATTTTCAAAAAAATTTTAATATAATGCCTATAAAATTCAGCATGTCCTACGAAACTTCTTACCCCTCTCACTATAGTATGAGGTGGTTATTTCTTAATAATTTATATTTTTGTAGGGTCAACTTCCATACCATGTTCAAATATTTTATGCCCAAGTACAATTCCTCCTGCAACCATAAATTGACACTTTTCCCAATTTAGAACTAAATTTGTTCTTTCGCAAAGCTCCAAAACTTTTTCTAAATTATTTAAACATATATCAAATGAAGTTTCAAATACAGAAAAATCATTTATAAACACTTCTATTCTATCATCAATCAGATCACTAAAAATAGACATCATACATCTTTGAAATGTTGCAGGTGCATTATATAATCCGAAGGGCATTCTTCAAAAAACAAAAGTTCCATATGGGCTAGTAAATATAGTTTTTTCTTAATCCTCAGGAGAAATAGGTATTTGGTGATAACCGGTATATCCATCCAAAAAAATAATAGCACTTGTGCCCAACTAATCTATCCAACATTTGATCCAGAAAGGGTAGAGGAAAATGATCTTTCCTAGTGGCGACATTTAATTTTCTATAATAAATACAAATTTGCCAACCAGTGACTTGTCTTGTCTGTATAATTTCATCTTGTTCATTCACATCAACTGTCACTCCCCCTTTCTTAGGGACACAATGAATTGGACTTACCCAAGCACTTTCTGAAATAAGATAAATAATTCCAGCATCAAGCCATTTTAAAATTTCTTTTTTTACTACTTCTTTCATCATATGATTTAATGTCCTTTGTGGATAAACTCTAGGTTTCTATTATTTATCCAACAAAATTCTATGCATACAGATAGAAGGAGTGATTCCTTTAATATCAGCTAATGTCCAACCAAAAGCCTTCTTGTATCTTTTTAATGTTTCCAATAATTTATGTTCTTGATATTCATTCAAATCTGAAGATACAATGACTAAAAGAGTGGATAATTCTCCTAAAAATATATATTTCAATTGATTCAAAAGAATTTTCATTTCAAGTTTAGGAGGTTTTAAGATAGATGGAATTAAAATTTTATCATCTCTTTTTATAGTGTCCAACATTTCAAATCTTTCCTGAACATAATGTAGGTTTTCATTCTTCATCTCATCAAAATTATCTTCTATTTCATTATCATCCTCAAATTTGCAATCTTGATATTCTATTTTCTTTTCAAATAACTCTTTAAAATGATCATCTCTCAAATAATCACAGATTTCCATTCTAAACCATTCATCATCCTTTTCTCGTGAGGGATATTTCATAGATTTAAAAATATTAAAAGTCACTTCTTGACCATTAAATCTCATAGTTAATTCTCCTTTTTGAACATCAATCATAGCTTTTCTAGTAGCAAGGAATTGTCTTCCTAAAATAATGGGAATTTCTTTATCTTCCTCCATATCTAAGAAAATAAAATACACAGGAAAGATAAATTTGTCTACCTTTACTAATACATCTTCCATAACTCCTTTAGGATAAGTGATAGAATGATCAACTAACTTAAGAGTTACAGAAGTATGTGAAATTTCTCATATTCCTAATCTTTTGAAAGTTTTTAAAGGCATTAAATTATTAATGGCTCCTAAATGACATAAGGCTCTTCCAAAAAAATTTTCACCTATAGCACCAAGAATAGTGATACTACCAGGATCTTTAAGTTTTTCATGAAGCATTTTTTGAATAATTGCACTACACTCTCTGCTAAGTGCAACAGTCATGTAATCTATGAACTTTCTTTTTATTTTAATAACAACCTTCATAAACTTCGCATAATCAGGCATGTGTTCTAAGGTTTCAACAAAAAGAGTACTTACGGTTAATTTATTAAAGATCTCTTAAAATTTTGTAAATTTGTTATCCCTATTTTGTTCTTTTAATCTTTGAGGAAATGGAGGTGGTGGTTTTTTTACAATAATTTTCATTAGTTCAACTGGATATTCTAAGCGGATAAAATTTGTTTTTCCATTTTTCGATTTCCACCTTCTCTTTTTCAGTTTCAATTTTTTTCTGCACTCTTGTTTCTAATTCTTTTCCACTTCATAATTGTATAGCCTTTATTTTATCTTTTTTTTCATCTTTTGGATTGATCTCAACATTACTAGGATGAGTTCTTGAAGGTTTAATATTAAGCGCAGTGAAAATATGTCCTAATTGATTTTCAACATTTTTAATTACAACTCCTTGAGTTTGCAATTGATTACCTTGAGTTTGTAATTGATTACCCATATTTAGGATTAATTCTTTCATTCAACAATTTTTTTTCTTAAATTGTGGGTTACTATTAAAACTTGGAGGATAAGAAGGTCTATAGTTTGTGTTTCCTTGGTTGTTCAAATTTCCTACTGGGTTCATAGAATTCTTTCCTCATTACGTGTTAATAGTAACATTGTTATTATTACTCCAGTTAAATTCCAGGTGATTCTTCCAACCAGGATTATAATGATTCGAATAAGGATTGTTGGGTCTATTATTTATAGCATTTAAGGTCTCATAGGGTGTTTGAGATTATATTATCTGTCCTAATGAATTTTCTTCTAGCACTGGGGGTGTTTGAGAATAATTCATTCTATACTGATCTATTTTCTTTGAAAGCATCAATTTGAGAGGCTATCATAGTTATAACATTAGAATCGTGAATATTAGTTACTCTCTTAGGATTTACCCATTCAGAGGGCCACTTAAAATTGTTAGTAGTCATCTCTTCTATTAACGAATATGCTTCATCAAAAGATTTTGACATTAATGATCCACCAGCAGCAATATCTATAATCGATCTAAGAGATCCAACTAATCCATTATAAAATGTATGAATTATTAACCAATCTGGTAAAGCATGATGTGGACACTTCCTAAGGTGATCTTTAAATTTTTCCTAAGCTTCATATATTGATTCCCCTTCAAACTAACCAAAAGATGCAATATCATTTCTTAGCTTAGCAGTTTTTTATTAAGGGAAATATTTCGATAGAAATTTTTGTGAAAGTGCTCCCCAAATTTTGATAGATCCATGTGCTAACGAATTTAACCACGCCTTGGCTTTATCCCTTAATGAAAAAGGAAAAAAGTCTAAATCTGACAACATCATTCGACACTCTATCATATTTAAAAGTAGCACACAGTTCTAAAAAACTAGCGAGATGTAAATCAGGATCTTTATTAGGTGTTCCTCCAAATTGATTATTTTGTACCATTTGGATAATAGCAGGTTTAAGCTCAAATGAATTAGCAGCAACATTAGGATTTTGGATAGTTAAGTAAATTTCATCTGCTATTGAGTTAGCATAATATCTTAAAGTTCTTGGGTAAATTTTCATTTTCATTTCATTGATTATCTGTTGTGCACTATTTTGTGAGGATCTTCAAATTGTTTTTGTTTTTTTCGAATTTTTCTAATAGTATGTTCTAATTCTGAATCATAAGGTACTAAAACTATGGATCCAATCCTACGCATATAAAATCAAACAAAACACACTAAAAAGTAAGCAAGCACACACAATTACAAACTACAAAGTAAAGGTTTTCAAATACTATAATTTTAACAGTTATCATTTTATACTTTCCCCGGGAAAGGCGCCAAAAACTTGACGTTTGGTGCGCTACCTCTAACATAAATATTCAAAAGATAGTTTCTATTTAGTTTTACAAAATGATTAATTTAACAATTAAGCAGTCACTCATATACGCAAGTATACATATCGTTCAAGTAATAAATGGCTCTAGTGGAGTCCTGGTTATTGATCCCACGAGGAAGGTTGGAACTTTTTTAAAATATAGTAAATATTTGAAATCCAATACTCAATTTACAATGCAAGTTCAAGTACTATTTAAGTTGCTAGTGCAAAGATAACTAAAGCTAAATTAACTAAAATTACTTTCTAAATTTCTAAATAGGATTAACTAACACACACTAAGTTTTGTATTGAAAGGTTTAAATATGGAAAAGTAACTTTCCCCTTGCAATGATTCTATGATGAGTGATTGATATAGATTGATAATAAATTTTTATTGTGCCAAATAGGAGCATTCATATTATTTACCCTCGTCAGAGTACTCCCTCTTCCAAGTTATGTGAAGAACATTAATAACTCCTAAGCTTAGTCACTAAATCTATGGTTAGGCTGAGAGGATGCTGGCTCTCACTTCAGAGCTCAGACTTCCCTTCACCTGAAGGCTAGCCCTAACTTTATTTACCAAAATTTAGGACCAAATAAGGGATTTCAGATTGTCACTCTAAAATCTCCAATTCGACACCCATCAAACCACATTTACCTATTTATTTGAACTAAATTCCCAGGAACTATGCTACTCATTCATGGACATTAAATGAATTCTCCACTTCGTTGTAGAACACTTAGTCCTTTTGGATTAAATTTTTCTCAACAAATTTTAACAATTCAATTGGCCAGATCAAAAAGTAAGTGAAGTTCAAAGTAAAAAATCATCACAATTTCTTAACATTTTATGGAACATCAAATCTACATTAACACTTCACCACTTCTCACTGTAAGAAGAAAGACAAAGAAATCTACTCAAAATTCATAAGGAGGATACAATAATATATGAATTTTATATATAAAAGCAAAATCATACAAACCACAAAAGTAAATACAATTTATCTTAATTTTTTCCCCAAGCAAATTCCTTGAAGTTCCGTTGAATCCTTTTCTCTCTTCACTACAACACTCTATTCACTCTTTAAAATAGTAAGGAAGAATCAATCTCTCAGTTTCCCCCTTCTCCTACACTCTTTAGAGAAGAATCCAACACAAAACAAGACCTCTACACACTTACCACACACTCTCCATAAACCCTAACACACTTTCCTCACTCCATAAGATTTCTCTCCTTCCCATCTCTTCCTTTCTTAGCGTCTAAATTTGTTTGAAATAGTTTAGAAACGAGCTCCCCAAGATTTTCCTCAAGAAATTGTTCAAAAAGCTTCCAAATACATTGAATTTGACTTCCACTGACATTTGGCGCCAGCGGCGCTGGGCCGCCATTTAAATTTCGAACTCTCTGGAATTGGGCACAGGTGGCGCCAGTAGGCTGAATTCTTCATTTTTCCTGTTTTTGCTCCAAATCTGTTCTTTTTCGTTTCCTTTTCTCCAATCACCTAAAATCATCATACCTGCAGCAAAACAAGAAGAATACCTTTCTCTAAAGTGCAATATCACAAAAAATGAGTACAAATATGATAGCCGTATTCTAACATATTTTTGGAGCATCAAGCAACAACATCAATAATTGATCTAAGAGATCCTACTAATCCATTATATAATGTTTGAATTATTAACCAATCTGGTAAAACATGATGTGGACATTTCTTGAGGAGATCTTTACATCTTTCCCAAGCTTCATAAATAGATTACCCTTCAAACTGACCAAAGGATGTAATATCATTTCTAAGCTTAGCAGTTTTCAATGGAGGAAAATAATTTGATAAAAATTTTTGTGAAATTTATCCCCAAGTTTTGATTGATCGAGGTGCTAACAAATTTAGCCACGCCTTAGCTTTATCCCTTAATGAAAAAGGAAAATAACTCTAACATCATCATTTGACACTCCGTCATATTTAAATGTAGCACACAGTTCCAAAAAACTAGCAAGATGCAAGTTATGTTCTTCATTAGGTGTTCCTCCAAATTGATTATTTTGTAACATTTGGATTATCGCAGGTTTAAGCTCAAATGAATTAGCAACAAAATCAGTATTTTGAATAGTTAAGTGAATTTCATCTGCTGTTTGGCTAACATAATCTCGTAAATGTCAAGTATATGTTCATTTTGCTTATTTTGATTGTTCACCATTTTGTGAGGATTTTCGAATTTTTTTTTTGTTGTTTTCGAATTTTTCTAAAGTATGCTCTAATTCTGAATCGTAAGGCACAGAACCTATAGATCCAATACTACACACATAAAATCACACTAAACACACTAAAAAGTAAGCAAGCACACACAATTGAAAATTATAAAGTAAAAGTTTTTAAATACAACAAATTTGACAGTTACTGTTTTATACTTCGTCGGCAACAGCGCTAAAAACTTGACTGGTGCTACTACAAGTGTAAATTTTCAAAAGGTAGTTTCAATTCAATTTCATAGTAAGATCAGTTTAATAATTAAGCAGCCACTCGTATACGTAATTATACGTATCGTTCAAGTAATACAGGGCTCTAGTGGAGTCCTGGTTATTGATGCCACAAGGAAGTTTAGAACAATTCAAAGTGCTGTTTAGCAATTAAATCCAATACTCAATTCACAATGCAAGCATAGGCAATATTTAAGTTGCTAATGTAATGATTGCTAAAAGCTAAGTTAACTAAAATTACTTTCTAAATTAACTAACACAGACTAAGTTTTGTATTGAAAGGTTTAAATATGGAAAAACATCTTTCCCCTTACAATGATATTATGATGAGTGAATGATATAGATTAATTAAGTTTTGTATTATGCCAAATAAGAGCATTTATATTCTTTACCCCCTTCAGAGTACCCCATCTTCAGAGTTATTTAAAGAACAATGACACATCATAGGCTTAATCCCTAAATCTAAGGTTGGGTTGGGAGGATACTGGCTCTCACTTCATCACTCCCACTTCTATTCACCTGAAGGCTAACCCTAGCTTTAGTTACCAAACACTAGGAAAAAATTGGGGTTTTCATTCTATCACCCTAAAATCTCCATTTCGACGCCCATCAAAATACTTTTCCCTATTTATTTGCACTCAACCCCCATGAACTATGTAACTCATTCATGGACATTGAATGAATTCTCCACTTTTATTGTAGAACACTTAGTCCATTCGGATTGAATGTTTCACAACAAGTTTTAATAATTCAATTGGCCAAATCGAAAATAAATTAAGTACAAAGTGAAAAATCATCACAATTTCTTATCATTTAAATGTCACATCAAATCTACATCACCACTTCACCACATCACATTGCAAGGAGAAAGACAAAGAAAACTACTCAGAATTCATGAGGAAGATACAATAAAACATAAATTTTATATATAAAAGCAAAGTCATACAAACCACAAGAAGTAAATACAAGTTATCTTAATTTCTTTCCCAAGCAAGTCCCTTGAAGTTCCTTTGAATATTTTTCTCTCTTCACAACAGCACTCAATTCCCTCTTTAGAATAGTAAGGAAGAAATAAACTCTCACTTTCCTCCTTCTCTTACACTTTATAGAGAAGAATCTCTCACAAACCAAGACTTCTACACACTATACTCACTTCTACACTCACTCTCCAAACCCTAACACACTTTACTCTCTCCCAAAAGACACTTCTTGCCCCCCTCTCCCTTTCAAAAGGCTGTCCATAACTGTCTAAAATAAGTTAGAAATGAATTCCCTAAGAGTTTCCTCAAGCAACTCTTCAAAAATCATCCAAATTCATTGAATTTGATCTCCACCAACTTTGGGTGTCGTTGGCACTAGACAGGGCATCGTCAGTGCGCTATTGACAAATTAATTGCAATGCTCTCTGGGTTTGGACGCCAGCGACACCCATTTTGGCGTCGTCAGTGCCAGTAGGCTAAATTCTTCATTTTGCCTCTTTTTGCTCCAAATTTGTTTATTTTTTCTTTCTTTCACTCCAAACATCTAAAATCATTATACCTGCATCAAAACGTGAAAAATACCTTCCTTTAAAGTGCAATATCACAAAAAATGGGTACAATTTATATATATATAAACTAACATATTTTTGGTGCATTTTCTAGCACGACGTAAATCTTCACCCTATCTTTTAGGAATTTGTTCAACCATGTTGCACAATATAATCCCTAACTTGTCTTATGATTTTGAGGTCGTCATTCAGTTCGACATAAATCCCCAATCTTCCAGGCTATTTGTATGAACATTATCATGAAAATATAAGGTCTACATAATAAAATTAGTAGGATGAAACATTAAATAGTATCTCTTCGAAATCAAAGCCAAACCATAAGATAGTTTGTGAAGAACCGAGGTTCTCCTCAAGATCTGTAACATCTCCTACATTTCCACCTTTGGATTCTACAATAATTGTTCCAATTTTATCTCTTCCCATTTGACTATTCCACGTCTAACCTTGAAAACCCTAAATTTTGAATTCATGAAGACAATAACACTGATCTAAATCGAAAGTTGGACGTGTGAGACCCATAATGCATGAACATAGGGTAAAAGGCTAATGGTTAGACAAACATGGGAGGATGGTCCTTAACTCGATCTGTGTGACTGAGTTTGTTTAAAATAACATCTTATAAGTTTAATTTTAATTTGTCATGCAAAAGTAGTTTAAATTTTGTAAATAATTAATAATAAAAGTACAAGTTTTCATTCAAAAGTATATTTTTTTATTGTATTTTGTAAAAACCAGACATTCATGAGTCAGTCACATCGACGGACTAGGATTATCAATCACCCGTGAGAACGAGAGGTAACTCTTAACTAAATTTTAGGGGGCCATAATGCCAATCCCTGACCCACTCACGAGTCTAGGACATAGATTATTCCTCACATACCTAGATACCATTCTCATGATCGCTCTTACCACCAAGACTTTCAAGTTAAACTAATTTGATGATCCATATGCGGCATTTAAAATGTCCCCACTTACTTTGAGAGTTCGAGTGTAAGGTTCAAACTCAAATCCCCTACCATTGGGTTTCATTTGTTGGTTAAGTTGCAATGGTAATTTTCATTGATGATTGAATTAATTAGAAGGGTCCAGAATAACATCTTGGTGTATCTTAATGTTTTATGGATGATTTTCTTCAACAAATCAAAGTAATTCCAAATGACTTCTAAGATATCTAAAATCTTGCAAGGGTGTCTAGAAAGTGAATCTAGACAGCCATAGAATCTCTTGGACTATCTTAAATTCATTTTGGTCCTACTTTGTTGTTAAAGTAATCATCTCAAGTTGAGTTGAAGTTGCATTATTGTGTTTTAAGTTGTACTCAATGTCTTAACTAGTTCATGAACTAAGGTCAAGTGATTAATTTTAATACTTAATAGAGAGTTATGTGAGTGAACTCTAGCCTGAAGTATGCCTAAAGCACTTGAAAATTTCATACTTAGACTTGAGATTGTAGTGTTCTAAAATGATTTATTTTCAATTATGCGGTTTATAATTAATTCTCAAATGAATTTGATTCAATCCTAATTCACCAACAAGCTCTTAAAGGACTTAAGGGTAAATTTGTAATTTTTAAAGGTTTTAAGAAGTGTGTTTTAATCTTTATTAAAGGTTTGAATTTGGATCACACATTGATTAAGGGGTTCAAATCAGTGGTTAATTTATCTCTAAATTCATCCCCCTTACTTTATTGTTCCAAATCTCAATAATTTAGGTAATTACAATTTTACCTTGCTTATACAAAAGTGGTGAGTGGGCTGCTACCTTATTCATCTTTGTATTTAAATCATCCCAGGAAATTAGTTATCATCATTTAAGTCCCTTGATATACCTAAAATTTATAATATTTTTATACACATTTTTATACCTATTTTTGATGATATTGCACTTTAATGGAAGGTATTTGTGTGTTTTTCTTTTAGGTACACTTAAATGGACTTAATATATCAAAAGGAGTGAAAAAGGATCAAATTTAGAGCAATAAAGTAGAAGGTGTTAAAATGAACTGTGGCACCTAAGTGCCTAGATCTAGTTCCTAAGCACCAGCAGACTGAGAAGGCGGCGCCTAAGCCCCAAAACCCCATGCTTAAGCACTAGGTAGTTGCTTTGCAATTTTAAAGAATTTTTGGCAAATTTTGTAGTGGTGTTTGAGGCATCCTTTGGTACAAACATGGGAAACTAATCAAGGGCACAAAAAGACATTTAAATTTCACTTAAAATGATGCATCTCTTAGGTAGATTCATTGAATATGGACACATTTTGAAAAGACACCAAGACAGCTTTTGGAGAAAATATAAAAGAAGACTTAAAGAGAAGTGTGTGAGTGTATAGGGAGAGTAGAGAGGCTATTAGAAAGTATAATTAGTGTGTTTAGAGATTAAGAAGTTGTAGGATTTTTACTTAGGGTTTCTTCAAACTTTTCTCCTTCATAGTGAAAGAGAAGGTGAGTAGGGATTCCTAAATAAAAATCCATTGTAGTAGAGAGATTTAAACCCTCTTGGGTTGGGCGACTAGTCCAAGCGAGTCTTATAAGAGAAAGGAATAGATTCAAAGGAACTTCAAGAGTTTGGTGGAGAGAAACTTGAGAAAATTTTTTATCTTTGTACTTCATTTGGTTTTAATTGAGATTTCTTATGTTTTCTACATGGTTTCTACTTTTAAAACTATTTGTTGTTGTGTTTTCTCCATAGATTCTGAGTAGTCTTCTTTATCTTTTTCCTTAAAATGAAAAGTAATTAAGTGTTGAATGAAAGTTGTGGAGGTATTGATCTTTAATGTTAAAAGAAGTTGTGTTGATTTAATCCTTGCACTAAATTTACTTCTTGATTTGGCCAATTAAGATGTTAACATATGTTGTGAGAACATGTAGATCCTAGTAGGTATTATCTCAATCAACAATTTGTAGGAATCACATAGGATTGTTTGGATGAGAAAGTAATTCATATAATCTTATGCAAATAAGTAAAGAAATATATTTTGATGGGTGTATAATTAGAGACTTTAGGGTGATAGACCAAAGCCCCTAATTTGGTTTATTGTTTTAGTTTTTGATGCGAGAGTTAGCCCCCAAGTGGACGGAAAGGAGGGAACTCTAGAGTGAGAGCTAGTATCTTCCCTACCTAACCCGACTTAAAAACTATTCTAACTTTAAACTAGTTAATGTTCTTTATAGCATCTTAGTAAGGGTAAAGAATAAAATTGCTCCTGTTTGACACAACACATTTTGAATATTTCCACAACAATATTCTTGTACTTATTACTTATTCATAATAAGGAAAAAGATATTTTTCATCTATACTTTTTTAATCCTACAAAGATCTCATTATAATTAGTAAATTGTTTACTTTATTTCATAAATTAAGAAAATACCAAAAATAGTAGAATTTGTAAAGTTATTTGAAAATCCAAAACTGTTTAAGTAAGAGTCTTTTATAAATAGAGTTTGTGTTCTAAAAACCTTTTTATCTTTTAAATTTCCAAAATTTTTCCCCGTGGGATCGATATTTCAGGGCTTAATCAGAAAGTCCTATATTACTTGATAACGATATGTATACTTGCATAGAATCTCTAAATTTTAATATCACTGCTGCATTCTCATTAACATCATAATCAAGTTTTTTGCTCATTGTAAATAAGACTATTTTATATCAAAAATATAAATTTAATTGGATTACCACAAGTATAATTTTATCAATATTCATCTAATAGTAAAAAAATTTGGGGTCATCCCTCCCCTCTAATTTAATCCTAAAATTTAGATTTAAGTGAAAAAATCCAAAAATTTACATACCTACCCCTAGGGTTCAAACATTAGTACTCTCAAATTTAACTCCAAGGGCCTTGAAATTTCACTGACCTCCTTTTCATGGATTAATTAATCTAACATTGGATGAAGCACAATTTTGTAATATTTACTTTTTTTTATTAGAATTGTTTATACACAAATTAGGGAATTTCGGATGATAATTAATTTAAATATTTAAAAATAAGTTCTCTATCCTTAGAAAATTTATATAATGTTGCTCCTAGTTAGGGAACTGATTAGAGCAATTTTTGTGATTTTTCGAAGTATAATTTAATTTTTATAAGTTTTATATGATTTTTTAACAAGAAAATCAAATAGAAAATATATTTGCATTTTAAATCAAACTTTTATATTTTTATGATTCCCCTGACTACAGAGAACTCACCAGTTTTTTTATATTTTTATATTTTATTTTTAATAATTATTTTACCAAAAATAGTGACATTTTCATTTAAAAATAAGGATTTTAAGGTTAAGGGTGTTCTCTGGTCTTGAAAAAATCAAGGAACACTTCTACAAGCAAGGCTAACAAACTCTCAAATTTTTAAGTTGTGGTGATGAGTACTTGATTTTTTATATTTAAAATAAGATTTTAAATAATTAATTAATTTACATAAAAATATTATGTAAATATTTTTTATTTTTAGTTCAGTAATTTCTCCTCTATTCCCTAAGTACCGGGGTGATTTTATTTTATTTTTAGGATTTTTCTACAACATTGTATGATTTTTAGAATTTTCAATCAATTTTCTATAATTAATTAAATCAAGAAAATCCTATTTTTCTACTTAACCGATGATGGCAATCCGGTGACCAGCTCGTCACTGCCAGCGCCGTAAATTCTCTCGTGTTGTTGTGGATGTCAGGATGTCTGTCAGTGTCATTGTTGAGGAGTCACCACTCTGTTCATCTATAATATCACCCTAACCTTCAAGTAATCTTTTTTTTTTTTTTGGATTATGCAAAGAATCCTTAAATTTTTAAGAATCTTGAAGAAGAAAGATAAGGGATGATAAAATAAAAAATAGTAGAACAAGGAAATGTCAGTGGTAAACCTTACAGAGAAGATTTTAGAATGCCTTATTCTGGATATTCCCATATAAAGATGACCATACAGAAAATTTGATAACCAAAGATTTTAGGTGTGATACATATTCTATTGTTTAATTCTCCTATAGGAGCAAGTTCTTATAGTTAATTACATCTTAAACAATAGGAATTGCCTAAGAAAACTCCTAATTAACGTTAAAACTCGCTCTTTAAGAAAAGTTTTAGTGTCAAGATCAAAGAAAGAACCGTCAATGTTCAATCTTAGGGTAATAAGTTTCTAATTGTCACATACTACCCTAAAGTTTCAGTTTTGTTTTGTTTTGTTTTTTAGTTAATGTCACTTTTTTGTTGTTATTTTTATTTTGTTTTGTTTTGTTGATTGTTTTATTTTGTTTTGTTAATGTCAGTTTATTTTTGTTTTGTCAATGTCGTTGTTTTATTTATTTTCTCAATATCATTGTTTTGATGTCGTTTTAGTTTTGTTTTGTTAGCATTTTATAGTTATTTTGTTTTGTTATTGTTGTTGTTTTATTATGGTTTTGGTTTTATTTGTTGTCATTTTATTATTGTTCTATTTGTTGTTGTTGTTTTATTATGATTTTGGTTTTGTTTGTTGTCCCGTCATCAAAATATTGTTCTGCAAAATAAAGTTTGCACACCCTAATAACATGCAAAGTAAATCTAAAACATAACTTGCAACCTACAAGAAAAATAGTGTTAGAGTTTATTCTTAAAAAAGAAATAATGTAGATTTTATTTCTTAAATTATTGATTCGGTTGGATTTTAATTTTTTTAAATAACCCAATCAAGATGTCCATGGCTTCGTCGTCCCAAGATTGTCAGTTGCCTTAATCTACTTAGTCTGAAAAGTATTTAAAACAGGACCATAAGACTCCTGTCAACAACAAGGATTGCATTGTCCATGAAATCTTCGTAGATCAAGAACACTAGAGTTCAAGTTACATTCGGTGATCTTTATTCATTAGGATTTCATTCAAGTTTTAATGTCTTTTTGTCATTTTTTAGGGGTTGGAAAATTTTAAGTTATTTATGATTTATTAATTGATTAAATTTTGTGATTGTAATCATTTATTTTTGATTTGTTCATGGTTTCATTATTTACAACCATTAAGTTAGCGGCTTGATTAGTCATGACTGACTAGAAGATATTTTGTTATAAAAAATATCCTCTCAAACCTGGTGGCATTTTGAGTTTAAGATTTTGTTTTTCTAATGTCTTTTAAGGTGGATTTTTGGTTGTCGATTAAATTTAAATTGTTATCTTAAAGAAGATTGTTTTAAGGTTTAGACCTGATATTGGTCGGATCTGACTAACCTTAAAAGTCTAGTTCAATATCTATCAAACTTAAAGATATGTGGTTGATACCCTATTACAATATACAAGAGTTTAATCATTTAATTTTCTTGTTTAAATTCCTTCCTTTACAACAGTACTAAAAACTTGACTCTAAACCAATCTAAGATTTCAATTATGTCTTTAAATAGTAGAGATTTTACGCAAGTATACGTATCATTATCAAGTAATATAGAGCTTTCTGATTAAGCCTCGAATATCGATCCCATGGAGATCGTGGTAAATCACAGCAGCTTTCAAGATAAGTTCTAGTCTACAATAATACGCTCTAGCTTGGAAGGTCGATAATGGTTTAGTTTTAATTAAATCATACAATTATCACTACAATACTACTTCTACTCCTAAACTAAAATACTTAGTGAAAATTAGAATGTGGGGTTTATATATACTAAAAATACTCTTCCACATGGAATGAAATTAGTGACATGTGTAAAAATAAAACAAGTAGCGAGAGAGATTGTGACAAATAGGAGCAATTTTATTCTTTACCCTTAATTGGTTCTATAAAGAACATAGGTTAATCTGATGCTTTGAAATCTTGAAGATGGGTTAGGCAGGGAAGATACTAGCTCTTACTTTAGAGTTCCCTCTTCTCCCTCCACCTGTGGGCTAACATCTCATATCAAAACTTAAAACATCAAATCAAATTGGGGGCTTTAGCCTGTCACTCTAAAGTCCTCTAATTTTACACCCATTAAAGTACATCTCCCTATTTATTTGCACTCAATTATATGTACTACATTCTCACCCATATAATCTCATGTGATTCATACCAATAGTTCACTGAGACAATATCACATTGGTTCTTACATGTTCTCACAACAAATTTTAACATGCAAGTTGATTAAGTTTACATGTAAATGAAGAACAAATTAAAATCATCACAATATATTCTCACTCTACTCAATTTTATATTCTACACATGCATTCTAATTCATTGTGAGAGAGAAGAGTAAAGAAAACCACTCACTCCACATGGAGAAACAACAAGAAATTTTCATTGAACATGACTTTGAAACCACACAAATAAAGTACTAGATTCAAATCAAAATACAATGAAAATATTTATCTTTGATGGAAATGAAACTCTCTTTGTATAACAAAAGAAATCTCCTTACAACCCTCTCTAAGAACAAAGTAAAAATAAAAGAAGAAATCTATAAATCTCTCTCTTTCTCTCTCACCTTGTCACCCCACTTGGGGCTCCCGCCAAAGTGATCTTCTTCTCCAAGCCTTCTTCTCCTCTTCTAATTAGTTTCCCCTTCCAATTGTTCACACTCTCAAAAGAGTAAAAATTGTTTTTAGAATTTCTTAAGAGATTCTTAAGTGTATCTTCAAAAGAGTCCACATTCGATGAATCTTCCAATGGTTGCTTTAAGTGACTCTTCAAAAAGTGTCCATATTCAATGAATCTTCCAAAGGGTGTCTCTCTTTAATAATAAGTATTTCTAACTAAAAGACACAATCCTTCACTCCAAGAGATACATCTTTTCACTTTAAGAGACATATCCCTTCATTTATAACTTCAATAACCACCTTTTAACCACCCTAAAATCTTTTATAAAGTCTATTTTATCATTCCCAATGAACTTCCCAAGAGACAATATGCAACGCTTCAAAAATTGTCCAAATCTGATGTTTCGTCAAGAAGTATGACAAGTACCGTCACTAGCGGCTATGCACTGATTTCTGGCGCATAGGTGCCACTGCCTGGCAGCTATGCACCAAATGGTGGCACCTAGACGCTAGACACAGGTACAAAAGTGTCCGGTTTGACCAGTTTTTCTCCGGTATTCTGGTTCGACCCGTTTTGCTCAGGTATGCTCCATTTTGGTTCATTCTTTTTCCTTTTGGTCCAATCACACCAAATTCTTCAATTTGATATACCTACAACCAAAAGCACAAGAAAACATACCATTAAAGTGTAATATCATTATAAAATTGAGCATAAAAAGTGGTACATTTTTGTGTGGATTAAAATCCTCAAAACTTAAACATTACATGTCCTCAAGCAATACTACACTTTTAAAATAGTTTTTATAGATTAGAGTTAATGGGTCACCCTTTAGAATTGCTAAAAGTTTATTATAAAAATGTGATAGTTCAACCTAGAAGGACTTCTAGTGAATTAGACTAGCCCAGAGTCTAAAATATTTATCATCAAACCTGGGAATTTGTTTTCCTATCTAATTCAGAAAAATATGCAGATTTTTCAAATTTTGGATCCTATGAACTTTACTTTCTAGACTTAAGAACTCTCATAAAAATAATTTAACTAATATAAGTATAAAAAGCAAGCTTGGGATTGTTTTAAGTTCCTTACTCTAGAAAGACTCAAGTAAAACCAATTTTTGATTAGGACTTCTCCTTAAGCTTCTACTCACATTTTTTTTTGTATTTTTTTTCCTTTTTCATGATCTTTTTGATCCATTCTTTTTTTATTTTTTTGTTTTTTTTAATTATATGTGAGGATTACTAAATCTGGAGAAATCCTTAAATAATTTTGAATTTTACTGTCATCTTCTAAAGCTAAAAACTATTACTTTCCTTCACTTGAAAAGATGTATATTTTAAAATACTTTTTAAAAGAGCCTTAAATGTTTGAAAATAAAAATACTAAGAATCCTTAACTTTTCAAAAATGCAATTTTTCCTAATAAAGATAGTTATTCATTTTCCTAAGTTCTCCACTATATATCCTTAACTCTAGGATCACCCTTTTCACTAAAAATTTTAACTAAGTTTCTCTACTATAATTATATACTTAAAATTCTAAAATCCTTAAGATGACTCCACATAACAATAATCATTAGAAATAAAATACAATTTATTTGTAGTACTCTTGAAAACAAGTAAGGTTTAAATTTAAAATATTTTTCTTTACACCCAAACTTAAGCTCAAACATATGTAACAATGAAGTACAAAAATATGCGGCAGGGAAAGATCACTTTTACAATTTACAAAAATATGCGGCAGGGAAAGAACACTTTTACAAGTAAGGTTTGACTAGTACCAGCACATGGAAGGTCCAATTGGGGGATTCCCTTGGTACATGGCTCAAATGGGTCATCAATCTCATCCAACCCCAATTTTTACTAAAAATCTCAAATTTGATCCCTTAACCATAAAACTCCACCAATTACTAAGGGCTCGTTTGGGACAGCTTATTTCGGCGGGGGCGTTTTGAAAAACGCCGTCAAAGCGTTTGTTTCACACTTATTAACAACTTATTTGAAAACGGGCTTTTCATTTTGTATTGCATGTGGACCGCGGGATGACCCCCGCGGTCCGCGTTTTCGTTCTACTTATTCACCTTTTGCCCCTTCCCGTCTTCCTGTGACCCCGTGAACGCTCGCCTCCTCTGTGCGGCATCTCGAGTTTTGCATTCGTCTCCTCAGCTCAGACAGTTTTGTCTCATCTGCTCCGACGCGTTCGCCTGCTCTGGTCCGACGCGTTCGTCTCCTCTGCGCGTTGCATTCGTCTCTTCTGCTCAGAAGGCTTCGGCATCCCAACCATCCCGACCGACAGGTATTATATATTTTCTGGTGCATGCTTCTGATCTTTAGGGTTCGCTTCTAGGAATATTTTCTATTGTCGTTTGACTTATTTAATCTGTAAACCCAATTTTCTTTCTACAGTCGTCTCCTATTGACCTTTGAAGGGGAGGAGGAGGAAGAAGGGTGAAAATCTAAAAGGTAGGGTGGTTCGGGATGTGGAGGAGACCGGCTTTATTCAGTTATTGAATTCCTTCGTACTTCTGCAAAGCATTCAGAAACTCCATCGATCTTCACTTTCACAATCTCCATCCCTAGAGCCAATGTCTCCATCCTTTTTTTCACTTTCACAATATTACTATTACTTGATTAATAATTAATATGTCAATTTGTAGATTAATAAAGGTATACTAATAAGTATCAATTATATTGATTAAAACTGATATTGGATACTTATTTGAAAGTTCAACATAAATTTCTGTATACCATTGACTTAAATCCATACTCCTTTTCTTTGAAGAATTTAGTAAATTAAAGATATAGGTTTGGTGATTTCAATAGTTTCTGCCTTGTTTTTGTCGAAACACATCTCAACCTAGTCAATTTATTATTGTTATTTTATTTAATGGTGTTTGATTTCATTATTATGTTGGAGTGTTTTGATTGGAAGGCTAGTAGGTGTGCTTGGACTAAACACTCGCAAAGTTGCAGTAAGTAATGGGGTAGTGATGGAGGTATACATATGAATGTAAAGTCTAACTCAAAGAATAAACTAGTTCAATTCTTCTTAAGTATGGTAATTCTTGGTTAGGTGAAGGTGTTGAAACTATTTTCTTATAGAGTATGTGTAAGAATCAGTGGTGGAATGAACCTTGTTTTTCCTGTAAAAAATTTATTAATTTATTAGAAAATTTACAAATAAGTTGTTTACAAAACGCAATAATCAAACAGCTAAACAGCTTATTCAGAACAGGGGTAGAATGGTCAATTTTCCAGAATCAACTGTTTTTCATAAGTGCAAACCAAACAGACTGACAGCTTATCAGGATCAGCTGCTTATCAACAGCTTATCCAGATCAGCAGCTTATCTGGATAAGCTGGATAAGCTGCAGCTGCCCCAAACAGACCCTAAGTTGCCTCCAAAACCCTAATTCTACCCAAAATTTTTAAAATCAACAACAAATACCAAAATCCTCCAAAAATAACCCCAAAACATTCCTCATCACTCAAAATACCAAAAACACCTCAAATTTACCAAAATACCAAAAATAGCCCCAAAACCCCTCCAAATTACCAAAATGCCCTTCCTAGCCAAAATTTTAAAAAATTCCAAAAATTTCCAAAAATTCCCAAGAGCCTCAAAATATTTCTAATTTCAATTTAAACCATTTTATTTGACCTAATGTGCTCAATTTAATCAAGCCCCAAATTGCCCTTTAAGGCCCAAAATGCCCAAATCACCCCCAATGTCCATCAAATTGACTTAAATCCTCTTCAATTCCAATTCCAAACTGTAATTCACAATTCATAACCTCATACCAAACCAAATCAATGCCCAATTAGACCTACAATTGAACTCAATTTCAACCCAAAAAAAGGGCCCAATTTTGACCTTTTGGCACAATTTCACCAAATTAAACCCCATGAGCCAACCAATTCCCCAAATTAATATCCAAAACCCTTCAAAACATTCCCCTGAACTAAATGGAATCATAAATGGACCCAAATTTCCACCCAAGCCTCTCCTAAGTCCAACCAAATCCAAAATCCTCAAATTTCCCCCAAATGTGTCATATGTCCAAAATCCACCAAAATGATTGCCCCAACCCTAAAATTTCCACCCAATTAATGTTGGGAACTCTTCATGACATCCCCATAGACCATTTTGAACCTTCAATTGAGTCTTGACCCCACTTTAGCCTAACCTAAACCCAACTTGAACCAACATGCCCAAAATCGACCAAAACCCTAAATTCCACCAAATTGACCCCCATAACAAATTCAAAGTCACTCCAAACCTTTTCCAAAAGCCTTATGAAAATTATTTACACCATATTGAACAATAAATTGTTCTTAAGAAGCTTGAACCCAACCTAGCCCAACATTGACCCATGTGACCCAAAATTGAACCCATGACCAAATGTGGCCTAGCCTAGCCCAAGTGACCAAATTAACTCCACTACATCCACCAAATGAACTTAGGAACCGCCCCAGATCCACTTAGCCCAACCTAGTGTAGCCATGGACCAAAGGATCCCCAATTTAGGGGATCTCCTTCCACATTTGGCTAAACCAAATATACTTTGCCCAAAGCTTGCCCAAAATCCATTTAATACCTTGTACGGCTTATTTTTAGGTTGTGTGTTGAATTTTGAAAAGGGGTCGCCTAACAGAAATTGTCGGCGAATATTTGATTTAAATATATATGTAGTATTTGATTTTGAAAATAATTTTAAATTTGAAAATTTTAAGATATGAAGTCAAACCGATTTCACATCCCAAATAGTTCACATAAATGAGCACCGCACCACAAACCGTGTATCTATCCCGAAGAATAGACACACTCGCTCGATAATGGGGCTCGGTTAGATAAACTAGAAAGGTTCGTGACATCCGTTTGGTCCGCGAACCAATTTTATAAGCCGACAAATTCCCCGCTTAATATGAAAGCATTAAACAGGGTTTATATTACTCGGGTTCTTTAAAATTCCCTATAAGGGCAAGCCCCTATAGTTAATTACATCTTAAGTGATGGGAATCACCTAAGAAAACTCTCGATAATAATCAATAATTCTGCTCTCAAGAATTTCAAAGTTTAAGTTTCAAAGGATTGAATTTTGGAATTTCAATAGGGAATGGATCAAATTTGGAAGATTTTATTTTGGGATTTCAAAGGAAGAAAGGTAGGAGAAATTACGTATTCGAAGCGAACTTTGGTAATTTCCCGGCTATCCTATTGTTTGGCTTGAATTTAGGAAGATCCTAATATCTATTTAATGTTTTGATCTTGCTAATTTTAATTAATTAGGACTTATATTTATATGATATAATCACATAAATAATCTCGAAGTTATGAGGGTTCATGTCGTATCAAACGACTACCTCGGAGTCCTAAGACCAGTTAGGGCTTAATTTACATGACATGATCATGCAAATGCCTAACGAAGAGTTGAGGATTTATGTTGCACTAGGAAAACTACCTTGAAATCCTATGGCTTAGTTATTTAATTCTAAGAAGGTTTTGTCGAAGTAGACTCGAGTTTTGCCGATGACGATGGTCGTGCCGCCCACTATGCTTCGAGCTCCTTGTTGTTGCGAGGTTTAGTTATAGAAGTCATAAATCGAGAAATGAGAGAAGTGTTTTGGTTTAGGGAAAATCTTAATTTCCAAGTATTTTTAATATTTTAATTAAAACAAACCTTAAAATTGATTATAACGACACCTGGTTAAGATCCCACTGGTTCCATCCTTCCGCATCGTTATTTTTATCTGATTCACTTAGTCCGTATGAATTTGCTAAACTTAACTAAATGAGTTCCACACTTTCATTTAGACCATGGGAAATCCCGTTAGCAACACGTAGGTTACATCATCCGAGGTATTCCCGATCATCCAACAGGACGTTTTAATTTAGTTGTAATTGTAGTTTTGTGTTTTGTTTGTGATTAAATTTTGAGTTGTTTTATATTTTGAAATGTTGTGGCAGTGAATTTTATCTTGCAATGACTTTTTACTTAGTTTTGGTTTCAGTTTTAGGGACTATCCTAAAGGTGTGGGTTTTCATGCAACAATTTGTTTATCATGCAAGAAAAGTAAGTACGATGCGATCGAATAAATTGCAATAAAGTAAATCGCAATAAAATAAAAGCGTACCTGAGGATCTTCCCGTCATCCCAAGCCGCACTTAAAACACAATTAGAATATTTAAGTAAGTTCCTAGGTAAAACTAAGGGAAGGGTTATGGTTTTCTACCAAATTCCTAATCCTATACCTAGTCATTTCCTATGACGTCTAGTGTCCTCGTGTTTCGTTTCGAGGACGATTTTCTTCATCAAAGAATAATTAAGTTCAGTTGTTCTTATAAACATCTTATCATATTGAGAAAGTGTTTAAGAAGAATCTCAAACATCTTTTCAATATTGCTTGAATTGTTTTAAGTCCAAATGAATTTAATCATACAAATGAATTAATCATCCGGGAATTCAAGTTTTGTTGTTATCTAACTCAGTGAACAAGGACATTTGAATATCCTATAAGTGGAGTAACATTTCATTTAATGTTCTATTTAGGACTTATGATAATAAAAGTTTTCGAGGGCAAATTGGTGTTCCAATGATTTGTGATTTAGTTTAACTTCAGTTAAAGGGTTTAAATTTGGAATAGTGTTCAAGTTACTTTATATTTAATTTCTTTATGTCTTAGGTGATGTTATTTAATTCAATTTAATTTAACTTTAATTTAATTTAATTTAATTTAGTTTCAATTTTGATTCAATTTAACTTGATTTTAATTTTAACTTGATTCTATTATTTAATTTAATTTAATTCAATTTAGTTTGATTTGATATGAATTAATTTAATTTAATTTAATTTAATTTAATTTCCTTTAATTTAATTTAATTTAATTTAATTTAATTTTTATTTAATTTAATTTAATTTAATATGTTTTAATTTAATTTAATTTAATTTAATTTAATTTAATTTAATTTAACATTTTTTTAATTTAATTTAGTTTAATTTAATTTAATTTACTTAATTTGTTTGATTTAATTTAATTTAATCTTTCATTTAATTTTATTTTTAATTTTAATTTAATTGAAAATTTAAAAAGAGTTTAATAATTTAACTTTTTTTTTAATTTAATTTAATGATTAAGTCCTTTAACATTTTAAAACTTAAATTTGAATTATCATTTTAATTAAGAATTAAATATTATTGACATGATTAATTTAGGGATTTTTAAATTGAAGAATAAATCTCTTCCTAATCATATCCCTATTTTAATAATTCCAATTTTATTATTCTTCCAAATTTAATCAATTATTTAATTAAGGTTTATTTCAATTATTTTAAATTGTTTAGTAGGTTTCTACCCTTTAATTATTTAAATTTCAATCATCCAAATCAGATTAGGATCAAATATTTTACTTGTTAATTTTTTATTAAACCTAAAGTTTTAATTAAGGGTTATAATTTTAATTACCACTTTGCCCTTCAAGCTTAATAATTTCATAACTCACTAAATTGAGCTTAAATGAACTTGAAATTTTTATGTAACTTCACTCATATGCCAATAAAGACATGAGAGGAGAAAATGTGATTTTTCTGTATTTAATTTATTTATGTAATTATTTTTGGTGGAAAATAGGGATTTCCAAGGAAAATTTAATAATATGACCAAGGGAAAGTTTCCGTCTTTAAGAAAATTATGGGACATTCCTGATGACTAGAGGACCACTTGGACTAATTTTGGTGATTTTTTGAATTATATTATTTTTATTAGAATTATTTTAAGTTTTGGAGTATTAATTAATTTAAAAATAAAGTAAAGGTTGAAAAATGAAATTTATATTTTTTAAAAATCTTTCTGATATCAAGGAAATTAGAGAATCAATTTTTGCAATTTTTTGATTTTTCTTTGATTTATTATAATTATTTTAGTGAAAATGCTAGAAAATACATTTTTTTTAATTTTAAAATTACCCTAGGGCTTTAAAATTTAATATCTCATTAAATAGACCTAAGAAAAATATAGGATTTGTTCCTAAGTGATTAAAATTTAAAATGTGACATTTTGGTGAATTTTATTATTTTTGTGTTTTTTATTATTTTTTAATTATTAAAATATTAAAATAATATCAAAAAATCAACTTTTTTAGAAAATTGAAATTTTAATTTTCTTAAATTCCCCTGATATTAGAGAGGCTCCAAAACCAATTTGGTGAATTTTTGAAAGGTATTTTGAAAGTTATGAATTTTTAAAGTTTAAAATGGCTAAATGGCTTAATCAACCCATTTAGTAGGGCTAACCAAGTCCATTTGACTTCAAATTTTTATGGTGGGTTCCTCTGATCCTAAAGGTCAGTGGAGAATTGATTTCAAGTCAATTTGATATATGGTTAACTCTAATTAATTAAGGAGTTATTTTGAGTGTTTAAGCCAATTAGGGTTATTTTAAATAAATTAATCCAAAACCTATTTTTCCTAGTGGTCCTCTCAGTCATAAGAGACATCACCAAATTTTCCTAGAATTTATTTCACAATATGCTAATTATTGGAATTAAAATACTTAAAACAGCAACATGAATTTGAAAAATCAATAACTTTTCATAGGGATGGCCTCTGACTTTGGAAAATTCAGGGAATGTTCCTAAATTCAGAGGCTTCAAAAGCCTTATGGTCTCATGCCATGGTGAATTTCCTATATGCATGGAGAATTAAAACAATGCAGAAGGGAAATAAATCATTAAAAATAAAATACTTGATGAATTTAAATAATTTCTTTTTCACATTATTCTCCTCTGTTCACTGAGCAAGACAGTATTTTTATTTTATTTTTCTGATTTTCCTACACAAAGTTATGCATTTTTGAAGTTTAGGGGAATTAAATAAATAAAAAATACCCTAATTTTCTATTTATCCACGCGGCGCCGTGTCAACCTCGGCAGCTCCGAAAGGCCACGCGGCACGTTCTGGTTCGACGCCGCCATCTGACTCAGCGCTCCACGGCCCCGCTGTGTCGTTCCATCTCCTGATCAGACGCGATCCTGGCCGGCCGTCCGCGCGTGTATTAAATGAACGGCATCCGTTCATCGTCCCCAAGCGTCCTCACCCGAGAGCCGTCCACACTAAATCCCTAATATCTCACTCAATACTCAATGGATTTTCGTGTTCTTATGCTCTATGGATTCGTCTTCAAGAGACGAATACATCTATACAGATGATCATGCATCGAAATTAAGGCATTTGAAATAGAGAATCTCCGAAGCTCGGGATGAAGAATTAGCTCACACCTTTGCTCGGAGAAGTGTGGCTTCAATCCGAGGGTTGTGTCACCTTCGATTGGATCCCGGCAAGCTCCGCATGAAGTCTCCCGGTCCGATGAATCGCCTAGGTATGATTTCGACCACGCCCGATCACAAAGCTTGGAGGTCGGAGCAACCGGGTGGCCTCGGAGAGGGGGCTTTTGTCTGGTGGACTCCTTCCCTCGGTCTAGTGAAGGTATAGGACCAATCAATTTGAGGATTGATCCACCGTGGAGAAGTGTCCCGGTTTTGGGTGGAATTTTGGTCGAGAAATCGGGCTCGTTGGTGAGGATTAGGGCAAATTGTCACCTGGGGATCAACTCGCTCTAAGTATGGAGAGTGTTCTGGAACAATTTTGGCGGTGGTTTCGGTAAGGTCCGGTTCGAGCACCTCTCATGGCCGAGAGGGGGTGGTGTTTAAATAGGAGAGGGTGGAGGGCCTCCCGAGAAGAGTTAGGGCTTGGGATCGACCTGCTCTTGGCAAGAGAAGAACAACTGCAATGGCCACTCGGGATGGGGCAGCTCAGCGAGTGAGAATTCCAAGTTCGGGTTCACATGTGAGCTCTCGGCCCGGTGGTTTCCGGCAGCTGTGGTGGTCGGCCGGCCGTGGTCGAGTCACCCTCAAGGTCGGGGAGGTCGTGGTCGGGGCTTAGTGCGACTCAATTGGCCATGGACATGTGTAAAGGAGTTAAATTGAAATGGAATTTGGGAGGAGCTCATTTTGGGTCCAAATGGGTCAACCCACCTTTTGTGCTTGGTTCACCTCCCCATGGCTGATTTGGGCTGAGGGAGGATCAGATGGATCAGCTAGGAAAGGGTGGAGAAGTCATCATCCATGAATATTTTGATTAATCATGGATTAAGGTGAAGCATTAAAAGGGTTAAAACCTTTTTAAGGGGGCTTAAAAGAGGCTCCTCCTTTTGCCATTAATGGCTTGATCACATGTCAAACCTTCCATGGCTTCATGTGGCTTGTCCATGGCTTGCATGGCTTGTCTTTGGCTTGGGAAAAGCTTGGTCAATTTCATGAAAATGGATTTTAGAAATTTTTGGTAATTTGATGGGAATTTGTATGAAGCTTGATTTGGAATGGTTTAATGATGATTTTGAAACTTAGGGGTGATATCAATTAAAGGTATGATGGAAAGAAATTGCCATGTGGGCTTTAGGGCCAATTTTGGGCTTTTGTATTTGGTGAAAATGGGCTTTTAAAATGGTTTAGAGAAGTGGGCTTTTGGATTTTAAAATGGATTTTAGGATGAAATTTTGGCAAAGTCTTGGGCCTAATAATTGTTGTGTTTAGCTCATAGATGTGTCATGAGTGACTTGGAGCAAATTGGGAGTGATTTGGGTTTGAATTGGGTTGAATTTGGGCTCCTTTGGTGAATGGGCCAATATAGGTCAAATTGGGATAATTTGGGCCAATGTTGGGCTAGGGTTGAAATTGATGTAAAATTAATGTTGGGAAATGTTTATGGGAGTGTTTCAAAGAGGTTTTGACTTTGGTTGGGCTTTGATTTTGAGGTTTGGGCTCACTTGGGTTAAGTTTGGGTTTAGGTCAAAATTTGGCCTTTTAGCTTTGGGTTGAATTTGAGTGGGGTTTGGGCCTAAATTTTGGGCAAATCATATTAGTGTTTTGTTTGTGGGGATGCTAAAGAAGGTTTAGAAAAGATTTGGGGTTAATTGGAGTTGAATTGGGTGAGTTTGGGTTAGGTTTGGGTCATGGGTCCAAATTGGGCTTTAAGGCCAAAAGTGAAATTGGATCCAAATGTCAATCAAATTGGACTTGGATTTGGTCTAGATTGGTGTTGGGAATGTTGAATTGAAGTTTAGAATTGAATTGGACCAGAATTTGGGTCAATTGGGTAGGTTTGGTTTGACATCGGGTTCACTTAGTGGTTAAAATGGGTCAAATTGGGGGTTTTGACAAAAGTGGGGTAAATTGACAAAATTGGCCCATCATGTAGTTGAACAAAATGAAATTGGGAATATTTGGGATTTTCTAGAATTTTCTAGGAATTTTTTGAATTTTTTGGATTTTTGGGTCAAGGGGGGTATTTTGGGTATTTAGAGGGTATTGGGAGGTATTTTTGGAATCCTTGGTATTTTTGGGTATGGATGATCAATTTGAGTGATGTGGAAATGTTTGGGATTGGTTTTGAGGAATTTTGGGCAATTTAGGTGATTTTGCAAATTTTGGGTAGTTTCAAGGGTTTTGGGTAGGCTAAGCGGGTGTAGGGTCCCGGGGGTCAAAAATTGAAAATTCGGAAAATTGAAGATTGGGTGAATGTAAGTGGAATAAAATTATTTTGGTTGAGCCATGAAGCCATATCAAGCCCACATGAGCCATGAAGGGACTCATTTGAGGCATCCAATATGTTGTTCCTAACCCTCTTAGCCAAAGGCTCAGGGGTTAAGGACCATCCATGTGAATCACCTACATGAGTCAGGAGGTCAAGTTAGGTATGGGTGTGGTTCTAGGATGTGTGTGAAAGTGTAGTGTATAGGTGTAGTTTGTGTGTAAGTTAGCCCTTCACTGGACCGGGCCACCTGAGGCGGTCCTAAGGCCAAAGAGTCCTATAGGAACTCATCCTTTAAACTTCCACATTTCGATTTCAACCCTCTAGGTGATTAGGGGTCTATAGTCAAGTTTGTAGAGTTTGCAGGGAGTTAAGAAGTGGTTTGAAATTCTAGGTGGTGGATCCCAATTTTAGTCCTCTAAGATAGTCAAAGGAAAAGCCTAAGGCTAGATCCTAAGTACTAAAAAGAAGAAGAGAAGACCTCATCAAAAATGAGGTCAACAAATGGACCCCCAATAGGTGTGGTGAGCTGACGGAGCACACCGCGCGTATTGGTGTTGACCGAAGTGATCAACAAAACAAACACAAACGTCCAAGTGACAAACTTAGGACGAAGTAGAAGAGTTTCCGCTGGGGAGTGTCAAGTATATCTCTGAGACTGGAGATTCCTGAACTCTCGCTGAGGAAAGGAAAAGGAGGTGAATTCCAAATCACATGATCTGGGGGAATTTCGATTTAGATTTTATTTTGTTTCAATTTAAGTTTTGATGTGTGAGCTTAGATTTTAGTTTGGAGTTTCAATTTAGATTGAAGTTTTGCCAAAATTAATTTAGATCTGAACTGGAAGTGAAAATTGGAATTTTGTGGTTTTAGATGTAACATCTTCAACCACAAAAGAAAATTGAATTGATTGGATTGAATCATTACAATGAGGGGAGATCTCAGAGCAATGCGGTATTGGATGTAAAATCCTTAACCTCAAGAGTTTGATTTTGATGTACTTCATCGCAATAGGGAAAGAATCCTAAAGCAATGTAGTTTCGGATGTAAAATCCTCAACCCCAAGAATTTGGTTTTGATGTATTTCATTGAAATAGGGAAAGAATCCTAAAGCAATGCAGTTTCGGATGTAAAATCCTCAACCCCAAAAGTTTGGTTTTGATGTATTTCATTGCGATACGGAAAGAACCCTAAAGCAATGCAGTCTCGGATGTAAAATCCTCAACCCCAAAAGTTTGATTTTGATGTATTTCATTGCGATAGGGAAAGAACCCTAAAGCAATGCAGTCTCGGATGTAAAATCCTCAACTCTAAAAATTTAAATTTGATGTATTTCATTGCGATAGGGAAAGAATCCTAAAGCAATGCGATAGGGAAAGAATTCTAAAGCAATGCAGTCTCGGATGTAAAATCCTCAACTCCAAAAGTTTGATTTGATGTATTTCATTGCGATAGGGAAAGGATCCTAAAGCAATGCAGTCTCGGATGTAAAATCCTCAACCCAAAAGTTTGAATTTGATGTATTTCATTGCGATAGGGAAAGGATCCTAAAGCAATGCAGTCTCGGATGTAAAATCCTCAACCCAAAAGTTTGATTTGATGCATTTCATTGCGATAGGGTAAGGATCCTAAAGCAATGCAGTCTCGGATGTAAAATCCTCAACCCAAAAGTTTGATTTGATGTATTTCATTGCAATAGGGAAAGAATCCTAAAGCAATGCAGTCTCGGATGTAAAATCCTCAACCCAAAAGTTTAAATTTGATGTATTTCATTACGATAGGGAAAGAATCCTAAAGCAATGCAGTCTCGGATGTAAAATCCTCAACCCAAAAGTTTGATTTGATGGATTTCATTGCGATAGGGAAAGGATCCTAAAGCAATGCAGTCTCGGATGCAAAATCCTCAACCCAAAAGTTTGAATTTGATGTATTTCATTGCGATAGGAAAGGATCCTAAAGCAATGCGATCTCGGATGTAAAATCCCCAACCCAAAAGTTTGATTTGATGTATTTCATTGCGATAGGGAAAGGATCCTAAAGCAATGCAGTCTCGGATGTAAAATCCTCAACCCAAAAGTTTGATTTGATGTATTTCATTGCCATAGGGAAAGAATCCTAAAGCAATGCGATCTCGGATGTAAAATCCTCAACCCAAAAGTTTGAATTTGATGTATTTCATTGCTATAGGAAAGAATCCTAAAGCAATGCAGTCTCGGATGTAAAATCCTCAACCCAAAAGTTTGATTTGATGTATTTCATTGCGATAGGGAAAGGATCCTAAAGCAATGCAGTCTCGGATGTAAAATCCTCAACCCCAAAAGTTTGATTTTGAATAGTCATTGACTTTGCAAAGATTTGTAGTGTTGATTTGAAAAGTGTGGAATTTTGGTGTTTCGAGAATTTCATGAAAGTTGTAAAAGACTTTCATGAAGGAAATAGATTAGGAGGGAATATGTAGATGTTACATACCCCGTTCAAAAGAGTTGATCGGAAATCACTGGTTTGGATTGGATATAATCCCTCGCCGTCAGATTCGATCCGCGTTAATGGAATCAACTACTTCCATCCCAGACAAGGGAGAGGGTAGAACGGATTGGATTTCAGATTTGGGAGATTGAATTTGAATTTGATTGATATTGGATTTGAAATTTGGAAAGATTGAATTTGAATTTTGGTTGAGATTTGTGTTCATTTTGTTTGTCCTTTAACGATTCAAATTTTATTTTATCGTGAATTTGTAGTTCATCATTTTTTAGATTTTTAAGGAAAGTTTTCTTTTATTCTTTTTTATTTCTTTTTTGTTCTTTGTTCGAAGTTCATTTAACTTTAATAGTGTTTCCCAGTCAATTTGCACAAAAGAGGTGATGGCCAAAAATGTGACATGGTCACTTTCATTCCAATCATGTTGAAGATACATCATACAACTCGATCTGGAATACATCTCATACAATCCATGTAGACTCAAAACGGACTATGTATGATCTTTGTCGATCCATCCAAAGAAGCATCTATCAAAAATCCATGTCTGAATAGTGGGGTACATGGTCAATAACATCACCTTCCAAGCCATCCTTGGCAAGGATGTCGTATGGATGTACATTGGAGGTGTGATATTTTCCATGTAGCTCACAGCTCGTAAGGTCGGAGGCTCTCTAGCTCCGGGTCTGGCTGGAAATGGTAAGGTGTCTTCCTGACGTCCATCCTTACGAAAGTAGCCGAGATCCGCTTCACTGGTACTCCTGGTATGCAATGCTTAGCGATATCCGCTCCGTTGCCCTTCGGTATCATGACGGAACCTACCGGTAATGGTATCTTCACCGGCCCTCGGAACTCACCCGGGCTCGCTTATCCGGAGGTCGGATCCGAACATGATGTTACACTCGTTCGGGAAAGAGATTGTGCGAAAGGTCCGACAAAGTCGTGGTGATCTATGTGCGGGGGTATGCGATCACCCCGCTTGTAGATGTTAATAATGCAGCTATTGGGTATGCAATCTGCTGGCAGTACCCTCCATGTTATCAATCTCTTTACCATTCTCTTGATGACTAATGACATTGGATCCACTTGGCCATGACGGAGTATTCCCGGAGGGTTTCCCTTCCTGTCTTCCGCAAAGTTGTAACAACATCCACATTGTATTGTAATTCTTCCTTTCCCTGGCATCCATCTCCGGGGTTCTGAGAAGGTGTTTTCTCTTAGGCGGCCTGCTCGGCCCATTCTTTTCAAATCCCAGATGCAATCCATGATTTGTTGTTGTTCATATTCTGAGAATACGTCTGTATGTAGCTCGAGGCCTTCTAGTATATTGATCCTTCTGCCTCTGATTCTCTCGAAGTATTCAAAATTTTTCTTTTCGACATTCTGCATTCTTTCCAGCTCGTATTCTGGAATAATCTACAAATGGCGGGGCCTGGTGACATATTGTGGGATATATGGCTCAATCCCTTCACGTTCTCCTGCATACCTCGGCTCCTCGGAGATGATGTCCATCGGGACATCCTCCGGGGTTGCTTCTGCAGCAAGGTCATGCATTACTGGTGGTTCTATCTGGTGGTGTGGTAGCCTTCTTTCTTCTGATCTCCGTGAGATTTCCCTGGTTTTTTCTGTTATCCTAGGAGCTGGCCTCCTTTCTTCCGGTACCTGGTGAACTGGCGTCCTTGAGGTATATGTGCGGCGTGGCAATCGCCTCGTCGCGCTGGTCCGCTGCTAGTTTGGTTAACATCTTACGGATACGGCGATTCTTATTTCTTCGTTGCATTGCTGTGAGAGAAGCTCTTCGAACTTCCTGAGTTTCTGTGGGCGCAGCGCTGACAAGCCTGCCCTCTGTTGTAGCGACTACAGACTTGATTTTCTTATCTTCTTCGGTGTTTGTCTTTCTTTTCTTGCTGCTGGATTGGTGGCTTGGGCCACCCACTTTCATCACTTGCTACGCCAGTGCGGTTCCTCTCGATCAGCCGGGATCCGGTCACTTTCCTCATACTCGTAGGCTCGCCGGTGCGAAGTCCGAGTCAATCTCGATTATCGCTCCATCTTTCACCCTCTTTTCATCGAGTGCAAGGCTTACGCCATTTCTAAAGTTCGGGACCAACCGCCCGTTCGACATTTCCCTGCGAAAAGACAAGGAAAAGGATCGAGGTACGTACTAAGAATAAGAACATTAAGAAAAAGTTTATTAAAGACAGTTTTTTTTATTATTACTTCTTGTATTTTTAAATTTAACAGGAATGAAGTGGGATAAGATTAGGAAAGAGATTTTGATTTGGAAAAGACAACAAGGAAAACTTTATTATCATGATTTTATTATTTTAGCACATTTTATTATTATTTTGGGTTCGGACCCAGTCATGAGTAACTACTTCGCCCGTGCTTCTAGGGATGAAGAATTCATTCCTTCGAAACATCAGGTAGTGTAATAATTTTTCAAGTATCGTCCGTTGATCGGAAGCATATGTCGTTCTCCCTAGCAATTCACCAGCTGGTAGGAGCCTCCCGAGTAGACTGGCTCAAGCACAAACGGCCAAATTTTCCTCATATCTTGCGGTGTGCAAGAATAGGTCTCTTGAGAACGAGAACTAAGTCACCAACTTTGAAGGTTCTTGGGCGGACCAGTCTGTCATGGGCTTGAACCATCTTAGCTTGATATAATTCTAAATTCTGCTGCGCTGCAAGTCTTTTTCCTTCCAGGCTTTCTAATTCTTCTAGTAGTAATTTGGCATTCTCTTCTGTCGTGATTTTGTTTGCAACTGCAATTCTGAGTGAAAGAAGCTGAACCTCTAAAGGTAACACTGCCTCGGACCCATACACCAGAGCGTAAGGTGTAGCTTGAGTAGGAGTTACGAAGGTTGTCCGGTGAGGCCCATAAGGCCTCTAATAACTTCTCGTGCCAATTTCTCTTATTATCGTCCAAGGTTTTCTTTAAGATTTGAACGAGAGTTTTATTAAAAGCCTCAGCCAGGCCGTTTGCTCTTGGGTAGTAAATTGTTGAATACCGTCAGTCGATTCCGTGTCTCCTGACAAAATTGTTGATTTGTGTGCTTCTGAATGCTGACCCATTATACGAGATAATCTCGCGTGGCACTCCGAAACGGTAGACAACTTGGTTCTTGAAAAGCGTAGCACGTGGTGTGCTTTCACTTCTCTAAGTGGAACCGCCTCGCCCACTTGGAAAAGTAATCCGTAGCCGCAAGAATGAAGCGATGTCCTTTTGAAGATGGTGGTTCTATTGGACCCACTATATCCGTGCCCCAACATTCAAATGGCTATGACGCAATTGTCGGATGTAACACATTTGGAGGTTGGTGTAGAACCACTCCGTGTACTTGGCATTGGTGACGGCTCTTGGCGATTTTCATGCGAGTCGGTCATCATCGAGGGCCAGTAGTACCCTAGTCTTTTAATTTTCATTTTCATCTTCGGACCCGACTGGTGAGTGCCACAGAGTCCTGAATGCACCTCTTTAACGATTTCACGGGCCTCGGACCCGCTTAGGCATCTTAGCCACATTTGATCGAAAGGCCTTCTGTATAACGTGTTATTTATTAATGCGTAAGACAGAGTTCTTTTCTTGATCTGGTGGGCTAACGACCTATCGTCTGGTAGTTTCCCTGTTTGCAGGTAGTCTATTAATGGTTGTCGCCAATCTTCTGTGTTTTCTGTCACTGTGGCAACTGATTCTTCTTCTTTTTCTGATTTGTGTATTGTGTCTGTGTCGAGCTGTGATAGGACCTGACGTCCGTGAACTGACACTTCCACTGATTCATCTTGCAGACGAGCAAATTCTTTTGCTAGACGGGCTAACGCATCTCGCTAAAGCATTTTCTTTTACGGGAATTTTGTAGATTGTCACATTCGGAATTTGTTCCAACAATTGTATGGCATACTTGGAAGTATTGCTCGAGTCTTGGTTTTAAAATTGCATGCTTGTCCGGCGATCCGTTGAATGATTAATTGTGAATCCCCGTAGATGTCGATGTCCGTTATCCCCATTTGAATAGCTAATTCCGATCCCGTTATGAGGGCTTCGTATTACGCTTCATTATTTGTACACGGCTACGTCGAGTGGTAGGAGTATCTTAACATCCCCCGCTCCGGTGTTATAAAGATTAGTCCGATTCTTGCCTTACCGGGCACTATCACTTGCGATTCTTTGTCTTTGTGTGTTGAAGATGCTCCGTCGAAATATAATTCCCAACGTCGATCATCAGGGTCTTCTAGGCTCATAATTTGTTCATCCGGCAGAAAGTCATTGAGAGGAGATTCTGCCGGCAAAGGGTGTCTTTGCGAGGAAGTCTGCTAAGACTTGTCCCTTTACGGCATGAAGAGGCACGAAAGTTATATCTTAAATAGTAAAGAGCATTTTCTTTACCCTCATCATTGACCTGGGCTAACAGGGCTCCGAGAGAGTCGTCTAAAGCCGCGGTATAAAGTATCGCCGGTCTACACGAGGCTCAGGGCTGCTAAGACGGGAGGTGTCATTAAATATTGTTTAATGTCCTCGAAGGCCTTCCGGCATTTCTCTTCCCAAATAAATTTTGGCGTTCTTTTTAACTAGTGCCGAGAAAGGCTGACACCTACCTGACAAGTTTGAGATAAAGCGTCGAAGATATGCCAACTTCCCTTGAAAAGATCGTAGTTGTTTTAAGGTTTTGGGAGGCGGCATTTCTAAGATAGCTTTAATCTTTTCCTGGTCAATTTCAATTCCACAATGTCGAACAACAAATCCTAAGAATTTCCCGGAGGTGACGCCGAAGGCGCATTTTAAGGGATTCATCTTAAGGTTAAATTGCCTTAATCGTTCGAAAACAATTCTCAAATCATATAAGTGGTTGTCCTTTACTTTGCTTTTGATGACCACATCGTCCACGTAGCATTCGACTTGATTGTGGATGAGATCATCAAAAATTCTTGTCATCGCTCTGCGGTAGGTTGCTCCTGCGTTCTTCAGTCCGAATGGCATCATTGTGTAGCAATATACTCCGATCGGCGTTCTGAATGCTGTAAGCTTTTCATCTTATGGAGCCATTTTTATCTGGTTGTATCCTGAAGATCCATCCATGAATGAGAATATTTCATGTGTCAAAGCAATGTCGATCATTAATTCTGGGATCGGTAGAGGGAATTCATCTTTTGGACATGCCTTGTTTAAATCTTTGAAATCCACACAAATTCTGATCTGACCATTCTTCTTTCGATCGGCACCACATTGGCTAACCAAGTCGGGTATTGTTCTTCACGGACAAATTTAGCGTCTATTAGCTTTTTAACTTCAGCTATGATTTGTTGTTCGATTTCTAGAAGCATTCTTCTGGGTCCTTGTCTGACTGGGACAGAAGTAGGATCCACTCCTAGCTTATGGACTGCGACCTCTGGAGCTAAACCTGGCATCTCATCGTAGTTCCAAGCAAAACAATCTTTAAATTCCATTAATAACTTGATTATTTCTTCGGAGTCTTCTTTATTGAGTAAGGAGCTAACAAAGGTAGGTCTAGGCTCTTCGCTAGTACCTAAGTTAACTTCCGTTAACTCATCTATTGTAGATTTAATCTCTTCTTCAAATTCTGGTGGAGCATCTCCAATTTGTAAATCTTCGAGTTCGTCTGTAGTTTCCATGCAGTTGTCATTAGACTCGCAAGTGACAACCAAGCAAAATTCAGTATCGTCAACTGATCCTACTGTGCCGAATCCGAGACCATGCTTTGAATTGGGTGGACGACCGGAGTTATTCCATAAATTTTCAAAATGTTGTGATTGACCTTTTGTCCATTGTCGAGGTAAGAAACCACGCTGAATTAAATTTTGAACACGGGAGAGTACCACTCAAAAGGTAATTCCATTAATTCGATGAAGTGACATCTTCAAATTGTACATTATTTTCAGTTTTGGAGGAAGGAGCACCACAGTAGAATTTGATTGGCTTTGCACCTGTCGGCATATTTTTAGGTTGTGTGTTGTGTTTTGAAGAGGGGTCGCCTACAGAAATTGTCGGCGAATTTTAATTTAATTTAAATAAATAATTTGAAAAAATAATATTTGATTTTGAAAATAATTTTAAATTTGAAGGTTTTAAGATATGAGATTAAACCGATCTCACATCCCAAATAGTTTATATAAACGAGCACCGCACCATAACCGTGTATCTATCCTTAAGGATAGACACACTGCTTGACGGTGGGGCTCGATTAAATAAACTAGAAGATTTGTGACATCCGTTTAGTCTGCGAACCAATTTTATAAGCCGACAAATTCCCCGCTTAATAAGAAAGCATTAAACAGGGTTTATATTACCTAGGTTCTTTAAAATTCCCTATAAGGGCAAGCCCCTATAGTTAATTACATCTTAAGTGACGGGAATCACCTAAGAAAACTCTCGATAATAATCAATAATTCTGCTCTCAAGAATTTCAAAGTTTAAGTTCTCGAAAGGATTGAAGTTTGGAATTTCAATAGGGAATGGATCAAATTTGGAACATTTTGTTTTGGGAATCCAAAGGAAGAAAAGTAGGAGAAATTACAGATTCGAAGCGAACTTCGGTAATCTCCCGACTATCCTATTGTTTGGCTTGGATTTAGGAAAGTCCTAATACTTATTTAAATGTTTTGATCTTGCCAATTTTAATTAATTAGGGCTTATATTTGTATGATAAAATCAAACAAATAGCCTCGAAGATGTGAGGGTTTATTGTCGTACCGGACGACTACCTCGGAATCCTAAGACCGGTTAGGGCTTAATTTGCAATGCAAGTGCCTAACGAAGAGTTGAGGATTTATGTTGCACTAGGCAAACTATCTCGAAGTCCTATGGCTTTGTTATTTAATTCTAGGACAGTTTTACTGAAGTAGACTCAGGTTTTGCTGATGAAGATGGCCGTGCTGCCCACCATGTTCCGAGCTCCTTGTTGTTGCAGAGGTTTAGTTTTAGAAGTCATAAATCAGGGGATGAGAAAAGTGTTTTGGTTTAGAGAAGTCTTAATTTCCAAGTGTTTTTGTGTTTTAATTAAAACAAATCTTAAAGTTGATTATAACGACACCGGTTAAGATCCCACGGTTCCATCCTTCTGGCATCATTATATTTATCGGATTCAATTAGTCCAGATGAATTTGCTAAACTCAACTGAATGAGTTCCACACTTTCATTTAGACCGTGGGAAATCCCGTTAGCAACACGTAGGTTACATCATCCGAGGTATTCCCGATCATCCAACAGGACGTTTTAATTTAGTTGTAATTGTAGTTTTGTGTTCTGTTTGTGATTAAATTTTGAGTTGTTTTATATTTTGAAATGTTGTGGCGGTGAATTTTATCTTGCAATGACTTTTAACTTAGTTTGGTTTCAGTTTTAGGGTCTATCCTAAAGGTGTGGGTTTTCATGCAACGAGTTGTTTATCATGCAAGAAAAAGTAAGTGCAATGCGATTAAATAAATTGCAAGAAGGTAAATTGCAAGAAAGTAGATTGCAATAAAATAAAAGCGTACTTGGAGGGTCTTCCCGTCATCCCAAGCTGCACTTAAAACACAATTAGAATATTTAAGCAAGTTCCTAGGTAAAGCTAAGGGAAGGGTTATGGTTTTCTACCACATTCCTAATCCTATAGCTAGTCATCTCCTATGACGTCTAGGTTCTTTGTGTTTTGGTTTAAGGACAATTTTCTTCATCAAAGAACAATTAAGTCCAACTGTTCTTATAAATGTCCTATCATATTGAGGAAGTGCTTAAGAATAATCTTAAACATCTTTTCAATATTTCTAGGATTGTTTTAAGTCCAAATGGGTTTAATTATACAAATGAATTAATCGTCCGAGAATTCAAGTTTCGTTGTTATCTTACTCGATGAACTAGGACATTTGAATATCCTATAAGTGAAGTAACATTTCATTTAATGTTCCGTTTAGGAGTTATAATAACCAAAGCTTTCGAGGGTAAATTGGTATCCAAATGATTTGATTTAAGTTAATGGGTTTAAATTTGGAATAGTGTTCAAGTTGCTTTATATTTAATTTCTTTCTGTTTTAGGTGATGTTTTTTAATTCAATTTAATTTAATTTAATTTAATTTAATTGATTTTTAATTTAATTTAATTCAGTTTAGTTTGATTTGATGTTACATTAAATTAATTTAATTAAATTTAGTTTTAATTTAATTTGATTTAATTTAATTTAATTTAAGTTATTTAATTTAATTTAATTTGTTTATTTAATTTAATTTAATTTAATCTTTAATTTAATTTTAATTTAATTCAACTTTTAATTTCAATTTAATTTAATTTAATTTAATTTAATTCAATTTAATTTAATTTACTTAATTTAATTTAATTTTTAATTTAATTTTATTTTTAATTTTAATTGAAATTTTTAAAAGAGTTTAATAATTTAATTTTAGTTTAATAATTAAGTCTTTTAATGTTTTGAATTTGAGTTATCATTTTAATTAAGAATTGAATATTAATGAGATAATTAATTTAGGGATTTTTAAATTAAAGAATAAATCTCCTCCTAATAATATCCCTATTTTAATAATTCCAATTTTATTATTCTTCCAAATTTAATCAATTATTTAATTAAAGTTTAATTATTTTAAATTGCTTAATGGGTTTCTACCCTTTAATTATTTAAATTTCAATCATCCAAATCAGATTAGGATCAAATATTTTACTTGTTAATTTTTTATTAAACCTAAAGTTTTAATTAAGGGTTAAAATTTTAGTTACCACTTCACCCTTTAAGCTTAATAATTTCATAACTCACTAAATATAGCTTAAATGAACTTGAAATTTTTATGTGACTTCACTCATATGTCAATAAAGACATGAGAGGAGAAAATGTGATTTTTCTGTATTTAATTTATTTATATAATTATTTTTGGTGAAAAATAGAGATTTCCAAGGAAAATTTAATAACATGACCAAGGGAACGTTTCTGTCCTTAAGAAAATTAGGGGACATTCCTAATGACTAGAGGACCACTTGGACCAATTTTGGTGATTTTTTGAATTATATTATTTTTATTATAATTATTTTAAGTTTTGGAGTGTTAATTAATTTAAAAATAAAATAAATGTTGAAAAATGAATTTTATATTTTTAAAAATCTCTCTGATATCAAGGAAATCAGAGAAGCAAATTTTGCAATTTTCTAATTTTTCTATGATTTATTATAATTTTTTTAGTGAAAATGCTAGAAAATACATTTTTTTAATTTTAAAATTATCCTAGAGCTTTAAAATTTAATATCTCACTAAATAGACCTAAGAAAAATATGGGGTTTGTTCCTAAGTGATTAAAATTCAAAATGTGACATTTTGGTGAATTTTATTATTTTTGTGATTTTTATTATTTTTTAATTATTAAAATATTAAAATGATATTAAAAATCAACTTTTTTAGAAAATTGAAATTTTAATTTTCTTAAATTCCCCTGATATCAGAGAGGCTCCAAAACCAATTTGGTGAATTTTTAAAAAAGTATTTTAAAAGTTATGAATTTTTAAAGTTTAAAATGACTAAGTGGCTTAATCAACCCAATTAGTAAGGCTAACCAAGTCCAATTGACCTCAAATTTTTATGGTGGGTTCCTCTGATCCTAAAGGTCAGTGGAGAATTGATTTCAAGTCAATTTGATGTATGGTTAACTCTAATTAATTAGGGACCTATTTTGAGTGTTTAAGCCAATTAGGGTTGTTTTAAATGAACTAATTCAAAACCTATTTTTCTTAGGGTTCTCTGGTCATAAGGAATATCATCAAATTTTCCTAGAATTTATTTCACAACATGCTATTTATTGGAATTAAAATACTCAAAATAGTAACATGAACTTGAAAAATCAATAACTCTTCATAGGGATGGCCTCTGACTTTGGAAAATTCAGGGAATGTTCCCAAATTCAGAGGCTTCAAAAGCCCTATGGTCTCATGCCATGCTGAATTGTATACATGCATGGAGAATTAAAAATATGCAGTGAGTAAATAAATTATAAAAAATAAAATACTTGATGAAATTAAATGATTTCTTTTCCACATTATTCTCCTCTGTTCACTGAGCAAGAGGGTATTTTTATTTTATTTTTCTGATTTTTCTACACAAAGTTATGAATTTTTGAAGTTTAGGGAATTAAATAAATAGAAAATACCCCTAATTTTCTATTTATCCACGCGGCGCCAACTCATCCTCGGCATCTCCGAACGCACACGCGTCGCGCTCCCATTCGACGCCGCCATCTGACTCAGCGCTCCGGGCCCCGCGGTTCTTGTACCGTCTCCTGGTCCGACGCCATCTGAGTCGTCCGTCCGCGCGTGTATTGAATGGACGGCATCCGTTCATCGTCCCCGAGCGTCCTCACCCGAGAGCCGTCCACACTAAATCCCTAAGATCTCACTCGATACTCAATGGATTTTCATGTTCTTATGCTCTCATGGATTCGTCTTGAAGAGACGAACACATCTATACGGTTATCATGCATTTAAATTAAAGCATTTGAAATGGAGAATCTCCAGGAGCTCGGGATGAAGAATTAGTTCATACCTTTGCTCAGAGAAGTGTGGCTTCGATGCGAGAGTTGTTGCACCTTCGATTGGATCCTAGCAAGATCCAGATGAAATCTCCTGGTCTGGTGAATTGTCTAGATGTGATTTCGACCAAGCCCGATCACAAAGCTTGGAGGCTGGAGAACCTGGGTGGCCTGGAGATGGGGCTTTTGCTGGTGGGCACCTTCCCTTGGTCTGGTGAAGGTGTAGAACCAATCAATTTGGGGATTGGCTCACCGTGGAGAAGTGTCCCGGTTTTGGGTGGAATTTCAACTGCGAAATTGAGCTCACGAGAGAAGAAATGGCAGGGGGATCTCACTCGGGGATCAAGTGCTCGTGTATGGGGAGGAGTCCGGAACAATTTTGGCGAGTTTCCTTAAGGTTTGTTTTCAGCACCTCTCATGGCCGAGAGGGGTGGTGTTTAAATAGGAGAGGGTGGAGGGCCTCCCGGGGAGAGTTAGGGCTTGGGATCGAGCTGCTCTCGGCAAGAGAAGAACAGCTCCAATGGCCACGCTGGGGATGGGGCGGCTCGGCAGGTGAGAATTCCAAGTTGGGCTCACATGTGAGCTCTCGGCCATGGTGTTTTCCGGCGGCCGGTGGCTGGCCGGCCAGGCATGGGTCACCCTCAAGGTCAGGTGGGTCAGGGCTGGGACTTGGTGCAAGCAATTGGCAAATGCCATGTGTAAAGAGCTTGGATTGAAATGGAATGGGGGGAAGACCATTTTGGGTTCAAATGAGTCAACCCATGGTTTTGGGCTAGGTTCACCACCCAAGGCCTGGTCTTGGGCTGAAAAGGGTCACTTGGGCCAGCCAAGAGAGAATGGTGTGGTCTCCATCCATGATGAGGTGGCTAAGCATGGTTTAGTGTGTGACATGCTTAAGGTAAAAAAGGGTTTAAGGAGGATTAGGAAAGGGGCCCCTCCTTTTTCCATTAATGGCTTGATCACATGTCAAGCCTTCCATGGCTTCATGTGGCTTGTCCATGGCTTGCATGGCTCACCTTTGGCTTGGGAAAAGGTTTGGTCAATTTCATGAAAATGGATTTTAGGAATTTTTGGTAATTTGATGGAAATTTGTATGAAACTTGATTTGGAATAATTTGATGGTGAATTTAGGACTTAGGTAATGGCTTTAATTAAGTGGATGGCAAATGGAGATGTCATGTGGGCTTTAGGGTAGATTTTGGGCTTTTGAATTTGAAGGAAGTGGGCTCTTAGGAAAGTTTAAGGGAAATGGGCTTTTTGATTTTAGGATGGGCATTTGGGTAAATATTTTGTGAAGAACTTTGTCAAATAAATGTCATAATTGGTTTGGGGATGTTCTATGAAGGGCTTGGAGTCAATTTGGTGTGATTTGGAGTTGAATTGGTTTGAATTTGGGTTTATTTGGTAAGTGGGCCTATATGGGTCCAAGTGGGCCAAGTTGGGCTAATGTTGGGCTAGGGTTGAAATTAATGTAAAATCAATGTTGAGAAATGTTTATGGGAGTGTTTCGAAGAGGTTTTGGCTTTGGTTGGGCTTTGATTTTGGGGTTTGGGCTCATTTGGGTTAGGTTTGGGTTTAGGTCAAAAATGGGCCTTTTAGCTTTGGGTTGAATTTGAGTGGGGTTTGGGTCTAAATTTTGGGAAAATCATGTTAGTGTTTTGTTTGTGGGAATGTTAAGGAAGATTTAGAAAAGGTTTGGGGTTAATTGGAGTTGAATTGGGTGAGTTTGGGTTAGGTTTGGGTCATGGGTCCAAATTGGGCTTTAAGGCCAAAAGTGAGATTGGATCCAAATATCAATCAAATTGGACTTGGATTTGGTCTAGATTGGTATTGGGGATGTTGCATTGAAGTTTAGAACTGAATTGGACCAAAATTGGGGTCAATTGGGTAGGTTTGGTTTAACATTGGGTTCACTTTTGGTTAAAATGGGCCAAATTGAGGGTTTTGACAAAAGTAGGGTAAATTGACAAAATTGGCCCATAGTGTAGTTGAACAAAATGAAATTGCGAATATTTGGGATTTTCTGGAATTTTCTGAGAATTTTCTGATTTTTTGGATTTTTGGGTCAAGAGGGGTATTTTGGGTATTTGGAGGGTATTGGGAGGTTTTCTTGGAATTTTTGGTATTTTTGGGTATGGATGATCAATTTAAGTAATGTGGAAATGTTTGGGAATGATTTTGGAGAATTTTGGGTAATTTGAAAATTTTTGAAAAATTTGGGTAATTTCAAGGGTTTTGGGTAGGCTAAGCGGGTGTAGGGTCCCGGGGGTCAAAAATTGAAAATTTGGGAAATTGAAGATTGGGTGGATGTAAGTGGAAATAAGTCATTTTGGTTGAGCCATGAAGCCATATCAAGCCCATATGAGTCATGAAGGGACTCATTTGAGGCATTCAGCTATGTTGTTCCTAACCCTCTTAGCCGAGGGCTCGGGGGTTAAGGACCATCCATGTGAATCACCTACATGAGTCGGGAGGTCAAGTTGGGTATGGGTGTAGTTTTAGGAGGTGTGTGGAAGTGTAGTGTGTAGGTGTAGTGTATAAGTGTAGTGTGTGTGTAAGTCGGCCCCTTCACCGGACCGAGCCACCTGTGGGCGGTCCTAAGGCCAAAGAGTCATATGAAACTCATCCTTTAAACTTCCACATTTGATTTCAACCCTCTAGGTGATTAGGGGTCTACGGTCAAGTTTGTGGAGTTTGCGGGGAGTTAAGAAGTGGTTTGAATTTCTAAAAGGTGGGTCCCAATTCTAGTTCTCTAAGATAGTCAAAGGAAAAGCCTAAGGCTAGATTCTAAGTACTAAAGAGAAGAATAGAAGACCTCATCAAAAATGAGGTCAACAAATGGACCCCCAATAGGTGTGGTGAGCTGACGGAGCACACCGCGCGTATTGGCGTTGACCGAAACGATCAACAAAACCAACACAGATGTCCAAGTGACGAACTTAGGACGAAGTAGAAGAGTTTCCGCTGGGGAGTAGCAAGTATATCTCTGAAACTGGAGATTCCCGAACTCTCGCCGGGGAAAGGAAAAGGAGGTAAATTCCAAATCACATGATGCGGGGAATTTCGATTTAGATTTCTTTTTTTTCAATTTAAGTTTTGATGTGTGAGTTTAGATTTCAATTTGGAATTTCAATTTAGATTGAAGTTTGTCAAGATTAATTTGAGAGATTTGATTTGAAATGAAAATTGGAATTCTGAGGTTTTAGATGTAACATCTTCAACCTCGAAAGAAAATTGAATTGATCGGATTGAATCATTGCAATGAGGAGAGATTTCAGAGCAATGCGGTATTGGATGTAAAATCCTTAACCTCAAGAGTTTGATTTTGATGTATTTCATCACAATAGGGAAAGAATCCTAAAGCAATGCAATCTCGAATGTAAAATCCTCAACCCAAAAGTTTGAATTTTGATGTATTTCAGTGCAATAGGGAAAGAATCCTAAAGCAGTGCAGTCTTGGATGTAAAATCCTCGACCCAAAAGTTTGAATTTGATGTATTTCAGTGCAATAGGGAAAGAATCCTAAAGCAGTGCAGTCTTGGATGTAAAATCCTCGACCCAAAAGTTTGAATTTGATGTATTTCAGTGCAATAGGGAAAGAATCCTAAAGAAGTGCAGTCTTGGATGTAAAATCCTCGACCCAAAAGTTTGAATTTGATGTATTTCAGTGCAATAGGGAAAGAATCCTAAAGCAGTGCAGTCTTGGATGTAAAATCCTCGACCCAAAAGTCCGAATTTGATGTATTTCAGGTGCAATAGGGAAAGACTCCTAAAGCGATGCGGTCTTTGATGTAAAATCCTCGACCCAAAAGTTTGAATTTGATGTATTTCAGGTGCAATAGGGAAAGAATCCTAAAGCGATGCGGTCTTGGATGTAAAATCCTCGACCAAAAAGTTTGAATTTGATGTATTTCGAGTGCGATAGGGAAAGAATCCTAAAGCGGTGCGGTCTTGGATGTAAAATCCTCGACCCAAAAGTTTGAATTTGATGTATTTCAGTGCAATAGGGAAAGAATCCTAAAGCGAGTGCGGTCTTGGATGTAAAATCCTCGACCCAAAAGTTTGAATTTGATGTACTTCGAGTGCGATAGGGAAAGAATCCTAAAGCGAGTGTAGTCTTGGATGTAAAATCCTCGACCCAAAAGTTTGAATTTGATGTATTTCGAGTGCAATAGGGAAAGAATCCTAAAGCGAGTGTAGTCTTGGATGTAAAATCCTCGACCCAAAAGTTTGAATTTGATGTATTTCGAGTGCAATAGGAAAGAATCCTAAAGCGAGTGCGAGTCTTGGATGTAAAATCCTCGACCCAAAGATTTGAATTTTGATATTGATCGGTAATTGATTTTGCAAAAATTTGTAGTGTTGATTTGAAGAGTGTGGAATTTTGGTTTTTCGAGAATTCCATGAAAGTTATAAAAGGTTTTCATAGAAGGAAATATGTTAGGAGGGAGTATGTAGTTGTTACATATCCCATCCAAAAGAGTTGATCGAAAGTTGATGGTTTAGATTGGATACAATTCCTCGCCATCAGATTCGATCCGTGTCAATGGAATCAACCGCTTTTATCCCAGACAAAGGGGAGGAGTAGAACTGATTGGATTTCAGATTTGGGAGATTGAATTTGAGACTTGGAAGGATGAGTTTGAACTCGATTGAAATTTGATTTAAGATTTGATTTGAAATTTGGAAGATCAAATTTGAAATTTGATCGAGAGTGGATTTGGAATTTGATTGGGAATCGATTTGAAATTTGGAAAGATCAAATTTGAAATTTGATCGAGAGTGGATTTGGAATTTGATTGAGAATCGATTTGTGATTTGATTTAACATTTATGTTGATTTCGTTTATCTTTTAATGATTCAAATTTTACTTTATTGTTTATTTAATGTTCATGTGAAATTGGTGTTCGTCATTTTAGAATTTTTTTTTTTTTAGAAAGTTTTCTTTTATTCTTCTTTTTATTTCTTTTTCGTTCTTTGTTCGAAGTTCATTTAACTTTAATGGCGTTTCCCAGTCAATTTGCACAAAAGAGGTGAAGGCCAAAAATGTGACATGGTCACTTTCATTCCAATCATGTTGAAGATACATCATACAACTCGATCTGGAATATATTTCATACAATCCATGTAAACTCAAAACGGACTGTGTATGATCTTTGTTGATCCATCAAAAGAAGCATCTGTCAAAAATCCATGTCTGAATAGTGGGGTACATGGTTAATAACATCACCTTCCAAGCCATCCTTGGCAAGGATGCCGGCTGGATGTACGTTGGAGGTGTGATATCTCCCATGTAACTCACAGCTCGTAAGGCCGGAGGTTCTCTAGCTCTGGGTCTAGCTGGAAATGGTAAGGTGTCTTCCTGTCGTCCATTCTCCTGAAAGTAACTGAGATCTGCTTCACTGGTACTCCTGGTATGCAATGCTTAGCGATATCCGCTCCGTTGCCCTTCGGTATCATGACGGAACCTACAGGTAAAGGTATCTTCACCGGCCCTCGGAACTCACCCGGGCTCGCTATCCGGAGGTCGGATCCGAACATGATGTTACACTCGTTCGGGAAAGAGACCGTGCGGAAGGGTCCGACAAAGTCGTGGTGATCTATATGTGGGGGTATGCGATCACCTCGTTTGTAGATGTTGATAATGCGGCTATTGGGTACGCAATCTGCCGGCGTACTCCCCATGTTATCAATCTCTTTACCATTCTCTTGACGACTAATGGCATCGGATCCACTTGCCCATGACGGAGTATTCCGGTGGGTTTCCCTTCTCGTCTTCAGCAAAGTTGTAGCAGCATCCGCATTGTATTGTGATTCTTCCCTTCCCTGGCATCCATCTCCGGGGTTCTGAGTAGGTATTTTCCCTTAGGCGGCCTGCTCGGCCCATTCTCTTCAAATCCCGGATGCAATCCACGATTTGCTGTTGTTCATACTCTGAGAATACATCTGTATTCAGCTCGAGGCCCTCTAGTATATTGATTCTTCTACCTTTAATTCTCTCGAAGTATTCAAAGTTTTTCTTTTCAACATTACGCATTCTCTCCGGCTCGTATTCCGGAATGATCTGCGGATGGCGAGGCCTTGTGACATATTGTGGGATATACGGTTCAATCCCTTCACGTTCTCCCTGCATACCTCGGCTCCTCGGGGATGATGCTCGTCGGGACATCCCCGGGGTTGCTTTGCAACAAGGGCATGCATTGCCGGTGGTTCTATCCGGTGGCGTGGTAGCCTTCTTTCTTTTGATCTTACGGAGATTTCCACGGTTTTTTCTGTTATCCTAGGAGCTGGCCTCCTTTCTTCAGGTTCCTGGTGAACCGGTGTCCTTGAAGTGTATGTACTGGCATTAGCAACTGTCTCGTCGCGCTGGTCCGCAGCTAGTTTTGTTAACATCTTACGGATACGGAGATTCTTATTTCTTCGTTGCGTTGCTGTGAGAGTAGCTCTTCGAACTTCTTGAATCTCTGTGGGCGCGGCGCTGACAAGCCTACCCTCTGCTGTAGCGACTACAGATTTCATTTTCTTGTTTTCTTCAGTATTTGCCTTTCTTTTCTTATTGTTGGATTGGTGGCTTGGGCCACCTACTTTCATTACTGTCTGCCTGGGTAGTTCTTCTAAGTTAACTGGGACCCAGTCACTTTCCTCGTACTGTAGGCCTGCTGGTGCGAAATCCGAGTCGATCTTGATTATCGCTCCATCTTTCACCCTCTTTTCATCGAGTGCGAGGCTTACGCCATTCTTAAAGTTCAGGACCAACCGCCCGTTCGACATTTCCCTGCGAAAAGACAAGGAAAAGGATCAGGGGCTGTGCTAAGAACAAGAACATTAAGAAAATGTTTATTAAAGACATATTTTTTATATTATATTTTTTTTATATTTTCAAATTTAACAGGAATGAAGCGGGATAAGATCAAGGAAGAGATTTTGATTTGGAAAGGAAAACAAGGAAAACTTAATTATCATGATTTTATTTATTTTAGCACATTTTATTATTTTTGGGTTCGAACTCAATCATAAGTAATTACTTCGCCCGTGTTTCTTAGGGATGAAGAATTCATTCCTTCAAAACATCAGGTAGCGTAATACTTTTTCAAGTATCGTCCGTTGATCGGAAGCATATGTCGTTCTCCCCGGCAATTCACTAACCGGTAGGAACCTCCCGAGTATACTTGTTTCAACCACAAACGGTCCTTCCCAAGTGGGTTCAAATTTTCCTCCTATCTTGCGGTGTGCAAGAATAGGTCTCTTGAGAACGAGAACTAAGTCACCAACTTTGAAGGTTCTTGGGCGTACCAGTTTGTCATGGGATTGAACCATCTTAGCTTGGTATAGTTCTAAATTTTGTTGCGCTGCAAGTCTTTTCCCTTCCAGGATTTCTAATTCTTCGAGTCGTAATTTGGCGTTCTCTTCTGTCGTGATTTTATTTGCAACTCGCAATTACGAGTGAAGGAAGGCTGAACCTCTAAAGGTAACACTGCCTCGGACCCATACACCAGAGCGTAAGGTGTAGCTTGAGTAGGAGTTCTGAAGGTTGTCCGGTAGGCCCACAAGGCTTCTAACGACTTCTCGTGCCAATTTCTCTTATTATCGTCCAAGGTTTTCTTCAAGATTTGAACAAGAGTTTTATTAAAAGCCTCAGCGAGGCCGTTTACTCTTGGGTAGTAAATTGTCGAGTATCGCCAGTCGATTCCGTGTCTCTTGACAAAATTGTTGATTTGTGTGCTTCTGAATGCCGACCCATTATCTGAGATAATCCTGCGCGACACTCCAAAACGGTAGACAACTTGGTTCTTGAAAAGCCGTAGCACGTGGTGTGCTTTCACTTCTCTAAGTAGAGCTGCCTCTGCCCACTTGGAAAAGTAATCCGTACCCGCAAGAATGAAGCGATGTCCTTTTGAAGATGGTGGTTCTATTGGACCCACTATATACGTGCCCCAACATTCGAATGGCCATGACGCGATTGTCGGATGTAGCACATTTGGAGGTTGGTGTAGAACCACTCCGTGCACTTGGCATTGGTGACGGCTCTTGGCGATTTTCATGCAGTTGGTCATCATCGAGGGCCAGTAGTACCCTAGTCTTTTAATTTTCATTTTCATCTTCGGACCCGACTGGTGAGCGCCACAGAGTCCTGAATGCACCTCCTTAACAATTTCACGGGCCTCGGACCCGCTTAGGCACCTTAGCCACATTTGATCAAAAGACCTTCGTACAATGTGTTGTTTATTAATGCGTAAGACGAGTTCTTTTCTTGATCCGATGGGCTAACGACCTATCGTCCGGTAGCTTTCCTGTTTTCGGGTAGTTCATCAATGGTCGTCGCCAATCTTCCGTGTTTTCCGTCACTACTGCAACTGATTCTTTTCCTTTTTCGATTTGTGTATTGTGTCCATGTCGAGCTGTGATAGGACTCGACGTCCGTGAGCTGACACTTCCACCGATTCATCTTGCAAACAGGCAAATTCTTTTGCGAGACAGGCTAAAGCATCTGCTAAAGCATTTTCTTTTCTGGGAATTTTGTAGATTGTCACATTTGGAATCTGCTCCAACAACTGTATGGCATACTGGAAGTATTGCTCGAGTCTTGGATTTAAAATTCTGTATCGTCCGGCGATCCGTTGAATGATTAACCGTGAGTCCCCGTAGATGTTGATGTCCGTTATCCCCATTTGAATAGTTAATTCCGGTCCGTTATGAGGGCTTCGTATTCCGCTTCGTTATTTGTACACGGTTCCGTCGAGTGGTAGGAGTATCTTAACATCCCCCGCTCCGGCGTTATAAAGATTAGCCCGATTCCTGCCTTACCGGGCACTATCACTTGCGATTCTTCGTCTTTGTGTGCTGAAGATGCTCCGTCGAAATATAATTCCTAACGTCGATCATCAGGGTCTTCTAGATTCATTATTTGTTCATCTGGCAAATCGTCATTGAGAGGAGATTCGGCCGGCAAAGGGTGTGCTGCGAGGAAGTCTGCTAAGACTTGTCCCTTTACGGCACGAAGAGGCACGAAAGTTATATCGAATTGCAATAATATCATTGACCATCTGGCAAGTCTGCCGGAAAGTGTCGGACGAGTCATCAAGTATTGCAATGGATTAAACTTCGAAATTAGGTTGACCTTATGAGAAAGCATGTAGTGCTCGAGCTTTTGAGCGGCGAAGATCGGGGCCAAACAATGCTTTTCAATTGCGGGATACCTTACTTCCGTCGGAAGTAAACGATGGCTTAAGTAGTAAAGAGCATTTTCTTTACCCTCATCATTGACACAGGCTAACGGGGCTCGAGAGAGTCGTCTAAAGCCGCGGTGTAAAGTATCGCCGGTCTACCCGAGGCCGGGGCTGCTAAGACGGGAGGTGTCATTAAATATTGTTTAATGTCCTCGAAGGCCTTCCGGCATTTTTCTTCCCAAATAAATTTGGCGTCCTTTTTAACTAGTGCCGAGAAAGGTCGACACCTACTCGACGGGTTTGAGATAAAGCGTCGAAGATATGCCGACTTCCCTTGAAAAGATCGTAGTTGTTTTAAGGTTTTGGGAGGCGGCATTTCTAAGATAGCTTTAATCTATTCCGGGTCGATTTCAAATCCACGATGTCGGACAACGAAACCTAAGAATTTCCGGAGGTGACGCCGAATGCGCATTTTAAGGGATTCATCTTAAGGTTAAATTGTCTTAATCGTTCGAAAACAATTCTCAAATCATACGAGTGGTTTTCCTTTACTTTGCTTTTGATGACCCAATCGTCCACGTAGCATTCGACTTGATTGTGGATGAGATCATCAAAAATTCTTGTCATTGCTCTTTGGTAGGTTGCTCCTGCGTTCTTCAGTCCGAATGACATTACTGTGTAGCAAAATACTCCGATCGGCGTCCTGAATGCGGTAAGCTTTCCATCTTCTGGAGCCATTTTTATCTGGTTATATCCTGAAGATCCATCCATGAATGAGAATATCTCATGTGTCGAAGCAATGTCGATCATTAATTCTGGGATCGGTAGAGGGAATTCATCTTTTGGACATGCCTTGTTTAAATCTTTGAAATCCACACAAATTCTGATCTGACCATTCTTCTTTCTGACTGGCACCACATTGGCTAACCAAGTCGGGTATTGTTCTTCACGGACAAATTTAGCGTCTATTAGCTTTTTAACTTCAGCTATGATTTGTTGTTCGATTTCTAGAAGCATTCTTCTGGGTCCTTGTCCGGCCGGGACGAAGTAGGATCCACTCCTAGCTTATGGACTGCGACCTCCGGAGCTAATCCCGGCATCTCATCGTAGTTCCAAGCAAAACGAGTCTTTAAATTCCATTAATAACTTGATTATTTCTTCGGAGTCTTCTTTATTGAGTAAGGAGCTAACAAAGGTAGGTCTAGGCTCTTCGCTAGTACCTAAGTTAACTTCCGTTAACTCATCTATTGTAGATTTAATCTCTTCTTCAAATTCTGGTGGAGCATCTCCAATTTGTAAATCTTCGAGTTCGTCCGTAGTTTCCATGCGAGTTGTCATTAGACTCGCAAGTGACAACCAAGCAAAATTCGGTATCGTCAGCCGATCCTACCGTGCCGAATCCGAGACCATGCTTTGAATTGGGTGGACGACCGGAGTTATTCCATAAATTTTCAAAATGTTGTGATTGACCTTTTGTCCATTGTCGAGGTAAGAAACCACGTTGAATTAAATTTTGAACACAGGGAGAGTACCACTCAAAAGGTAATTCCATTAATTCTGATGAAGTGACATCTTCGAATTGTACATTATTTTCAGTTTTGGAGGAAGAAGCACCACGATAGAATTTGATTGGTTTTGCACCGTCGCTACGTACCTCTTTGACCACCATACCCTCGATCTTGTTAGAATGGATCGGGGTTAGGGTCATAGTATGTACTTAGTGGTTAATCTTTTCGTACATTGATTTGTATTCTTCGTTCTTCTCATCTTCGAGAGAGATCTTGAATTACGGCTTCTTCTGATTTATTGTCGCTGCTTCTTGTTTGATTTCTTTTTCTTCTTCAGAACTATCTTCCCAATCAACATTGATGGCTGGTTTCCTCTGTCCAACTGTCCTAACGTCTCTACCACGACCTCGTCCCCGACCTCGACCTCGGATGCGAATTGTGGTGAAACCTTCACCATCTCGCCGTAAGGGAGTGGTGAGTGATCGTTGGACTAGAACTTCGGGTTCTTCGTTGTCCCGAACTTTCTTTGCTTCATTTGTTACGAGTATCTCTGGAGAAGATCGTTTTCTTCATTGGTGCATAATAAGCTGCATCTTCGTGGATTCCAATTTCATGTACGGAGAATGGTTACAAGTCACCTTTGATGCACTGTTCCCCTCCATCGTAGTATTTGATGCACTGATGCAGAGATGATGGTACCATCCTGTTTTCATGTATCCATGGTCGACCCAGTAGAGCGTTGAACGATGTTTCGAATCGATTATGTGAAATTTTGCGATTGTCTTTGCTAAGTCACCGGTCTTCATTAGTAGCGTTATTGACCCGAGGGCTCTTTCTCCTTCTCCGGTTGAATCCTCTTAATAACATTTTGTACGCTTCGAGCTCGTGAGCATCAATTTCCAAATATGCTAGTGTTCGAAGACTCATTATATTGATTGATGCTCCTGGATCCACCAATACTCTGGAGAGTGTAAATTTTCTGATTGTAAGCCGAAATGTACAACGGTCGGTTGTGATCTCGCGTCCCAAGTAGTAGGTCACTCGTCCGTGAAGGTAACGCCTCGCTGTTCTTTTAACGAGCAAACCTCTTCTAAGGAATCTCCGACCATTTGAGCTAAGCAAATTTCCGGATCAAGTAAGGCCTTGATCAGAGCTTCTCTCATCTCCTTTGATAAGATGAGAGCGTTGTAAATGCTCAGTTTGGCCGGTAGTTTCCTAAGATGGGCTAACACGTTGTAGTCCACTTTATTTTCATGCGTTTCGGCTTCTTCTCGAATGGGTATTTCTTCTGCTGGGGTTGGTTCTTCTTGAGCAACCACCTGCTTTCCTTTGTCTTTCGGACCCATTCTTGGAGGTAGAACTCTTCCACTTCTTAAGTTGACTTCTGTAATTTCTTCGAATCTAGTGTTGAGCTTGTCGGTGTCTCCTCCCGAATCGGAATGACGAGGCTCTTCCGGATTATCTTCGGAATCCGAAGGCTCTAACTCTATCGTGATCGGAGCTCCTCGAAACTCGCGAGATAGATTCGTTGTTTGTTGAACTCTCGTAGCCTCCCCGATGGATGCCTTCTTCGTTATTTTGATCGTCGAGATCGTGTATGATTTAAGAATTGTCGTTGGTATCGAAATCGATATCCGGATTGTCGTTAGTTACGAAATCGTTAGAAACAGTCAAAACGTAGCCAACGCCATCACCCTTATCATTATATGATCCCACCGAAGTGAGCAGATAATCATGCAAAATCAGAGGTTCGAGGGATTTCTCCCCCGAATCAGAAACAACTATCCTAGGATAAGCAGCCCCTAGTCTAGCCTTACGAGTTTCGGTCCTCTCTTCCTCGTCGATTTCCTTCTTCTCTTCAATCGCCTCCTGTTGAGGTGGTTCTTCTATCGCAAGTGATAGTACCGGCTCACGGGCCTCAAACTCCGAATTGAAGCTCGTACCGAAGCGGTTCGGATGTCGTCTAAAATCTTCTTCGAAGACCTTGTCCGAGCGGTGGTCCATCCATCGTCGGTTGCATAGGGATCTATCGGAATGACGGGATCAGTTGAGATAACTTTGACGGAACCTCCTTTCTGGGGTTCCTTCATGTACTCCTTCGGGATTGTTATATTTCCTTTCCAAAGGTTGTCGTTGAGCCAACTTTTAAAGGTAATGCAATCTTCTATCTTGTGCCCAAGCATCCGGTGGTAGGGGCAAAAGTTGGGATCACCTTTCTTGTTGACTTCCTCTGGTCTTTTAGGCTCGCGCGTTGGAAATCTGGAGTCTTCATCGGACTACGGAACATTTTCGATCTTGCTTCATTCTTGAACGGATATTCTCTCGCTCGAAGTTCCCTTAATGTACGTTGCGGACGAGACGGTTGTTCATACTTGCGGAGATGATCGATAGCTGGATCGGGGTTGCTTGGTAATCCGTTGTGGTTGCTTTGCGGCCGTTACGGTGGTATTTGCATAGGTTGCTTGCCTTTATCGACTTGTTGCAACGATCCCGGATTTCTTTTCGAAGGTCTTCACCGGCTTACGCTTGTCCGTCTTGTCGGCGAAACTTAATTGCTTCGCCTCTTCTTGCAAGCTTCCGGCCTTGCTTAACAACTTCTCGAAAGTCTTAATAGTAAATCCTTTGAGGAGAAGTGCTATCGGGCCGTGAATGCTTTTAAGCAAGATGCCGACTGCATGTTGTTCTTGTAGTTGTGGTTCACACTTCATGCTTAAGTTTCTCCATCGAAGTATGTAATCCACCAAAGTTTCGTTCGGCCTTTGTTTCTCTACCACTAAATCACCTATAGTGATGTGGTGCTGAGCTCCGGCGAATCGCTTGATGAAGAGGTTCTCTAGCTGCGAGAACGTCTTCACCGAACCATTTGGTAATTCCGCATACCGGTCGAAGGCGATTCTCGACGGATCGCCGACGAGCTCGTCGGAAGAGTAATGCATCGCTCCCGCCGGCATTACAACAAGCTGGCACGAAAGTGTGCAACATGCTTGTCGGGGGTTCCCGGTTCCGTCGAAGGTCTTGAACGGAGGTGGTACGAAGCATTTCGGGTATTGGACGGCGTCGAATTCTTACGGGTAAGGTCTACTCGTCCGAATGGATGTCCCGCTCTTCGATTGTGCTAAGGCTTCTCGCACTTCGTTGTTCCACCAAGTTCTTGATATCCTTTTCGGGGATCATACTTTGTGTTGTATCCTTTTTCGGTGATCATCCCCATTGACGGATGTAATCTCCTTTCCTCCGTCTACAATGTGAATGACCTCGCGGGGTGTCTCTCTATGTGGTTGTACTTGACTGCGGAGAGTGGCCGGAGCTACGGCCATCTCTTCCATCCTTTTCGCCATTTGAGCGATCGTGTCGTCTTTTCCTCGAAGTTGCCTTCTCATCAATTCTGGCTCCTCTCTTTCTGCGGTTGCAGGAGCACCTTGCGAAGCTGATGAAGCTCGTGTCTCAACCATATTGATTTCTGCATATTCGTCGTCCATGAATTCCGATGAATCAATCTCATCTCCGAACTTTTCTTCTCTTTCTTTTGCCAACCGTCGGATATCGGTTCTCAACTTTTCCATGGCATCTTCTAGCGGGGCTTTACGTGTGTCTTTGCGGTTGTCGTGCGATAAGCTGTCGGGTCCCCTTTTCACGGGTCCCCTTTATCGCGGTAGCACTTTCTTCGGATTCCGGCCTCTCGGCGAGACTTTCTTTCTCGGGCTGCTCGCTTCGATCTTAGCGCCGGTAGTGGGACGCCATTCCATCCTTCTAGCAACGGAAGGTCTAGGACCGGATGGTCCGTCGGCCAAATGCTTTGGAAGGTGGTATCCTCCCTAATCTGTAATCCTGAGACGACGACAGGCGGACTAGCCTTCATTCTTTTACTTGGCTTTTCGGTCATGATGGCAGGTTCTACTCGGGGCCCAAGGCGGGATTTGACTGGCACCCGCCCTATCCTTCGTAGAATCTCCGATACGTCGCAGTTTTCCTTCTTTGCTAACTTTTCTACCAAAGTTTGCAGTCGAGCAAACGGCGTAGTTCTAGTTCTTTTCTTGCGGCTATCGTTGTAGTATGCGGGCTGAGGTAATGTGGTAGCAATCTTGCGAACATTCTCCTCATCCTCTGCGGCGGAGAGGGGATGGAACCTACTTCCTCCCAAAAGTGGTATGTAGTCAGGCAGCGGTGTATATTCTGGCAGCTCTGGAATTTCCTCTAGGAAAGCAATTTCAGCAGCTCTGGCTTTTCTAGCGAACCTTCTACTTCTGTTTCTTCTTTGGGTCATTGTCAGTGACGAAATCTTTGAACTGGACCCGATTTCGAAAATAGAAGGTCTTACAGGAAGATCCGTACCCTCCACGGTAACGGGTTTACCATAATTCCGGATTTCTTTCCCCTTTGATTTGGCGGAAGTCGGGGTAGGTGCGGAAACAACTAGACCGGTGGGGGTAGTAAGAACAGTCCTCCTGCGGATGGCAGTACTCCTCCTAGTCGGGATCCTTTGCAGGGGAGGAAACTCTTGGGTCGACCTAAGGTTGAACTCAAGCAGCGGCTCCTCAGCTTCAGATACCTTGTTCGTTAGTGCAAAAAGGGAGACGTCGGTGACCTTGACATTCGTGTTTTCAAATCCTTGTCCAAATCGGATGATCCCATTGTCGGGCAGCTCATCCTTATAGACAGCGAAGTCCAGTCCATTGGTGAAGGAGAAAATCAGTTTCGGGGCTTCCATTTGCAGGGGTGGATTACGGTTATCAGTCCCAAGTTATGCTTCTTTTCTTTAGGATGAAAAGAAAGGAATTGAAAAGAGTCCGAACACATTCTTGTTCATGTATTTATAAGAAGGAATCATTTGTTAAAAGAATCACTTATTAGAGGGTTTGTTTATTTAGAACGGAATGTTCGGAGGTGTAGAGAAGGTAAGGAATCCGATTCAGAGTTGGAAAGGAAAAGAAAGTCTTAAGCAAGACTTCTTGACTCGAAGGATCATTCCTAAACTAACACCTATTGGGGGTCCACCCCACCTCAAAAATGAGGTAAAAGGATCTCGGAACCTCTCTGTTTAGGGGTGTCTAAACAGTGGCTCCTAAATCCGAGAGAATGTTGGCTATACTTGTCCAAGGTAGAAATGAACATAGTATTCCAACGGAAAGAAGGGTAGTTTGACCCACAAGGGACATGGATACACTACCGATTTTTGAAAGCAGAATTATCTGATTAAAATGGAGAGAGGAATTTTCCCCAGCGGAGTCGCCAGAAGTTGTCGGCATATTTTTAGGTTGTGTGTTGTGTTTTGAAGAGGGGTCGCCTACAGAAATTGTCGGCGAATTTTAATTTAATTTAAATAAATAATTTTAGGAAATAATATTTGATTTTGAAAATAATTTTAAATTTGAAGGTTTTAAGATATGTGATTAAACCGATCTCACATCCCAAATAGTTTATATAAACGAGCACCGCACCACAAATTGTGTATCTATCCTTAAGGATAGACACACGCTATGACGATGGGGCTCGATTAAATAAACTAGAAGATTTGTGACATCCGTTTGGTCCGCGAACCAATTTTATAAGCCGACAAATTCACTCGCTTAATATGAAAGCATTAAACGGGGTTTATATTACCTAGGTTCTTTAAAATTCCCTATAAGGGCAAGCCCCTATAGTTAATTACATCTTAAGTGACGGGAATCACCTAAGAAAACTCTCGATAATAATCAATAATTGCGCTCTCAAGAATTTCAAAGTTTAAGTTCTCAAAGGATTGAAGTTTGGAATTTCAATAGGGAATGGATCAAATTTGGAACATTTTGTTTTGAGAATCCAAAGGAAGAAAAGTAGGAGAAATTACATATTCGAAGCGAACTTTGGTAATCTCCCGACTATCCTATTGTTTGGCTTGGATTTAGGAAAGTCCTAATACTTATTTAAATGTTTTGATCTTGCCAATTTTAATTAATTAGGGCTTATATTTGTATGATAAAATCAAACAAATAGCCTCGAAGATGTGAGGGTTTATTGTCGTACCGGACGACTACCTCGGAATCCTAAGACCGGTTAGGGCTTAATTTGCAATGCAAGTGCCTAACGAAGAGTTGAGGATTTATGTTGCACTAGGCAAACTACCTCGAAGTCCTATGGCTTTGTTATTTAATTCTAGGACAGTTTTACTGAAGTAGACTCGAGTTTTGCTTGATGAAGATGGTCGTCTTGCCCACCATGTTCCGAGCTCCTTGTTGTTGCAGAGGTTTAGTTTTAGAAGTCATAAATCAGGGGATGAGAAAAGTGTTTTGGTTTAGAGAAGTCTTAATTTCCAAGTGTTTTTGTGTTTTAATTAAAACAAATCTTAAAGTTGATTATAACGACACCGGTTAAGATCCCACGGTTCCATCCTTCCGGCATCATTATTTTTATCGGATTCACTTAGTCCGGATGAATTTGCTAAACTCAATTGAATGAGTTCCACACTTTCATTTAGACCGCGGGAAATCCCGTTAACAACACGTAGGTTACATCATCCGAGGTATTCCCGATCATCCAACAGGACATTTTAATTTAGTTGTAATTGTAGTTTTGTGTTCTGTTTGTGATTAAATTTTGAGTTGTTTTATATTTTGAAATGTTGTGGCGGTGAATTTTATCTTGCAATGACTTTTAACTTAGTTTGGTTTCAGTTTTAGGGTCTATCCTAAAGGTGTGGGTTTTCATGCAACAGTTGTTTATCATGCAAGAAAAAGTAAGTGCAATGCAGTTAAATAAATTACAAGAAGGTAAATTGCAAGAAAGTAGATTGCAATAAAATAAAAGCGTACCTGGAGGGTCTTCCCGTCATCCCAAGCTGCACTTAAAACACAATTAGAATATTTAAGCAAGTTCCTAGGTAAAGCTAAGGGAAGGGTTATGGTTTTCTACCAAATTCCTAATCCTATAGCTAGTCATCTCCTATGACGTCTAGGTTCTTTGTGTTTTGGTTTAAGGACGATTTTCTTCATCAAAGAACAATTAAGTCCAATTGTTCTTATAAATGTCCTATCATATTGAGGAAGTGCTTAAGAATAATCTTAAACATATTTTCAATATTTCTAGGATTGTTTTAAGTCCAAATGGGTTTAATTATACAAATGAATTAATCGTCCGAGAATTCAAGTTTCGTTGTTATCTTACTCAGTGAACTAGGACATTTGAATATCCTATAAGTGAAGTAACATTTCATTTAATGTTATGTTTAGGAGTTATAATAACCAAAGCTTTCGAGGGTAAATTGGTATCCAAATGATTTGATTTAAGTTAATGGGTTTAAATTTGGAATAGTGTTCAAGTTGCTTTATATTTAATTTCTTTCTGTTTTAGGTGATGTTATTTAATTTAATTTAATTTAATTTAATTTAATTTAATTGAGTTTTAATTTAATTTAATTCAGTTTAGTTTGATTTGATGTTACATTAAATTAATTTAATTTAATTTAGTTTTAATTTAATTTGATTTAATTTAATTTAATTTAAGTTATTTAATTTAATTTAATTTGTTTATTTAATTTAATTTAATTTAATCTTTAATTTAATTTAATTTAATTCAACTTTTAATTTCAATTTAATTTAATTTAATTTAATTCAATTTAATTTAATTTACTTAATTTAATTTAATTTTTTTAATTTAATTTTATTTTTTTTAATTTTAATTGAAATTTTTAAAAGAGTTTAATAATTTAATTTTAGTTTAATAATTAAGTCTTTTAATGTTTTGAATTTGAGTTATCATTTTAATTAAGAATTGAATATTAATGAGATAATTAATTTAGGGATTTTTAAATTAAAGAATAAATCTCCTCCTAATAATATCCCTATTTTAATAATTCCAATTTTATTATTCTTCCAAATTTAATCAATTATTTAATTAAAGTTTAATCATTTTAAATTGCTTAATGGGTTTCTACCCTTTAATTATTTAAATTTCAATCATCCAAATCAGATTAGGATCAAATATTTTATTTGTTAATTTTTTATTAAACCTAAAGTTTTAATTAAGGGTTAAAATTTTAGTTACCACTTCACCCTTTAAGCTTAATAATTTCATAACTCACTAAATATAGCTTAAATGAACTTGAAATTTTTATGTGACTTCACTCATATGTCAATAAAGACATGAGAGGAGAAAATGTGATTTTTCTGTATTTAATTTATTTATATAATTATTTTTGGTGAAAAATAGAGATTTCCAAGGAAAATTTAATAACATGACCAAGGGAAAGTTTCTGTCCTTAAGAAAATTAGGAGACATTCCTAATGACCAGAGGACCACTTGGACCAATTTTGGTGATTTTTTGAATTATATTATTTTTATTATAATTATTTTAAGTTTTGGAGTGTTAATTAATTTAAAAATAAAATAAATGTTGAAAAATGAATTTTATATTTTTCAAAAATCTCTCTGATATCAAGGAAATCAGAGAAGCAAATTTTGCAATTTTCTAATTTTTCTATGATTTATTATAATTTTTAAGTGAAAATGCTAGAAAATACATTTTTTTAATTTTAAAATTACCCTAGAGCTTTAAAATTTAATATCTCACTAAATAGACCTAAGAAAAATATGGGGTTTGTTCCTAAGTGATTAAAATTCAAAATGTGACATTTTGGTGAATTTTATTATTTTTGTGATTTTTATTATTTTTTAATTATTAAAATATTAAAATGATATTAAAAATCAACTTTTTTAGAAAATTGAAATTTTAATTTTCTTAAATTCCCCTGATATCAGAGAGGCTCCAAAACCAATTTGGTGAATTTTTAAAAAAGTATTTTAAAAGTTATGAATTTTTAAAGTTTAAAATGACTAAGTGGCTTAATCAACCCAATTAGTAGGGCTAACCAAGTCCAATTGACCTCAAATTTTTATGGTGGGTTCCTCTGATCCTAAAGGTCAGTGGAGAATTGATTTCATGTTAATTTGATGTATGGTTAACTCTAATTAATTAGAGACCTATTTTGAGTGTTTAAGCCAATTAGGGTTGTTTTAAATGAACTAATTAAAAACCTATTTTTCTTAGGGTTCTCTGGTCATAAGGAACATCATTAAATTTTCCTAGAATTCATTTCACAACATGCTATTTATTGGAATTAAAATACTCAAAACAGTAACATGAACTTGAAAAATCAATAACTCTTCATAGGGATGGCCTCTGACTTTGGAAAATTCAGGGAATGTTCCCAAATTCGGAGGCTTCAAAAGCCCTATGGTCTCATGCCATGGTGAATTGTATACATGCATGGAGAATTAAAAGTATGCAGAGAGTAAATAAATTATAAAAAATAAAATACTTGATGAAATTAAATGATTTCTTTTCCACATTATTCACCTCTCGTTCACCGAGCAAGAGGGTATTTTTATTTTATTTTTCTGATTTTCCTACACGGAGATATGAATTTTTGAAGTTTAGGGAATTAAATAAATCAAAAAATACCCTAATTTTCTATTTATCCACGCGGCGCCGCGTCAACCTCGGCAGCTCCGAACGCACACGCGTCGCACTCCCATTCGACGCCGGCACCTGAGTCAGCAGCCCGGGCCCCGCGATTCTCGTACCGTCTCCTGGTCCGACGCCATCTGAGCCGTTCGTCCGCGCGTGTATTGAATGGACGGCATCCGTTCATCGTCCCCGAGCGTCCTCACCCGAGAGCCGTCCACACTAAATCCCTAAGATCTCACTCGATACTCAATGGATTTTCATGTTCTTATGCTCTATGGATTCGTCTTGAAGAGACGAACACATCTATACGGTTATCATGCATTTAAATTAAAGCATTTGAAATGGAGAATCTCCAGGAGCTCGGGATGAAGAATTAGTTCATACCTTTGCTCAGAGAAGTGTGGCTTCGATCTGAGAGTTGTTGCACCTTCGATTGGATCCTAGCAAGCTCCAGATGAAGTCTCCTGGTCTGTTGAATTGTCCAGATGTGATTTCGACCAAGCCCGATCACAAAGCTTGGAGGCCGGAGCAAGCCGGGTGGCTCGGAGATGGGGCTTTTGCTGGTGGACACCTCCCCTTGGTCCGGTGAAGGTGTAGAACCAATCAATTTGGGGATTGGCTCACCGTGGAGAAGTGTCCTGGTTTTGGGTGGAATTTTAACTCCGAAATCGAGCTCGCAGAGAAGAAATGGCAGGGGGATCTCACCGGGGATCAAGTGCTTCGTGTATGGGGAGGAGTCCGGAACAATTTTGGCAGAGTTTCCTTAAGGTTTGTTTTCAAGCACCTCTCATGGCCGAGAGGGGTGGTGTTTAAATAGGAGAGGGTGGAGGGCCTCCCAGGGAGAGTTAGGGCTTGGGATCAGCTGCTCTTGGCAAGAGAAGAACCGCTCCAATGGCCACTGGGGATGGGGCCGCTCAGCAGGTGAGAATTCCAAGTTGGGCTCACATGTGAGCTCTCGGCCATGGTGTTTTCCGGCGGCTCGGTGGCCGGCCGGCTGGGCATGGGTCACCCTCAAGGTCGGGTGGGTCGGGGCCGGGACTTGGTGCAAGCAATTGGCAAATGCCATGTGTAAAGAGCTTGGATTGAAATGGAATGGGGGAAGACCATTTTGGGTTCAAATGAGTCAACCCATGGTTTTGGGCTAGGTTCACCACCCAAGGCCTGGTCTTGGGCTGAAAAGGGTCACTTGGGTCGGCCAAGAGAGAATGGTGTGGTCTCCATCCATGATGAGGTGGCTAAGCATGGTTTAGTGTGTGACATGCTTAAGGTAAAAAAGGGTTTAAGGAGGATTAGGAAAGGGGCCCCTCCTTTTGCCATTAATGGCTTGATCACATGTCAAGCCTTCCATGGCTTCATGTGGCTTGTCCATGGCTTGCATGGCTCACCTTTGGCTTGGGAAAAGGTTTGGTCAATTTCATGAAAATGGATTTTAGGAATTTTTGGTAATTTGATGGAAATTTGTATGAAACTTGATTTGGAATAATTTGATGGTGAATTTAGGACTTAGGTAATGGCTTTAATTAAGTGGATGGAAAATGGAGATGTCATGTGGGCTTTAGGGTAGATTTTGGGCTTTTGAATTTGAAGGAAGTGGGCTCTTAGGAAAGTTTAAGGGAAATGGGCTTTTTGATTTTAGGATGGGAATTTGGGTAAAGATTTTGTGAAGAACTTTGTCAAATAAATGTCATAATTGGTTTGGGGATGTTCTATGAAGGGCTTGGAGTCAATTTGGTGTGATTTGGAGTTGAATTGGTTTGAATTTGGGTTTATTTGGTAAGTGGGCCTATATGGGTCCAAGTGGGCCAAGTTGGGCTAATGTTGGGCTAGGGTTGAAATTGATGTAAAATCAATGTTGAGAAATGTTTATGGGAGTGTTTCAAAGAGGTTTTGGCTTTGGTTGGGCTTTGATTTTGGGGTTTGGGCTCATTTGGGTTAGGTTTGGGTTTAGGTCAAAAATGGGCCTTTTAGCTTTGGGTTGAATTTGAGTGGGGTTTGGGTCTAAATTTTGGGAAAATCATGTTAGTGTTTTGTTTGTGGGAATGTTAAGGAAGATTTAGAAAAGGTTTGGGGTTAATTGGAGTTGAATTGGGTGAGTTTGGGTTAGGTTTGGGTCATGGGTCCAAATTGGGCTTTAAGGCCAAAAGTGAGATTGGATCCAAATATCAATCAAATTGGACTTGGATTTGGTCTAGATTGGTATTGGGGATGTTGCATTGAAGTTTAGAACTGAATTGGACCAAAATTGGTGTCAATTGGGTAGGTTTGGTTTAACATTGGGTTCACTTTGGGTTAAAATGGGCCAAATTGGGGGTTTTAACAAAAGTAGGGTAAATTGACAAAATTGGCCCATGGTGTAGTTGAATAAAATGAAATTGGGAATATTTGGGATTTTCTGGAATTTTCTGGGAATTTTCTGAATTTTTGGATTTTTGGGTCAAGAGGGGTATTTTGGGTATTTGGAGGGTATTGGGAGGTTTTCTTGGAATTTTTGGTATTTTTGGGTATGGATGATCAATTTAAGTAATGTGGAAATGTTTGGGAATGATTTTGGAGAATTTTGGGTAATTTGAAAATTTTTGAAAAATTTGGGTAATTTCGAGGTTTTGGGTAAGTTTAGCGGGTGTAGGGTCCGGGGGTCAAAAATTGAAAATTTGGGAAATTGAAGATTGGGTGGATGTAAGTGAAAATAAGTCATTTTGGTTGAGCCATGAAGCCATATCAAGCCCATATGAGTCATGAAGGGACTCATTTGAGGCATTCACTATGTTGTTCCTCAACCTCTTAGCCGAGGGCTCGGGGGTTAAGGACCATCCATGTGAATCACCTACATGAGTCGGGAGGTCAAGTTGGGTATGGGTGTAGTTTTAGGAGGTGTGTGGAAGTGTAGTGTGTAGGTGTAGTGTATAAGTGTAGTGTGTGTGTAAGTCGGCCCCTTCACTGCACCGTGCCACCTGTGGGCGGTCCTAAGGCCAAAGAGTCCTATAGGAACTCATCCTTTAAACTTCCACATTTGATTTCAACCCTCTAGGTGATTAGGGGTCTACGGTCGAGTTTGTGGAGTTTGCGGGGAGTTAAGAAGTGGTTTGAATTTCTAAAAGGTGGGTCCCAATTCTAGTCCTCTAAGATAGTCAAAGGAAAAGCCTAAGGCTAGATTCTAAGTACTAAAGAGAAGAAGAGAAGACCTCATCAAAAATGAGGTCAACAGCACCGCTGCTACGTACCTCTTTGACCACCATACCCTCGATCTTATTAGAATGAATCGGGGTCAGGGTCATAGTATGTACATAGTGGTTAATCTTCTCGTACATTGATTTGTATTCTTCGTTCTTCACATCTTCGAGAGAGATTTTGAATTGCAGATTGTCGCTGCTTCTTGTTTGATCTCTTTTTCTTCTTCAGAACTGTCTTCCCAATCAACATTGATGACTGGTTTCATCTGTCCAACTGTCCTAACGTCTCTACCACGACCTCGTCCCCGGCCTCGAGCTCGGATGCTAGTTGTGGAGAAACCTTCACCATCTCGCCGTAAGGGAGTGGTGAGTGACTGTTGGACTAGAACTTCAGATTCTTCGTTGTCCTAAACTTTCTTTGCTTCATTTGTTATGGTATCTCTGGAGAAGATTGTTTTATTCGGTGGTGCATAATAAGCTGCATCTTCATGGATTCCAATCTCATGTACGTAGAATGGTTGTAAGTCACCTTTGATGCACTGTTCCGCTCCATCGTAGTATTTGATGCACTGATGTAAAGATGATGGTACCATCCTGTTTTCATGTATCCATGGTCGGCCCAGTAGAGCATTGAACGACGTTTCTGAATCAATTATGTGAAATTTTGCGGTCGTCTTTGCTAAGTCACCGGTCTTCATTAGTAGCGTTATTGATCCGAGGGCTCTTTCTCCTTTCTGGTTGAATCCTCTTAATAACATTTTGTCGGCTTCGAGCTCACGAGCATCAATTTCCAAATATGCTAGTGTTCGAAGACTCATTATATTGATTGATGCTCCTGGATCCACCAATACTCTGGAGAGTGTAAACTTCCCGATTGTAACTGAAATGTACAACGGTCGGTTGTAGTCTGCTGTCCCAAGTAGAAGGTCATTGTCCGTGAAGGTAACACCTCGTTGTTCCTTTAACGAGCATACCTCATATAAGGAATCCCCGGCCATTTGAGCTAAGCAAATTTCTGGATCAAGTAAGGCCTTGATCAGAGCTTCTCTCATCTCCTTTCGATAAGATGAGAGCGTCGTAGATGCTCGGCTTGGCCGGTAGTTTCCTAAGATGGGCTAGCACGTTATAGTCCACTTTATTTTCATGTGTCTCGGCTTCTTCTCGAATGGGTATTTCTTCTCGCTGGGGTTGGTTCTTCCCGAACAACCACTCGCTTTCCTTTGTCCTTTGGACCCATTCTCGGAGGTAGAACTCTTCCACTTCTTAAGTTGACTTCGTAATTTCTTCCGAATCTAGTGTTGAGTTTGTTCGGTGTTTCATCCTGAATTGGAATGACAGGTTCTTCTTGATTAGCTTCAGAGTCTGAGGGCTCTAACTCTATTGTGACTGGAGCTCCTCAAAACTCGCAGATAGATTCGTTGCTTGTTGAACTCTCGTAACCTCCTTGATGGATGTCTTCTTTGTCATCGTGATCGTCGAGATTGTGTATGATTTGAGAATTGTCATTGGTATCGAAATCGATGTCCGGATTGTCGCTAGTTACGTAATCGTTAGAAACAGTCAAAACGTAGCCAACGCCATCACCCTTATCATTATAAGATCCCACCGGAGTGAGCAAATAATCATACGAGTCGGAGGTTCGAGGGATTTCTCCCCTGAATCGGAAACAACTATCCTAGGATAAGCAGCCCCTAGTCTAACCTTAGGAGTCTCGGTCTTCTCTTCTTCGTCGATTTTCTTCTTCTCTTCAATCGTCTCCTGTTGAGGTGGTTCTTCTATCGCAAGTGATAGTGCCGACTTGACAGGTTTCGAACTCTGAATTGAAGCTCGCACCGAGGTGGTTTGGATGCTATCTAAAATTTTTTTTGAAGACCTTGTCCAAGCGGTAGTCCATCCATCGTCAGTCGCATAGGGATCTATGAGATCAGTCGAGACAACATTGACGGAACCTCCTTTCTGGGGTTCCTTCATGTACTCCTTCGGGATTGTTATATTCCCTTTCCGAAGGTTGTCATTGAGCCAACTTTTGAAGGTAATGCAATCTTCTATCTTGTGCCCAAGCATCCGGTGGTAAGGGCAAAAGTTGGGATCACCTTTCTTGTTAACTTCTTCAGGTCTCTTAGGCTCTGACAGCTGGAAATCTGGAGTCTTCATCAGACTACGGAACATTTTTGGTACTGCCTCATTTTTGAATGGATATTCCCTGCTCAGAAGCTCCCTTAATGTACGTTGCGGACGAGGCGGTTGTTCATACTGTGGAGATTACTGATATCTGGGTCGGGGTTGCTTGGTAATCTCGTTGAGGTTGCTTGTGGCCGTTCTGACGATATTTGTATCGGTTGCTTGCCTTTGTCGACTGCTGCAATGATCCCGGATTTTTTTTCAAAAGTCTTCACAGGCTTTTGCTTGTCCGTCTTGTCGACGAAACTTAATTGCTTCGCCTCCTCTTGCAAGCTTCCGGCCTTGCTTAACAACTTCTCGAAAGTCTTAATGGTAAATCCCTTGAGGAGAAGTGCTATCGGGCCATGAATGCTTTTAAGTAAGATGCCGACTGCATGTTGTTCTTGTAATTGTGGTTCACACTTCATACTTAGATTTCTCCGTCGAAGTATGTAATCCACCAAAGTTTGGTTCGGCTTCTGCTTCTCTACCATTAAATCACCTATAGTGATGTGGTGCTGAGCTCCGGCGAATTGCTTGATGAAGAGGTTTTCTAGTTCTGAGAACGTCTTCACTGAACCATTTGGTAATTCTGCATACCAATCAAAGGCGATCCCTGACGAGTCGCCGACGAACTGTCGGAAGAGTAATGCATCGCTCCCGCCGGCATTGCAACAACTGGCACGAAAGTGTGAAACATGCTGTTGGGGGTTCCCGGTTCCATCAAAGGTCTTGAACAGAGGTGGCACGAAGCCTTTTGGGTACTGGACAGCGTCGAATTCTTCCGGGTAAGGTCTACCCGTCCGAATGGATGTCCCGCTCTTTGATTGTGCTAAGGCTTCTCGCACTCGCTCGTTCCACCAAGCTCTTGATATCTTTTCTGGAATCATACTTTGTGTTGTATCTTTCTTTAGCTGATCATCCCCGTTGATGGATGTAATCTCCTTTCCTCCGTCCACAATGTGAATGACCTCTGGGGGCGTCTCTCTTTGGGGTTGCACTTGACTCTGGAGAGTGGCTAGGGCTACAGCAATCTCTTCCATTCTTTTCGCCATTTGGGCGATGGTATCGTCTTTCTCTTGAAGCTGTCTTCTCATCACTTCCAGCTCCTCTCTTTCTGCGACTGCAGGAGCACCTTGTGAAGCTGACGAAGCTCGTGTTTCGACCATGTTGATTTCTGCATACTCATCGTCCATGAATTCCGATGAATCAATCTCGTCTCCGAATTTCTCTTCTCTTTCTTTTGCTAGTCGTCGAATATCAGTCCTCAACTTTTCCATAGCGTCCTCTAGCGGTCTTTTATGTGCATCCTCGCAGTTGTCGTGTGATAGCCGCCGGGTTCCCTTCTCACGAGTCCCCTTTACTCGCGAGTGGCGCTTTCTTCGATTCAAGTCTCCCGACGAGACTTTCCTTCTCGAGCCGTTGTTTCGATCTTAGTTGTCCAAGTAGTGGGACGCCATACCAGCCCTCTAACAGCGAAGGTCTAGGACCGGATGGTCCGTCGACCAAATGCCGGAAGGTGGTATCCTCCCTAATCCGCAACCCCGAAACAACGATAGGCGGACTAGCCTTCATCCTTTTATTTGGCTTTTCCGTAATGATGGCGAGGTTCTACTCGTGGCCCAAGACGGGATTTGATCGGCACCCGCCCTATCCTTCTTAGAATCTCCGATACGGGGCATTTCTCTTTCTTTGCTAGCTTCTCGATCACAGTCTGTAGTCGAGCAAATGGCGTGATCCTAGCCCTTTTCTTTCTGCTGTCGTCGTAGTACGCTGGTCGAGGTAATGTAGAAACAATCCTGCGGACATTTTCCTCATCAACCGCGGCGGAAAGGGGGTGGAATCTACTTCCTTCCAAAAAAGGTGTATCTTCAGGCAATGGTATGTATTCAGGTAGTGGTGTGTACTCGGGGATTTCTGGGATTTCCTCCAGGAAAGCAACTTCGGCAGCTCTGGCCTTCCTGGCAATTTTCCTACTTCTGTTCCTTCTTTGGGTCCGTGTTAGTGATGGAATTCTTAAGCTGGACCCGATTTTAAAAACAGAAGGTCTCACAAGAAAGTCTGTACCCTCCACGGTAGCAGGTTCGCCATAGTTCTAGATTTCCTTCCCCTTTAATCTGGCAGAAGCCGGGGTAGGTGCAGAGACAACTAGACCAGTGGGGGTAGCAAGAACAGTCCTTCTGCGGACAGCAGTACTCCTTTCAGTCGGGATCTTTTGCAGGGGCGGAAACTCTTGAGTTGACCTAAGGTTGAACTCGATCAACGGCTTCTCAGCTTCAGATACTTTGTTTGTCAATGCGAAAAGGGAAACGTCGGTGATCTTGACATTTGTGTTCTCGAATCCTTGTCCAAACCGGATGATCCCATTGTCGGGCAGCTCATCCTTGTAAACAGCGAAGTCGAGTCCATTGGTGAAGGAGAAAATCAGCTTTGGGGCTTCCATTTCTGCAGGGTAGATCCTGATTGTCAGTCCCAAGTTATGCTTCTTCTCATTAGGACGAAAAGAAAGGAATCGAAGAGAGTCCGAACACATTCTTGTTCATGTATTTATAAGAAGGAGTTATTTGTTAAAAGAATCATTCATTAAAGGGTTTTTTTATTTAGAACGGAATGTTCAAAGGTGTAGAGAAGTTAAGGAATCCGATTCAGAGTTGGAAAGGAAAAGAAAGTCTTATGCAAGACTTCTCGACTCGGAGGATCACTCCTAAACTAACACCTATTGGGGGTCCACCCCACGTCGGAAATGAGGTAAAAGGATCTCGGAACCTCTCTGTTTAGGGGTGTCTAAACAGTGGCTCCTAAATTCGAGAGAATGTTGGCTATACTTGTTCAAGGTAGAAATGAACATAGTATTCCAACGCAAAGAAGGGTAGTTTGATCTACAAGGGACATGGATACACTACCGATTGAAAGCAGAATTGTCTGATTAAAATGGAGAGAGGAATTGTCCCCAGCGGAGTCTCCAGAAATTGTACGGCTTATTTTTAGGTTGTGTGTTGAATTTTGAAAAGGGGTCGCCTAACAGAAATTGTCGGCAAATATTTGATTTAAATATATATGTAGTATTTGATTTTGAAAATAATTTTAAGTTTGAAAATTTTAAGATATGAAGTCAAACTGATTTCACATCCCAAATAGTTCACATAAACGAGCACCGCACCACAAACCGTGTATCTATCCCGAAGAATAGACACACTGCTTGATAATGGGGCTCGGTTAGATAAACTAGAAAGGTTTGTGACATCCGTTTGGTCTGCGAACCAATTTTATAAGCCGACAAATTCCCCTGCTTAATATGAAAGCATTAAACAGGGTTTATATTACCTGGGTTCTTTAAAATTCCCTATAAGGGCAAGCCCCTATAGTTAATTACATCTTAAGTGATAGGAATCACCTAAGAAAACTCTCGATAATAATCAATAATTCTGCTCTCAAGAATTTCAAAGTTTAAGTTTTCAAAGGATTGAATTTTGGAATTTCAATAGGGAATGGATCAAATTTGGAAGATTTTATTTTGGGATTTCAAAGGAAGAAAGGTAGGAGAAATTACGGATTCGAAGCGAACTTCGGTAATTTCCCGGCTATCCTATTGTTTGGCTTGAATTTAGGAAGATCCTAATATCTATTTAATGTTTTGATCTTGCCAATTTTAATTAATTAGGACTTAAATTTATATGATAGAATCACATAAATAGCCTTGAAGTTATGAGGGTTCATGTCGTATCAAACGACTACCTCGGAGTCCTAAGACCGGTTAGGGCTTAATTTACATGACATGATCATATAAATGTCTAACGAAGAGTTGAGGATTTATGTTGCACTAGGCAAACTACCTCGAAATCCTATGGCTTAGTTATTTAATTCTAAGAAGGTTTTGCTGAAGTAGACTCAGGTTTTGCTGATGACGATGGCCGTGTTGCCCACTATGCTTCGAGCTCCTTGTTGTTGCAGAGGTTTAGTTATAGAAGTCATAAATCAGGAAATGAGAGAAGTGTTTTGGTTTAGGGAAAATCTTAATTTCCAAGTATTTTTAATATTTTAATTAAAACAAACCTTAAAATTGATTATAACGACACCGGTTAAGATCCCACGGTTCCATCCTTCCGGCATCGTTATTTTTATCGGATTCACTTAGTCCAGATGAATTTGCTAAACTCAACTAAATGAGTTCCACACTTTCATTTAGACCGTGGGAAATCCCGTTAGCAACACGTAGGTTACATCATCCGAGGTATTCCCGATCATCCAACAGGACGTTTTAATTTAGTTGTAATTGTAGTTTTGTGTTTTGTTTGTGATTAAATTTTGAGTTGTTTTATATTTTGAAATGTTGTGGCGGTGAATTTTATCTTGCAATGACTTTTTACTTAGTTTTGGTTTCAGTTTTAGGGACTATCCTAAAGGTGTGGGTTTTCATGCAACAATTTGTTTATCATGCAAGAAAAGTAAGTACGATGCGATTGAATAAATTGTAATAAAGTAAATTGCAATAAAATAAAAGCGTACCTGGAGGATCTTCCCGTCATCCCAAGCCGCACTTAAAACACAATTAGAATATTTAAGCAAGTTCCTAGGTAAAACTAAGGGAAGGGTTATGGTTTTCTACTAAGTTCATAATCCTATAGCTAGTCATTTCCTATGACGTCTAGGTCCTTGTGTTTTGGTTTGAGGACGATTTTCTTCATCAAAGAATAATTAAGTTCAGTTGTTCTTATAAACATCCTATCATATCGAGAAAGTGTTTAAGAAGAATCTCAAACATCTTTTCAATATTGCTAGAATTGTTTTAAGTCCAAATGAATTTAATCATACAAATGAATTAATCATCCGGAATTCAAGTTTCGTTGTTATCTTACTCGATTGAACTAGGACATTTGAATATCCTATAAGTGGAGTAACATTTCATTTAATGTTCTATTTAGGAGTTATGATAATAAAAGTTTTCGAGGGCAAATTGGTGTTCCAATGATTTGTGATTTAGTTTAACTTCAATTAAAGGGTTTAAATTTGGAATAGTGTTCAAGTTACTTTATATTTAATTTCTTTATGACTTAGGTGATGTTATTTAATTCAATTTAATTTAACTTTAATTTAATTTAATTTAATTTAGTTTCAATTTTGATTCAATTTTATCTTGATTCTATTATTTAATTTAATTTAATTCACTTTAGTTTGATTTGATATGACTTGATTTAATTTAATTTAATTTAATTTAATTTCCTTTAATTTAATTTAATTTGATTTAATTTTAATTTAATTTAATTTAATATTTTTAAATTTAATTTAATTTAATTTAATTTAACATTTTTTTAATTTAATTTAGTTTAATTTAATTTAATTTACTTAATTTGTTTGATTTAATTTAATTTAATATTTAATTTAATTTTATTTTTAATTTTAATTTAATTGAAAATTTAAAAAGAGTTTAATAATTTAACTTTTTTTTTAATTTAATTTAAAGATTAAGTCCTTTAACATTTTAAAACTTAAATTTGAATTATCATTTTAATTAAGAATTAAATATTATTGAGATGATTAATTTAGGGATTTTTAAATTGAAGAATAAATCTCTTCCTAATCATATCCCTATTTTAATAATTCTAATTTTATTATTCTTCCAAATTTAATCAATTATTTAATTAAGGTTTATTACAATTATTTTAAATTGTTTAGTAGGTTTCTACCCTTTAATTATTTAAATTTCAATCATCCAAATTAGATTAGGATCAAATATTTTACTTGTTAATTTTTTATTAAACCTAAAGTTTTAATTAAGGGTTAAAATTTTAATTACCACTTTGCCCTTCAAGCTTAATAATTTCATAACTCACTAAATTGAGCTTAAATGAACTTGAAATTTTTATGTGACTTCACTCATATGCCAATAAAGACATGAGAGGAGAAAATGTGATTTTTCTGTATTTAATTTATTTATGTAATTATTTTTGGTGGAAAATAGGGATTTCCAAGGAAAATTTAATAATATGACCAAGGGAAAGTTTCTGTCTTTCAGAAAATTATAGGACATTCCTGATGATCACAGGACCACTTGGACCAATTTTGGTGATTTTTTAAATTATATTATTTTTATTATAATTATTTTAAGTTTTGGAGTATTAATTAATTTAAAAATAAAGTAAAGGTTGAAAAATGAAATTTATATTTTTCAAAAATATTTCTGATATCAAGAAAATCAGAGAATCAATTTTTGTAATTTTCTGATTTTTCTTTGATTTATTATAATTATTTTAGTGAAAATGCTAGAAAATACATTTTTTTTAATTTTAAAATTACCCTAGGGCTTTAAAATTTAATATCTCATTAAATAGACCTAAGAAAAATATAGGATTTGTTCCTAAGTGATTAAAATTCAAAATGTGACATTTTGGTGAATTTTATTATTTTTATGATTTTTATTATTTTTTAATTATTAAAATATTAAAATAATATCAAAAAATAAACTTTTTTAGAAAATTGAAATTTTAATTTTCTTAAATTTTGCTGATATCAGAGAGGCTCCAAAACCAATTTGGTGAATTTTTGAAAGGTATTTTGAAAGTTATGAGTTTTTAAAGTTTAAAATGGCTAAATGGCTTAATCAACCCATTTAGTAGGGCTAACCAAGTCCAATTGACTTCAAATTTTTATGGTGGGTTCCTCTGATCCTAAAGGTCAGTGGAGAATTGATTTCAAGTTAATTTGATATATGGTTAACTCTAATTAATTAAGGAGCTATTTTGAGTGTTTAAGCCAATTAGGGCTATTTTAAATAAATTAATCCAAAACCTATTTTTCCTAGGGTCCTCTGGTCATAAGAGACATCGCCAAATTTTTCTAGAATTTATTTCACAACATGCTAATTATTGGAATTAAAATACTTAAAACAGCAACATGAATTTGAAAAATCAATAACCTTTCATAGGGATGGCCTCTGACTTTGTAAAATTCAGGGAATGTTCCCAAATTCAGAGGCTTCAAAAGCCCTATGGTCTCATGTCATGGTGAATTTCCTATATGCATGGAGAATTAAAACAATGCAGAAGGGAAATAAATCATTAAAAATAAAATACTTGATGAAATTAAATAATTTCTTTTCCACATTATTCTTCTCTGTTCACTGAGCAAGAGAGTATTTTTATTTTATTTTTCTGATTTTCCTACACAAAGTTATGCATTTTTGAAGTTTAGGGGAATTAAATAAATCAAAAATACCCTAATTTTCTATTTATCCACGCAGCGCCGCGTCAACCTCGGCAGCTCCGAAAGGCCACGCGGCGCGTTCTGGTTCGACACCGCCATCTGACTCAGCGCTCCGGGGCCCCACTGTGTCGTTCCATCTCCTGATCCGACGCGATCCTGGCCGTCCGTTCGTGCGTGTATTAAATGAACGGCATCCGTTCATCATCCCCAAGCGTCCTCACCCGAGAGCCGTCCACACTAAATCCCTATTATCTCACTCAATACTCAATGGATTTTCGTGTTCTTATGCTCTATGGATTCGTCTTGAAGAGACGAATACATCTATATGGTGATCATGCATTGAAATTAAGGCATTTGAAATAGAAAATCTCCAGAAGCTCGGGATGAAGAATTAGCTCATACCTTTGCTCAGAGAAGTGTGGCTTCAATCTGAGGGTTGTGTCACCTTCGATTGGATCCCAACAAGCTCCAGATGAAGTCTCCTGGTTTGATGAATCGCCTAGGTATGATTTCGACCACGCCCGATCACAAAGCTTGGAGGCCGGAGCAACTCGGGTGGCCTCGGAGAGGGGGCTTTTGCTGGTGGACTCCTTCCCTTGGTCCGGTGAAGGTGTAGGACCAATCAATTTGAGGATTGATCCACCGTGGACAAGTGTCCCGGTTTTGGGTGGAATTTTGGGCGAGAAATCGGGCTCGTTGGTGGGGATTAGGGCAAATTGTCACCTGGGGATCAACCGCTCTAAGTATGGAGAGTGTTCCGGAACAATTTTGGCGAGTTTCGGTAAGGTCCGGTTCGGCACCTCTCATGGCCGAGAGGGGGTGGTGTTTAAATAGGAGAGGGTGGAGGGCCTCCCGTGGAGAGTTAGGGCTTGGGATCGGCTGCTCTTTGCAAGAGAAGAAGCAGCTCGCAATGGCCACCGAGGATGGGGCGGCTCGGCGAGTGAGAATTCCAAGTTTGGGCTCACATGTGAGCTCTCGGCCTGGTGGTTTCCGGCGGCTGTGGTGGCTGGCCGGCCAGGGTCAGGTCACCCTCAAGGTCAGGGAGGTCAGGGCTGGGGCTTAGTGCAGTCAATTGTCCATGGACATGTGTAAAGGAGTGGAATTAAAATGGAATGGGGGAGGAGCTCATTTTGGGTCTAAATGGGTCAACCCACCTTTTGGGCTTGGTTCACCTCCCCTTGGCTGATTTGGGCTGAGGGAGGATCAGATGGATCAGCTAGGAAAGGGTGGAGAAGTCACCATCCATGAATATTTTGATTAATCATGGATTAAGGTGAAGCATTAAAAGGGTTAAAACCTTTTTAAGGGGGCTTAAAAGAGGCTCCTCCTTTTGCCATTAATGGCTTGATCACATGTCAAACCTTCCATGGCTTCATGTGGCTTGTCCATGGCTTGCATGGCTTGTCTTTGGCTTGGGGAAAAGCTTGGTCAATTTCATGAAAATGGATTTTAGAAATTTTTGGTAATTTGATGGGAATTTGTATGAAGCTTGATTTGGAATGGTTTAATGATGATTTTGAAACTTAGGGGTGATATCAATTAAAGGTATGATGGAAAGAAATTGACATGTGGGCTTTAGGGCCAATTTTGGGCTTTTGTATTTGGTGAAAATGGGCTTTTAAAATGGTTTAGGGAAGTGGGCTTTTGGATTTTAAAAATGGATTTTAGGATGAAATTTTGGCAAAGGCTTGGGCCAAATAATTGTTGTGTTTAGCTCATAGATGTGTCATGAGTGACTTGGAGCAAATTGGGAGTGATTTGGGTTTGAATTGGGTTGAATTTGGGCTCCTTTGGTGAATGGGCCAATATAGGTCAAATTGGGATAATTTGGGCCAATGTTGGGCTAGGGTTGAAATTGATGTAAAATTAATGTTGGGAAATGTTTATGGGAGTGTTTCAAAGAGGTTTTGACTTTGGTTGGGCTTTAATTTTGGGGTTTGGGCTCATTTGGGTTAAGTTTGGGTTTAGGTCAAAATTGGGCCTTTTAGTTTTGGGTTGAATTTTAGTGGGGTTTGGGCCTAAATTTTGGGCAAATCATGTTAGTTTTTTGTTTGTGGGGATGCTAAGGAAGGTTTAGAAAAGATTTGGGGTTAATTGGAGTTGAATTGGGTGAGTTTGGGTTAGGTTTGGGTCATGGGTCCAAATTGGGCTTTTAGGCCAAAAGTGAAATTGGATCCAAATGTCAATCAAATTGGACTTGGATTTGGTCTAGATTGGTGTTGGGAATGTTGAATTGAAGTTTAGAATTGAATTGGACCAGAATTTGGGTCAATTGGGTAGGTTTGGTTTGACATTGGGTTCACTTAGGGTTAAAATGGGTCAAATTGGGGGTTTTGACAAAAGTGGGGTAAATTGACAAAATTGGCCCATGGTTTAGTGTAACAAAATGAAATTGGGAATATTTGGGATTTTCTGGAATTTTCTGGGAATTTTTTGATTTTTTGGATTTTTTGGTCAAGGGGGGTATTTTGGGTATTTGGAGGGTATTGGGAGGTATTTTTGGAATCCTTGGTATTTTTGGGTATGGATGATCAATTTGAGTGATGTGGAAATGCTTGGGATTGGTTTTGAGGAATTTTGGGCAATTTAGGTGATTTTGCAAATTTTGGGTAGTTTTGAAGGGTTTTGGGTAGGCTAAGCGGGTGTAGGGTCTCGTGGGTCAAAAATTGAAAATTTGGAAAATTGAAGATTGGGTGAATGTAAGTGGAATAAAATTATTTTGGTTGAGCCATGAAGCCATATCAAGCCCACATGAGACATGAAGGGACTCATTTGAGGCATCCAATATGTTGTTCCTAACCCTCTTAGCCAAAGGCTCAGGGGTTAAGGACCATCCATATGAATCACCTACATGAGTCAGGAGGTCAAGTTAGGTATGGGTGTGGTTCTAGGATGTGTGTGAAAGTGTAGTGTATAGGTGTAGTGTGTGTGTAAGTCAGCCCTTCACCAGACCAGGCCACCCAGGGCAGTCCTAAGGCCAAAGAGTCCTATAGGAACTCATCCTTTAAACTTCCACATTTGATTTCAACCCTCTAGGTGATTAGGGGGTCTATAGTCAAGTTTGTAGAGTTTGCAGGGAGTTAAGAAGTGATTTGAAATTCTAGGTGGTGGATCCCAATTCTAGTCCTCTAAGATAGTCAAAGGAAAAGCCTAAGGCTAGATCCTAAGTACTAAAAAGAAGAAGAGAAGACCTCATCAAAAATGAGGTCAACATACCTTGATAGACTTCTCATTGGCTCACTTGATAGATGACCACCCTCCCTAGTCCTTATCGGCCGGCCTAGTTGCCGGAGGAGCCAAACCCGAGAGTCACCTCCCCCAATTCAACACCCAATTGAGCCCAACCAATGTGGCAATCTCTAATTGGCCACTGGCATCGAGTTTCCCTCCACATAAGCCACTCATTGCACCCAAGCTGACCCCCTGAGCTCCACCCCGACCATGGCTATTTAAGCCACCACCTCTCACGACGAATGATATAGAACTCACTTTATCAATGGGAGACTCTACACAATTGTTCTCAAAGCTTCCTCTGACTTCCCTGAGCTCATCCCAGCCACCTCCATGCCCTAATCTCCACCGTTTGAGACCAATGTTGAAGCTCAAAATTGTCCTGAAATAGGGCACTCCTCCACAGACCTCCACACTTGATAAAAATCAAATTCCTTGCACCCACACCTTCACCACATTGAACTAAGAAGAAACCCCATAAAAGCCCCATCACCAGACCACCCTAGGTTAGACTTTGATCAACACCCAAATTTGATAGTGATAGAATTTGGGTCTAGATAATTCACCACAACAAAATGCTTCAACCCTGAGCTCAGAAGACTCCTAAAAAGCTTCCCAAACTCTCTGATTGAGGCCTCCCCTCTCAAAGCAAGGTAATGGACTTTCCCTTCATCCCGAGCTTATTTTAATTCTCCACTTGCATAGATTTGATTAGATGGCATGTTTACCATAAGGATATGTTCGCATAGTCTAGACGAGTCTATTGGATGAAACCCAAGGCAATTTGGTTGAGTATAGCTCGAGTTCTTAAGGCTTGATGGTGGACCGTCTCTGGTTCACATCAATTGGGGATGATGCTTCTCCACTATTGTATCATGCGTTTATCAAATGGAGGGCCCTGATGGCATTGGACGAGGAGATCATCCGTGAACGTGTTGATAAACCGAACCATGCTGGCCAACTAGAGGACGACGCGTGGGGGCTTCGATCGGCCGTAGAATGAATTGGCGTTGACATGAATAAAGAGAAAAATAGGGTTTTTAATGAATTAATTAAATTAGTCCAACTTCAAAAATCCATATCTTGGTTTAGAAAAATCAGGAAAATAAAAGAAAAATACCCTAGTGCTCAGTGAACAGAAGAGAATAATGTGAAAATGGTTTGAAATTAATTTGATGCATGTATGATTTTTAATTAATTAATTATTGTTTTTAGTCTTTTGATTCTCCATGCCCTTAAACATTTCACCATGACATGTTCTTTAGGCCTTTTGTAGCCTCTATCATGGGGAACCTTCCCTGGTTTTTCCAAGACCAGGGGAGACCTCTAGACAGAGATATCTATTTTTCATGTTTTTTCTATATGTTTTAATAAATTAATTATAATAATTAGTGCCTTAGTCAGAAAAATCAAAAAATATTTTGATAGGTTTAAGTGTTAGAGGACCCTAGGAAAAAATTAACTTGAGTTAAATCATTAAAAATTCACCTAATTAAGGAAAAAACCTAAAATTGAATTTAAATTAATTTAAAAAAATAAACACTTAAATGGCATGAAAAGCACTCTCCACTATAGTTTAAGTTCAGAAGAACTCTCATAAAAAATTTCAAATCATTTGGATTTAATTTGACCACTCAATTGGATTTTTCAAGTTAAATAGCCATTTTAGCATTATAATAATTATAATAAATAAAATACAACTCAAAAAATTACAAAATTGGTTTTGGAAGTTCTCAGTTATCAGAGAAACTGAAGAAAAATAAAATTAGAATTTAAGTAAAATTTTCTTTTCTAAGGGTATTTTAAATAATAATTTAAAATAATTAAAAATTCACAAAAATCACAAAATTAATAAAATTCATGGAAATGTTCTAAATTTTTTTCTAAGCACTTAGAAGCAATTGAAATATTTTTCCTAATCTTATAAGTAAAAATATTGAATTTTAAAGCTTAAAAAAAATTTTAAATACTTAAAAAAATGAAATTTCCTAACTTTCACTAAAATAATTCTAATAATTGAAAAAAAACTTAGAAAAATATGAAATTTGTTTCTCTGGGTTTCCTAACCTCGGAAAGATTTAAGCAAAATATAAAGCTTAATTTTCAACTTAAATAATATTTAATATTTAATTAATACTCCATAAATAAAAATAATTATAATAATTAAATTAAAATTCAAAAAATTTTGAAATTTGGTCCAAGTGGTCGTCTGTTCTATGTGAATTTTCAATAATTTTCTTAAGGGTGAAGGATTCTTTTTTATCAAGTTATAAAATTATCTTTGAAAATGCCTATTTTTGTGTTAAAACAATTATATAAATTTAATAAAATTTAGAAAAAAAATTACATTTTCTCCTCTGATGCTTTAATTAACCCATGAGCGGGGTAGTATAAAAATTTTAAAGCTATTTGAATTAAATTTAATGAATTATAGAGTGATAAGGACTTTATGAGCAAAAGTGCAATTTTAAAGAAATTTAGCCTTAACCAATATTTAGGCTTAATTAAAGTGGGAAATGAGCAATGGATAATCTTAATAAACATGTTTGAATGATTGAAATATAAATGGATAAATGGTAGAAACCAACCTCAGTTTTGACATATTAAATGGTAAATTTGTAATTTCTTTAAATTACATTAATTTGGGAGAAAATTATGATTAAATGATCCTTAAAGTTAATTGTTTCATCTTTGCAAGGTGATATTTAATGATTTAAAACTCCTAAACAGTGGTTCAATGATAATTCTTTAATTTGATAAGAATCATAATTCTATAACTAAACTCTTTTAAAATTTACAAATATACCCATTAAAGTCTTAAGGGCTTGGCAGTGAGGTTAGGCTTAATCAAATTAACTAATGAGGTTTAAAAAATAAAAAATAATAATTTTAAACGCATTTAAAATACTACAAGTCCATCAAAATTAGTTAAATTCTTTCGTAAATTAAGTTTCCCCTAAGGGCCCCACTTACATAAAGTATCAAGCAATATTTATCCCACCTTTTGGGATAATTACAACATTGGTTTATTAAGCATAAGGGTATGAAATAGATGGATCATTTAATAATTATGATAAGCTCAAAATGAACTCAATGAAGTTCAAAAGGGTTGTGAAAAATCCAGGTACCCTCTATACCTTTTCGCAAGTCTTTTGGACATCTTGTAGGATAACTGAATTTATCATACTTATTAAATGGAAAAATATCTCTCAAACAAAATAAAAAGGACTCACTAGGTTATGACATAGGGTTTTGTAGGCTTGTGAAAAACCTATCTATAGGCTTTCATTATCCTGCAAATTATAAATATTTATTGCAAAAGATATTAAAGTTTCAGGTGGAGGAATGAGAAGACTCACCAGGTACACTTTTACAAGTTTATAGCACTTACTTTTCAGTACTTCCTTTACTGTACTTTTATATGCTTGCATGTTAAACAACATGTTAACCTCATTTTTGATGAGGTCTTCTCTTCTCTCTTTAGTACTTAGGATCTAGCCTTAGGTTTTTCCTTTGACTATCTTAGAGGACTAGAGATGGAACCTACACCTTTAGAAACTCAACCACTTCTTAACTCCCTGCAAACCCCACAAGCTTGATTGTAAACCCGTAATCACCTAGAGGGTTGAGATCAAATGTGAAGGATTAAAGGATGAGTTCCCTATAGGACTCTTTGGCCTTAGGATCACCCCAGGTGGCTCGGTGCAGTGAGGGCTGACCTGCACATACATTACACTTTCACACACATTCCAAATCCTAAAACTATTCATGCCTAGCTTGACTTCTTGACTCATGTGGATAATTCGTATGGATGGTCCTTAACCCCTAAGCCCTTGGCTAAGAGGGTTAGGAACAACATAATGAATACCTCAAATGAGTCCTCTCATGGCTCCTATGGGCTTAATATGACTTCATGGCTCAACCAAAATAATTATATTTCACTCACACTGGCTCAATTTTCATTTTTCCAAAATTTCAATTTTTTACCCCCGGGGCCTCGGACCCACCAAACCTACTAAAAGCCCTTGAAACTACTCAAAACCACCAAAATTTTCAAATAACCCAAAACTTCTCCAAAATTAACTTTGAACATTTCCCCACCAATCAAATTGATCATTTACAGCCAAAAATACCAAAATTTCCAAAAATACCCCCAATACTCTCCAAATTACCGAAATGCCCCTCTTGACCCAAAAATCCAAAAATTCCCAAAAAATTTCAAATATTCCCAATTTTATTTTTTTCAACTACACCATGGGCCAATTTTTCCAATTTACCCAACTTTTACCAAAACCCCCAATTTAGCCCATTTTAAACCCAAATGAACCCAATGTCAAACCAAATCCCCCAATTGACCTCAATTTTGGTCCAATTCAATTCCAAAATTCAATTCAATATCCCCAATATCAATCTAGACCAAATCCAAGCCCAATTTGATTGACATTTGAATCCAATTTCATTTTTAAGCTTAAAGCCCAATTTTGACCCATGACCCAAACCAACCCAATTCAATCCCAATTTGACCCAAATCTTTTCTAAAACCTTCCTAGCATCCCCACAAAAAAAACTAACATAATTTGCCCAAAATTTGGACCCAAACTCTACTCAAATTCAACCCAAACCCAAAATCCCTTAAATGGGCCTACACCCAAACCTAACCCAAATAGGCCCAAGTCCCAAAATTGAGCCCCAACTAAAGGTGAAAACTCTTCATAATATTCCCCTAATCATTTCTCAACATTAATTTTACATCAAATCCAACATTATCCCAACCTTAGCCCAAGTTAGTCCATTTTGACCTATTTTGACCCTATCACTAAAGAGACCCAATTTAGACCCAATTCAATTCCAAACCACCTCAAGTTTGATCCAAATCACTCATGACACATCCTTAAACTAAACCCAAAATTTATTTGGCATGTCTCTTTGCAAAATTTTCATCTAAAAGCCCACTTCGAAAAGACATTCAAAAGCCCATTCCTAACCAAACTCAAAAGCCCAAGCCCATCCTAAAGCCCACATTACAATCTCATCTCATCCTCACTTAATTAAAATCATTCCTAAGTCCTAAATCAGCAATCAAACCTTTCTAAACAAAGCCATATGACAAACCATCCAAATTTTACACCAAAATACCAAAATTCCTTAAACCCATTTCCATGAAACCAAGCCAAGCTATGTGCAAGCCATAGGCAAGCCATGAAGCCATGCATGAGCCACATAGAAGCCATGAAAGCCCCTTTACATGTCACCATGCTATCTTGGGCAAAAGGAGGAGGTCCTTTTCATATTCCCTTAGAGTGATTAACCACTCCCATGTCTCCCCTAATTCATGCTTAAGCCTAATTGTACTTGGATGGTGACTTCTCCCCACTAATTAAGCTGAACCAAATGACTTGCTCTTCAGCCCAAATTAGTCTTGGGGAGGTGCACCTAGCCCAATCCATGTATTTGACCAAACTTAGCCAAAATACACTCTTGCCTCATTTCACTTAAATCAAGCCCTTTACACATGTCAAACCCCAATTGACTTCACCAAATTCAACCCCTGACCTCCCTGACCTTGAGGGTGACCCATGCCTGGCCGGCCAGCCACCACAGCTGCCGGAAAACACCATGGCTGAGACCTTGGAAGGAGCTAAACATTGAAATTCCATCTTGCTGAGCTGCCCCATGTCCAATGGCTGCCATGGCTGTTCTTCCCTTGATCTAAGCAGCTGATCCAAGCCTTCAACCCTCCCTGGGAAGCCCTCTAGCCAGCTCTATTTAAACCCCCTCACCTCTCGGCCATGAGAAAGGTGGCACTAAAACCATACAGAAAATCTGCCAAAATTGTTCCAGATCATCCTCCACACTTAGAGCAATTGATCCCCAGTGACAATTTGCCCTAATCCCCACCAACAGAGCCCAATTTCTCAGCCAAAATTTCACCCAAAACTAGGACATCTCCCAATTCTTCACCAAAATCAAATTAAACTCACCCACACCTGCACAAGACCAAGAGAAGGAGTTCCCCAGTGAATGCCCCCTCTCCAGGCCACTCATTTGCTCTAGCCTCCAAAGGTTGTGATCGGGTCTGGTGGAAATCAAGTTTAGGCAATTCCCCAGGGCCAGAGACTTCATCTGGAGCTTACTTGGACTCAATCGAAGGTGACACAACTCTCAGATCGAAGCCACACTTCTCTGAGCAAAGGTATGAGCTCTCTCTTCTTCCCGAGCTTCCATGAATTCTCCATTTCTATTGCCTTAATTTCATGCCACATAAATCGTATGGATGAGTTCATCTCTTCAAGACGAATCCATAGATAATAAGAACATAGAAATCGGTTAAGTATCAAGGGAGATATTAAGCTTGGAAGATGGACGGTTCTCGGGTTAGGAGGCTTGGGACGATGAACGGATGTTGTCCATTTGATACACGCGCGGGTGGATGGTCCAGATTGAGCCGTATGAGGAGACGGGACGATACAGCGGGCCGCGTGTCATCCCAGTCAGATGGCGGCGCCAAACCAGAAGACGCCGCTTGGCCGTTCGGGGAGGCTAAGGTTGACGCGTCGCCGCGTAGGATAAGTAGGAAAATATGAAATTTTCTTATTTATTAAATACCTAAAAATTTAAAATTGCATAACTTTGTGTAGAAAAATCCTAAAAATAAAATAAAAATACCCACTTGCTCAGTGAACAGAGGAGAATAATGAGGAAAAGAAATCAAGTCATTTCATCAAGTATTTTATTTTTAATGATTTATTTACTCTCTGTGGTATTTTAATTCTCCATTTGCATAGACAATTCACCATGGCATGAGACTATAGGGCTTTTAAAGCCTCTGATCTAGGGAACATTCCCTGAATTTTCCAAGGTCATAGGCCATCCCTATGAGAAGTTATTGATTTTTCATTTGCATGTCATTGTTTTGAGTATTTTAATTCCAATAATTAGCATGTTGAGAAATAAATTCTAGAAAAATTTAGTGATGTTTCTCATGACTAGAGGAACCTAGGAAAAATAGGTTTTGAGTTAATTCACTTGGAACAACCCTAATTGGCCTAAACACCCAAAATTAAACTTTAATTAATTAGGGTTAACCACACATTAAATTGACTTGAAAATAATTCTCCACTGATCTTTAGGATCTGAGGAACATCACATAAAAATTTGAAATCAATTGGAAATGTTTAACCCCATTAAATGGATTAATTAAGTCACATAACCAAAATTAAACTTTTAAAATTCATAACTCACAAAATACTTTTCAAAAATTTACAAAAATGGTTTTTGGAGCTTCTCTGATATTAGAAGAACTTATGAAAATTAAAATTGTAATTTTCCAAAAAAGTTGATTTTTATCATTATTTTAATATTTTTAATAATTAAAAAATAATAAAAATTATAAAGATATTAAAAATCACCAAAATGTCACATTTTGAATTCTAATCATTAAGGAATAAACCAAATATTTTTCCTAAGTCTCTAGGGTAAGATATTGAATTTTAAAGGCTTAAAACAATTTTTGAATTAAAAAAATGATTTTCTTTAACATTTCCACTAAATTAATTCTAATAAATCAAAGAAAAATCAAAAAAATATAATTTTTTATTCTATCATTTCCCTGATGTTAGAGAGATTTTTGAAAAATATAAAACCTATTTTTCAACTTTAATTTTTTTTAAAATTAATTAATACTCCAAAAGTCAAAATAATTCTAATAAATAAAATATATTTAAACAAAAATCACCAAAATTGGTCCAAATGGTCCTCTGGTCATTTGGAACATCCCATAATTTTCTTAAGGACGGAAACATTTCCTTGGTCATGTTATTAAATTTTCATTGAAAACCCCTATTTTCCATTAAAAATAATTACATAAATAAATTAAATACATAAAAATCACATTTTCTCCTCTAATGTCTTGATTGACATGTGAGTGAGGTCACATAAAAATTTCAAGTTCATTTGAGCTTAATTTAGTGAGTTATAGAATTATTAAGCTTGAAGGGCAAAAGGGTAACTAAAAAATTTCAACCCTTAATTAAAATTTTAGGATTAATCAAAAGGGGAGGGTAAAATATTTGATTTTAAACAGATTTTGGATGATTGAAACTTAAATGATTGAGGGTAGAAACCTACTAATCATTTCAAATATAATTAAAATAAAACTTTAATTAATTAAGTAATTGAAATTTTGGAAGAATAATAGAAATGGGAATTGTTAAAGTAGGGATATTATTAAGAGGATATTTATTCTTTAATTTAAAAATCCCTAAATAAATCACTTCAATAAAACTTAATTCTTAATTAAAAAAAATTAAAATAATAATCCAAATTAAAATTAAACTAAAATTAAATTAAATTAAATTTAAATTTAAATTAAATTAAATTAAATTAAATTAAAATAAAAAATAAATTAAAATTAAATTAAATTAAAATTAAATTAAAATTAAATTAAATTAAATTAAATTAAATTGAAAATTAAATTAAATTAAATTAAAATTAAATTAAATTAAATTAAATTAAAATTAAATTAAATTGAATTAAAATTAAATTGAATTAAATTAAATTAAAATCATTTAACAACAAACCTAAATGAAATCATTAAGAATTAAATCTGAAATAACTTAAATACTATTCCAAACTTAAATTATTTTTTTATAATTAAATCATTAAGTTTAAATCATTAAAATACTTAATAAGTTGATTTGCCCTTTTAAAGCTCTTTTTATTATAACTCTTAAATGAGGTATCAAGTGAAGTGTTACTCCACTTATGGGATATTCAAATGTCCTAGTTCGTCGAAGCGAGAGAACAAAATTTAAACTCCTGGATGATTAATTCACTTGTATAATTAAATTCTCTTGGACTTAAAACAATCCTAGAGGTATTGAAAAGATGTTTAAGACTCGTCTTAAGCACTTCCTCAATATGATGGGATGTTTATAAGAACAATCAAACTTAATTGTTCTTTGGTGAAGAAAATCATCCTTAACAAAACATAAGAACTTAGACGTCATAGGAGATGACTAGCTATAGGATTAGGACTTTGGTAGACAACCAAAACCTTTCCCTTAGCTTTACCTAGGTACTTGTTAAAACATTTAAATGTCTTAACATGTGTTTTAAGTGCAGCTTGGGATGACGGGAAGACCCTCCAGGCACTCTTTTATTTTATTGCAATTTACTTTATTGCAATTTACTTTATTGTAATTTACTTTATTGCAATTTACTTACATGCAATGTACTTTACTTTTCTTGCATGTTAAATAAAACTGTTGCATGAAAACCAAAACCTTTAGGATAGTCCCTAAACTGAAACCAAAACTAAATTAAAAGTCATTACAAGTTAAAATTCACCGCCACAACATTCAAAAATATAAAATAACTCAAAATTTAATCACAAACAGAACAACAAAACCACAACTACAACTAAATTAAAACGTCTCATTGAATGATCGGGAATACCTCGGATGATGTAACCTACGTGTTGCTAACGGGATTTCCCACGGTCTAAATGAAAGTGTGGAACTAATTCAGTTGAGTTTAGCAAATTCATCTGGACTAAGTGAATTCGATGAAAATAACGGTGCCGGGATGATGAAACCGTGGGATCTTAATCGGTTTTGTTTAACCAACTTTAAGATTTGTTTTAATTAAAACATTAAAAACACTTGGATTTTAAGATTTTCTCTAAACCAAAACACTTCTCTCATCCTTTGATTTATGACTTCTAAAACTAAACCTCTGCAACAATAAGGAGCTTGGAGCACGGTGGGCAGCACGGCCATCTTCGTCAGCAAAACAACTCTACATCAGCTAAATATTCCTAGAATTAAACAACCAAACCGTAGGATTTCGAGTTAGTTTGCCTAGTGTAACATAAATCCTCAACCCTTTTGTTAGGCATTTGCATAATCATGTTATATAAATTAAGCCCTAACCGGTCTTAGGACTCCGAGGTAGTCGCTTGGTACGACATAAACCCTCACATCTTCGAGGCTATTTGTATGATTATATCATACTAATATAAGTCCTAATTAATTAAAATTGGCAGGATTGAAACATTAAATAAACTCCCAAATTGAAACCAAACAATAGGATAGTTTGGGAAGTTGCCAAGATTTTTCTTGGATCTTCAGCTTCTCCTACTTTTCTTCCTTTGAACTCCTGAAATAAACTGTTCCAAATTCGATCTATTCCCAATTGAAATTTCCAAAATCCAATCCTTTGAAAACCTTAAACTTCGAAATCCTTGAGAGCAAACCACTGATCATTATCGAGGGTTTTCTTAAATGATTCCCGTCATTTAAGATGTAATTAACTATAGGGGCTTGCCCTTATAGGGAACTTCAAGAACCCAGGTAATATAAACCCTGCTTAATTCCTTTATATTAAGCAGGGGAACTTGTTGGCTTATAAAATTGGTTCGCAGACCAAACGGATGTCACAAATCTTTTAGTTTATTTAATCGAGCGCCATCATCAAGCAGTGTGTCTATTCTTCGGAATAGATACACGGTTCGTGGTGCGGTGCTCATTTATATAAACTATTTGGGATGTGAGATCGGTTTAATTTCACATCTTATAATTTTTCAAATTTAAAATTATTTTAAAAATCAATTGCTACTTTCTAAATTATATATATATTTAAATTAAAACCTAAAAATAAGCCGTACACAACAATGTCACCCTGTATGAAACCCAAAACCTTTAGGGTAGCCATAAAACTGAAACCAAAAATTAAAACAAGATAAAATTCACCGCCACAACATTTAAAATGTAAGACAACTCAAAATTTAATCAATAAAGAAACAAAAATCACAATTACAACTAAATTAAAATATCTCCATTGGATGATCGGGAATACCTTGGAGGATGCAACCTATGGCTGCTACCGGTATGTAACTCATTTAGTTGAGTTTAGTAAATTCATTTGGACTAAGAGAATTTAAAGAAAATGGTGATGTCAGAATGAGGGAACCGTGGGATCCTAATCGGTATTGTTATAATCAACTTAAATATTCCCTTAATAAGACATTAAAACATCTCAATTTAAACATTTCTGAAACACAACACTTTTCTTTTCTCTTTAATTGATACTTCTAAAATTAAACCTGCTACGAGGAGGAGCTTGGAGCATGCATAGTGGGCAGCACGACCGTCTTTAACAGCAAAACTCCTGAGAACTAAACAACAAGCCATAGAACTTTGTGGTAGCTTGCCTAGTGCAACATAAATCCTCACATTTTCTCTGTAGGCCTTTGCACGTTGTGTAATATAAGCCCTAACTCATCTTACGATTCCGAGGTTGTCATCAGATATGCATAAATCCTCCCATCTTCCAGACTATTCACATGATTGGTGTCAAGTGAATGTAAGTCAGAAATAATAAAATTGGCAGGATGAAACATTAAATAAATATCTCAAATTAGAGCCAAACCATAGGATAGTGTGGGAAAGCACCATGATTCTTCTTGGATCTATGTTCTTCCCCTAGTTCTCTTTTCCTTTGGTTTCATATAACAAAAATTGTTCCGAAATTTTGGCCACTCACCTATTGGATTTCCTGTTATCACATTTTTTTGAAGAATCCTACCTTTTGGAAGTCATGAATATAAATATTTCCTAATCTATATCAAGAGTTTTCTTATGTAACTTCAGTTATTTAATATTTAATTAACTATAGGGGCTTGCCGTTATAGGAAACTTAAAGACCCCATATTAATATAAACCCTATCTGGTTGCTTCATACTAAATAGAAGAAATTGTCGGTCAACATAAATGGTTCACAGACCAAATGGATGTTATGAATTCTTTAGTTTATTTGATTAAGCTTCACCACCAAGCAATATACCCATTCTTCGAGATAGATGCATGTCTTGTAGTGAAGTGCTTGATTATTTAAACTATCGATTATATGGGATCAGTTTGATTTCATATTTTAAAATTAAAGTAATATTTTCCTAATATATACATTTACATAAATTAAAACCTCAAACACACTCCCACTATCGACAATTGAACCTAAGTTTTGAGTTAACTTTGGTTCAAACTAATTTCAACCTAAGTTTAGGTTTGATTTAGGTTCAATGAAGGTTAAACCTAAGGTTTAAGTTAACGTGGATTCAATTTAGGTTGAACCTAAGTTTAGGTTTGACTTAGGCCTATTGTAAGTAAGGCTTTAAGGGTTAATTAAGTCTAATTAGGGTTGTATTTAATTATGATTTATGATTACTTAATCCTAATGTAAGTAAGGCTTAAGGGTTAATTAATTCTAATTAGGGTTAGAATTAATTAGGGTTTAAGATTACTTAAGTCTAATGTAATGAAGGCTTTAAGGGTTAATTAAGTCTAATTAAGGTTTGACTTAATTATGATTTAAGGATACTTAAGCTTAATGTTGGTAAGGCTTAAAGGTTAATTAAGCGTAATTAGTGTCAGACTTAACTAGGGTTTAAGGTTACTTAAGCCTAATGTAAGTAGGGCTTAAGGGTTAATTAAGTCTAATTATGGTTAGAATTAATTAGGGTTTAAGGTTACTTAAGCCTAATATTAGTAAGCCTTAAGGGTTAATTAAATCTAATTAGGGTTAGACTTAATTAGGGTTTAAGGTTACTTAAGCATAATGTAAGTAAGGCTTAAGGGTCAATTAGGCCTAATTAGGGTTAGACTTAATTAAGGTTTAGGTTAATTAAACCTCATTTATGTAAGGTTTAATTATATTAATTAGACCTAATTAAGGTTAGATCTAATTAGAGTTTAAGTTAATTAAACCTTATTTAGGTATGTTTTAATTGTATTAATTAAACCTAATTAAGGTTAGGCCTAATTATGGTTTATTTGACTTAAACTTAATGTTATTAAGGTTTATGGTAATTAATTAGATCTAATAAGGGGTTAGACCTAATTAGGGTTTGGTTTGACTTAAACCTAATGTTATTAAAGTTTAAGATGATTAATTAGGTCTAGTAAGGGTTTAGACCTAATTAGGGTTTATTCTGACTTGAACCTAATGTTATTAAGGTTTAAAGTGATTAATTAGGTCTAATGGGATGTTAGACCTAATTAGAGTTTGATTTATATTAAACCTAATGTAATTAAGGTTTAATAGGTTTAATCAAGTTTAATTGAGGTTTAGACCTAATTAGAGTTTATGGTGTTAAATCTAATGTGATTAAGTCTAACATAGTTTAATTAGGTCTAATTGAAGTTTATACTTAATTAGGGTTTTAATGAAGTTTGGGTTCACATGGGTTGAATCTATCTGTTGAGTTGGATTTGAATTCATTTGGAACTGGATTCAGATTGATCTAAGTTCATATGTGTTAACCTTAAGATTTTATGGTTTAGCTAATCCTACATGTCATTTAGGGTTTAAATTTTAGAGTTTAAATAAAAGAATTTATTATCTTTAACCCTAAGTGATGAAGATGTCATTTTAAATTTTCAAATGGCTAAAAATTGTCATTTTAGAGTTTAAAAGTGTCACACTAAATGTTCTTACTATTTTCAAAAATAATTTTCAATTTCTTGATTTTTATAATTATTTTTGGAAATAATTACAAATTTTGATAAAAATTAGACAACTAAAATTTAGGGAATTTTCCTAGTCTTAGAAAAATAACATAGTATTCATATGGATGAGAGGATCAATCTGAGAAAATTTCATAATTTTAGGTTTATAAACAATTTTTAATAATTAAATTACTCCAGCGAGTAATTAATTAATTAAAAATTAAATATAACTTGTTAATTTGAGATTTCACTTTCAGATTATGGTCCTCGTTGGCCTGAATTTAGGGATATTTTTATCACATTTTTGTGAATTTTTTGGTCAAGTTATGTATTTTTGAAGTTAAATGGGATTTTCTGAATTTATTTAAATCCTACTTAACTTAAATACCATTTGGCGCTTACTGTATCATTGGACTTATCGAAACAACGCACGGTGCTATAGGATTGGCTGGGCTTTTCTATGTGGCAACTGACACGGCTTCATTATGTATTAACGTATGTGCGGTTTGACAAGATTAAGACCATCCATTTCTACATAGAAATGGACGACATCCCGTCTGCTTCCCCAACCTGTTCTAACTTGTAGACTGTCCGCTTTCAAGACACAAGAACTCGGATCTTAATAAAACTTCATGGAAATCATTCCAAAATCTTCAACATATCATAACGAACACATCCATATGGATATGTGGGTATTTTGAATTGGTCTTCTTCACAAAGGTTTAGACCTGAGCAGGATTTAGGTTAAATGGTCATACCTGGTCTTGACAGAGTGAAGCTTCAATCAAACTTGACAGACACGATCACCAGGTCTTGTGAAAATTCCCCTAAGCTCAATTTGAGGTGAAATTGCGTGGAGGTAAGACTTCATTGAAATAGGCTCACGGCTTGGTCTTTAAGTAGGTTAGGCCTCACAGAAGATCAAATTTTAATTGGAAACTTCTTCGTACACCTCAGAGAAGGTGTGGGAATGGTCAATTTGGAGTTTTGAGGGGTGTACTATCCTAAAATATGTTCATTTTTAGGGCATAAAATTGGGAAGGCTTAGTGGAGATCAGAGGGTGGGATAAGGGAGGATCAATTGCCTAGAACATGGGGAGCATTTTTTTGTCTTGGGTTTTTTTGTGCTTGGCAATGTATGAGGATCTCTCTTATCCTTGGGGGTCCTCGGGTTAGCCCTATTTATAGCCATGGAGAGGCCATGACTGAGCTTGGATATGGATCAATTTAGTTGGGGCAGAAGGTAATTGATTTCATGATTTTATGAGGATAAGTTTTGGGCTTAAGGATAGCCATGGATGGTTTTTCCAAGCTTTCCATGATGAGCCTCCATTAAGGCTTAACTTTGAGTTTCATTTTGGCTTCCCTCTATTGGATGGCTTATGAGGTGGATAGGGGTGTTAAAACTTGCTGGATTAACCTCACCTACATAAATTTACAAGTCCATTCAACGGGCTTAAGAGCAAATGACACGTAAGCTCATCCTTCCCTCATTTCCATGGCTAGGTCATGATGAACTTTAACCATGGTGAAAAGAAGGTTTTAGGTAATGTCTATCCCTTATTGGATGAAGAATGAGGTGAGTGATAATTCACCATATCTTCCTTTCATGTTTCATGAAGTAATGACACATCATTCCTCCCCTTCATGATGGTTTCATGATGGATATAACCTTGGTTAGGAATGGTGAGTCATGGGTTAGTTAATGTGTTAACCATGTTATGGAGAGTTTTATGAGTCATGGGTAACCCATTAGTGACCCCCCTTAAGTTAATTTTGATTTTGAAAATCAATTATTTGTTTTATAATGTCATGTACGATGTCTTGAGTTTAAATTCAATTCAGGGTTATTTAATTATAATTTCCCTTAGAATTAATTATGTAATTAATTAAAAATATAAGAAATTATAATATTAATCCATAAATTGATGAAAATGATTTTGAATGTTAACCATTTGACAAATTTTATCAATTTGGTCCAAAATTGAGTATTTTGACCCAAGTTGACCATGGTTGACCCAAGTTGACCAATTTAGGTCTAGGGTTGACCCAAGTGACTTAGTTAACCTTGTCATGGTTAAGTGAGTTATGGAATGGTGAGTCAAAGATTAATTTGGTGAGTCAAAGCTTAATTTGGTTAAATGGTGAGTCAAAGCTTAATTTGGTTAAATGGTTTGGTTTAGGATCATATTTGGTCATCTTGGTATCTTAAATTGATCAAAGGGCTCAAGTTCGACCAATTTAGTGTACGGGTTAACTTGTTGGTCAACGGGGTGGTCAATGGGTCAATTTTGACCAAAGTTTGACCAGTTAGGTCAATGGGTCCATTTTGACTAAAGTTTGACCAGTTAGGTCAAGGGTTGACCTGTTGGTCAATGTTGGTCCATTTTATCCAAAGTTTGACTAGTTAGGTCAAGGGTTGACTTGTTTGTCAATGGAGTGGTCAATGGGTCCATTTTTAACAAAGTTTGACTAGTTAGGTCAACGGTTAATCTATGGGTCAATGAGGTGATCAATGGGTCCATTTTGACCAAAGTTTGACCAGTTAGGTCAAGGGTTGATCTGTTGGTCAATGTGTCCCCAAATTAGGGTTTATAGTCTTTCATATGATAATTTTAAGATGTCTTAAAGATTTGGGCTAAAAGGGCTTCATTAGGGTTTTACCTTAGACTTTAAGGTTTAATGACCCTTGATAAGATTTAAGAGGTCAATATTGGCAGACTTCCTTTCTCAAAATGAATCATAAATGACCTCTCGCAAAAGTGAGGTCAACAACCATGCGGCTCCACCTCATTCTAGGCAGCTCTGAAGACTCAACGCGTCGCTCTGCCATTTGCTCCGTTGTTCACGTACTTGCCTTGTCATTCCGTGGTTTAAAGTTCAAATACAACCGTAATAAAAAGTAAATACAACCATAATGCGGAACAATACCAATAATACCAAAATACAATGAGAATAACATAAGTAGACAAAAAACAGTGGGATAATTTAAATAAAACCTGGATACTACCAAAATACTATGGGAATAACACAAATATTGTTCATCCTCCCAAATGAGTGTAAATCGTAAACCATCCAACTTTAAACTTTAAAATCTCACTCGACACTCAATGAAATTAAGAACAGTTTGTTCCTACACCTTCATCTAAGCATGAAGAACACATCCTTATGACTAGATCATGATAACATGAAAATTTTCTTTACAAAGGTCCAAACTGAGACAAAAATGGGGGTTTTAGGTCAATAAATTGGTTCAAGAGGTGTAGCCTCAATTGGATGATTTGAGAAACTTTGTCTGAGCCCCACAAACTTGCTCAAAGAACTGGTTTACTCCAGTAACATGTCTGAGTACAAGCTTGACCAAATGGTGTTTCAGCCTTAGCCTTGAGCTAGGTTGGAGGGCTTGGTAGAGGTGACTTTTGGTGGGGGAAGATATTTTGAGGTGTGGTGAAGCTTTTGGATTGGTTTAGTTTGAGTTTTAGCATGGTTTGTGATGAAGCTAAAAAACTTACCCTAGTTTGGTGTGGCAAAATTAGGGATTCTTAGTGGAATGGAAAAGCTGGAGATAGAGAATTTTCCTGTTAATTTTCCATTTTAAATTTACACTTTCTAATTTTTTATAATTAGTTTTTCAAAATAATAATAAATTTGGTAGAAAATTGGTAATTTCAATTTTAAGGAAGGCGTCCGACCTTGGAAAAATTATGAAATATTCCCATGGGTGGAGGAAATAATCCCTGAAATTTTTCATATTTTTTGGAGTTATATTTAATTTTTAAAAATTAAAATACTCTTTGCAGTATTTAATTAATTAAAAATTAAATTTAATTTAGTTACTTTAATTTTTTTTATTTTCCTCTATATACACTGAGCTTAGAGGTATTTTTATTTAATTTTTATGATTTTTCTGCACCAAGTTATAAATTTTTGAAGTTTTAGTTTATTTTCAGGATTTAAATAATTTATAAACCTTGATTATTACTTAACCACGTGGTAGCCACATCAGCCTTGGTGGCATTGAAAGTCTGCACGTCTTCCTCCAGTTGGATGTGTTTTCCAAGCGAGAGCTGCGGTGGCCTACGGTTTGGTGTTCTCTCCCTCACAATTCAGTGGTTTGACTCGATCCGCACTACCTAATCTACTTTAAAATTAACCATTTAGGTGGATAAATTATTCATATATTTTTAAGGATACTATGCTTTAATGAAAGGTTTTTTTTTTTATTTTTGGTTACAGGTAGAAGAAGAAAAGTTTAAGGATGAAAAGAAGCTAAATAACAACAAATATGAGCAAAAATGGGGCTTAATGAAGGAAATTTAACAAACTAGATCTGGCACCTAGGCGCCAGAGACAGTTGGGGAAGTTAATTTTAATTTTTTGGTTATTCTAAGGTGTCCTAGAAGGCCACAGATGGTAATGTGATGCACGCAAAATATATATGATTTTTGCTATATGATTTTACTCATTTTTAGTGATAATACAATTTAAAAGGAATGTATTTTGTATGTTTTTTTTGTTTTAGGTACAAGAAATGGTGATTGGAGCAAAAAGAAGCAAAATTGTGCAATTTGGAGCAAAAACGAGAAAATTAATTTTGGCTTGACACCTTTCGATGCGTCTTTTATGCTTAATCTCTTTTACACTTCTTGTATATTTTTGAATGAGATTACACTTTAAAGAAAGGTTGTTTTTATGCTTATTTTGTAGGGCTATCTGTTAGGAATGCAACGCAAGTGAAACGGGGTGAGTCGGAGTTGAACGGAGCCAAACGGTTCAAAATGGTGGAGCTACGCAGAATAGACACCGGGGGCACCCAAACCAGCACCGGAGGCACCAGAAACATGAGGGCACGAATATAGAGCGCTGGCAGCGCCCTATTCAGCGCCGGCGGCGCTCTAGACGGTCTGGATGAGAAATTGAGCGGTTATTGGCCATATACCTTGAATCTGAATGCTTTTTGGAAGGTTTCTTCATGCACCTCTTGGGAAATTCGTCCCTACACTATTTTAAACCGAATTTGAAGCAAAAAAATGGGAGAGATTATAGGGAAAACTTGGAGAATGCTTAGATATCTTTGAATGGGAGTAGAAATGTAGATTTCTACCTTTATGGAGAGATTGGTGAGGGGATTTTGAGAGAATCTGTAAGGAAATGTTCTAGCATTGCAAGGATCCAAGGGAGACTTTATGGGAGAGATTATCATCTTTCTTTCAAGGGGAAAAAAGCTAAGTTTTGTGTTCCTCATTATCTTATGATTTTGTAAACACTTATTTTGTGGATTTGCTTTGAAATGAGTTTTTTCGTTGTGTTTTCTTCGTGTTTTGCTATGTCTTTCTCTTACTCTTTCTTCTTTAATGGAAATAGTATCATGAGAAGATTATGCCATTGTTTCCATTCTACTTTTCTTTTGCATTGAGTAGGACTCATGTTTAGGATATTGGGATGCTTGCTAAAAGAATTTTAATTAGAAATGTGATGATTTCTACTTGCACTTCATTTACAAAATGGAACCACATTCAATGTCTGTAAATGAATTACATAGTTCATGGGGATTGAGTGCAAATAAATAGGGAAATATGATTTCATGGGCGTCGAATTGGAGGTTTCAGGGTGACAGGCTGAGAACCCCAATTTGGTCCTAAAGTTTGGTAACTAAAGCTAGCGTTAGCCTTCAGGTGAAGGGAAGTGGGAGCTCTAAAGTGGCAGCTAGTATCCTTCCAGCCTAACCTTGGATTTAGGGACTAAGCCTAGGATTTGCCAATGTTCTTTATAGCACTCTGAAGAGAGGGTATTCGGAAGAGGGTAAAGAATAGGATTGCTCCTATTTGTCACATACAATATTTAATGCATCTCATTCCTACGCATTATCCAATTCATTACATGAGAATAGTAGTTTTTATTATCTCAAAATTCACCAAACCAATTTCCCCAAAAAGGGTTATCTTTAGTATTAATATTCGCATTAGGGAGTAGTTATTATTCTTACATATAATCATCTGCATTTAGGAGTAGTTGTTAGAAAAACCACTTATATCACTCTTCCAAACTAAGGCTGTTAGTAGTGGACTAGAATTTGACTAAGGATCACTTACCTCACTTCCCTGTGGGATCCATAAATGGGACTCCATTAGAGCCCTGTATTACTTGATACGATACATATAATTGTGTTGGATCATTGTCACTTTATAAAAATTATTATATATCTATTGTTCATAAATCCTTGTATATAAAAAAAGTCGCATTATAATGTACACCTCAAATGAGTTGTATAAAGAATCTAGACACATTTGAATGAAGAGATGTGTCCTTTAAAGCAAAAAGCGCTAAAATAAATCAATTAAGCTGGTGCCAAGTGATCCCCGATTATTTATGCTTACGATTTTCATTTTATATTATCTCTTTCTTTGTAACGGATGCCGAAAACTTGACTCTGCCAAATATCTATGCTTATGTTTAGATAGGAAATTATGCTTTAATTATTAATAAAATGGGATACTACGTAAGTATATGTATCATTTATCAAGTAATATAGGACTTTTTAATAAAGCCCCGAGATATCTAACCCACAGGAAATGTCTAAAAATTTAAAGAAATAAGAAAAATAACTTTTTACTTTTTAAAATGATTTTATAAAGTGTGTTTTAAGATATAAAGTTTTTCAAATTTGTTTTAGGTATTTTCTGAATAAAAAGTAAAGCAAACAACTAAAGTTAATACAACTTTAAAATAGTATAAAAGCAAATGAGAATAAAATATCTTTTTCCTCTTTCAATGAATCAGTAATAATTATGGAATTTCATTGTGGAAGTATCTAAAATGAGCTGTGCCAAATATAAGCAATTATATTCTTTACCCTTACTTGGTTCTATAAAGAACATTGGTTAATTTGATGATTTTAAATCTTGTAGATGGGTTAGGCAGGAAAGATACTAGCTCTCACTCTAAAGTTCCCTCGATTCCCTCCACCTGGGAGCTAACATCTCATAACAAAATTTTTCACATCAAACCAAATTAGGGGACTTTAGCCTGTCACTCTAAAGTCCTCTAATTTTACTCCCCATTATAAGCATATCTTCCTATTTATTTGCACCCAAACATATGGACTACAATTCTCATCCATATAATTGCATGTGATTCTTTCCAATTGTTAATTGAGACAATACCGCAATGGATCTTACATAATCTCATAACAAATTTTAACATCTTAATTGGTCAAATCAAGAAGTAAATGAAGTGCAAGGTAGTGAATAATCACAACTTCTTCCAACATTGAAATCTTATACTTCACACAACTTCCTTCCATACCTTAATTACTTCATCATTTAAAATGAAAAAGATAAAGAAAACTACTCAGAATCCATGGAGAAAATACAATGTAAAATAAAATCAAAAACTTATCTGAAAATCCTCTCCAGAAGACTCTTGAAGTTCCTTTGAATGTTTGCTTTCCCCTTATAGGACTCAATAGAGGTTGGCGCCCAACTCTGTTGAATCCAAATCTCTATTCTACTCTTAATAAAAACTAGATACGATTGATAATAAAAGTGGATGAAGTGAAAAGGTGTACTCTCTAACATAAAGTTGACTCTTAATACTAATCACACCCTCCAACAACAACCCTTTTTCTGATCACCAAGTCTTCTTTTTAAAATTTTCCAAAAGGTGCCTTGGTGTCTCTTCAAAATATGTCCAGATTCAATGTATCCACCAAGAATGCATCCATCCGTTCAAATTTTAAATGAATTTTGGTGCTGATGGGAATCTAGTGAAGTTTAAACCAAAGGATGCTTCAAAAACCCCTTCAAATTCGCACCAAAATCAAATAAATTCATCACTTTAACTGTGGCGCCTATGCGCCAGCCATCCGGCGCTTAGGCGCTAGAGGCCAATTTTGCACATCTTTCAATTTTTGCTCCAAATTTGATCCTCTTTTTCTCATTTCATCATAATCACTCATTTTAATCATACCTGCAAGAAAAACACAAAAATACCTTCCATTAAAGTGCAATATCATCAAAAATAGGTATAAAAATGTACTTAAAAAACTATATATTTTAGGTATATCACCAAGGCGCCATAGTTATTTTCTAGAAGATTCATTGAATTTGGAAAAGTTTTGAAGAGATGTCTGAAGCAACCCCTGGTCATTTTTGAAGCTTTATTAATAGAGATTAATTTCACAGTAAAAGAGAGTCGTTTTTAGAGTCATTCTCAATTAGTCTTTAGTTTCTTTCACTTAAAGTTCAAGGTGTGTAAGTTTTTAGTGAGTTTTGGTGATTTTCTGAAGTTTAGTGTTCTGTAAAGAGTGTGGGAGTTAAAAAAGTCAGAGAACTTTAAAGGATTGCTTTGGTGAACATTCCAGATATGCAATTGTAACTTAACTCTTAAGCTGTGTACTTTGGATTTGAGTATTATGAATATGTTTTGTTGTGTTAATCCAATGTTTTTTGAGTAGTTTTTCTTTCTTTCTCCTTATAAATATGATGTAATTAAGTTAAGAGGTTTGGATTTTTGTTTACGAACTTTTTCTTTTCTTAAGAATTGTGATGATAATTTACTTAAACATCTTTTACTTTACAATTTGGTCATTTGTATTGTTAAAACCCGTGGAGAAATCTTATAGACCTGACCGTGGGCTAAGATTTCTTAACTTGTAAGTATCACATTCCACATTGGAAGATCAGAAGTAATCATTAGAAGGGGAGTGCAAATAGATAGGGAGATAAGATTTTATGGGCGCAGAATTGATATTTTTAGAGTGACAAGCTAAATTTTATCAATTTGGTTTAAAGTGAGGAAAAACGGTCAATGGTGGGTCCAATAGAGAGGGCATAATGAGTAATGTAGAAGTGAGAGACTAGAACCTACCCATCACTACTAATAACACTTCTGCGCCAACCTTTAGACTGGCCAATGTTCTTTATACATTGACCATAGGGTAAAAAATATATATGCTTCAATTTGTCATAATACAACATTTTTAAGTTCCAAACAATTTGAGATCCTCTACTTATTACTAAATATTTGTAAGGAGAAAGTATCTTTAAATAAGTAATTTAATCATTTTCTTCACACTTTTTTGCATAAATTAAAAAAATACTAAGTTTAATTTTACTCTTATTTAATTAAAAAGAAAAATTAAGAATTAGCACTTCTTTTTATTTTCGGTATTTAAATTTCTTTTAATTCAAACTTATTCCCTGTGGGATCGATATCTGGGGTTTTTAAAAGAAAATCCTATATCACTTGTAATGATACGTATACTTGCGTAGTACCCCTAGTGTGTTTATTTTTTTCTAAAATTATATTTAAATCTTGCACACTAGCCACTTAATTTAGAGTCAAGTTTGCTTATTTTTTAAAAGTTTAATTATCTGCGTAATTTTAGTCGAGTCAAGTTTTTGGCGCCTTTGCCGAGGAACTAAATTAGAATTAAGAGAAAATTTTATGTATACTTGAATTTTAAAGCATTTATATAATAATAATAATAATAATAATAATAATAATATAATTATATAAAATATCTCTAAAATTTAAAATACAAAAAAATATATTTTGTTTGTTTGCTACTTTATTTTCAGTAAATCATTTTATTTTTGTATGTGTAGTTTAGAATCTAAAGGTATAGTGCCTTACGATTCTGAATTAGAATGAACTATAAGAGGAATTAGAAAAGAAAAACAACTACATAATACTCAAGAAATGGCTAATATACCTCGTAATAATCCTAAAAATACAATTGAAGGCAATGAGCATCAAAATTTATAATAACCTTTAAGTGAATATGCTAACCCCCTACAGCAGATGAAATTCATTTAAGTATTCAAATCTCTGCTGTAGTAGCAAATTCATTTGAAATTAAACCTGCTATTATACAAATGGTACAAAATAATCAATTTGGGGGATCACCAACTGAGGATCCAAATTTACATCTTGCAAGTTTTCTAGAACTTTGTGTTACTTTCAAATATGATGATGTATCTGATGACACTATTAGACTTTGACTTTTTTCCTTCTTTTTTTAAAAAGAAAAAGCTAAGATGTAGTTAAATTTGTTAGTCACACGATCTATTAAAACTTTGGGAGAAATGACACAGAAATTCCTGGCTAAATACTTTCCTCCTTCAAAAACTGCTAAACTTATAAATGATATAACTTCGTTTACTCAATATGAGGGGGAAACAATTTATGAATCTTGGGAATGATTTAAAGAACTCCTTAGAAAGTGTCTGCACCATGCATTACCAGATTGGTTAATCATTCAAACATTTTATAATGGATTAGTAGGTTCCCTTAGTCTATAATTGATGTTGCTGGAGGTTCTTTAATAGCAAAATCATTTAATGAAGCTATGCTTTAATTGAAGAAATGACAACAAATAATTTTTAATGGCCTTCTAAAAGGATAAATCCTAAAAAAGTGGATAATAATCCTGATAATGATGCCTTTTCAATCTTAGATTCTCAAGTAGCTGCGATATCTAAGAATTTGGATAGCTATGTTATGAATCTGTCCCAAATACCTCATATGAATAATGAAAATTTAGGAAATATGAATGATTCTCAATCATTAGAAACATTACAGGCTATAGCTAGCAAAATAAATAACCTATATTCTAACTATTATAACCCAGGTTGGAAAATCACCCAAATTTTAACTGGAAAAGTGGAAATCCATAATGGGGAAATAATCAGATAAACCTAACTGGAAATTGGAATAATCAAGGAAATTTAAACTATCGACCTTTTTATCCTCCTAATTTTAATCAGCAATTTAATGAAAAGAAATTGCCTATAGAAGAACTAATTTTACAAATAGATAATCTGTTACAAAGTCAAAATGCAAAAATAAGAAATATTGAGAATCAAATGGGACAAATTGTGAATGCAATTAGTAATAGACCTCAAGGAGAATTCCTTAGTAATGTTGAAATAAATCCTAAAGATAATGTATATAAAAAAATTAAAGCTATTCAACTGAGGGGTGTAATGGAATTAAAGGAACTCAAAATGAAATTGAAAATGAGAAATAGTTGGAAGAAATATAAAAACCTAAAGAAACTATTTCTAAAAAAGAAGTACAATTTATATCTCCAACTAAAAAATGATTTAGAAAGAGTACCACCTACTTTTCTTCAAAGACTTTGACAACAGAAGCTTGATTAACAATTTTTTAGATTCTCTGAAATATTCAAAAAGCTTACAATCAATATCCCATTTGTTGAAGCTTTGGAACAAATGCTTAGTTATGCTAAATTCATGAAATATATTTTAAATAAAAAATGGAAATTTGAAGTTTATGATACTGTCGCACTAAGTGAAGAATGATGTGCAATAATTCAAAAGAAGCTTCCTTAGAAGCTTAAAGACCCTGGAAGTTTCAATATACCGTGTGCTATTGAAGAAAAATTTTATGGCAGGGCCTTATATGATTTAGGAGCTAGTATTAATCTCATGCCTTTATTTATCTTTTGAAGGTTAAATTTAAGAGAGATTTCTCCCACTACTGTAACTCTGCAATTGGTTGATCGATCTATTACTCATCTTAAAGGAGTTATAGAAGATGTCTTGTTAAAGTGGATAAATTTATCTTCCCTGCCGATTTTATTGTACTTGATATGCAAGAAGATAAGGAGATTCCTATTATTTTAAGAATACATTTATTTTCTGCCGAACAAGCTATGATTAATGTGCAAAAAGGGGAGTTAAACATGAGAGTTAATAATCAGGAAGTCACATTTATGTTCTTAAATCTTTGAGGTATCCTATTAAAGAAAAGTGTTACAGGATGGATATTTTTATTATATAATAGCAAAACATTATCAAGAAAAACTTGAAGTTATTTCTAAGGAAAAAGTTGAAGAGTTATTAGATTCAAAAGAAATAAGTGATATAATTTAAAGTGATTTTGAAGAAAAATCATCTAAAATATTCTGAAGATACTAATTATATTCATGAAAATTGGGAAATTTTAAATACAACTAAAAATAATGAATTTATAATACCATCAATTGAAAAGGCTTCTGAACTTGAGTTAAAAGTATTTTCTACTCATTTAAAGTATGTTTTCTTAGGAAATTCTTCAAATTTACCTGTAATAATATCTTCTGAATTAACTAAAGATCAGGAAAACAAATTATTAGAAATTTTTAGAAATTATGAAAAAGCATTTGGTTGGACAATAGCAGATATAAAAGTAATAAACCATTCAATCTGAATGCATCGAATTTTAATGGAAGATGATTATAAACCCAGAGTTGAAACTCAAAGAAGATTAAATTCAATAATGAAAAGGTTTTAAAGAAAGAAATATTAAAATGGTTAGATTCTAGAATTATTTATCCTATATTTGATAGTTTTTGGCTTAGTCTGATTCACTGTGTTCTAAAGAAAGGAGGAGTGACTGTAGTTGTTAATGAAATAATAAATTAATTCAAATAAGACAAGTCACTGGATGACAGATTTGTATTGATTATAGAAAATTGAATGCTGTTACTATGAAGGACCATTTTACTTTGCCTTTCTTGGATCAAATTTTAGATAGATTAACTGGACATTCACATTTTTTCTTTTTGGATGGATATTCTGGTTACCACCAAATTTCGATAACTCTAGAAGATCAAGAAAAGACTACATTTACTAGTCCTTATGGAACTTATGCTTTTAGAAGAATGCCTTTTGGATTATATAATGCACCTACAAATTTTCAAAGGTATATGATGTCTATTTTTTGTGACTTAATTGAGGAAGGAATTGAAATTTTTATGGATGATTTTTCCATGTTTGGAACCTCTTTTGATTCTTGTTTAAATCATTTAGCTAAAGTGTTAAAACATTGTGAAGAAACAAATTTGGTTCTGAACTGAGAAAAATGTCAATTTATGGTTATAGAAGGAATTGTTTCGGGAAATAAAATTTCTAAAAATGGCATGGAAGTTAACTAAACAAAAATTCAAATTATTGCTGGATTACAACCTCCTACTTCAGTTACAGCTGTGAGAAGTTTTCTCGGACATGTTGGATTTTATAGTAGATATATTAAAGATTTTTCTAAAATTGCTAAACCTCTATGCCATCTTTTAGAAAAAGACATTAAATTTGATTGTAATGAAAATTTTTTAAAAGCTTTTTAATTTATTAAAAGAAAAATTAATTACTCCACCTGTTATTGTTCCACCTAATTGGGAAAAATTATTTGCATTAATGTGTGATGCTAGAGAATATGTTAATGGAGCAGTTTTAGGACAAAAATATGATAAGATTTTTAAAGTTATATATTATATTAGTAGAACACTTAATGAAGCTCAAATTAATTATACTACTTCTGAAAAAATAGCTATTAGCAATAGTATATGCTTTTGATAAATTTAGACCATATGTACTAGGAAAAAAATGTATAGTTCATATTGATCATTCCGCTATTAAGTATTTAATATTAAAGAAAGATGTTAAACCGAGGTTAATTAGATGGGTTCTTCTCTTGCAAGAATTCAATTTTCAAATAGTGGATAGAAAAGGGCACTGATAATCAAATTGCCGATCATTTGTCAAGAATTGAAAATAATAATAAAAAGAATATTGAACAAAACATAAATGATTATTTTCCTGATGAATAACTTTATGCCATTATTGAGTGGCAAGTTTCATGGTATGCTGATATGGTTAATTATTTAGCTAGTAATATTTTGCCATATGAATTATCTAGCCATCAGAAAGAGAAATTCATTCATGATTCAAAATTTTACTTTTGGGATGACCCTTATTATTCAAACAATGTAAAGATTTTGTTATTCGAAGATGTGTACCTAATAATGAAGCTCGTGAAATTATTCAAAATGACACAACTCTGAGTTTGGAGGACATATTGGTATTGATAAACTGCATTTAAAATTTCACAATCTGGATTTTATTGGCCTACATTATTTAAAGATGTTGACAAATATGTAAAAGATTATGATCGATGTAAGAGAGTAGGCAATATTTCTAGAAGAGATGAAATGCCTTTGAATTTCACTTTAGAAGTTGAAATTTAAGATGTATAGGGTTTGGATTTTATGGGACCATTTATACCATCTTCTTGAAAAATTTATATATTATTAGCTGTTGTTTATGTTTCTAAATGAATTTAAGTTGTAGCTTTATTTCATTGTGATGCTAAAGGTGTTTCAAAATTTTTAATTAAAAAAATTTTCACTAGATTTGGACTACCAAAAATAATTATTACAGATAGGGGAAGTCACTTTAAGAATTTTAAGATTAAAAAATTACTTAGCAAATATAGAATTAAGAATAAAATTGTTACAGCTTATCACCCTCAAACTTGTGGATTAACAAAAGTATCAAATCTAGAAATTAAAAGAATTTTAGAGAAAATAGTAAATCCTAAAAGAACTGATTTGGTTGACAAACTTGATTCTGCATTAAGGGCTTATAGGACTGCTTATAAAAGTCCTATAGAAATGTCATCATATAGGCTCATATATGGAAAACCTTGTCATTTACATAAAGCGTATTGAGCGATAAAAGAATTTATTTTTAACTTAAAGGATGCTAAAGAAAAGTGGTTGTTAAAATTAAATGAGCTTGAAGAAATTAGAAATAAGTCTTATGAGAATGCTAGAATTGACATAGAAAAGATGAAGAATTTACATGATAAGAAGATTTTAAAGAAGAATTTTGAGCATGGAAAAGAAGTTTTATTATATAATACCTGATTGAAATTATTTCCTGGAAAACTAAAGTCCAAGTGGATGGGGCCATATATTGTGGAAAAAGTTTATCCTTACGGGGCTGTGGATATAAAAGATCCAAAGACTGATAATTCATTTAAAGTAAATGGGCAATGTTTAAAACCCTATATTAGATAAAATACGCCTTATTATAAAGAATCATTAGAGCTGAGCCATTCTGAGTAAAAAATTTGGATAAGTCGGGCTGACGACGTTAAACCAAGCGCTTTATGGGATGCAACCCATATATTTTATATATTTGATTTGATTTAAGTTGGTTGTTGCAAAATTAGACCATCATTTTTTTTATAACAATTATTTAACACCTATTGAAGATTTAAATATGATTGGAACCTTTCAAAATTTGACGTGAGGTGAAATAGTATTATTTAGGGTACTGGTGCCTAGGTGCCAAAATTGGCGCCTGAGTTCCAAACTCTTGTGATACTAGAGCCTAGGCGCCACAATTGCACCTAAACGTCACAGTTACTAGATGTGAGAAAAAACCACAAAATTGCAGTTTTAACCATTTTTTTCTTATAAAATGGCCAATCTTCATCCCCAATGAGCATCCCATCTATTTATTGACCAGAAGAATCGAAATTTAGTGAGATATTAAGATTTGCTAGATTCCAAGGAGAATAGAATCAATAGTTTGGAGAGAAATGATAAGTTTGTGCACAATGATTTATAAACTTATTTCAATATATATTTACCAATAATTTTAAAGAGGATGATCAACTGATTTTAGAAGATTGAAGAGGATTTGCTACTTATTAACAATAGGATGCATGAGATGTTCCATCAATATAAGCATTTGGAATGGCAAATGAAGCATCAATCTGATCATATGGCTGCCTTTGAAGATTATCAGGTAACTATGTATGCCAAGAACAACTGTATTCATGAGAAAACAGCCTTGGAATTTACTTGTGTTCCTTTCTTTCACTCCTTTGTTCGTAGCAATCTGCCATGTGATGGGGAGAATGAGGGTTCAGAAAATAATCTGTGAAGTGATGAAATGACTAAGAGTGTTATCTAATTGTATTATTGTGTGAGTTATCTATTAGTAATTTGATCAATATGATAAATGTGTGCTTGTTAAATCTTGTTAGTGAGTTAATCTTGTATTGATGTGTAATGTTTGTATTTTCTATGTTTGTTGAACCAAATATTGAATATCTGGAATGAAATTGAAGTGATTTGTCTAACTCTCATGTTAGAATGTTGGAATCTGATGTAGATTTGAACATTCTTTTTTGTTGATAGAATTAGAAAGAATGAATGAGTTTGATGTGAAATTTTAGGTCAACATGTGTTAAACTTGCTTAGTGTAATTTATAAATGAAAAGTTGGAAAATTTTCAAAATTTTGCAAGTCTAGCGTTTAGGCGCCAATAAACCGACCGAACTCGAGATTTAAACCGCCCATAGACATTTTTGATGCCTAGGCTCCTTCTTCTTCCTCTATTTTGCGAAAACCAGTAATAGGGTTCCATTTAAATCTTGATTTTTGAACTTTCATGGCTTGAAAACACTGGATTTCATCATCTTAAGGTTAGATCTATACTTTAGCTTTGTAATTTTGTAAATCTACCATGGATTTTTCTAGCTTTAGAAGAGAACCGAAATTTTCTTAAATATTTAATTTCTAAGAGAAAAATCCATGGATTTAAGTTATATTTAGCATGAAAATGCCTGGAAGAAGTCTATAATCTAAATTTTAGAATTTAAATAGAATTTTTCTTCATTTTTAGGATGGCTCCTAAGCCTAAGAAGGAGAGAAGATTCTGATAGATCTAAATTTTTTAGTATTAACACACAATTGTGTTACAATGAGTTTGCTTCCACCAGAAAATTTTTTACTGCAAAAAGTTTTATCATCCCGGTCGAGCTATTGAGAATGTTATTGTCACGTGAAATTGGATAAAGTTTTGTTAGTTTAGGATAGTCCCTAAACTGAAACCAAAACTAAATTAAAAGTCATTGCAAGATAAAACTCATCGCCACAACATTCCAAAATATAAAACAAAACAAAATTTAATCACAAACAGAATAACAAAACTACAATTGCAACTAAATTAAAACATTTCGTTGAATGATCGGGAATACCTCGGATGATGTAACCCACGTGTTGCTAACGAGAATTTCCATGGTCTAAATGAAAGTGTGGAACTCATTCAGATGAGTTTAGCAAATTCATCTGGACTAAGTGAATTCAATGAAAATAACGGTGCCGGGATGACAGAACCGAGGGATCTTAATCGGTTCTGTTTAAACAAACTTTAAGATTTGTTTTAATTAAAATATTAAAACACTTGGATTTTAAGATTTTTTTTTTAAACCAAAACACTTCTCTCATCTCCCGATTTATGACTTCTAAAACTAAACCTCTACAACAAGGAGCTTGGAGCACAGTAGGCAACACGGCCATCGTCATCAGCTAAACTCGGATCTACTTCAGCAAAACCATTCTTAGAATTAAATAACCAATCCATAGGATTTCGAGGTATTTTTCCTAGCGCAACATAAATCCTCAACTCTTTGTTAGGCATTTTCATAATCATGTTATGCAAATTAAGCCCTAACCTATTTTAGGACTCTGAGGTAGTCTTTTGCTACGACATAAACCCTCACATTTTCAAGGCTATTTGTATGATCATATTATACAAATATAAGTCCTAATTAATTAAAATTGGCAGGATTGCAACATTAAATAAACTCCCAAATCTAAGCCAAACAATAGGATAGTTTGGGAAGTTGTCAAGATTCTTCTTGTATCCTCAGCTTCTCCTACTTTTCTTCCTTTGGACTCTTGAAATAAACTTTTCCAAATTTGATCCATTCCCTATTGAAATCTCCAAAATCCAATCCTTTGAAAACCTTAAACTTTGAAATTCTTGAAAGCAAAACCACTGATCATTATCGAGAGTTTTTTAAAATGATTCCAATCATTTAAGATGTAATTAACTATAGCGGCTTGCCCTTATAGGGAAATTTAAGAACCCAGGTAAGATAAACCTTGCTTAATTCATTTAAATTAAGCAGGGGAACTTGTCGGCTTATAAAATTGGTTCGCAGACCAAACGGATGTCACAAATCTTCTAGTTTATTTAATTGAGCACCATCGTCAAGCAGTGTGTCTATTCTTCGGGTTTGATACACGGTTTGTAATGCGGTGCTCGTTTATATAAACTATTTGGGATATGAGATCGGTTTGATTTTTCATATCTTAAAATTTTCAAACTTAAAATTATATTCAAAAATCAAATACTACTTTTCAAATTATATATTTAAATTAAATTTAAAATTCGCCGACAATTTCTGTAGGCGACCCCTTTTTTAAAATCCAACACATAACCTAAAAATATGTCGACGCCCTCAAACTAACAAAGTTGTCAGAATCAAATTTCATCTTATCTCGAGCGTGCTTTGACTTTGGAGCCATCTCTATAAATTCACGAAAAATTCACCATAAATTCTAAAATCAAACTAAACTTGTTAAATTATCTTCCAAAAGATATTTTCACTAAATCCAAGCAATTTATCAAGCTTTTCATCAAATTTTCACCATGAATAGTGATTTTTAGATTTTCCAAAATGCATAGTGAAAATAAAAAATTTTTACTTAGGAGTAGTGATCTTACCTCAAGGAATCCAAATCTAACAATTTTTGTTGAGATTGGCTCTTAAATAGTCCACAATATGTAACCCTAGGCTCCTCTTTCGCGGTAAAACATAGGTTGAAGACGACGAGGCAGTTGAAAATGGAAATTTTCAGGTTTTTAACTCACGGGAAACAAATTTCGTAAACTGGTGCTTAAGCACGAACATTCGGCGCTTGGCCGCGAAATCTGGCGCGTAAGCGCTGGCAATCTGGCGCTTAGCCGCCAGTACCTAAATTTTTATAATTAAGGTATATGCACTAAATCACTTTATTAATTACCCTTAATTAGTCCACAATAATTAATTCTCCCACATAATTCTTCTAATACTCCAAATCAAAGTTAAATAATCATTGATTCCACACAAATTCACAAAAACATAAACTTATATTCAAATAAACACGACATTTAATACAACACTAGAATTTCTATCCAAATGTAAAGGATAAAATTCTCAAAATACATGAATCTATAATATTAAACTGATAAGTATACATCTCTAAGATGTACCCATCACATCATCAGGCAAATATAAAACACTAAACACATCAAACATGAACTCACAAGAACACTAACATAACACATTAATACACTAAACAGATACAAAGAAAACACATTTAATTCCACTCTCCATTAGGCGGAATATAACCAGGACCACTATTATTCTCATTTGACCCTTCAGGAATGTAGATTTGATAGAACGGGTGATCATTGTTCATTCTTATATCATCTTCTTCAATCCATTTATTTTTCACAAACATCGCCTTATCTATTTCTTCCACATACCTCAAATGATTGAATTACATCTTGTGTTTCCATCCCATGTGATCTAGATGTAAGGTAATATCATTGATTTTTGCTTCCATTGAAGTCACTCGGGCTTCAATTTTTGCAATCATCTCTACTATACCTTGAATGCTAACAGCCAGATATCCACTAAATAACTCTTTAGCACTATCACTAATGAACTTACTTTTATCGGAATCTTGCTTCTTCTTCATCTCGTTCTCCCAGGAAGACATGGTTGTCTTCAAAATTTTCTTCTTAGACTTCAGAAATGAAATTTGGACTTAGGGTAAGTGTTTCTATCAAGTCTAGTCCTTTTTATAGACTTGGGAGATGCTAGAATATTCCCCTAGACGTTCACAATCTTCTAAATAACTCCCATAACTCTTCCCACACGATCTAGGCTTCAAATACACATTTTTTCACGTTTTTTATAACTGTGGCGCCTAAGCGCCAACTAATCGGCGCTTAGCCGCCAGTGCACATTTTAGGACAGGTCCGCTAAGTATCCAAATTTTCATTCTGACTTCACTAAATCACCAATTAAGTTTGAATAAACTCTACTTAAGTTTAAAAACTCCAAATTACTACCATAAAAGCAAACCAAACAAAGAAAACAAAACACACAAAACAAACATAAAGCAAAGCACACCGATAAATATGGGTTGCCTCTCACAAAGCGCTTGTTTTAACATCTTCAGCCTGACATACCCAGAACTCATTCTGAGTTACCCAACATTAAATTCTCATCAGATTTAGATATGTTGACTGAAAAATATGGTTTAAGTCTATGTTTGTTAACTTTAAATATTTTTCCAGTCTTAGGATCTTGAATATCTACAGCTCATTAAGAATAAACTTTTATCGCAATGATTGGACCCATCCACCTGGACTTAAGTTTTCCAGAAAATATTCTCAATCTAGCATTATACAACAAAACTTGTTGTCCTTGTTCAAGATTTTTAGTAAGAATCTTCCGATCATGCCATAATTTCATCTTTTCCTTATAAATCATAGCATTTTCATAAGAATCATTCATTATTTCTTCAATCTCATTCAATTGCAATAATCTCTTTTCAGCAGCATCTTTCAAATTATAATTGAACTCTTTAATAGCTCAATAAGCTTTATGCTCAAGTTCAAAAGGTAAATGACAAGTTTTTTCAAAAATCAGCCTATATGGGGATATTCCTATAGTTGTTCTGTAAGCAGTCCTATAGGCCCACAAAGCATATTCCAATTTAATTGACCAATCCTTTATATTTGGATTAACAGCTTTTTCCAATATTCTTTTAATTTCATGATTGGATAATTCAACTAAACCACTTGTCTGCGGATGATAAGTAGTAGCAATGCGATGATTAATATGATATTTCTTTGCTAACTTCCCAATAATTGCATTTCTAAAATGACTTCCCCCATCAGTTATGATTACTCTTGGTATTCCAAATCTGCAAAATATATTCTTTTCTAAAAACTTTGCAACACTTTGAGCATCACATCGAGGTAAAGCAATAGCTTCAATCCATTTGGAAACATAATCTACTAATATCAAAATATACACATTTCTGAACATGGAGTAAATGGTCCCATAAATCTAATCCCCAAACATCAAATATTTCAACTTCCAACATATAATTGAGGGGCATCTCATTTCTTCTAGAAATATTTCCTACACGCTGACATCTATCACAATTTCTAATATAATCATTCACATCCTTAAAAATTGTAGGCCAATAAAATCCTGATTGTAATATTTTATATGCAGTTTTATCACTTCCAAAATGTCCCCCATAATCAGAATCATGACATTTTTAAATAATTTCATAAGTATCTTCCAAAGGTACACATCTTTAAATTATAAGATTCTTTCCTTGTTTATATAAAAATGGGTCATCCCAAAAATAAGTCTTAGCATCAGACAGAAATTTCTTCTTTTCATGATATGTCAAACCATAGGGTATAATATTACTAACAATAAAGTTTACTATGTTTGCATACCACAGAACATTCTTCCTTTAATAGTGAACAATTTTTCATCAGGAAAATGTTCATTAATTCTGATAGATCTAAATTTGTTAGTATTAACACATAATTGTGTTACAATGAGTTTGCTTCCACCAGAAAATTTTTTACTGCAAAAAGTTTTATCATCTCGGTGGAGCTATTGAGAATGTTATTGTCACGTGAAATTGGATAAAGTTTTGTTAGTTTACTGCAGTTGCTATTATCCCTGTAGTTCGCGAATTTTATGCAAATATTACTGCAGCAACTGACGATGAATTGTTTGTTCGAACTAAAAAAGTTGAGTTTACTTCGGAGCAGATTAATATGCTATATCGTTTGCCTCCTATTACTGAATATTTTTATTCAGAATTTACTCCATCTGAGGCTGAGCTTGATAGTATTATACATTATTTGACTGATGGATTTGGAGCTTGTAAGGTCAGAAATGCTAAGAAGGTAAATTTTTCCTCTGCCTCACTCAATGCTATTTCTAAAGCTTGGCACTAATTTATTTCTACTCGTCTCCTTCTCTCGGACCATATAGGTGAAGATACAAAAGAATGAGCTATCCTGAATTATTGCATTCAAGAGATGAAGTTGATTGGCGTTGGGTCGATAATTTGTGATGCTATTAGTTCTTCCAAAAGAATGAGCTATCCTAAATTATTACATTCAAGAGATGAAGTCGATTGACGTTGGGTCGATAATTTGTGATGCTATTAGTTCTTCTGCGAGAGATAGTAGTATTTATGGGCTAGGCTTTGCATCTCTCATTTTCTCATTATGGAAGCATTCTAGTGTGAAGTGTGATTATTATGAAGAGTAGTTGAAGATTTTGAAATCTATTGGGAAGGCTAATGTAGATGTTTATGAATGACCTAGAGGTAGAGTTCCTAGTGCACCTTCTACTTTAGTACCTTCCACTTCTAGACCATCTACATCCACTGCTACCGAGCCTCCATCTGGATTTTGGGATGTTTGAGTGAGAGATATCTGGAGCATCAAAGTGAAATTTTTCTGATGCAGTGTCGTAAGGAGGATTTAGATAAGAAATTTGATCATATTATAGACTATGTTCATAGGAAATGTGATTATGATGCTGAATATGATGAGGCATTGGTAAAGTTTCTAAAGGGAGATCAGACTGTGAATTTCCCTAAATGCCCTAAATTTTCACCGTATTCAAATCTAAAAGCAATGGATGAAGATATTCAATTTGATGATGATGAGGAGGAGGAGATTGAAGCAGATGATTAAAATACTTTTTTTATGTTGTATTTATCCTTTATGTTTTCATTTCTTGTGACCTTTATTTTCTATGTTTAGACTTTAATGACAATGTAGGATTGTTTGAGGATTTCTGTTATTTATCACTGTGATTGATTGCTCTAGTGCTTATTTAGTATTGTATCAGTGCTAGAAAAAAGTGTTAGCTTTTAGTTGCTATTTGTTACTCTTCTATACTATTTTTTATGCCTACATTTATTCTCTTAGTTTAAAATACCTTTATTTTCTTTCCTTCTTCATGCTTTTTATAAACTTTATATTACAAAGTAATTTAAAAATTATGTTTGGAGGGAGTGAAAAACAATTTTCAAAAACTAAAATTTTAATTGTTCTCAAGTGTGCTATAAATAAATTTAATTTTGATTGAAAAAATAATTATGTGAATGAAGTTATATTAGGAAAGTAAAATTTTGGATATAGAAATGAGTAAGAAAATTTAGTTGAAATTTATAGTAAGGATGAAAATTTTAAAGTTAAAAAATTTCTCAGTGAAGAAATGATAATATTTTGTGATTATCTTTAGTAAGAAAACCTATATTATTGGAATAATAGAAGGATTAGACTTTTATTTTTAATACTTAAATTTTTTTATAGAAAATAATTTTCAAAACTTTTATATTTCTAAGTTAAAGATATATATATCTATCTTATGCGTTAAAAAAAGAAGGGTGAAATTCAAAATTATTAAATGTCTATCCAGACATAGTAATCCTTGCTTTTAAAAAAAAGAAAGAAAAGAAAAGAAAAGAAAAGAAATGTGAAAAATAGTATGTGAAAAAGGAAGGATAATCTTGAGGATTTAAGGGCCTAATCAAAAATTGGCTCCACACCTGATTTTTCTAGAGTATAAAACTTGAGAAAATCTTGAAACTTCTAAATATAATATAGTTAGATTTATTATTTTTAGTAAAGGTTTTTAAGTAAAGAAAATAAAATATATAAACCCTATATTTTGAAAAATCTACCAATATTTCTGAATAAGATAGAAACTCATATTTTTGATTTACCTTTACTTAAGAGATTTCTAAACTTTAAATTGGTCTCATTTACTAAAACTTTTTCTAAGTTAGATAACTATATTTCTAGAACAAAATTTGGAAACTCCTAAAGAAACACATTCACATAATTTGTTTATTTTAATGTTTAGTGTCACTTGAGGACAAGTAAAGTTTAAGTTTGGGGGAATTGATCTACTTTAAGGTTAACCATTTAGGTGGATAAATTATTCATATATTTTTAAGGATACTATGCTTTCATGAAAGGTATTTTAATTTTTTAGTTGCAAGTAGAAGAAGAAGAAGAGTTTTAGGATGAATGGAAACTAAATAACAAAAAAAACGAGCAAAAATTTTGCTTAATGAAGAAAATTTAACAAACTAGGTCTGGCGCCTAGGCGCTAGAGACGGTTAAGGAACTTAATTTTAAATTTCTGGCAGTTCCATGGTGTTCTAGAAAGGCCCAAATGGTAATGCACGCCTCTAATGAGTTATACACTGAATATAAACACATTTGAATGAAGATATGTGTCCTTTAAAACAAAAAGCGCTAAATAACGCCAGAACTGGCGCTTAGGCGCTACAGTTATTTTCTAGAAGATTTGTTGAATGTGAATGAATTTTGAAGAGATGTCTGAAGCAACCCCTGGTCATTTTCGAAGCTTTATAAATAGAGATTAATTTCACAGTAAAAGAGAGTCGTTTTGGGATTCATTCTCAATTAGTCTTTAGTTTCTTTCACTTAAAGTTTAAGGTGTGTAAGTTTTTAGCTAGCATTGGTGATTTCTTGAGGTTTAGAGTTTTGTAAAGAGTGTGTGGGAGCCAAAAAGTTAGAGAACTTCGAATGATTGCTTTGATGAACATTCCAGATAAGTATTTGTAACTTAACTCTTAAGCGGTGTACTTTGGATTTGAGTATTATGAAAATGTTTTGTTGTGTTAATCCAATGCTTTCTGAGTATTTTCCTTTTTTCTCATTATAATTATGATGTAATTAAGTTAAGAGGCTTGGATTTTTGTTTAAAAACTTTTTCTTTTCCTAAAAATTGTGATAATAATTTACCTAAACTTCTTTTATTTTACAATTTGGCCATTTGTATTGTTAAAACATGTGGAGAATCTTATAGACCTAACCTTGGGTGAAGATTTCTTAACTTGTAAGTATCACATTCCACTTTGGAAGATCAGAAGTAATCATCTAAATGGGAGTAAAAATAGATAGGGAGTAATATTTGATGGGCGTAGAATTAATATTTTTAGAGTGACAGGCTAAATTCTATCAATTTGGTTTAAAGTGAGAAAAAATGGTCACTGGTAGGTCCTATAGAGAGGGCACAGTGGGTAATCTAGAAGTAAGAGACTAGAACATATCCAACAATACTAATAACTCTCCTGCACTAACCTTTAGACTAGCCAATGTTCTTTATACCTTGACCATAGCTTAAAGAATATATATGCTCATTGATGCAACAAAAATATATATGGTTTATGTTATCTAATTTTACTTATTTTTGGTAATATTGCACTTTAAAGAAAGGTGTTTTTCATGATTTGTTGTGGTTATGATGATTTTAGGTGATTGGAGCGAAAAGAATCAAAAAAGGAACGAATTCGGAGCGAAAATGAGCAAAATGGTGGAAAAGGTATTCTCGCGCCTGTGGCGCCAGAATGGGCTCTGCCGGCGCCCAAATCTAGAGAGTTAATTGCAAGATAGAGCACCGCCGGCGCCCTATCTGGCGCCGCCGGCGCCCAAAGTTGGTAGAATTCAAATTTTAAGAGTTTTAGAGAAATTTTGAAGGGATTCCTATAGAAACTCTTGGGATTTCATCCCTAACTCTTAAATAACTGAATTTGGACAAGGGAAAAGGGAAGAAGAAGAGTTTTAGAGAGTTTTAGAGTGTGCTTTCTTGCTTTCCATTACTTTCTCTTAGTTTTAGTGTTAGGATTTAGTGTAGAAGAGAGGGATTTTTCTCTAAGGAGTGAAGGAGAAGGAGTAATGTGAGAGATTGCTTCTTCCTTTCCATTCTAAAGAGAAAATCAAGTGTTGTAAAGAAGAGAAGAGATTCAAAGGAACTTCAAGGAGTTTGCATTGGGGAAGAGAAAGAGATAAGTTGTATTTCCTTTTGTGGTTTGTATGAATTTTCTTTTATATATAAAATCCATGTTTTATTGTATCTTCTCCATTAATTCTGAGTAGTCTTCTTTGTCTTTCTTCTTGCTTAGAGATGTGATGATGGTTTGAAGTGGATTTGATGTGTTTTTAATGTGAAGAAGAAATTGTGATGGTTTTTCATTTAGAACTTAATTTACATTCGTTCTGGCTAATTGAAATGTTAAAATTGTTGAACATTAAGTTTGAAAGGATTTAATGTCTTACAAAAATAATGAAAGATCCATTCAATTTCCATAGATAAATTACATAGTTCATGTCAATTGCGTGAAAATAAATAGGGAAATGTGTTCTGAAGGACTTCAATGTGGAGATTTCAGGGTAACAGGATGAAATCCCCAGATTGGTTCTAAGATTAGTAACTAATATCAAAGGTTAGCCTTCGGGAGAAGAGGGAGTGGGAGCTTCGAAGTGAGAGCCGATATCCTCCCAGCCTAGCCCTAGAATTAGTAACTAAACTTAGAATGTGTCAATATTTTTTTCTTATTTAGACGAGGGGGTACTCTTCTAAAGGTAAAGAATTATCTTTGCTCCTATTTGGCACAATAAATTAGATAATCAATCCATATCAATCCACACATCATATTCTCATTGCAAGAAGAAAGATAATTTTCTCATATATCAAAAACCTTTCAAATATTTAGTTTAGTGTGTCTATTAGTTAATTATGTTTTCAAAATCATTAGAAGTAATTGTAGTTTAGTTGGTTGTTACTATTTTCTAAAAAGTAGTAGTAGTGTTAGAAGAAAGTTCTAGTGCTTTATTCTAACTTGTTAAAACTTTTACTTTGCTTCAACTTAAAACCTCCCTGAGGGATCGATAACCAAGACTCCACTAGAGCCATGTATTACTTGATACGATACGTATACTTGTGTTGAATGCTTGGACTTTACAAAATCATTATAAATATATAAATTTAAAGTTAATAAAATCTTACATTTAAAAATATAGAAGTAAAGTCTGGTTGCATCAAGTTTCTGACATTGTTGCTGGGGAATTATATCTCCTAGTAGTGGTGCCGAATTCGTGAATTCAACCCAAGCCCCATCAAGTTTTTCACGCCATTGCCGAGGAGGTAACGAAATCAAAGTGAAAAAAAAGTGTTTGTGTGATTTTATATTCTTAGTAGTGGATCTATAGGTTTAGTGCCTTACGATTCGGAGTTAGAGCGTACTATCAAAAAAATTAGAAAACAATAAAAACAAATCAAAAATTATTGTGAAATGGTGAATATTCAAGATAATCACAGAAATTATATTGGAAATTTACCAAGACCTTTAAGAGATTATGCTAACCCAACAGCAGATGAAATTCACATAACTATTCAAAATCCTGATGTTGTTGCTAATTCATTTGAACTTAAACCTACTATTATCCAAATGGTACAAAACAATCAATTTGCTAGAACACCTAATGAGGATCCAAATTTACATCTCGCTAGTTTTTTAGAACTGTGTGCTACTTTTAAATACGATGGACTGTCTAGTGATGCTGTCAGACTTAGACTTTTTCCTTTCTCGTTAAGGGATAAAGCTAAGGCATGGTTAAATTCGTTAGCATGAATCTATTAGAACTTGGGGAGAATTGTCTCAAAAGTTTCTATCAAAATATTTCCCTCCATCAAAGACTGCTAAGTTAAGAAATGATATTACATCTTTTAGTCAGTTTGAAGGAGAGTCAATATATGAAGCTTGGGAGAGATTTAAAGATCTTCTTAGGAAGTGCCCACATCATGCTTTACCAGATTGGTTAATAATTCAAACATTTTATAATGGATTAGTGGGATCACTAAGATCTTTATAGATGCTGTTACTGGTGGATTATTAATGTCAAAACCTTTTGATGAAGCATACTCATTAATTGAAGAAATTGCTACTAATAATTTTCAATGGCCCTCTGATGGGTAAATCCTAAGAGAGTAGCTAGTGTTCATGATTCAGATATGATGACTATGGTAGTTTCTCAAATTGCGGCTCTTTCTAAAAAAATAGATCAATATGGAATGAATTATTCTCAAGCACCCCCAGTGTTAGAGGAAAATTCATTTGGACAGATAACAGAATCTCAAACACCTTATGAGACTTTAAATGCTATTAATAGACCTAACAATCCTTATTCGAATTATTATAATCCTGGTTGGAAGAATCACCCAAACGTCAATTGGAATAATAACAATGCTAATGTTAACCTGCATTGGGCTAACAATTCTATGAATCCAATTGGAAATTCAAACAATCAAGGAAATCTTAATTTAAGACCATCTTATCGCCCTGGATTCAATAGTAACCCACAATTTAAGGATAAGAAGTTGTCTACTGAAGAAATGATTCTGAATATGGGAAATCAATTAAAAGCTCAAGGTGTCGCTATAAAAAATATTAAAAATTAATTAGGACATATTTTCACTGCACTTAATAATAGACCTTATAGAACACTTCTAAGCAATGTGGAGATCAATCCAAAAGATCAAAACAAGGAACAACTTAAGGTTATTCAATTAAAGAGTGGAAAAGAATTGGAAACTAGAGTGCAAAAAGACGTTGAAGTAGAAAAGGAGAAGGTGGAAATTGAAAAAGGTTCAAACAAGATTTATCTAGACTTGGATTATCCTCTTGAACCAATGAAGATAACTGTTGAAAAACCACCACCTCCATTTCCTTAAAGATTAAAGAAACAGAACAGGGATAATAAATTTGGAAATTTTTTGGAGATCCTTAAGAAATTAACGATAAATATTCCTTTTGTTGAAGCATTAGAACAGATGTCTGACTATGCTAAGTTTATGAAGGAAATTCTGAGAAAGAAAAGAAAGTTTACAGATCATGAAACTGTTGCACTTAGCGGAGAGTGTAGTGCAATATGTCAGAAGAAGTTTCCTGAAAAACTTACAGATCCTGGTAGTTTCACTATTCCGTGTGATATAGGTAAAATTTTTTTCGAAAAGGCTTTATGTGATCTGGGAGCGAGTATTAATCTGATGCCTTTATGAACTTTCAAAAGGTTGGGAATAGGAGAAATCTATCCTACATCTATGACTCTTCAGTTGGCTGATCATTCCATTACTTATCCTAAAGAAGTGGTGGAAGATGTGTTAGTAAAAGTGGATAAATTTATCTTTCCTGTGAACTTTATTGTACTGGATATGGAGGAAGAAAAAGAAATTCCAATCATTTTGAGAAGACCATTCCTTGCAACTAGAAGAGCAGTAATTGATGTTCAAAAAGGAGAATTAACTATGAGAGTTAATGATCAAGATGTGACTTTTAATATTTTAAAATCTATGAAGTATCCCTCAATGGAAAAAGATAATGAATGATTTAGGATGGAGGTCTGTGATTATCTGAGAAATAAGAATATATTTGAAAAAGAAGAAGAATATAAAAATATGTTTGAAGAAGAAAGTGAAGATGAAGAAAATTCAAATAATGAAAAGAATGAAGAATTAGAGTATGTTCAGCAGAGATTCGAAATATTAGACACTATGGAAGGTGGAGATAAAAGCTTAATTCCATCTATCATAAAACCTCATGAACTTGAGATGAAAATTCTCCCTAATAATTTAAAGGATATGTTTTTAGGAGAATCTTCTACCTTGCCAGTTATAGTATCTTCGGAACTAAATGAATATCAAGAACAAAAATTATTGGAAACTTTAAAAAGATACAAGAAAGCTTTTGGATGGACTTTGGCGGATGTTAAGGGAATTAGTACTTTGATTTGTATGCATGGAATTTTATTAGATGAAGAACATAAACCGAGAGTTTATCCTCAAAGGAGACTGAACCTTATAATGAAAGAAGTAGTTAAGAGATTTTAAAATAGTTGGATGCTGGAATTATTTATCCTATTTCAGATAGTACTTGGGTAAGTCCAATTCATTGTGTACCAAAAAAGGGAGGAGTGACTGTTGAAGTGAATGAAAATAATGAAATTATAACCACAAGACAAATTAATGGATGGTGAATTTGTATTGACTATAGGAAATTAAATCCCCGCACCAGAAAAGATCACTTTCTTCTTCCTTTTCTCGATCAAATGCAAGTTTGACTTGCGGGACACAAGTACTACTATTTTCTGGATGGATATACTGGTTACCATCTAATACCTATTGCTCCTAAGGATCAAGAAAAGACAACATTTACTAGCCCCTATGGAACCTTTGCTTTTAGAAGAATGCCTTTTGGACTATGTAATGCGCCTGCAACATTTCAAAGATGTATGATGTATATCTTCAGTAGTATGATAGAGAATGGAATAGAAGTTTTTATGGATGATTTCTCTGTATTTGGGACTTCATTTGAAATTTACTTAGAAAACTTAGAAAAAGTTTTAGAGCTTTGTGAGAAAACAAATCTAGTTCTGAATTGGGAGAAATTTTAATTTATGGTTGCAGGAGGAATTGTGCTTAGGCATAAAATATCTGAACATGGTATGGAGGTCGATCCTGCTAAAATTAGAGTGATTGAGAGATTACTGCCACCCACTACTGTAAGGGAGGTGAGGATTTTCTTAGGACATGCTGGATTTTACAGGCGATATATTAAAGATTTCTCTAAAATTACTAAACCTTTATGCCAACTTTTAGAAAATGATAGAAAGTTTGATTTTAATGATGATTGCTTAAGAGCTTTTGAACTATTAAAAGAAAAATTAATCACTGCACCTATAATTTTTTCACCCAACTGGGAGAAACCATTTGAACTGAAGTGTGATGCTAATGATTATGCAATCGGAGTAGCGTTGGGGCCAAGGTATGATAAAGTTTTCAAAGTCATTTACTATGCTAGTAAAACTCTTAATGAGGCTCAAATTAATTATACCACAACTGAAAGAGAATTATTAGCTATAGTATTTGCTTTTGAAAAATTTAGACCTTATTTAATTGGAACTAAAAGTATTGTGCATACAGACAATTCAGCTATCAAATATTTAATGCAAAAGAAGGATGCAAAACCTAGACTCATTAGATGGATACTTCTTCTGCAAGAATTTGATTTTATGATAGTTGATAGGAAGGGAACTGATAACCAAATAGCTGATTATTTTTCCAAAATAGAAAATGATAAATTATCTGAATTTGAAAAAGAAGTTATAGAAATTTTCCCTGATGATCAACTTTACATTATTATGGAAAGAAACTTGCCTTGGTATGCTGATATTGTGAATTATATTGTAAGTGATATTGTACCACCTGATTTAACAAGGCAACAACTCAAAAAGTTTAAATATGATGCAAAATTCTATTTTTGAGATGAGCCCTATCTATATAAACAGTCTAAGGATCTGATTATTAGGAAATGTGTGCCACAAGAAGAAACAAATTCGATTATTCAACAATGTCATGATTTTGAATTTGGAGGTCATTTTGGTGTTGATAAAACTGCTTTTAAGATTTTATAATCTGGATTTTATTTGCCTACTCTATTTAAAGATGTTTATAGATATATTAAATCATGTGATCGATGACAGAGAGTAGGTAATATATCTAGAAGAAATGAAATACCTCTAAATTATAATTTGGAAATTAAAAATTTTGATGTGTGGGGATTAGATTTTATGGGACCATTTACTCCTTCATTTGGAAATCTAAATATATTGGTCACTGTTGATTATGTCTCGAAATGGATTGAAGCTATTGCTTTACCAAGATGTGATGCTCGGAGTGTTTCAAAATTTTTAAAGAAAAGTATATTTACAAGATATGGAATGCCAAGAGTGATCATAACTGATGGTGGGTCCCATTTCAGGAATAATCAAATTAAGAGATTAATTGAGAAATATAATATTATTTTTAGAATCTCTGCTGCTTATCATCCTCAGACTAATGGTTTAACAGAAGTATCTAATCGTGAAATTAAAAGAATCTTGGAGAAAACTGTGGATACTCATAAATATAATTGGTCTGCTCGATTAGATACTACTTTATGGGCTTATAGAACTGCTTTTAAAACCCCTATAGGAATGTCTTCTTATAGACTAGTGTTTGGTAAGACTTGCCATTTACCAGTTGAATTGGAGCATAAAACATATTAGGCGATAAAAGAGTTAAATTTTAATTTAAAAAATGCTGGAGAGAAAAGATTTATGCAATTGAATGAATTGGAAGAGATTAGAAATGCATCTTATCACAATGATAGGATTTATAAAGAGAAAAAAAAGTTATGGCATGATCGGAAGATATTGAAAAAGAACTTGGAAATTGGACAAAAAGTTTTATTATACAACACAAGATTGAAGTTATTTCTTGGAAAGCTCAAGTCTAAATGGTTAGGACCTTTTATAGTTGTAAAAGTTCATTCTTTTGGAGCTGTTGATATTAAAGATCCTTATACTGGAAAGATCTTCAAGGTTAATGGGCATCGATTAAAGCCTTACTTTGACGGGTTTCAACCTGATTTCAAAGAAGTTTTATTGCTGAGTCATCTCGATTAACTAAATGGTTTGTCGAGCTGACAACGTTAAACCAAGCGCTTTATGGGAGGCAACCCATATGTATCTTTGTGGTGTGTTTGCTTGTTTGTTGTAGTTGTGCTTTTTAGATAGTTGTTTCCTAATCCTAATTACTCCTAAGTACTTAAAAATTTGATAAATGATGGATCAAATTGAGATATTGGAACATTTTGGATCAAAAGAAGGTCGGTGTAATTTTTTACCACTGAATCCGCCGGCGTCCTATCATTTTTACCCGACTGAACTTATCTGTTTGAGCGCCGCCGGTGCCCTATTTGGCGCCACCGGCACCCAAAATCTGCCTGACAGTTTTTAAGTTTCAAAATACGAGATTTGGTGGTTTTTGGCGGGCATTTTCGTCCTTAAAACTTCCCAAACTCCATTTTTGACTTCTAAACTTCAGAAAAACGAAAACCACCAATACTCATTCGGTTCCTATGGATTCCTATGCCATTGAAACCTCTCAATCTCGAGTTTGCAATAGAAGGAAGTTCATCAATTTTGAAGCCCGGCGTTTGTTCAACAAAGTGATGGTGAAAGTAGAATTATCAAGGAACGGTGCTTCATTAATCGAGGTATGGAAAATCCATCAACTAGAACTGAAGAAATTATTAAGGAGAGACATTGGGAAGTCTTTTTTTCACTACAGCCACCGTTGTTGTTTCCGTCGTGAAAGAATTCTATGTGAATCTTCCCAGGATCAATCAAGGGTTTGTATTCGTGCATGATAGATTCGTGCAATTCACTCCAGCAGGAATTAACTATCTCTTCATGATTGAAAATCTTCCTATTTTCCACTATTCAAATTTCAATGCCATTCGAGATAATATGAATGACGTGTATCGGTATCTGACGGATGAGAGTGAGGAATGGGAAAAAGGGGAGAATGGATACATTAGTTTCCTATCTTCATTCTTGAACCCAACATCGAAACAGTGACACTACTTCATTTCGGCAAAATTTCTTCCTACATTGAAGATAAGTAAGGTGACTAAGGAAAGCGCCATTTTGAATTTTTGCATTCAAACTGGAAGGCCGGATGACATTGGTAATCTTATTGTGAAATCAGTACTTGGATTAATTGTGCATGGATTGAAATGTGGGCTTGGACACCCGTCCACCATATTCATGTTATGTATTCAGTCACATGTGTCATATGAAAGTTGGGAAAAGGTTATTCTTCCATGGAGATCTATTGATCCAACCAATCTATACGACTACCACACAGTTGGAGATGAGGATGATATGAATCTACTTATTGATCAACCAACAGAGACTTCTCAGTCGATTCAACCCTACTTCCCTGAAAGTCCCAGAATTATATTGCAGAGGATCAAGCAATTGGAGAAAGAGGTACGAAAAATTATGAATGCGATCAACAACATTTCTGATTTGTTCGACCATCTAGATTGGAGGATTAAAGAGCAATTTGATCATACTCGTCGAATGGAAATGGGCTTGGTCAATTTGATGAAGAAGAATGCAGTCGTTACTGAAGAACCATCTGATGAATTTCCAATTCATCCATTTTATAACTTGTTTATGCATCGGCAATCGATTGGAGATATTAGAGGAGAGGAGAGTTCTAATACTGATCTGGAGTAATTTGGATGGATTCTACTATTATGTTCTGTGTTTGATTTGTTATGCTTAGTTATGTTTGGTTTGAGTAGTACTTGCTTTGCAATTTGAACTTGGATTGGGATGTGTTTACTTTTAGTGTGTGCTTAGATATTAATGTTTGCCTATCGTAGAGTACTTGTTGCACTAAAAATCTAAGAATAGTTGGTTTGAATGAACTTATTTAGTGTGTTTGATGTAACTTGGATTTTTTATATATAAGATTGTTGTGAGTTGTTTGTGTATTAAAATGTGTTAATTATTGCTTATGAGATGATGTAAAAGCCCACTAAAGTGATAAACATCATCGTGGACGTCGAAACGATCAAAATTACGAAAAAATTTTCGGACCCAGAAAATATTTTGGACTGGCGCCACCGGCGCCCAAATCCAGAGAGTTTGGCTAATTTATTTAAATAGAGCACTGTCAGCGCCCTATCGAGTGCTACCGGCAATCTATCGAGCGTCGCCGGCTCCCGAACCCAGAAATTGGCTATAAACCCTTGATTTCACGATTTTTTCCCTTGGACCTGCAAATTTTTCCATTTCCTTCATCTTCTACCTCCATTTTTACGACTTTGAAGGTCTAGGGCTTGCTAGATCTTGGATTTAAGGAGATTTCAAGGCTATTCGACACCGGTTTTGCACTTCTCTTGGTAAGAGCTTCACTTTAAGTTAAAACTTTTAGATTTTCACCATGGAAATTTCTCACATTGCTTATGGTGGAATTTTTGGAGATTTAAAGAAATCTTGAGATTTTCATGATGAAATTTGCTCTTACTTGTTTAGAATAGTGATTGGAGTAGATACATTGTGAACTTTGGATTTATTAGAATATTTTTGCAAATTTTAGAAATTCACATGGCTTCAAGAGGAAAGAGGAAATTGGATTTTGATGAGGAGAGATTCGTCAACGTCAAAGCCCAATTTCGCTATAACTCTATCCTTCACAACAAGAAGTGTATCCAGGATATAGCTTTTGATAGTCCTGGCGGAACTGTAGAACAGTTGATTGCAGAGCAAAATGAGGAAATATTTTGTTATTTCACTGCGAATAATGTTATGGGAGTTGTTCGAGAATTCTACTCGAATTTATCCTAGACTGAGACTGAGTATGTGCTTGTTAGAGGAATGATGGTTGAGTTTACTCCTCAATGCATCAATGCTTTTTATCAGACTCGGGAACCATTCGTATGTGAATACAAAAACTTTAACACTGGAAGGGAGAATATGAGAGAAGTTATTGCTTTTCTGACTGATGGGCGAGGAGAGTGGAAAGTAAGTCAAAAACAGTTGATAAATTTCCCCGCCTCCACATTGAATGTTGCTTCAAAGGTATGACATTATTTCATTTCTGCAAGGTTATTACTATCTTATTACCACATCAAAATTACTAGAGATGGAGTGATTCTAAACTACTGCATAGAGAAGATGAAAAGGATTGATATTGGATCCATTATTTACAAGAATATTCAGACGATTGCTAGAGGTGAAATGACTGGAGGATTAGGACATCCTGCTTTAGTTCATGCCCTTTGTGTTTAGTCTGGAGTTGAGTTCAGTAGTTCTGAGGAAGTGGTTATACCATTGAGACCTATCACAAAGAATATTATTCGTACTTATGAGTCTCATGTAGGAGCCAGAGCTAAGCATATGAGTACTTATATTCCTACTACGAGTTATGATGTTCCATCTACTTCTGAGCCGCCTACCTTATCTGATATCATGGAGCAGTTGGGATTACAGAGTTCTAGTGTAGATAGACTCCATAGTCCGATGGATGTATATGAGGCGAGCAGTGATGTGAATGAAGATTATCTGCAGAGGAGCGTGGAGTTTGATATTACTTATTATGATGCTCAGGTTAGATTTATGAGGAGGGAGTTTGATGTAGTATTTCCTACTTGCCCCAGTTATACACCATATAGACCTGACCCTGCTGATGACCCTGCTGATGACCCTGCTGCTGGTCCTGGTGATGGAGATTGGTAGATAGTTTATTTGTTTTATTTCTGTTATTTTTAGTCTGTTGAGTTGTATTGATGTGATGTAGTGGATATTTACTTTCGTGTGATCTGTACCCCTGATGTGTTGTATGATCCCCGATAGATATAAGTGCAACGGCTACCAAAAACTTAGTCCCGACGGATATAAGTGTGTTGATGATTTAAGATATGAAAATAATGATTTTATAATATGAGATACTACGCAAGTATACGTATCGTTTATCAAGTAATATAGGACTTTCTGATTAAGCCCCGAGATATCGAACCCACAGGGAAAAGTTGAAAATCTTTAAAGGAATTTAGAAAATTATCTTTTTACTTTCTTTAATTGTTTTTGAAATAGTATGTCTTGATTTTGAAAAGTTTTAGAAAGTTGATTTTTCTTTTGAAATTTTCTTAATAAAATGCTAAGCAATGAAAGTAAAGGTTTCAATAACTAATAACACTGGATGTAAAAATACTATTAACTAAAATATCTTTTTCTTTCCTTTCATAAAGTAGTAATAATTCTTAAAGTATTGTTGTGGAAGTATTTAAATTTTGTTGTGACAGATAGAAACAAATGTGTTCTTTACCCTTACTTGGTTCTATAAAGAACATAGGTTAATTTGAAATTTATATTATTTTGAACATAGTTTGGCAGGGAAGATACCAGTCTCTCACTCTAGAGTTCCCTCGATTCCCACCACCTGGGGGCTAACTTCTCATAACGAAACTCAAAACTTCAAACCAAATTAGAGGGTTTTAGCTTGTCACTCTAAAATCCTCTAATTTTACTCCCTTCTAAAAAAAATATCTTCTAATATTACATTCACTTATATGGACTACAGTTCTCACCCATATAATTGCATGCGATTCATACTAACTCTAATGAGATAATACCGCATTGGATCTTACATAATCTTAAGAAATTTTACAACTTAACAGGCTAAATTAAAAAGTAAACAAAGTTCTCAGAATCAATCTTCACAACTTCTTCCAACTTTTAAACACTGATACTTTCCACAACAATTCTCTTTAAATTAGTTACTTCTCCATTTTAAGAAAGAAAAAGATAAAGTAAACTACTCAGAATGCATTGCAAAAAATACAAAAATACATAGATTTGAAATTAAAAACAGTAAGAAAATAATAAACGAAAATATGTATTGATAAACTAAATAAAAGTAAACACTTATCTGAAAATCCTCTCCATAAGACTAAGGAAGTTCCTCTGAAACTTTGACTCTTCGCTAAACTACTCCTCAGAACAAGTCTCCAAACTCCGATGACTCAGAATACAGACTTCAGACTTAAAAAAAAACTAAACTAAAAGAAAGAAAAGAAGTGGGAGAAGAACTCTTAACTTCGACCCTTTTCTCCTTTCTACTCTCTACTCCTACACTAAAAAAAAACTTAAAATGTAGTGGAAGAATCTCATAAATTCCTCTCTTCCAAATACAGTGAAGAGCCTCTTCAGTTCTTCACTTCTTCACTTCTAAGACTCTCTTTAAATAGTGAACCAAAAGGTGTCTTGGTGTCTCTTCAAAACGTGTCCAGATTCGATGTATCTACCAAGGAACGCACCCCTTCATTCAAATTTGCCGCCCAAAGGAAGTTATGGACGTTACCACCAAGAGTTGCATCCATTCCCTTTTGAATTTGGTGCCAAATCTAATTAAAGTTCGATTTATAACTGTGGCGGCTAAGCGCCGGCCCAGCGGCGCTTAGCCTCCAGTGCCAAAATTTATATTTTTCATTTTTTTGCTCCAATTTTGATCCTTTCATCACGACCATCTATTTCATCATACCTATAAGAAAAACAAAAAATACCTTCCATTAAAGTGCAATATCATTAAAAATAGGTATAAAAATGTGCATAAAAATACTATATATTTTAAATGTATCAAAATCCCCCAAACTTATAATGTTACTCGTCCTTAAGTGACAGTTAATATCATAAAACATTTTAGCATGCAAATTATGTAATGAGTTTCTTAGCAAGATAACAAAATTTTGTTCTAGAAATGGAATAGTCCAATTTAGAAAAAATTTCAGTAATTAAAACCAACTTAAAATTTAGAAAGTTCTCAAGTAAAAGAAAATGATAAATATAAGTCTCTATCTATTTCATAAATATTTGTAGATTTTTCAAAATATAGGATTCAAACATTTATTTTTCTCACTTAATAATCTTTATTTGAAAAATAATTTTACTTACTATATTACAACTTTAAGCTTTAGATTTTCTCTGATCTTATATCTTAAACTTTAGGTATGAAACCAATTTTTGATTAGGCCCTTAAATCCTTAAGCTTCTCCTGCCTTTTCATATACTGTTTTTCACTTTTTCTCTTCTCTTTTTTTTTATAAGGTAAGGATTACTATATCTGGATAGGCCTTTAATGAATTTGAATTCCACCCTTACATTTAAAATAAAGGTCAGATATACACCTTTTAGTTAAAAATCATAATAATAATATTTGAAAATTACTCTTCAATAAAATAAATTTAAGCTCTAAAGAATAAAATTCAAATCTTCTATTTATCCAAAAATACAAAACATCTTACTAAAGATAGATTAACTTTATTTAACATCTCTTCATTAAGAAAATTTTAACTTTAAGTTTTTCATGATTATTATAAATTTTAACTAAATTCTTTTATTCATTTCTATATTCAAAATTTTATTCCCCTAATATAACTTCATGTACATAATAGTTCTCAATCAAAAATAAAATTTATTTTAAGTATTCTTGAGAATCAAATAATATTTTAGGTTTTTGAAAATCTTTGTTTTTAAACCCCCCCCAACTTTAAATTTTTAATTAAGATAAAGCAGTTAAGCATAAGAAATGATACGAGGGTGAAAAATAAAAAATCGACATAACATGCTTGCAGGAATTTTTAATATCCTAATATGCAAGTATAATAATTTAAATAACAGGAGTAACATGAAATCAAATTTAGTTTTTCAAAACATTTTTCTTTTTTTTATAATAAGAAAAGTAAAAATTTCAGAAGACTTCTACAGTAGTAGAGGTTTTCAAAGCAAATACACACTAACTAAAATAAAACACTGATACAGATAACAGATAATAGTGGAATTTGAAGAATTTTAAACATGTAGTTTTCCTAAGTAGAAGTTCCTTATAGTGGTTTATAATCTCCTAACAGTTTTTGAATTAAATTACACACTATTAAAAACTCTGACATAACATCCACATAAAAAACATTTACAATTACACACTACCACACATCAACAAATAAATCCATAATAAAACAACAACAATACCTGAATATACATAACAGATAAATAGTACAACTACAATCTGCATACTATCAAGGTTTACATCACAATACAATCATCAAACAAAATACTAGATGAAGCATACAAAAACACAACACAACAACACAATAACTAAAACAAACACATATACAACTACTCTTCATCCTCATCATCATCATCATCATCTTGCTCGTTCCAATCTCTTGATGGCACAAAAGGTATATAGAATAGCTGTGGTGGCATCTCAGCACTCTGATCTCCTCTAATCAGTCTATCTAAGTATTGATGATAATTCTCCTCATATTTATCATGTTTTACAATATATCTCTCAACATTATCCAGCTTACCATCCATATCTCACATGCTCTTGAGTAAGACACACTTTTTTCAAAATCTTTCTTAATAAACCAGTCTGTGAATCAGTAGATGACGAAGCATGTGAAGTAGAAGCACGAGAAGTAGAAGTAGCAGAAGCAGAAGCAGTAGAAGCCCTACCAAATCCTCCTCTCCAACCAAACTCTGAATGTATAGTGTAAGCACCAACATTTACACTAGTAATTGGTCTCAATGGCTGAAGTACCTCTTCCCAGGTTTCAAATTTCACTCCAGATCTTTCACAAAGTGAATGAATAAAGGAAGGAAATCCCATACCTGCAGTCATGGTTGATCTAGCACAGTTCAAAACATAATCATAAATTATGCTTCCAATATCAATCTGCTTCCCATGCTGAATACAATGGTTCAACACCGCTCTTTCTCTCGCCACTTCACTTGTGTGACATGAAGGTAACAACTTAGATGAGATAAATAATTTAATGCCTTATAAATGGCATTCAATTTGGAAGCAGGAAAGTTCACTCTTCTATCATTTGTAATTTTTCATAATCCTCTTCCATCAGTCAGAAATTCCATAATCTCATCTAATTCTCCTTCCGAAGGATGATAGTTAGAATAAAAACAAAACATATCAGAAGGTAGTCCATAAAAGGTATTGATTGCACCTGAAGAAAAATTTACTTCCTGCTTCCTAACCATCACTTGATTTTCCTCTGCAGCAGGCAAATTTGCATAAAATTCTCTTACCACATAAACAACAGCAACAGCAGAGAAGCAACAGTAATTCTGTCAGTTTCTTCTTGCAATCATATCTTCAATCACCTCACCTTGCTTACTAAACACTCGCTCAAGAATCAACTTACGTGATTGCAACGTATCAACATAGCATTCCTCAGCCCTCTGTTAACCTCATTTTTGATGAGGTCTTTTGCTTCTCTCTTTAGTACTTAGGATCTAGCCTTAGGCTTTTCCTTTGACTAATCTAAGAGGACTAGAAATGGAACCCACCATTTAGAAATTCAAACTACTTCTTAACTCCCTGCAAACCCCACAAGCTTGATTGTAGACCCCTAATCATCTAGAGGGTCGAAATCAAATGTGGAGGTTTAAAGGATGACTTCCCATAGGACTTTTCGGCCTTAGGAATACCCCTGGCGGCCTCGCTCTAGTGAGGTTCGACTTGCACATACACTACACTATCACACACATTCCAAGTCCTAAAACTACACTCTCACTCAACTTGTCTTCCTGACTCATGTAGGTAATTCATATGGATGGTCCTTAACCCCTAAGCCCCTAGCTAAGAGGGTTAGGAACAACATAGTGAATGCCCCAAATGAGTCCTCTCATGACTCATATGGGCTTAATATGGTTTCATGGCTCAACCAAAATGATTCCATTTCACTCACATTTGATCAATCTTCTTTTTTTCAAAATTTCAATTTTTGACCCCTGGGGCCCCGGACGCACCAAACCTACCAAATGTCCTTGAAATGACCCAAAATTTGCAAAGTTGCCTAAATTACCCAAGGTCCCTCAAAATCAATCCTAAACACTTCCCACCATTCAAATTGATCATCTTTGGCCAAAAATACCAAAATTTCCAAAAATACCCCTAAACCCCCCCCCCCAAATTACCAAAATACCCTTTTACCCCAAAAATCCAAAAATTCAGAAAATTCCCAAAAAATTTAAACAAATCCTAAATATTTCCAATTTCATTTTGTTCAACTACACCATGTGCCAATGTTGCCAATTTACCCCACTTTTATAAAAACCCCCAATTTGACTCATTTTTAACCGAAGTGAACCCAATGTCAAACCAAACCACCCCAATTGACCTCAATTCTGGTCCAATTAAATTTTAAACTTCAATTCAATATCCCCAACATCAATTTAGACCAAATCCAAGTCCAATTTGATTGCCATTTGAGCCCAATTACAATTTGAAGCCTAAGGCCCAATTTTGGCCCATGACCTAAACCTAGCTCAAACCAATCCAATTCAACTCCAATTGGCCCCAAATCTTTTCTAAGGCCTTCCTAACATCCCCATAAACAAAAAAATAACTTGATTTGCCCAAAATTTGAACCTAAACTCCACCCAAACCTAACCCAAAACCAAAATCCCTTAAATTGACCTAAGCCCAAACCTAACCCAAATGGGCCTAAATCCCAAAATCAAAGCCCAACCAAAGTTGAAAACTCTTTGTAACACTCCCATAAACATTTTTCAACATTAATTTTACATAAAATTCAACTTTAGCCCAACCTTAAATCAAGTTAGCCCAATTTAAACCACTTTGGCCCCTTTTACTAAAAGACCCACATTAAACCCAATTCAATTCAAAATCCCTTCAAATTTGTTCCAAATCACTCATACACATCCCTAAACTAAACCCAACATTTATTTGGCATGGTCCTTCACAAAAATTTCATCCAAAAGCCCATTTTAAAATCTAAAAGCCCACATCCATAAAGCCTTTAAAAGCCCATTCTCACCAAAATTCAAAAAGCCCAAAATCCATTCCAAAGCCCACATGAGATTTCCTCTCATCATCCCTTCAATTTAAATCATTCCCTAAGTTTCAAACTCATCATTAAATTATCCTAAAATAAGCCTCATGCCAATTTCCCCTAAATTCATCAAAAATCCCAAAATCCATTTCCATGTAAATGAGCTAAGCCATCCCTAAGCCAAATGGAGTCCCTGGAGCCATGCACAAGCCACATGAAAGCCATGAGAGCTTTGACTTATCACCACTCCCTAAATGGAAAAAGGAGGAAACCCTTTAATGATTCCCTTAGGAGTGATTAAACACTCCCATGTATCCCCTAATCTTACTTAATCCTAATTGTACTTGGATTGTGACTTGACCCCACTAATCAAGCTGACCCAAGTGACTTTCTCTTCAGCCCAAACCAGCCTTGGGGACGTGCACCTAGCCTAAACCATGACTTGACCAAATTGAATCCAAAATGGCCTCTCCCCCATACCATTTAAATCAAACCCTTTACACATGTCAAACCCCAATTGATTGCACCAACTTCCACCCCTGACCCCACTGAGTCAGATGGTGACCCATGCCTGGCTGGCCAGCCACCACAGTCGCCAGAAAACACCAGGCCGAGAGCCTTATTTGGCTTCAAAGAATTCAAACCCACTGGCTGAGATGTCCCAACCCAAATGGACACCATGGTTGTTCTTCTCCTCCCCTGAGCAGCTGATCCCAGCCTCCAATTGCCCCTGGGAAGCCCTCCAGCCACCTCTATTTAAACACCACCACCTCTCGACCAAAAGAGGTGTTGAACCAAACCTTACCAAAACTCTGCCAAAATCACTCCAGATCCCTCTCCAGACATAGAGAACTTGATCCCCACCGAAATCCAGCCCTAAAACCCTCTCTGTGAGCTCAATTTTTGAGTTGAAAATCCACCTAAAAAACAGGACACTTCACCACAGTGAGCCAATCTTCAAATTGATTGACCCTATACCTTCACCGTACCAAGAGGAGAAGTTCCCCAGCAAAAGCCCCCTCACCAGGCCAGCCATTGCTTCCAGCCTCCAAGCTTTGTGATCGGCCTTGGTCGCTTTCATACTTAGACAGTTCCATAGAGCCAGAGACTTCATCTGGAGCTTGCATGAACTCAATCGAAGGTGACACAACTCTCAGATCGAAGCTTCACTTCTCTGAGCAAAGGTATGAACTCATTCTTCCTCTGAGCTTCCAGCAATTCTCCATTTTGTTTGGGTTGATTTCATAGCTTATAAACCATATGGATGTGTTCGTCTCTTCAAGACGAATTGATAGAGTATAAGAACTCAAAAATCCATTGAGAATCGAGAGAGATATTAGGGTTTGAGTGTAGATGGTCACGGGTGCACACCAGTCGTAGACAATGACCAAGAGCCGTTGGATCGTGCGTGTATCGAGCGGACGGTCGAGATTAAGCCGGACAGCGCAATGGTACGTGAACTGCGGGGCCCCTGGAGCGTCGAGTCAGATGGTGGCGACGAATCATGGAGCGACGCGTGGGCTTTCGATCTGCCGTAGGATGACGCGGCGCCGAGTCGGATAAGTAGAAAATTAGGGTATTTTTGAATTATTTAAATTCCTTGAACTTCAAAAATTCATATCTTTGCATAAAAAAATCACAAAAATAAAATAAAAATACCCTCTTGCTGAGTGAACAGAGGAAAATAATGTGGAAAAGAAATCAAGTTAATTGGATGAGTATTTTATTTTTAATAATTTATTTACTGTTTTAAATGTTTTGATTCTCTATTTGCATAGATAATTCACCATGGCATGAGACCATATGGCTTTTGAAGCCTCTGATCTTGGGAACATTCTCTAAATGTTTCAAGGTCAGAGGTCATCTCTGTGAAAAGTTATTGATTTTTTAAGTTCATGTCACTGTTTTAGGTATTTTAATTCCAATAACTAGCATATTGTAAAATAAATTCTAGGAAAATTTGGTGATGTTTCTTAGAACCAGGGGCCCCTATGAAAAATATATTTTGAGTTAATTCATTCATAATAACCTTAATTGGCCTAAACCCCTAAAATTGAATTTGAATTAATTAGGGTTAACCACACATCAAATTGACTTGAAAACAATTCTCCATTGTTCTTTAGGGTCAGAGGAACCTTACATAAAATTTTGAAATTAATTGGACTTGATTAACCCCACCAAATGAATTGATTAAGCCTCATAAGCAAAATGGAACTTTAAAAATTCATAACTCCAAAAATACTTTTCAAAAATTCACAAAAAATGGTTTTGGAGCTTCTCTGATATCAAGGGAGTTCAGGAAAATTAAAATTGAAATTTTCTAAAAAAGTTGATTTTTCACAATATTTTAATATTTTAATAATTAAAAAATAATAAAAATCATAAAAATATCACATTTTGACTCCTAATCATTTATGAACAAACCAAATATTTTTCCTAATTCCCTAGGATAAGATATTGAATTTTAAAAGCTTAATGTAATTTTTAATATTAAAAAAATGAATTTTCAACCTCTTTCACTAAAATAATTCTAATAAATCAAAGAAAAATTATAAAATTATAAAATTTATTTCTCCGGACTCCTTGCGGTTAGACAAATTTAATAAAAATATAAAATCTATTTTTCAACTTTTATTTTATTTTAAAATTAATTAATACTCTAAAACTCAAAATAATTATAATAAATAAAATATAATTCAAAAAATCACAAAATTTGGTCCAAGTGGTCCTTTAGTCATTAGGAACATCTCATAATTTTCTTAAAGACAGAAACCTTTCCTTGGTCATGTTGTTGAATTTTCATTGAAAACCCTAATTTTCTACTAAAAATAATTATATAAATAAATTAAATTCAGAAAAATCACATTTTCTCCTCTAATGTCTTAACTGACATGTGAGTGAGGTGACATAAAAATTTTAAATTCATTTGAGCTCAATTTAGTGAGTTATGAAATAAATAAGCTTAAAAGGGCATAAAGGTAATTAAAAATTTTAACCCTTAATTAAAACTTTAGGTTTAATCAAAATGGGGGGTAAAATATTTGATTTTAACTTTCTCTTGGGTGATTGAAACTTAGGGAAATTAAGGGGTAGAAACTCATTAAACACTATAAAAATATCAAAATGAAACTTTAATTAATTAAATAATTTAAATTTTGAAAAGAATATATTTAAAGTTTGGATTATTAAAATAGGGATATTATTAAGAGGATGTTTATTCTTTAATTTAAAAATCCCTAAATAAGTCACTTTAACAATATTTAATTCTTAATTAAAAATTAAAATAATAATACAATTTAACAATTAAAACTAAAATTAAATTAAAATTAAATTTAAAATATTGAAACTAAAATTAAAACTAAAATTAAATTAAATTAAAATTAAATTAAAATTAAAGTTAAACTAAAATCAAAATTAAATTAAAATTAAATTAAATTTAATTTAATTAAATTAAATTAAATTAAATTAAAATCATTTAACAACAAACCTAAATAAAATCATTAAGAGTTAAATCAAAACATATCAATAATTTCAACACCTCTTTCTATCTAAGTAAATTTAAAACATGAACATCAATTTGAAATACCAAGATAATTGAAAATGTAAAGATTTAAATTAAATCTAAAATAATTTGAACACTATTCCAAACTTAAAATTATTAATTAAAACCTCATAATTAAATTAAAACACTTTAAACCATTAACTCAAACTTTAAATTAAGAATGATTAAAACTCTCGATAAACCAACTTGCCCTTAAAGGCTTTAATTATTATAACTCTTAAATAGAGCATTAAATGAGATGTCACTTCATTCATCAAGTAATCATATACCCAAGTTCACTGAGCAAGAGACAAAGTTTAACTAAACTCCTGGATGATTAATTCATATGTGCAACTAAATTTACTTGGACTCAAAATAATCCCAGAAGTATTGAAAAGATGTTCAGGACTCGTCCTAAGCACTTCCTCAATATGACGGGATGTTTTAGAAGAACAACTGAATTTAATTGTTCTTTGATGAAGAAAATCATCCTTAAACCAAACCAACAACCTAGACGTCATAGGAGATGACTAGTTATAGGATTAGGATTCTAGTAGATAACCAAAACCCTTTCCCTTAGCTTTACCTAGGTATTTCTTGCAAAAATATGTTTAAATGCTCTAACATGAGTTTTAAGTGCAGCTTGGGATGACGGGAAGACCCTCTAGGTACTCTTTTATTTTATTGCAATTTACTTACATGCACTGTACTTTACTTTTCTTACATGTTAAATAAGACTGTTGCATGAAAACCAAAACCTTTAGGATAGTCCCTAAACTGAAACCAAAACTAAATTAAAAGTCATTGCAAGATAAAACTCATCGCCACAACATTCCAAAATATAAAACAAAACAAAATTTAATCACAAACAGAATCACAAAACTATAATTGCAACTAAATTAAAACATTTCCTTGAATGATCGGGAATACCTCAGATGATGTAACCCACGTGTTGCTAACGAGATTTTCCATGGTCTAAATGAAAGTGTGGAACTCATTCAGTTGAGTTTAGCAAATTCATCTGGACTAAGTGAATTCAATGAAAATAATGGTGCCGGGATGACAGAACCGAGGGATCTTAATCGGTTCTGTTTAAACAAACTTTAAGATTTGTTTTAATTAAAATATTAAAACACTTGGATTTTAAGATTTTTTTTTTAAACCAAAACACTTCTCTCATCTCCCGATTTATGATTTCTAAAACTAAACCTCTACAACAAGGAGCTTGGAGCACAGTGGGCAACACGGCCATCGTCATCAGCTAAACTCGGATCTACTGCAGCAAAACCATTCTTAGAATTAAATAACCAATTCATAGGATTCGAGGTAGTTTTCCTAGTGCAACATAAATCCTCAACTCTTCGTTAGGCATTTGCATAATCATGTTATGCAAATTAAGCCCTAACCTATTTTAGGACTCTGAGGTAGTCTTTTGCTACTACATAAACCCTCACATTTTCAAGGCTATTTGTATGATCATATTATACAAATATAAGTCCTAATTAATTAAAATTGCGTAGGATTGCAACATTAAATAAACTCCCAAATCTAAGCCAAACAATAGGATAGTTTGGGAAGTTGTCAAGATTCTTCTTGTATCCTCAGCTTCTCCTACTTTTCTTCCTTTGGACTCTTGAAATAAACTTTTACAAATTTGATCCATTCCCTATTGAAATCTCCAAAATCCAATCCTTTGAAAACCTTAAGCTTTAAAATTCTTGAAAGCAAAACCACTGATCATTATCGAGAGTTTTTTAAAATGATTCCAGTCATTTAAGATGTAATTAACTATAGCGGCTTGCCCTTATAGGGAAATTTAATAACCCAGGTAAGATAAACCTTGCTTAATTCATTTAAATTAAGCAGGGGAACTTGTCGGCTTATAAAATTGGTTCGCAGACCAAACGGATGTCACAAATCTTCTAGTTTATTTAATCGAGCCCCATCGTCAAGCAGTGTGTCTATTCTTCGGGTTAGATACACGGTTTGTAATGCGGTGCTCGTTTATATAAACTATTTGGGATATGAGATCGGTTTGATTTTTCATATCTTAAAATTTTCAAACTTAAAATTATATTCAAAAATCAAATACTACTTTTCAAATTATATATTTAAATTAAATTTAAAATTCGCCGACAATTTCTGTAGGCGACCCCTTTTTAAAATCCAACACATAACCTAAAAATATGTCGACACCCTCAAACTAACAAATTTGTCAGAATCAAATTTCGTCTTATCTCGAGCGTGCTTTGACTTTGGAGCCATCTCTATAAATTCACGAAAAATTCACCATAAATTCCAAAATCAAACTAAACTTGTTAAATTATCTTCCAAAAGATATTTTCACTAAATCCAAGCAATTTATCAAGCTTTTCCTCAAATTTTCACCATGAATAGTGATTTTAAGATTTTCCAAAATGCATAGTGAAAATAAAAAATTTTTCCTTAGGAGTAGTGATCTTACCTCAAGGAATCCAAATCTAACAATTTTTGTTGAGATTGGCTCTTAAATAGTCCACAATATGTAACCCTAGGCTCCTCTTTCACGGTAAAACATAGGTTGAAGACGACGAGGCGGTTGAAAATGGAAATTTTCAGGTTTTTAACTCACGGGAAACAAATTTCGCAAACTGATGCTTAAGCAAGAACATTCGGCGCTTGGCCGCGAAATCTGGAGCGTAAGCGCCGGCAATCTGACGCTTAGCCGCCAGTACCTAAATTTTTATAATTAAGGTATATGCACTAAATCACTTTATTAATTACCCTTAATTAGTCCACAATAATTAATTCTCCCACATAATTCTTCTAATACTCCAAATCAAAGTTAAATAATCATTGATTCCACACAAATTCACAAAAACATAAACTTATATTCAAATAAACACGACATTTAATACAACACTAGAATTTCTATCCAAATGTAAAGGATAAAATTCTCAAAATACATGAATCTATAATATTAAACTGATAAGTATACATCTCTAAGATGTACCCATCACATGATCAGGCAAATATAAAACACTAAACACATCAAACATGAACTCACAAGAACACTAACATAACACATTAATACACTATACAGATACAAAGAAAACACATTTAATTCCACTCTCCATTAGGCGGAATATAACCAGGACCACTATTATTCTCATTTGACCCTTCAGGAATGTAGATTTGATAGAACGGGCGATCATTGTTCATTCTTATATCGTCTTCTTCAATCCATTTATTTTTCACAAACATCGCCTTATCTATTTCTTCCACATACCTCAAATGATTGAATTACATCTTGTGTTTCCATCCCATGTGATCCAGATGTAAGGTAATATCATTGATTTTTGCTTCCATTGAAGTCACTCGGGCTTCTATTTTTGCAATCATCTCTACTATACCTTGAATGCTAACAGCCAGATATCCACTAAATAACTCCTTAGCACTATCACTAATGAACTTACTTTTATCGGAATCTTGCTTCTTCTTCATCTTGTTCTCCCAGGAAGACATGGTTGTCTTCAAAATTTTCTTCTTAGACTTCAGAAATGAAATTTGGACTTAGGGTAAGTGTTTCTATCAAGTCTAGTCCTTTTTATAGACATGGGAGATGCTAGAATATTCCCCTAGACGTTTACAATCTTCTAAATAACTCCCATAACTCTTCCCACACGATCTAGGCTTCAAATACACATTTTTCACGTTTTTTATAACTGTGGCGCCTAAGCGCCAACTAATCGGCGCTTAGCCGCAGCATGCACATTTTAGGACAGGTCCGCTAAGTGTCCAAATTTTCATTCTGACTTCACTAAATCACCAATTAAGTTTGAATAAACTCTACTTAAGTTTAAAAACTCCAAATTACTACCATAAAAGCAAACCAAACAAAGCAAACAAAACACACAAAACAAACATAAAGCAAAGCACACCGATAAATATGGGTTGCCTCCCACAAAGCGCTTGTTTTAACATCTTCGACTCGACATACCCGTAACTCATTCGAGTTACCCAACATTAAATTCTCATCGATTTAGATATGTTGATCGAAAAATATGGTTTAAGTCTATGTTCGTTAACTTTAAATATTTTTCCAAGTCTTAGGATCTTGAATATCTACAGCTCATTAAGAATAAACTTTTATCGCAATGATTGGACCCATCCACCTAGACTTAAGTTTTCCAGAAAATATTCTCAATCTAGCATTATGCAACAAAACTTGTTGTCCTTGTTCAAGATTTTTAGTAAGAATCTTCCGATCATGCCATAATTTCATCTTTTCCTTATAAATCTTAGCATTTTCATAAGAATCATTCATTATTTCTTCAATCTCATTCAATTGCAATAATCTCTTTTCAGCAGCATCTTTCAAATTATAATTGAACTCTTTAATAGCTCAATAAGCTTTATGCTCAAGTTCAAAAGGTAAATGACAAGTTTTTTCAAAAATCAGCCTATATGGGGACATTCCTATAGTTGTTCTGTAAGCAGTCCTATAGGCCCACAAAGCATATTCCAATTTAATTGACCAATCCTTTCTATTTGGATTAACATCTTTTTCCAATATTCTTTTAATTTCATGATTGGATAATTCAACCAAACCACTTGTCTGCGGATGATAAGTAGTAGCAATGCGATGATTAATATGATATTTCTTTTCTAACTTCCCAATAATTGCATTTCTAAAATGACTTCCCCCATCAGTTATAATTACTCTTGGTATTCCAAATCTGCAAAATATATTCTTTTCTAAAAACTTTGCAACACTTTGAGCATCACATCGAGGTAAAGCAATAGCTTCAATCCATTTGGAAACATAATCTACTAATATCAAAATATACACATTTCTGAACGATGGAGTAAATGGTCCCATAAATCTAATCCCCAAACATCAAATATTTCAACTTCCAACATATAATTGAGGGGCATCTCATTTCTTCTAGAAATATTTCCTACACGCTGACATCTATCACAATTTCTAGTATAATCATTCACATCCTTAAAAATTGTAGGCCAATAAAATCCTGATTGTAATATTTTATATGCAGTTTTATCACTTCCAAAATGTCCCCCATAATCAGAATCATGACATTTTTGAATAATTTCATAAGTATCTTCCAAACGTACACATCTTTAAATTATAAGATCCTTTCCTTATTTATATAAAAATGGGTCATCCCAAAAATAAGTCTTAGCATCAGACAGAAATTTTTTCTTTTCATGATATGTCAAACCATAGGGTATAATATTACTAACAATAAAGTTCACTATGTCTGCATACCACAGAACATTCTTCCTTTAATAGTGAACAATTTTTCATCAGGAAAATGTTCATTAATTTCTTCAATATCACAGGGAGATTTTTCAATTTCAAGCCTGGACAAATGATCAGCAATTTTATTATCATAACCCTTCCTATCTACTATTTCGAAATCAAATTCTTGCAAAAGAAAAATCCATCTTATCAGTCTCGGTTTTGCATCATTTTTCTTCATTAAGTATTTGATGACAGAATGATCAGTATGCACAACACATTTAGTTCCAATTAAATATGATCGAAATTTATCAAAAGTAAATACTATAGCTAATAACTCTTTCTCAGTAGTAGTATACTTAATTTGAGCTTCATTAAGAGTTTTACTGGCATAATAAATTACTTTAAAAATTTTATCATATTTCTGACCCAAAACAACACCAATAGCATAATCACTAGTACCACACATTAATTTAAAAGGTTTTTCCCAATTTGGTGAAATTATTACAGGTGCAGTGATTAATTTTTCTTTTAATGTTTCAAAGGCTTTACGGCAGTGATCATTAAAGTTAAAAATTGTATCCTTTTTCAGTAAACGACATAATGGTTTTGTAATTTTGAAAAGTCTTTAATGTAATGCCTGTAGAATCCAGCATGTCCTAAAAAACTTATAATTCCCCTTACATTGGTTGGGCAAGGTAAATTAGATATAACTTGAATTTTTGCAGGATCTACCTCCAAACCTTTTTTTGAAATCCGATGTCCCAAAACAATTCCTCCTGCTACCATAAATTGGCATTTTTCCCAATTAAGGACCAAATTAGTTTCTTCACAGCATTTTAAAACTTTAGATAGATGTTCTAAACATGATTCAAATGAAATTCCAAACACTGAAAAGTCATCCATAAAAATTTCAATCCCTTTTTCAATTACATCACAAAAAATAGCAATCATACATCTCTGAAATGTAGCAGGGGCATTACATAAACCAAAGGACATTCTTCTAAAAGCAAATGTACCATAAGGACTGGTAAACGAAGTTTTCTTTTGATCCTCAGGAGCAATTTGAATTTGGTGGTAACCAGAATATCCATCCGTAAAACAAAAGTATTTATGCCCAAACTAGTCTATCCAACATTCGATCTAGAAAAGAGAGTGGAAAATGATCTTTCCTTGTGGCAAGGTTTAATTTTCTATAATCAATGCATATTCTCCACCCTCGTAACTTGTCTTGTTGGTATCATTTCATTCTTTTCATTAACAGTCACAGTTACTCCTCCTTTCTTAGGAACACAGTGAATAAGGCTAACCCATGCACTATCTGAAATAGGGTAGATAATTCCAGCATCCAACCACTTTAAAATTTCTTTCTTAACATGTTCTTTCATAATAGGATTTAATCTCCTTTGGGGATCAGCCTGCAGTTTGCAATTATCTTCCATAAGAATTCTGTGCATACAAATTGAAGGATTGATTCCTTTAATATCAGCAATTGTCCATCCAAAGGCTTTCTTGTGCTTCTTCAAAATTTTAAGCAAACTCTCTTCTTCTTTTTCAGTTAATTGAGAAGCAATTATAACAGGCAAGGTTGAGGATTCTCCTAAAAAAGCATACTTCAAATTTTCAGGAAGCATTTTTAACTCAAGTTCAGGAGGTTTTTCAATTGAAGGACCATAAGATTTATCTTTTTCCGTCATATCCAACAATTCAAAACTTTCATGAACTTACTTTAAATTTTCCTCTTGAAAATCTTAAGAATCAAATAACTCCTCTTCTTGCTTATATTCAAATTCTTCTCTTTCAGCATTCTCTTCATAAGTTGATTTGAAATGACATTCACTTAAATAATCAATAACAACCATCCTAAAACAATCATCTTCTTTACCTCTTGCAGGATATTTCATCGATTTTGAAATATTAAATGTAACAGTCTGATCATTAAACCTCATCGTTAATTCCCTTTTTTGCACATCTATCATGGTTCTGCTTGTAGCTAGAAAAGGTCTCACCAAAATTATGGGTATCTCTTTATCTTCCTCCATATCTAACACAATGAAATCCACAAGAAAAAATAAATTGATCCACTTTTACCAAAAGATCTTCTATAACTCCTTTAGGATATGTCATCGAACGATCTGCTAATTGCAGAGTTACAATAGTTGGGGTTATTTGTCCTAGTCCCAGTCTTTTGAATATTGATCTAGGCATAAGGTTAATGCTTGAACCCAAATCACACAAAGCTTTTCCACATAATCTATCTCCGATTGCACATGGAATTGTGAAACTACCAGGATCTTTAAGTTTTTAAGGAAGCTTTTTCTGAATTATCGCACTGCACTCCTCACTAAGTGCAATAGTCTCATTTTCTTCAAACTTCCTTTTTTTATTAAGAATATCCTTCATAAATTTCGCATAGCTTGGCATTTGTTCTATGGCTTCAGCAAATGGAATATTAATGGTAAGCTTCTTTAATATCTCCAAGAATTTTGAAAATTGCTTATCCAACTTTTGTTGACGAAGTCTCTAAGGAAATGGAGGTGGTGGTTTTTCTAAATCAACCTTAGGTGGAGAAATAGGTCTTTCAAAACCTTTTGGAGCGTCCTCTTTAGGTCTTTTAATCTCTTCTTTCTCTACTTCAGTCTCTTTTTTGAACTCTACCTTCAAGTTCTTTTCCACTTCTCAGTTGAATTGCTTTCACTTGTTCTTTATTCGTTTCTCTTAGATTCACTTCAGTATTACTTTTAAGCATTCCTTGGAATCTATTACTTAAGGCATTTGCAATTTGTCCCAATTGATTTTCAATATTTATGATGGTTGCTCCTTGAATTTGTAATCAATTTCTCATATGTGATACTACTTCTTCCATAGACAACTTCTTCTCCTTAAATTGTAAAGCATTTTTTATAACCTGAAGGATAAGTTAATTTATTATTATTATTACCTTGGTTGTTCTAATTCCACCATGGGTTTACTTGAGTGTTCCCCTGATCTATAAAAAAATACATATTCCTTTATGTCTTAATTCTTATTAATTTCTAAGGATATTATGCTTTAATGACAGGTATTTTTTGTGTTTTTGGATGTAGGTAATGTAAAAAGGTCTAAAAAGGAAAAAGGAGCAAAAATGGAGCAAAATACAAACAGTATAAAAAGTTATGGCCTGGCGCCTAAGCGCCAGACTCGATACAAAAACTGTCAAGTTTTTGATAACGTTTGATCAGTTATTTTGACTGAGTGAGCAGTTATTGGACATTCTAGAAGACTAGCAGTTGTTCCTTGATAATAAGACATGTGATACATTGCATCTGGATGCTCCAAAATGGTTTTAAATGCGAAGAGGTGCGAGCCAAAGCGAAGAGGTGCGAAGAACTGGATGCGGTGTCCTGCGCCTAGGCACCAGATTCCAGCGCCTAGGCGCCAGACCGACCTGAAGATTCATTGAATGTGGACATGTTTTGAAGAGGTGCCTCAAGGCAACCCTTAAAGCCTATAAATAGGGGTCCATTTCTTCATAAAACGTGCCCCTCCCATTGTAACCCTTTCTCTTATCCACTTTAGGATCTCTCATCCTTAGAGAGAGAAATAGAGAGAGAAATTTAGGGCCACTTTTGTTTAGTTTAGTGAGTTTATTTTCAAGTTATTGCATCTGGAGTTCATTACACCGTGGAGTCGTAGGAATCGAAGATCCGTAGAAGAAATATTCGAGATAAGTATTTTTATATTCGATTCAAAGTTTAATTATCATGTTTTGCTATTTATTTTCAATGTGTTCGAGTAGTTAGTTTACTTTCTTCCTTCAATTATGAAAAGATAGATAAGATAATATAAAGATTCGATGGAGAATTGAAATTCAAAATATTTTCAAAACATTGTGATGACATTAATACCTGATCTTACTTTACTTTTTAAATTGGCCATTTGAATTATTAAAACCTGTTGAAGAGTTTTGAGACCTTGAAGGAGAAGAACTCTTAACTTGTAAATGTCATATGAATCCTTGGGTAGTCGAAGGCCATGTGCGGGCTATTCAAGGTGAAGTGCAAATAAATAGGAAGATAAGATTTGAAGGGCATAGAATTGATAAGTTTTTCGAGTGACAGACTAAATTCTTATAATTTGATTTATAGATTAGGAATGGGTCACTAGTAGGGCCGACCATAGCCACCCTTGGACATCTAGAATTGTGAGCCTAGATCAACCCATTCTACTAACAATAAATCCGGACCTGTTCTGTAAATTAGCCAATGTTCTTTGCGCCTGGATCAAAGGGTACAGAATAGGAATGCTTCTATTTGGCACATTACTATATATCAAATTCTCCAACGAATATTAAATTATCTTAAAAATCTTAGATTAATTGAAGGAAAGAAAGTTGTTTATTTTATATAGATTTCATAAAATTATTTTCTTATTATTGTTTTCTTTATTTGCATCTAGTAAATTGATAGTAATTTATAATTAAATTAAAAGATAAAATAAAAATATTTTTTTATTTTTTATATAGAAAATTTATCACTATAATTCTTCTCCGTGGGATCGATACTGGGTTCTTTGTTTCAAAACCCTATATTACATGAAACGATACGTATACTTGCGTAGTACCTCTAGTGTGTAAAAATATTTTCTAAATTTACATAATATTAATTTTATACACTAGCCGCTATTTATAAATTGAGTCAAAGTTTTTGGCTATCTTTTGGAAACAAACATTACTGCGTTATTTGCGGTCGGGTCAAGTTTTTGGCGCCGTTGTCAGGGAAGAAAGAAATAGAATAGTATAAATTTTCTTAAAAATATATATATATATTATTCCTTATTTTATGCGAAGATTTGGTTCTGAAGGATTAATACCTTTAGATTCTGAATTAGAAAGAAAAATTAGAAAAATTAAAAAGGGAAAACAAATTCAAAAATTTCAAGAAATGGCTACTTTAAAAAATCTAATTGAACTTAATGATCAAAATGTTTATAAACCATTAAGGGATTATGCTAACCCTACAGTTGATGAACTTCATAGTAGTATTCAAATACCCACTGTAGATGCTAAATCTTTTGAACTTAAACCGTCTATTATTCAAATGGTGCAAAACAATCAATTTGGTGGATCACCAAATGAAGATCCAAATTTACATCTTGTTAGTTTTTTAGAACTTTGTGTTACCTTTAAATATAACAATGTTTCTGATGATGCTATTAGACTTAGACTCTTTCCTTTCTCTTTAAGAGATAAAGCAAAGATGTGGTTAAACTCATTAGCAATCGGTTCTATTAAAACATGGGCTGAAATGGCACAAAAATTCCTTGCTAAATATTTTCCTCCTTCTAAAACTCGCTAAATTAAGAAATGATATTACTTCGTTTAGTCAATTTGATGGGGAGACAATATATGAAACTTGGGAAAGATTTAAAGAACTATTAAGAAAATGTCCTCATCATGCTTTACCTGATTGGTTGATTATTCAAACATTTTATAATGGATTAATTGGATCTTTAAAATCAATTATCGATGCTCATTGTCTGAGGTTCTTTAATGTCTAAATCATTTGAAGAAGCTTACACTTTAATTGAAGAAATGCCTAATAACAATTTTTAATGGCCTTTCGAAAGGATTAATCCTAAAAAGATGGCCATTATTCACGATAATGAAGCCTTTTCTATCTTAGCTTCACAAGTTGCGGCAATGTCTAAGAAATTAGATAATTTTGCAATTAATATTTCGCATAATAACTCTGCTAATATTGAAGATTCTCAAACTATTAAAACTTTACAAGCTATTGCAAGTAAAAATAATCCTTATTCAAATTATTATAATTCTGGGTGGAAAAATCATCCTAATTTTAACTAGAATAATTCACAACAACAATGGGGTAATAATCAATCTCATCCCACTGGAAATTGGAATAATCAAGTTAATTCAAATTATAAACCTCCGGAATTTAATAATCAACAGAAAAGTTATCAATGAAGAATTAATTATGCAAATGAATAAACAATTACAAAATCAAAATACTGCTATTCGTAATATTGAAAATCAAATGGGGCAAATTGCTACTTTAATTAATAACGTGACTCGTAGGAACGCTTCCTAGTAATGTTGAAATCAATCCAAAGGAAACTGGAAAAGAACATGAACAAGTTAAAGCTGTGCAGCTTAGAAGTGGAAAGGAATTAAAAGAAAATTTGTAGAATGAAATTGAAAAAGAGATTGAGGTTGAAGAGAGTGAAAAACCTAAAGAAACTCTCTCTCCTAGTCAAGATCAGATTGTTATACCTGTTAATGTGGAAGTTGAAAAACCACCACCACCTTTTCCTCAAAGACTTAAACAGCAAAAATTAGATCATCAATTTTCTAAGTTCTTTGAAATTTTTAAGAAACTTACTATTAACATACATTTTACTGAAGCTTTGGAACAAATGCCAACTTACGCAAAATTTAGAAAGGATATTTTAAGCAAAAAATGAAAATTTGAAGCTTTTGAAAACGTTGCATTAAGTGAAGAATGCAGTGCAATAATTCAAAAGAAATTACCCAAAAAGCTTAAGGATCCTGGAAGTTTCACTATACCCTGCACTATTGGAGAAAAATTTTGTGGAAAAGCTTTATGTGATTTAGGAGCAAGTATTAATCTCATGTCATTTTCTATCTTTCGAAAGATTGGATTTAAGAGATATTACTCCCACCACCGTAACTCTTCGCTAGCATGATAGATCTATCACTTATCCTAAAGAAGTTATAGAGGATGTCCTTGTTAAAGTGGATAAATTTATCTTCCCCGTAGATTTCATAAGTACTTGATATGGAAGAAGATAAAGAGATACCTATTATTTTAGGAAGACCTTTTCTAGCTACCGGACGAGCTATGATTGATGTGCAAAAAGTATAATTAACCATGAGAGTTAATGATCAAGAAATTAAATTCAATTTTCTTAAATCAATGAAGTACCCTGATAAAGAGAAATGTTATTGAATGGATATAATTGATTATTTAATTGAAAAAGATTAATCAGAAAAATGTAAAGTCGTTTCTGAAGAAAAATTTGAATTTTTAACTGATGAAGATGGAGTAGTAGAAGAAGAAGAGACTCATTTTATTAAAGATAATTGGGAAACTTTAGACATAACTCAAAATGATATATTTTTACCCTCAAATAAAAAAGCACCTGAACTGGAATTAAAAATGTTACCTTCCCATTTAAAATATGTGTTTCTTATAAATTCGTTAACTTTACCTGTTATTATTTCTTCTGAATTGAGTAAAAATCAAGAAGAAAAATTACTAGGTGTGTTAAAGAATTATAAGAAAGCTTTTGGTTGGACTATTGCTGATATAAGAGGAATAAGCCCTTCCATTTGCATGCATAGAATCTTAATGGAAGAAAATTTTAAACCTACTATAGAATCGCAAAGAAGATTAAATCCTATCATGAAAGAGGTTGTTAAAAAGAAATTATTAAGTGGTTAGATGCTGGTATTATTTATCCTATTTCGGATAGTCAATGGGTAAGTCCTATTCATTGTGTTCCGAAGTAAGGAGGTGTAACTGTCATTGTTAATGATAAAAATGAACTTATTCCTACAAGTCAAGTTATTGGATGGAGAATTTGTATTGACTATAGGAAACTAAATAAAGCCACTAGAAAGGATCATTTTCCTTTACCTTTCTTGGATCAAATGCTCGATAAATTAGCTGGACACTCATATTTCGTTTTCCGGATGGATATTCTGGTTATCATCAATTACTTATTGCTCCTGAGGACCAAGAAAAGACAACATTTACAAGTCCTTATGGAACATTTGCTTTTAGAAGAATGCATTTTCCTTTATGTAATGCACCTGCAACTTTTTAAAGATGTATGATGTCAATATTTTTTGATTTGATTGACAAAGGAATCGAAATATTCATGGATGATTTTTCAGTCTTTGGAACTTCTTTTGAATCTTGTTTGGAAAACATAGCCAAAGTTCTGAAAGATGCGAAGAAACAAATTTAGTTCTTAACTGGGAAAAATGTCAATTCATGGTCACAGAAGGCATTGTACTTGGTCTCAAAGTATCACAAAAAGGGATGGAAGTAAATCAAGCAAAAGTGAAAATTATTGCTGAATTGCAACCACCTACTATTGTTACTGATGTGAGAAGTTTTTTAGGTCATGCTAGATTTTATAGAAGATATATAAAGGATTTTTCTAAAATTGCTAAACCTCTTTATCATTTATTATAAAAAGATGCAAAATTTGAATTTAATAAAGAATGTATTAATGCTTTTAATATTTTAAAAGAAAAATTAATAACTGCACCTATCATTGTTGCACCTGACTAGAATAAATCTTTTGAATTAATGTGTGATGCAAGTGATTTTGCAATTGGAGCTGTATTAGGACAAAAATATGAGGAAGTTTTCAAAGTTGTATATTATGCTAGTAAAACTCTCACTGAAACACAAATAAATTACACTACCACTGAGAAAGAGCTTCTAGCTATAGTATATGCCTTTGAAAAATTTAGACCTTATCTTCTTGGTACTAAATGCATAGTTCATACTGATTATTCTGCTATTAAATATCTATTATCTAAGAAGGATTCTAAACCTAGACTTATAAGATGGGCTTTACTTCTACAAGAATTTGATTTTCAAATAGTAGATAAAAAAAGAACTAAAAACCAAATTGCTGATCATTTGTCTAGAATTAAAAATGATATTATTTCGGAAGAAAATATAAATGAGAAATTCCCTGATGAATCTTTATATGCTATTCAAAGATGCAAAACACCTTGGTATGCTGATATTGTTAATTATTTAGTTAGCAATATTTTGCCTTATGACTTGGATAACAAATTTATTAAGAAATTTAAATATGATGCTAAATCTTATATTTGGGAAGAACCTCATTTATTTAAAATTGGTAAAGATTCTATGATTCGAAGATGTGTACCTTATGAGGAAACTTTTGCTATTATTCAAAAATGTCATGATTCCGATTTTGGAGGACACTTTGGCATAGATAAAACTGCATTTAAAATTTTAAATTCTGGATTTTATTGGCCTATCTTATTTAAAGATGTGAGACAATATGTGAAAACATGTGATCGATGTCAAAGGATGGGAAATATATCTAGGAAAGATGAAATGCCTTTAAACTATATATTGGAAGTTGAAATTTTTGATATATGGGGTTTAGACTTTATGGGACCATTTGTTCCATCATCTCGGAAAAATTTATATTTTATTAGCAGATTGATTATGTTTCAAAGTGGATTGAAGCCGTTGCTTTACCCAATCGTGATTCCAAAAGTGTTTCAAAATTTTTAAAGAAAATGATATTTTCAAGATTTGGAATGCCTAAGGTAATTATCACTGATGGTGGAAGTCATTTCAGGAATATAAGAACTCAATCATTATTACAAAAATTTGGAATCAAACATAGAATTGCAACTGCTTATCACCCTCAAACTAGTGGAATGGTTGAAGTATCAAACAGAGAAATTAAAAGAATTTTAGAAAAGACTCGTTAATCCTAAAAGAACCGATTGGGTTGATAGACTTGATTCTCGCATTATTGGCTTATAGAACAGCTTATAAGACACCAATCGGAATGTCACCTTACCAGTTAATTTATAGTAAACATTGTCACTTACTTGTAGAACTTGAACATAATGCTTATTGGGCGATAAAGTAGTTTAATTTTAATTTGAATAAAACAGGAGAAAAATGATTATTGCAACTAAATGAGATGTAAGAAATTAAAAACGAATTGTATGAAAATGCGAGAATTTATAAAGAGAAAATGAAGATGTTGCATGATAAGAAGATTTCAGGAAAAATTTTTGAGCCTGGACAAAAAGTATTATTGTTTAATTCTCGTTTAGGACTTTTTCCTAGAAAATTAAGATCTAAATGGATTGGACCCTATTTAGATGAGAAAGTATACCATTATGGAGCTGTGGATATTAAAGATCCCAAAACAGGAAAAATTTTAAAGTAAATAGAGTAAGATTGAAGCCTTATTTGGAAGATATTAAAAAGATTTATAAAGAGGCTTATGAATTGAGTCAACTTGAATAAATATTTACTTAAGTCGGGCTTACGACGTTAAACCAAGCGCTTTGTGGGAGGCAACCCATAATTATCTTTGTTTGTGAGTGTTTTTGTGTTTTAATGTAAGGTTATGCCTTGATCTTGATTAATTTTATATTACTTTAGAAAAATTTGATGCTCATAAGTCTTTGTTGACTTAGGTTGAAAATTATTTTGAAGTATGTAAGATTTAAAAATAAGATCACTCTATTTTGAATATGAGTAAAAAGGAGATCAAGTTAACCTTCATTATGATAGTTTACAATGTGAGTTATCGAGTCTAAATTACTCTTACCAGTATAATTTACCTATCTTGGAGAACGAAATTTTGAAAATTTGATGATTAGGCGAAACGGAATTGAACATAGTTCCGGCGCCTAGGCGCCTAAGCGCCAAAATCAACTATGTATCAATAGGTCAGGCGCCTAGGCGCCATATTTGGTGCCTAAGCACCACGGTTATTGGGTCGTGCAAAAATCGAAAATATTCAGTTTTTCACACGATTTTCCCCTTTAAATCAACCCATCTTCTTCCCTAACAATCAAGCAATCAAAATTACATCCCTTACACTTTCTTCTTGAGAGATTTGAGAAATTTTTAAAGAAATGGAAGGAAGAAATCATGGAGAAGAGGCTAGGGACAAGGTCTCAAGGGATCCTCAACCCTACTTCAATGGTTTCATCGCTGTAAGTTTAGAGAAAATTTCTAGTCGTTTAGATAAGTTTGAAGCAGATTTTAAAAGAATTGGAGATCGCCTTCATGAGATGTTTCATCAAGTTGAACATCTTGAATGGCAAATGAAACTTCAATTTGATCATTTTGTGGCTTATCAAGATGCTCAAGTTGAAATGTATGCGAAGAACAAGTGGATTGACAAAAAGACGACTACGGATTTCCCGAGAGCGTTAGTGTTCTTTCCAAGTGGAATACACAATTTCCCTTGTGAAGATTAGAATATTCTAGTAATGAGATAGTTATTATGGTTTGTTGAGTTGTTGTATCGATTTAGAGAATCGGTGTATTTTTTTGTGTATTTGCTTTCATGTTCAATGTGTGTTGTTTTTGCTTGGAAATTGTTATGTTTGAGTGTGTATTAGGAACTTGAATCAAATATAGTACTTATCTGGAATGTATTGAGTCAATATTGATGGTTTTAAATGGAGATTAGTGAGTTTGAATGAAACCTTATGTTTGATTGGTAGATTTAATATTTAATTTTTATAAATTTTTGAAAAATGTTGTGGAAGTTAGAAACTGAAGCTCTACTCTGATATGAGTAATTGGAAGTTGAATTTATGAATTTTGGTGGAAAATTAAATTTAAAAAAAAAATTTGTGAAAGGCGAGGAATTCGGCGCCTAAGCGCCAGTTCGGCCTGTACCTGAGAATTTACTTAAATAACCCCCAAAAGCCATTTTTGACGCCTAAGCTTCATCTTCTTCCCCATTTTCACGAAAAAACATCCTCTATATCCATTTTGAGGTCAAAACATCAAGGATTTGAGCATGAAACCACTCGATTTCTTCGTCTCAAGGTCAGATCTACACTTTAAACCATTTATTTTCGATTTTTACCATAGATTTCCCTAAGTTTTGCTAAGAACCAAAAATTTTGAAAAAATATTCGATTTTTAGTGATTTCTTTGGATTTCTAAACTTATTTTAAGTTTTATAAACTTAAAAAGAGTTTAAATCTTTGATTCCTAAATTTATTTTTGTTTTCTTTCACGTTTAGATGGCTCCAAAATCTACATGTGGGAAGGCATGAGATAACTTTGATAGCAGCAAATTTTCTACTGCGGCTGCGCATTTTCGCTTCCATGAATTTGCGACGTCTAGAAAGTTCATTTTTGAATGAAGTTTCTATCATCCTGGAGAAATGATCGAAAACACTATTGTTGCACACAACTGGCAACAATTTTGTTATTTTACTGATGTTGCTGTTATCCCGATTGTTCGAGAATTTTATGCAAATTTTCTGGATGCCAAGGATTATGAAGTCTTTGTTAGAGGAATCGGAGTAGGATTTAGTCCAGAAAGAATCAACATATTTCATGGCCTGGCACCGACTATTGAGTGCTATTATTCTGGATTATCACCATCTGAAGGAGATTTGGATATGATTATTGCTTATCCGATCGACGGTACCGGATCTTGGAAGATCGAGGAACGGAAAAAGGGTAAACTTCAAATCCTCTGAATTAAATGATATATCTAAAGCATGGCACTATTTTATTTCTGCAAGATTATTACCTTCCAACCACCTGAGTGAAGTGACTAGAGATAGAGCGATCTTAAACTACTACATTCAGGAGAGGAAGCCTATTGATGTCGGGAGCATTATTTATGATTCTGCGGATTCTACTATGAGGTGTCGGCATATTTTTAGGTTGAGTGTTGTATTTTTGAAAAGAGGTCGCCTACAGCAATTGTCGGTGAATTTTTAATTTAGTTTAAATAAATAATTTGAAAAGTATTATTTGATTTTGAAAATAATTTTAAATTTAAAAATTTTAAGATATGAAATCAAACTGATCTCACATCCCAAATAGTTTATATAAATGAGCACCACACCACAAACTGTATATCTATCCTAGAGAATAGACACACTGCTTGATGATGGGGCTCAATTATATAAACTAGAAGATTTGTGACATTTGTTTGGTCTGCGAACCTATTTTATAAGCCGACAAGTTCCCCTACTTAATATAAATGAATTAAGCGGTGGTTTATATTACCCGGGTTCTTAAAGTTCCCTATAAGTGGCAAGCCCCTATAGTTAATTACATCTTAAATGAAGTGAATCATTTAAGAAAACTCTCGATAATGATCAGTGGTTTTGGTCTCAAGAATTTTAAAGTTTAAGGTTTTCAAAGGATGGGATTTTTGAAATTTCAAAAGGGATTAGCTCAAATTTGGAACATTTATTTTCAGGAGTCCAAAAGGAAGATAAGTAGGAGAAGCTGAGGATCCAAGAAGAATCTTGGCACCTTCCCACACTATCCTATGGTTTGGCTTCAATTTATAAATTTACTTAATGTTTCCATCCTACCAATTTTAATTAATTAGGACTTATATTTGCATGACGCAGTCATGGAAATAGCCTCGAAGATGTGAGAGTTTATGTCGTACCAAACGACTACCTCAAAGTCCTAAGATCGGTTAGGGCTTAATTTACATAACATGATTATGCAAATGCCTAACAAAAGGGTTGAGGATTTATGTTGCACTAGGAAAACTACCTCGAAATCCTACAGTTTGGCTGTTTAATTATAGGAATGTTTAGCTGATGTAGAGTTGTTTTGCTGACGAAGATGGTCGTGCTGCCCACCGTGCTCCAAGCTCCTTGTTGTTGCAGATGTTTAGTTTTAGAAGTCATAAATCAGGAGATGAGAGAAATGTTTTGGTTTAGAGAAAATCTTAAAATCCAAGTGTTTTTAATGCTTTAATTAAAACAAATCTTAAAGTTGTTTAAACAGAATCGATTAAGATCCCACGGTTCCGTCATCCCGGCACCGTTATTTTCATTGAATTCACTTAGTCCATATGAATTTGCTAAACTCAACTAAATGAGTTCCACACTTTCATTTAGACCTTGGGAAATCCCGTTAGCAACACGTGGGTTACATCATCCGAGGTATTCCCGATCATTCAACGAGACAATTTAATTTAGTTGCAATTGTAGTTTTGTTGTTCTGTTTGTGATTAAATTTTGAGTTGTTTTATATTTTGAAATGTTGTGGCGGTGAATTTTATCTTGTAATGATTTTTAGTTTAATTTTGGTTTCGGTTCAGTGGACTATCCTAAAGGTTTTGGTTTTCATGCAACAGTTGTTTATCATGCAAGAAAAGTAAAGTACAGTGCACGTAAGTAAATTGCAATAAAGTAAATTGCAATAAAATAAAAGCGTACCTGGAGGGTCTTCCCGTCATCCCAAGCTGCACTTAAAACACATGTTAAGGCATTTAAATATTTTGCAAGAAATACCTAGGTAAAGCTAAGGGAAAGGGTTTTGGTTGTCTACCAAATTCCTAATCCTATAGCTAGTCATCTCCTATGACGTCTAGGTTCTTGTGTTTTGGTTTAAGGATGATTTTCTTCATCAAAGAATAATTAAATTCAATTGTTCTTATAAACATCATATCATATTGAGGAAGTGCTTAAGACGAGTTTTAAACATCTTTTCAATACTTCTAGGATTGTTTTAAGTCCAAGAGAATTTAATTAATACAAGTGAATTAATCATCGAGGAGTTTAAGTTTTGTTCTTTTGCTCAGTGAATTAGGACATTTGAATATCCTATAAGTGAAGTAACACTTCACTTGATACCTCATTTAAGAATTATAACAATAAGAGCTTTAAAAGGGCAAATCAAATTATTAAGCATTTTTTTATGATTTAAACTTAATGATTTAATTTTAAATTTGACTTGATTATAAAAAGTTAGTTTAAGTTTGGAATAGTGTTCAAGTTATTTTAAATTTAATTCTTAATGATTTAATTTAGTTTTGTTATTAAATAATATTAATTTAACTTAATTCAATTTAATTTAATTTTGATTTAATTTAATTTAATTTAATTTAATTAAATTTAATTTAATTTAATTTAATTTAATTTAATTTAATTTTAATTTGACTTAATTTTAATTTGATTTAGTTTAATTTAATTTAATTTAATTTAAATCTTAATTTAATTTAATTTTAATTTAATTTAATTTAATTTTGATTTAATCTAATTTTTAATTTGGTTTAATTTAATTTAAATTAATTTGATTTAATTTAATTTCAATTTTAATTTAATTTAATTTAATTTAATTCAACTTAATTTAGTTTAATTTAACTTAATTTGATCTCAATTTATTTTTCTTTTAATTTAATTTAATTTGATTTTAATTTAATTTCAATTTTAGTATAATTGAGATTATTCTTTTAATTTTTTAATTAAGACTTAAGTATTATTGAAGTGGTTTATTTAGAGATTTTTAAATTAAAGAATAAATATCCTCTTAAATAATATCCCTACTTTAATAATTCCAATTTTTATTATTCTCCTAAAATTTCAATTAATTAATTAATTAAAGTTTTATTTTAATTATATTTGAAATGATTAGTAGATTTCTACCCTTAATCATTTAAGTTTTAATCATCCAAAAATTAGTTTAGGATCAAATATTTTACCCTCCCCTTTGATTAATCCTAAAATTTTAATTAAGGGTTGAAATTTTTAATTACATTTTTACCCTTCAAGCTTAATAATTCTATAACTCACCAAATTAAGCTCAAATGAACTTGAAATTTCTATGTAACCTTACTCACATGTCAATTAAGACATTAGAGGAGAAAATGTGATTTTTCTATATTTAATTTATTTATGTAATTATTTTTAATGGAAAATAGGGGTTTTCAAGGAAAATTCAATAACATGACCAAGAAAATGTTTCTATCCTTAAAAAAATTATGAGATATTTCTAATTACCAGAGGACCAGTTGGACCAATTTTAGTGTTTTTTTCAATTATATTTTATTTATTAGAATTATTTTGGGTTTTGGAGCATTAATTAATTTTAAAATAAATTAAAGTTGAAAAATGGATTTTATATTTTTCATAGATCTCTCTGACCTCAAGGAGTTTAGAGAAACAAGTTTTGTATTTTTCTGATTTTTCTTTGATTTATTAGAATTATTTTACTAAAAAAGTTGGAAAATACATTTTTTAATATTAAAAATTACATTAAGCCTTTAAAATTCAATATCTTACCCTAGGGACTTAAGAAAAATATTTGTTTTGTTCCTAAATGATTAGAATTTAAAATGTGACATTTTGGTGATTTTTAATATTTTTATGATTTTTATTATTTTTTTATTATTAAAAATATTAACATAATGATAAAAATCAACTTTTTTAGAAAATTATAATTTTAATTTTCCTAAGTTCCTCTAATATCAGAGAAGCTCTAAAACCATTTTTATGAATTTTTGAAAAGTATTTTGTGAGTTATGAATTTTTAAAGTTCAAATTTATTTAAGGGGGTTAATCAACCCATTTGGTGGATCAAACCAAGTCCAATTGGTTTCAAATTTTTATGTGGTGTTCTCCTATCCATAGAGGATAGTGGATAATTGTTTTTAAGTTAATTTGATGTGTCGTTAACCCTAATTAATTAAAGTTCAATTTTGAGTATTTAGGCCAATTAGGGTTGTTCCAAGTAAATTAATTCAAAACTTATTTTTCCTAGGTCCCTCTGGTCATAAGAAATATCACCAAATTTTCCTAAAATTTATTTCTCAACATGCTAATTATTAGAATTAAAATAGTCAAAAAAGTAACATGAACTTGGAAAATCAATAACTTCTCATAGGGATGGCCTCTGACCTTGGAAAATTCAGAGAATATTCTCAAGTTCAGAGGCTTCAAAAGCCCTATGGTCTCATGTCATGGTGAATTGCCTATGCAAATGGAGAATTAAAATAATGCAGAGAGTAAATAAATCATTAAAATTAAAATACTTAATAAAATTACTTGATTTCTTTTCCACATTATTCTCCTCTGTTCACTGAGCAAGAGGGTATTTTTATTTTATTTTTAGGATTTTTCTACACAAAGTTATGAATTTTTGAAGTTCTGGGAATTAAATAAATAGAAAAATACCCTATTTTCCTACTTATCCACGCGACGCTGACTCAACCTCGGTGCCTCCGAAGCTCTAGGTGTCGCCTCTTGATTCGGTGCCGCCATCTGACTGGGATGCCACGCGGCCCGCGGTTCATGTCCCGTTGCTCCGTCCGGCGCGATCCTGGCCATCCATCCGATACACGCGCGATCCAACGGCTCCCAGTCATCGTCTACGACTGGTGTGAACCCGTGACCGTCGACCTTCTAACCCTAATTTCTCACTCGATTCTCAACGGATTTTTGTGTTCTTATGCTCTATGGATTCGTCTTGAAGAGACGAACACATCCATACGGTAATCATGTATTGAAATTGATTCAAATTAAATGGAGAATCTCCGGAAGCTCGGGAGGAAGAGTGAGTCCATACCTTTGCTCGCAGAAGTGAAGCTTCGATCCGAGAGTTGTGTCACATTCGATTGGGTCCAAGCAAGCTTCGGATGAAGTCCCTCGGCCCGGTGAATCGTCTAGGTATGAAAGTGCCCACGCTCGATCACAAAGCTTCGGAGGCCGGAAGCAATGGCCGGCCCGGAGAGGGGGCTTTTGCTGGGAAACTTCTCATCTTGGTCTGGTGAAGGTGTAGAGCCAATCAATTTGGGGATTGGCTCACTGTGGTGAAGTGTCTTGCTTTTTGTGCTAAAATTTGAACTCAAAATTGAGCTCAGCTAGGGGGAATTGGGGCTGGAATCTAGTGGGAATCAAGTGCTCTATGTGTAGAGAGTGGTCTGGGATGATTTTGGCAGAGTTTCAGTAAGGTTTGTTTCAGCTCCTCTTTTGACCGAGAGGAGGGGGTGTTTAAATAGGAGAGGCTGGAGGGCCTCCCAGGGGGGTTTAAGGGTTGGGATCACCTGCTCTGGTGAGGAGAAGAACAGCTGCAATGGCCATTTGGAGTGAGGCAGCTCAGCAAGGTGGAATTCCAAAATTTGGCTCCTCCCAAGGTCTCGGCCATGGTGTTTTCCAACGATCCAGGCGGGCCGGCCAGCAGGCATGGGTCACCCTCAGGTTCAGGTGAGTCAGGGCTTGATGTTAGTGAATTCAATTGAAGCTTGACATGTGTAAAGTGGTTTGATTCAAATGGAATGGGGAGGTGGCTCTTTTGCACTTGGTTTGGTCAACCCATGGAAATGGGCTTGGTTCACCTCCACATGGCTAATTTGGGCTGAGGGAGGATCATTTGCATCAGCTAGAAAGGGGTGGTGAAGTCCCCATCCAAAGTGATGTGGCTAATCTTGGTTTAGTGTGTAGCATGGAAGGGATTAAAAAGCTTAATGAAGGTTTAAGAAAGAGGGGCCCCCTTTTGCCATTAATGGGTTGGTCACATGTCAAACATCCCATAGCTTCATATGGCTTGTACATGGCTTGTCTTTGGCTCACATATGGCTTGGCAAGAGTTTGGTCAACTTTCATGGAAAAGGGTTTTAGGAATTTTTGGAAATTTTGGGGTTATTTGATGGGATTTGGCATAATACCATTTTGGTTTGATTTTCATGATGGGTTTAGCACTAAGGGAATGATATTAATTAAGTGAGGATGAGATGTGATTGTAATGTGGGCTTTAGGATGGGTTTTGGGCCTTTGAATTTGGTGGAAGTAGGCTTTTAGGAAGGTTTAAGGGAGTGGACCTTTATGTTTAACAATGGGCTTTTAGATGAAAAATTTTTCAAAGGGCCATGCCAAATAAATGTTGAGTTTAGTTTAAGGATGTGTCTTGAATGATTTGAAGCAAATTTGAGGTAGTTTGGAATTGAATTGGGTTGAATTTGGGTTCATTTGGTAAATGGGCCAATGTAGGTCAAATTGGGCTAACTTGGGCCAATGTTGGGCTAAGGTTGAAATTGATGTAAAATTAATGTTGAAAAATGTTTTTGGGGTGTTTCAAAGAGGTTTCAACTTTGGTTGGGTTTTGATTTTGGGGTTTGGGCCCATTTGGGTTAGGTTTGGGTGTAGGCCCATTTAGGGATTTTGGCTTTAGGGTGGATTTGGGTGAGGTTTGAGTCCAACTTTTGGGCAAAACATGTTAGTGTTTTGTTTATGGGGATGTTAAGGAAAGTTTAGAAAAGGTTTAGGGTCAATTGGAGCTGAATTGGGTTAGTTTGGGCTAAGTTTGGGTCATGGGTCCAAATTGGGCTTTAAGGTCAAAAGTGAAATTGGATTCAAATGTCAATAAAATTGGACTTGGATTTGGTCTAGATTGATATTTTGGATATTAAATTAGAGTTTAGAATTGAATTGGACCAAAATTGGGGTCAATTGGGTAGGTTTGGTTTGACATTGGGTTCACTTGGGTTATGATTGGGCTAAATTGGGGGTTTTGGTAAAAGTGGGGTAAATTGACAAAAGTGGCCCATGGTGTAGTTGAACAAAATGAAATTGGAAATATTTGGGATTTTCTGAAATTTTCTGGGAATTTTCTGAATTTTTTGTATTTTTGGGTCAAGAGGGGCATTTTGGTAATTTAGAGGGTATTGGGGGACACTTTTGGAATTTTTGGTATTTTTGGCTATGGATGATCAATTTGATTGATGAGGAAATGTTCAAGGTTAATTTTGGGGAATTTTGGGTGATTTGAAAATTTTGGAGGATTTGGGCAATTTTAAGGGCTTTTGGTATGTTAGGTATAGGGTCCCTGGGGTCAAAAATTGAAATTTTGGAATAATGAAGATTGATCAAATATGAGTGAAATGGAATCACTTTGGTTGAGCCATGAAGTCATATTAAGCCTATATGAGCCATGAGAGGACTCATTTGAGGCATTCACTATGTTGTTCCTAACCCTCTTAATCAAGGGCTTAGGGGTTAAGGTCCATCCATATGAATTACCTACATGAGTCAAGGAGTCAAGTTGGGTATGGGTGTGGTTTTAGGATTTGGATTGTGTGTGTGAGAGTGTAGAGTATGAGTGTAGTGAGTGTGTAAGTCAACCCTCACCAGACCAAGCCACCCACGGTGGTCCTAAGGCCAAAGAGTCCTATAGGGAACTCATCCTTTAAACCTTCACTTTTGATTTCAACCCTCTAAGTGATTAGGGGTCTTCAATCAACTTTGTGGGGTTTGCAGGGAGTCAAGAGGTGTTTAAACTTCTAAAGGGTGGGTTCCACTTCTAGTCCTCTAAGATAGTCAAAGGAAAAGCCTAAGGCTAGATCCTAAGTACTAAAGAGAGAAGAAAAGACCTCATCAAAAATGAGGTCAACACGAGGTCCAGCACTTCTGTTGGATTGGGATTTCCAACTCTGATCTATTCACTATGTGTTAGTAATGGAGTCACTGCTGATATTTCTGAGGAGAAGTTAAAGTCTACCAAGCCAATTGGGCAGGAGAGTGTTAGTATCTATGATCGTCTTCGAGAGAAGAGATCAACCGGTCCTTCTACTTCTGCACATACTTCAGGTAGACCTTCTACTTCTAGACCCTCTACTTCTCCGAGCCACCATCAGATTTCTGGGAATCAATGCATGATCAGTTTTTAGAGCAGCAGCAAGAGTTATTCAAACTCACTGCAGGATTGATACTATTGATAGAAAACTAGATCATTTATTTGATTATACCCAGAGGAAGAGTAGTTACGATGTTGAGTATGATGAAGCCCTAGTCAAATTTCTGAAGGGTGAACATGATGTTAGTTTCCCTACTTTCCCTAGTTTCACACCATTTGTTGATCCTAAGGACGTAAAATTTTCTTTTGGTGATGATGATGATGATGAGGCTACAGCTGGTGACTAGTAGTTATAGAACTCTATGATGTGTTACTCTGTTAGTTTGTTTTATTTGGATTGTTTGTTAGTTTTGTATTTGATGTATGTTGACTGATTAGTGTTAGGATTCTATTGTGTTGAGACTGAAGTTAGAATTAATTTATATGTTGTTTTAGTTTAATGTTTAGTAATTTATTATTTTGCTCTGCTTTAATTCTGTTTCAAATTTAATATCATCATAAAATTAGCCTGCTTACTTTTTATATACATGCTTAAATTTTATCTTAATTATTCATAAAAGCATGATTAGAAGTTAATTTTTCTTTTTAAGATTGTTTTTACATACTTATTAAAAATTCTTATGATTTTCTCTCTCATACTTTCAAATTATCATAGTATACCAAAACTTAAGTTTGGGGGAAGGGAAAATCCATTCAAAATTAAATTTTATTTGTCCTTAAAGAGCCAATATTTTCATAAAAATAAAAATTATTTAACATAACTTAAGGAATGAAGAATTTATTTGAGATCACTTTTATTTTTGAAATTATAAACAATTTAGTGAACTTAACCAAAATTTTACTAACTTTGATTGATTTTAAGAATAGAATTATTTAACTTTAATAAGAATAAAATAAAGAATTTTTCTATTCATGGTAGAAATAATAGAATTTTAGAATTATTAAGTAATCAAAAATTATCACTTGAAAAAGAAAAGATTGGAAATCTTTTTGAATTTTTATTTATGTTATAATAATTAAGTGAAAATGTATAAGTTTTGAAAATATAAGTTAAGGATAGTGAAGTTCAAAACCATTAACAGGCTATCCAGATATAGTAATCCTCTCTAAATATAAAATAAAATAAAATAAAATAAAAAGAAGAAAAGAAAAAGAGATAGAGAGGAGAAGCATGAGGAAAATGCCTAATCAAAAATTAGCTTCACTTGAATTTTCTTATAGGAAGAAAACTAGTTACATACTTTACTTAATTTTTATACATAAATATTTATTTAGAAAAGATTTTTCAAGAAGATCTTTTTCTTGTAAATAATCTATGAAAGCTTAATATAATAGATTTCTATTATTTTCAAAATGGATGGAAAGTTTGAAATCTTATGATTTGGTAGTTAAATATTCTTTAAATTCTTAAAATTAAACCTAGTTAGTGAAATTGGGTTAACAATTTACTAAAGACTTTATAAAATCAAAAATTATAAGGAATCTTAAATATTTATCTTTTATTCCAAAGGTTATATATTTTATATAGTAGAAAGAGTTACTTGATGACAAGTAAAATTAAGTTTGAGGGATTTTGATCTATAAAAAAATATTTATTCCTTTATGTATTAATTCTTATTAATTTCTAAGGATATTATGCTTTAATGAAAGGTATTTTTTGTGTTTTTGAATGTAGGTAATGTAAAAAGTTCTAAAAAGGAAAAAGGAGCAAAAATGAGCAAAAATGGAGCAAAATACAAAAAGTATAAAAATTATGGCCTCGGCGCCTAGCACTGTAAGCCGGCGCCTAAGCGCCGTACTCGATACAAAACCGTCAAGTTTTTGACAACGTTTGATCAGTTATTTTGACGGAGTGAGCAGTTATTGGACATTCTAGAAGACTGGCAGTTGTTCCTTGATAATAGGACATGTGATACATTGCATCTGGACGCTAGAAAACGGTTTTAAACGCGAAGAGGTGTGAGCCAAAGTGAAGAGGTGCGAAGAACTGGACGTGGTGTCCAGCGCCTAGGCACCAGATTCCGGCGCCTAGGTGCCAGACCGACCTTCTAGAAGATTCATTGAATGTGGACATGTTTTGAAGAGGTGCCTCAAGGCAACCCTTGAAGCCTATAAATAGGGGTCCATTTCTTCGAAAACGTGCCCCTCCCATTGTAACCCTTTCTCTTATCCACTTTAGGATCTCTCATCCTTAGAGAGAGAAATAGAGAGAGAAATTTAGGGCCACTTTTGTTTAGTTTAGTGAGTTTATTTTCAAGTTATTGCATCCTGGAGTTCATTACACTCGTGGAGTCGGTAGGAATCAGAAGATCTGTAGAAGAAATATTTGAGATAAGTATTTTTATATTTGATTCAAAGTTTAATTATCATGTTTTGCTATTTATTTTCAATGTGTTCTGAGTAGTTAGTTTACTTTCTTCCTTCAATTATGAAAAGGTAGATAAGATAATATAAAGATTCGATGGAGAATTGAAATTCAAAATATTTTCAAAACATTGTGATGACATTAATACCTGATCTTACTTTACTTTTAAAATTGGCCATTTGAATTGTTAAAACCTGTTGAAGAGTTTTGAGACCTTGAAGGAGAAGAACTCTTAACTTGTAAATGTCACATGAATCCTTGGGTAGTCGAAGGCTATGTGCTGGCTATTCAAGGTGAAGTGCAAATAAATAGGAAGATAAGATTTAAAGGGCGTAGAATTGATAAGTTTTTAGAGTAACAGACTAAATTCTTATAATTTGGTTCATAGTTAGGAATGGGTCACTAGTAGGGTCGACCATAGCCACCCTTGGACATCTAGAAGTGTGAGCCTAGATTAACTCATTCTACTAACAGTACATCCGGACCTATTCTGTAAATTAGCCAACGTTCTTTGCGCCTGGATCAAAGGGTAAAGAATAGGAATGCTTCTATTTGGCACATTACTATATATCAAATTCTCCAACGAATATTAAATTATCTTAAAAATCTTAGATTAATTGAAGGAAAGAAAGTTGTTTATTTTATATAGATTTCATAAAATAATTTTCTTATTATTGTTTTCTTTATTTGCGTCTAGTAAATTAATAGTAATTTATAATCAAATTAAAAGATAAAATAAAAATATTTTTTTTATTTTTTATATAGAAAATTTATCACTATAATTCTTCTCCATGGGATCGATATCGGGGTCTTTGTTTCAAAACCCTATATTACTTCGAAACGATACTTATACTTGCGTAGTACCCCTAGTGTGTAAAAATATTTTCTAAATTTGTATAATATTAATTTTATACACTAGCCGCTCTTTATAAATTGAGTCAAAGTTTTTGGCTGTCTTTAAGAAGCAAACATTACTGCGTTATTTGTGGTCGGGTCATCCCCTATTATTGATTAACACGACCCTGATTATTGTTATTCCAGTTAAAATTTGGATGATTCTTCCAACCTCGGTTATAATAATTGGAATATGGGTTGTTAGGTTTAATTATAACATTCACAGTTTCTGGTGAAGAATAAGAATCAACCATTTGGCCTAATGAATTTTCTTCAATCATGAGATTCGTCGAGAAAAATTCATCCCAAATTGGTCTATCTTCCTTGATACAGCAGCAACTTGATTTGCTAACATTGTAAAAGCATCATTTTCATAAACAATGGCTACTTTTTTAGAATTTAACCTTTCAGAAGGCCATTGAAAATTATTAGTAGTCATTTCTTTAATTAAATCATAAGCATCAGAAAATGGTTTATACATTAATGATCCACCGGCAGCAGCATCGATGATTGATCTAAGAGATCCAACTAATCCATTATAAAAAATTTGAATTATTAACCAATCTTGTATCGCATGATGTGAACATTTCCTGAGGAGATCTTTAAATCTCTCCCATGCTTCATATATTGATTCCCCTTCAAACAGACAAAAAGATGTTATATCATTTCTCAACTTAGCAGTCTTAGATGGTGGAAAATATTTAACAATGAATTTTTGTGACAGTTCACCCCAAGTTCTAATTGATCCAGGTGCTAACGAATGTAACCACATTTTAGCTTTATTCCTTAGTGAAAAAGGAAAAAGTCTAAGTCTAATAGCATCATCTGAAACACCATCATGTTTAAAAGTAGCACACAACTCTAGAAAATTTGCAATATGCAAATTAGGATCTTCAGTTGTTGCTCCCCCAAACTGATTATTAGACACCATTTGGATAATAGCAGGTTTAAGCTCAAAAGAATTAGCAGACTACAAGCAGGTTTTGAATACTAAGCACGAAGTTCATCTACTCGTAGGGTTAACATAATCTCTTAAAGGTCTTAATTCTTGATGGATGCCAACATTTTCGATTTTAATGATTTGCCATTTCTTGAATATTTTTTTCTTTTTTCGTATTTTTAATTTTTTTTTATTTTTCTCGATAGTTCTTTTTAATTCGAATCGTAAGGCACAAGTCCTTCAGAACCTGAACTACGCATACAATAATAAAACAAAACAAAACACAACACACTAACAAAAATAAAGAAAAGTAAAAATTAAAAATTTCTTAATTCTCTTTAAAATGAAATTTAATTAATTTTCCCCGGCAACGGTGCCAAAAACTTGATCCCCGATAGATATAGTGCAATGGCTACCAAAAACTTGGTCTCGCTGGATATAAGTGCGCTGATGATTTAAGATATGAAAATAATGATTTTATAATATGGGATACTATGCAAGTATACATATCATTTATCAAGTAATATAGGACTTTCTGGTTAAGCCCCGAGATACCGAACCCACAAGGAAAAGTTGAAAATCTTTAAAGGATTTTAGAAAATTATCTTTTTACTTTCTTTAATTGTTTTTGAAATAGTATGTCTTGATTTTGCAAAGTTTTAGAAAGTTGATTTGTCTTTTAAAATTTTCTTAATAAAATGCTAAGCAATGAAAGTAAATGTTTCAACAACTAATAACACTGGATGTAAAAATACTATTAACTAAAATATCTTTTTCTTTCCTTTCATGAAGTAGTAATAATTCTTAAAGTATTTTTGTAGAAGTATTTAAATTTTATTGTGACAGATAGAAGCAAATGTGTTTTTTACCCTTACTTGGTTCTAAAAAGAACATAGGTTAATTTGAAATTTATATTATTTTGAACATGATTAGGCAGGGAAGATACCAGTTTCTCACTCTAGAGTTCTCTCGATTCCCACTACCTGGGTGCTAACTTCTCATAACAAAACTCAAAACTTCAAACCAAATTAGGGGGTTTTAGCCTGTCACTCTAAAATCCTCTAATTTTATTCCCTTCTATAAAAATATCTTTTAATATTACATTCACTTATATGGACTACAGTTCTCACCCATATAATTGCATGTGATTTCTACTAACTTTAATGAGATAATACCGCATTGGATCTCACATAATCTCAATAAATTTTACAACTTAACAGGCCAAATTAAGAAGTAAACAAAGTTCTCGAATCAATCTTCACAACTTCTTCCAACTTTTAAACACTGATACTTTCCACAATAATTCTCTTTAAATTAGTTACTTCTCCATTTTAAGAAAGAAAATGATAAAGTAAACTACTCAGAATGCATTGGAAAAATACAAAAACACATAGATTTGAAATTAAAAACAATAAGAAAATAATAAACGAATGCAAGTATTGATAAACTAAATAAAAGTAAACACTTATCTGAAAATCCTCTCCACAAGACTAAGGAAGTTCCTCTGAAACTTTGACTCTTCACTAAACTACTCCTCAGAGCAAGTCTCCAAACTCCGATGACTCAGAATACAGACTTCAGACTTCAAAAAAAACTAAACTAAAAGAAAGAAAAGAAGTGGAAGAAGAACTCTTAACTCCGACCCTTTTCTCCTTTCTACACTCTACTCCTACTCTAAATAAAAACTTAAAATGCAGTGGAAGAATCTCCTAAATTCCTCTCTTTGAAATACAGTGAAGAGCCTCGTCAGTTCTTCACTTCTTCACTTCTAAGACTCTCTTTAAATAGTGAACCAAAAGGTGCCTTAGTGTCTCTTCAAAATGTGTCTAGATTCGATGTATCTACCAAGGAACGCACCCCTTCATTCAAATTTGCCACCCAAAGGAAGTTATGGATGTTACCACCAAGAGTTGCATCCATTCCCTTTTGAATTTGGTGTCTAATCTAATTAAAGTTCGATTTATAACTGTGGTGGCAAAGCACCGGCCCAGCGGCGCTTAGCCGCCAGTGCCAAATTTTTTTATTTTTCATTTTTTTGCTCCAAATTTGATCCAATTTTGCTCCTTTCATCATGACCATCTATTTTCATCATACTTGCAAGAAAAACACAAAATACCTTCCATTAAAGTGGAATATCATTAAAAATAGGTATAAAAATGTGCATAAAAATACTATATATTTTAGGTGTATCATTGTACTGTTGAGATGTGGTGTTATTTACTTTTTATGTTGTACTGTTGTGTTGATCTGAGACATGTTAAAACTGTTGGTTGTACTATTAGTAATGTTATAGTTGGTTTCATGTTGCAGTGTTCTGTTGAATATTTAGATTTTTACTATCAATTTCTCTTTACCCATGCAAATATTTAAAAATTGTTATATCACTGCAACTAATTGCTTCATGCCTGCTAGTTATAATTGTTGATTAATACCAGATAGCTATTGAAGATTTCAAGATCCCAGCACAGAAAGGTTAGTTTCTTTTACTCTCTAATATTTCAAATTCATTGAAAAAATTTAAGTTTGGGGGAGGGTAGAAAATACTAACTTTTATTCATTCTCAATTATTTTATTTTTAAAAAGTTAATAGCATAACTTCAGGCAGTTGATCCTCATTGTAAGATAACTAAAAATTTTTATTCCAATTGAATATTATGGAAGGATAGGATGGAAATTTTTAGTGATAAAGGTTGATTTTATAGAAGTAAGATATTTGGTATGAAAGGATTTGATTATAGTTAACTATTTAAAGTAAAGAAAACTATATTTTTGAAGTGCTAAGAAACTTAAAGTGTTGTGTATTAAGAAGAAATTGTAACTTTATGAAAAATAATAAAAGCTGTACCTAACTATAAAGTAAGGAGGTGACTTAAGTTTGAACTTTAGAAAGATGAGAGTGAAGTTCAAAATCATTAAAGGGCTGTCCAGATATAGTAATCCTCAATAAAAAATTAAGAAAAGAAAAGAAGGATTGAAAAACAATCTCTAAAAGAAAAGGGAAAAAGAAAAGAAAATAAAAAGAAAGAAAAATGTTTATGGGGAGAAGCTTGAGGAGATGCCTAATCAAAAATTGGCTTCACTTGAATCACCCAAAAGGGAATACTTGATTTCACTTCTGAATTTATATTTAAAGTACTAGCCAACATTCTAGTAAAGTTTGTATGAACTCCTTTCTCACATAATCTTTTAAGGCACTCTTAACGTGACAAATTATGGTTCATCTTGAAATAAATAGAAGACTAGAACTCTTAGACTTGATTATTGAATATTCTTATGCCTATAATTTTGACCTAAGTTACTAAACTTTTTCCGGAAATCTAACCACTATACTCTTCTGAATGAAAATTTTAGTGTCTTACAATTGAAAAGTACATTGCCTAGAGTTACATTTTATGTAGTAAAAGGCTTACTTGAGGACAAGTAATAGTTTAAGTTTGGGGGATTTTGATGCACCAAAAATATATATGGTTTATGTTATCTAATTTTACTTACTTTTGGTGATATTGCACTTTAAAGAAATGTATTTTTCATGATTTGTTGCCGGTATGATGATTTTAGGTGATTGGAGTGAAAAGAATCAAAAAAGGAACGAATTCAGAGCGAAAAGGAGCAAAATGGTGGAAAAGGTATTCTGGCGCTGCCGGCACCCAAATCCAGATAGTCCATAATTAATTCCACGACTGTCAGTGCCCTATCTGGCACCGCCGGTGCCCAAAGTATGTGGAATTCAAATTTTGAGAGTTTTGGCAAAATTTTGAAGGGATGCCTATGGAAACTCTTGGGATTTCATCCCTAACTCTTAAATAACCGAATTTGGACGAGGGAAAAGGGAAGAAGAAGAGTTTTAGAGAGTTTTAGAGTGTGTTTTCTTGCTTTCCATTTCTTTCTCTTAGTTTTAGTATTAGGGTTTAGTGTAGAAGAGAGGGATTCTTCTCTAAGGAGAGAAGGAGAAGGAGTAAAATGAGAGATTGCTTCTTCCTTTCCATTTTAAAGAGAGAATCAAGTGTTGTAAAGAAGAGAAGAGGATTCAAAGGAACTTCAAGGAGTTTGCCTATCGAGCGAGAGAAAGAGATAAGTTGTATTTCCTTTTGTGGTTTGTATGACTTTTCTTTTATATATAAAATCCATATTTTACTGTATCTTCTCCATGAATTCTGAGAAGTCTTCTTTGTCTTTCTTATTGCTTAGAGATGTGATGATGGTTTGAAGTGGATTTGATGTGCTTTTAATGTGATGAAGAAATTATGATGGTTTTTCATTTAGAACTTAATTTACTTTTGATCTGGTCAATTGAAATGTTAAAATATGTTGTTTAACATTAAGTTTGAAAGGATTTAATGTCCTACAACAATAATGAAAGATCCATTCAATTTTCATGGATGAATTGTGTAGTTCATGGGAATTGCGTGCAAATAAATAGAGAAATGTGTTCTGAAGGACTTCAATGTGGAGATTTCAGAGTGACAGTCGAAATCCCAGCATTGGTTCTAAGATTAGTAACTAATATCAAAGGTTAGCCTTTATGTGAAGGGTGAGTGGGAGCTCCAAAGTGAGAGCCAGTATCCTCCCAGCCTAGCCCTAGAATTAGTAAGTAAACTTAGAATGTGTCAATGTTCTTTTCTTATTTAGAGGAGGGGGTACTTCTTTAAAGGTAAAGAATAATCTATGCTCCTATTTGGCAGAATAAATTAGATAATCAATTCATATCAATCCACACATCATATTCTCATTATAAGAAGAAGATACTTTTCTCATATATCTAAAACCTTTCAAATATTTAGTTTAGTGTGTCTGTTAGTTAATTCTATTTTCAAAATCATTAGAAGTAATTATAGTTTAGTTAGTTGTTATTGTTTCTTGCATAGTTATAGTAGTCTTAGAAGAAAGTTCTAGTGCTTTATTCTAACTTGTTAAAACTTTTACTTTGCTTCAACTTAAAACCTCCCTGAGGGATCGATAACCAGGACTCCACTAGAGCCCTGTATTACTTGATACGATATATATACTTGCGTTGAATGCTTGGATTTTCCAAAATCATTATAAATATATAAATTTGAAGTTAATAAAATCTTGCATTTAAAAATATAGAAGTAAAGTCTAGTTGCATCAAGTTTCTGGCATTGTTACTGGGGAATTACATCTCCTAGTAGTGGTGCCAAATTCGTGAATTTAACCCAAGCCCCATCACTCATATTTATCACAATACAACATTTTTATGTTCTAAACAGTTTGAATTCCTCTACTTATTACTAAATATTTGTAAGGAGAAAGTATCTTTATATAAGTAATTTAATCATTTGCTTAGCACTTTCTTGCATTAATTAAAAAAAATTAGTAAGTTTAAATTTAATCTTGCTTAATTGAAAAGAAAAATTAAGAATTAGCTATTCTTTTTATTTTCGGTATTTTAAATTTCTTTTAATTCAAAATTATATCCCCGTGGGATCGATACCTGGAATTTTTAAAAGAAAATCCTATATTACTTGAAACAATACGTATACTTGCGTAGTACCCCTAGTGTGTTTATTATTTTCTAAAAATTATATTTAAATCTTTCCCACTAACCGCTTAATTTAGGGTCAAGTTTACCTATCTTTTAAAAGTTTAATTATCTGCGTAATTGCGGGTCGGGTCACTGCCCATTTCCAATATATGGAAATGGATGACATTAGTTCATCATCCCCATATGACAGAGAACCGAGAACTATCCATGATTTAACCTTAATATCTCACTCAATTCTTAACGAAATTGCTCGGGGTTTGTTCCTACACATTTATCTAGTCAAGACGAAGCTATCTATATAGCTAGGTGGGCATGCATTGTTCATTTCTTTCACAAAAGAACAAAACTGAGGCTAAATTTGGGGATTTCAACTCATAACTTGTCCCAAGAGGTGTGACTTCAATTGGGCTTGACAGTGACGATCACCTTGATGCCACGAAGCTCCTCCTTGCTTCAATTTGTCTTAAAATTTGCTCTAACTATAAGCTAGGCTAAAAGGTGACTCTTTTTGGTGTTGAGATAGGTTGGAGATCTTGGGAAACCTCAATTTTGATTGAGGAGATTGTCTTTAGGCTATGGGAAGTTTTTGGGAGGGTTAGATTTGAGTTTTGGATAAGTTGATGTCGGGACAAAAATTTTCCCTGGGTTTCAGTGGTGAAATTAGGATTTCATAGTGGTGGAGGTGGCCTAGGAATGGTGGGGATCAATTGTCTAGATAAAGGGAACTATTTTTGGTGTTGGGAGAAAGAGTTTTCAAGGGCAGTCTACGGAGCTCAGTGCACACAAAGGGCTCTTAGGTTCCTTCCTTATATAGCTATGGGAGAGGTGGGGGGAGCTTGCCATGGGTGAAGATGCTTGAGCGGTTCCTCAGAGCATTTGGAGAGAATTTTTAAAGGCTTTTGGCAGGGAAACTAGTATTTTCCCCATTCTTCATGTATTGGCCATGATGGTGTGATACACCTAAAATATATAGTACTTTTATACACATTTTTACACCTTTTTGTGATGATATTGCACTTTTATAGAAGTTATTTTGTGTGTTTTTCTTATAGGTATGATTAAATGAATGTTTTTGATGAAAAGAGTGAAAAAGGGTCCAATTTGGATCAAAAATTAAGAAAATTAAAAAAATGATGTGTGGTGGCTAAGCGCCAGAACCTGTGCTTACGCACCAAGGCCCCGTAGCTATGCACCCAGATTTGGAGCTTACGCGCCAGCAAGCTAGCGGCTAAGCGTCGGTACCTTGCGCTTACGCGCAACAATAAAAAAAAGTAGTTATTTTAATTTAGATGCCATTTTAAAGAGGTTTTGAAGCGTCTCTTGGTGAGAACGTGGGTAACTTCCTATTGGCGCCAAATTCACTTCAAAATACTCTTGACTGGATGCATCTCTTGGAAGATACGTTGAATCTAGACACAATTTAAAGAGATACAAAGACACATTTTGGAAAAGTATAAAAAGAGGACTAGAAATATGGTTGTTGTTGGAGGGTGTAGTTAGTGTTTAAGAGTGAGGTTTATGTTAGGAAGCTGTCTTAGAACACAACTCTCCATTTCACCATCATTACTTAATTTTATATAGTTTGTATTAGGAGTATAATTGAGATTTGAAGATCACGGAGTTGGGCGCCAACCTCTAAAGAGTATTGTAAGGGAAAGTAAAGTCTTCAAAGGAACTTCAAGAGTTTTGTGGAGAGGATTTATAAATAAGTATTTTTCTTTGCATTACATTTGATTTTTAATTAAGACTTCCTGTGTTTTCACTATGATTTCTACTTTTAAACCAAGTTTTGATTGCATTTTCTCCATGAATTTTGAGTGGTTTTCTTTATCTTTTTCTTTAAGTGATGAAATGATTAAGTTATGGAATTATGTTGTGTGAAGTATAGGATTTAAATGTTGGAAGAAGTTGTGATGATTCAAAACCTTGCATTTTATTTACTTTTTGATTTAGCCAATTAAGATGTTAAAATTTGTTGTGAGAACATGTAAGATCCAGTGCGGTATTGTCTCAATTAACACTTATAAAGAATCGCATGCGATTGTAAGGGTGAGAATGTAATCCATATGGTTGAGTGCAAATAAATAGAGAGATATACTTTGATGAGTGTAGAATTAGAGGACTTTAGAGTAATAGGCTAAAACCCCCAATTTGATTTATTGTTTTATGTTTTGATACGAGATGTTAGCCCCCAGGTGGAGGGAATCGAGGGAACTCTAGGGTGAGAGCTAGTATCTTTCCCGCCTAACCCATCTTCAAGATTTTTAAAATAGTGAATTAATCTATGTTCTTTATAGTATCTCAAGAAAAGGTAAGGAATATAATTGTTCCTATTTGGCACAACACATTTTAGATACTTCCACAAAAAAATATTCTCCGTAACTTGTTACTGACTCATAAAAAGGAAAAAGATATTTCATTTGCAAAAATTTTCATCTTACAAAAGTTTAGTTAAAGTAATTTCTTACTTTCATTTAAAATTATAAAATTACAAAAAGAATCGAATTATATTTCCTAAAATATTATCTATAGTTTGAGTAAAATCTTTTCTAAAGTAAAAAAGTTAAGTTTCCTTTTATAAATCAGAAGATATTTCCTTTGACCAAACTGGTAAATCCATGACCCAATGATCATCACATTGACTCAATGCAAACCCTATTTACCACTAAGTCAATCTAGACCCCAAATTGGTCAAATTTGACTCATTTGATTAACTTAAGACATTAAAATGATCAACTTGGATCATTTGGTTAACCCTAGTCAAACCTAGGTCCCATTACCAAAATTAATGACCCCATGATTAATTAACCATGATAAGGTTAAATAAATCACCGGGTTAACCCTGGACATAGACTGGTCAACCATGGTCAACCCTAGTCAACTATGGTCAATTTTAGTCAAATTTGGTCAAAATATTCAATTTTGAACCAAATTAATAAAATTAATCAAATAATTAACCTTCAAAATTATTTTGATTAATTTATGGGTTAATATTATAATTTCCTACATTTTTAATTAATTACATAATTAATTAAAAATGAAATTATGATTAGATAACCCTAAATTGAATTTGAGATTATGACATCACCCATGAAATAACAATTCCATAATTGATTTTAAAATCAAATTCAATTTATGGAGAATCACTCATGGGTCACCCATGACCCATGAAACTTACCATGACATGATAAACACTTATGAAAACCCCATAACACATGACATTTGATCAAAGTTAAAAGCCATCATGACACCTTTATAAATGAACAAAAATGGTGTCTTTCATCCATGCTATCTTTGAAGGATGATGTAGGTGAGTCACCACTCACCCGTCCTCTCATCCTATCAAAGAAAGGCTTATCCTAACCATCCTTTTCACCATGGAAATTCCATCATGACATTTTTATGGAAAATGAGGAAGAAGGAGATTATGTGCCACCTTCTTCAAACGTTATTAAAGAAAGGATAAAACTATATAGGGGAGGTGAATTTGGATGAATTTAACTAAACCTATCCACCTCCTAAAGTAGCCAATAGAAGCAAGCCAAATTTTTGAACCCAATCTTCACCATGGTTGGGTCAAATGTTGGTTAACTTAGGGAGGGTCAATTGAACTTATCCTTCAGCTGAAATCTCATCCATAGGCCATCATTTACTTAGCACCATCCCCAAGTGAGCCCAATCCTATCTAAGCTCAGTCATGGCCATCCATGACTATAAATAGAGCTAAACCCGTGAGCTTCACTTAAGAGAGAGACTTAACCACACTGCCCCATTCCAAAAGCTTTCAACAACAAACTTTCTCCTTATCCCATAGGCAATTGATTCCCTATAGAATCAAGCCTTCAAACTCACTATCCTCTCCCAATTTAACCACCCCGAAACACCACAATACAAAACATCTTTCTGGTTCTACATAAACATACCTCAATCTTCAAATTAACAGTTCCTACACCTTCTTTGAGGTGTACGAAGAAGATTCCAATCAAAATTGGATTTCCCGAAAGTTCTAACCTATTTCCCCCATCAAACTGTGAACCCATTTTGGTGAAATTCTACTCAGACCCAATTTCATCTCAAATTAAGCATACCAGGAGCTTCTCAAGGACTTGGCGATTGTTCCAAACAAATTTGATTGAGGCTTCACCACATCAAACCAAGTTATGGTCAAAATAACTCATTTTGTGCTTGGGTTGAGACTTTATGAGATGGATTGATCAAAGGCATCCATAAATTCATATTAAAATGATTGTCTTGCCACAATGACGCTCATGGAAAAATGTCCATGAAGTTTCATTAAGATGCGAGCGAGACTTGCGCTCAGATCACGAACTGTTCACAGGAAGAACCAGATGTGGAAGACGAATGAATGTCGTCCATTCTCTTGTTTGGACGGCACAGATTGAGCCAGACAACTGATTCATACATATGAAATGGATTAAATAGCGGGCCAGCTCAGTGCTTGCATGGAATGTCCAGCCAATCTCGCTGCACCGCGTGTGAATTCAGCAAATCCAATGATCCAGTCAGTGTTTGCGTGGATAAATAAGAAAATCTGGATTTTCTTAATTAATTAATGCTGAAATCTTTGAAAATTCATAACTTAACACAGAAAAATCATAAAAAAAACAAAAATTACCCTTGCATTCAGAAAAATAAGGAGAAAATTATAAAAATAAAATTTAGAATTATTGAATTATATTTAATTTTTAATTAATTAATCACTCTTTGGAGTAATTTATTTATTAAAAATTATTTACAATTCCTAAAATTCTGAAATTTTCACAAAATGATCTTTCCATCCTTGAGACATTTTGTGATTTTTCTAGGGATACGAAAATTCTCTAGTGTCTAATTTCCTAATTTCTATCAAACTTTGTAATTATTTCCAAAAATAATTATAAAAGTTAAAGAAATTGGAAATTAAATTTAAAAATGGTTAGGAAATTTAGAGTGATACCTATAAACTCTAAAATGATAATTTTTAGCCATTTGAAAATTTGAAATGACATCATTAATCTTAGGGTTAAAATTATAAGTATTAAATTTAAAAACCGAAAAAATCTTTAAGATTTAGTATTTATCTTTAATCATCATACTTAGTTCACTCTATAGTGGAAAGCATCAATGTTTGAGTCCAAACTCAAATATGTCTAAACCAAATTTATAACCTAGGTTCAAGCCATATGAACCTAAACCTCATCCAAACCCTAATTAGGTCTAAGACATCAATTTGACTTAAATAAATCAAGTTAAGCCTTAATCACATTAGGTTTAACATAACAAACCCTAATTAGGCCTAAGACACTAATTAGACTTAATTAAATAAAGTTAAGACTTAATTACATTAAGTTGAACATAATAAACCCTAATTAAGTATAACCCCTCATTAGATCTGATTAATTATCTTAAACCTTAATTACATTAGGTTTAAGACAAATTGAACCCTAATTAAATCTAACCCTAATATCTTTTGTCCTGTAACTCCTGGGATGCAGTGCTTTGCAAGATCTGCTTCGTTTTCTTTCATGTCTAATTAAATCAATTAAATCTTACCTAAATTAGGTTTAATTAATTATAAACCCTAATTAGACCTAACTTTAATTAGGTCTAATTAAATCAATTAAACCTTACCTAAATTAGGTTTTAATTAACATAAACCCTAATTAGACTTAATCACAATTAAGTCTAATTAATCAATTAAACCTTACCCAAAGTACGTTTAATTAACCTTAACTTAATTAGAATTAACCACAATTAAGTCTAATTAAATCAATTAAACCTTACCCAAATTAGGTTTAATTAACCTTAACCTAATTAGATTTAACAAAAATTAAGTTGAATTAAATCAATTAAACCTTACCCTTAGGTTTAATTAAACTTAACCTAATTAGACTTAACCACTATTAAGTCGAATTAATCAATTAAACCTTACCTAAATTAGGTTTAATTAAACATAACCCAATTAGAATTAACCACTTTTAAGTCTAATTACTCAATTAAACCCTACCTAAATTAGGTTTCGTTAACTCCAATTCAACTAAAATTAACCACTATTAAGTCTACTCAATTAAACCCTATCTAAATTAGGTTTAATTAATCATAACCCAATTAGACTTAACCACTATTAAGTCTAATTAACCAATTAAGCCTTACCTAAATTAGGTTTAATTAACCACAACCCAATTATACTTAACCACTATTAAGTCTAATTAATCAATTAAACCTTACCTAAATTAGGTTTAATTAACCATAAGCCAATAAGACTTAACCACTATTAAGACTAATTAATCAACTAAACCTAACTCAAATTAGGTTTAAGTAAACGTAAACCTTTTAGGTTCAACATACATTGAACTTAACCATAACTTATACTTAGGTTCAACCCAACTTGAACCTAAGTCAAACTTAAAAGGTTCAACATATATTGAACCTAACCTTAACCTATACTTAGGTTCAACCCAACTTTAATCTAAGTCTAACTTAAACCTTTTAGGTTCAACATACATTAAACTTCACCTTAACCTATACATAGGTTCAACCCAACTTGAACCTAAGTCAAACTTAAACCTTTTAGGTTCAACATACATTGAACCTAACCTTAACCAATACTTAGGTTCAACCTAACTTGAATCTAAGTCAAACTCAAGCCTTTTAGGTTCATTATACATTGAACCTAACCTTAACCTATACTTAGGTTCAACCCAATTTGAACCTAAGTCAAACTTAAATCAATTAGATTCAACCTACATTGAATCTAACTTAAACTTAGGTTCAATCAACATTGAACCTAACTTAAACTAAAATTAGGTTCAACATAACTTGACCCTAACCCAAACTTAACATAGGTTCAACTTACATTGGACCTAACTCAAATTTAACTTAGGTTTAATCCACATTGAACCTAAATCAAGTTAAACTTAAGTTTAGCCCAACTTGAACTTAAGTCAAAATCCTTAACTTAGGTTCAAGGTTCAAACCACATTGAACCTAAACTAAACCTTTAAATTAAGACCAACCCAAAGTTGAACTTAAGTCAAAACCCTTACATTAGGTTTAAACCACATTGAACCTAAACCAAGCCTTTAACTTAAGATCAACCCAAAGTTGAACTTAAGTTAAAACCCTTAAATTAGGCTGAAACCATATTGAACCTAAACCAAACCTTTAACTTAAGATCAACTCAAAGTTAAACTTAAGTCAAACCTCAACCTTAGGTTCAATTTACATTGAACATAAACCAAACATTTAATCCAAGTTGAATCAAAACCAAATCTTTAGGCCCAACTGACATCAGGACCTAAAGCCCTAAGTCTAACCTACATTTGACTTAACCAAATACCTTTAGCTCCAAACAACAATAGGACTTAAATATTAAGTCTAATCTAAATTTAGACTTAGATTCAAAAGACATTGAATCTAAATTCCTAAATCTATTTCATATTAGACTTAACCCAAAGGGATTAGATTCAAATGACACTGAATCTAAGTTCCCAAGTCTAATTTACATTAGACTTAATTTAAAACCTTTAGATTCAAAAGACATTGAATCTAAATCCCTAAATCTAATTCATATTAGATTTAACTTGAAATCATTAGATTCAAATGACACTGAATCTAAAATTCTCAAGTTTAATTAGATCTTACAAACATTAGATCTAAATAAACTTGAATCCTTTCTTTAAGTCTAAATTACATTAGACTTAAATAAACAAATCAAAATCGACATATAAAAATCAATCAAAATGACACATGAAAAATTTTAATAAATCATAAACAACCTAAAATTTTCCAACTTAAAATCCGAAAAGACATTAAAACTTAAATGAAACCTTAATAACAAAGATCACTAAATGCAACTTAAACTCCCAACGTTTTTTATTTACGAAAATTTCTTGGACGATGCAATCCTGGTTGTTGACAGGATTCTTCTGGTCCTGGTTTAAACACCTTTTGGACTAAGTAGATCATGGCATCCGTTGATTCTGGGATGATGGATCCATAGACATCATGACCGGGTTGTCTAAAAATTAAAACTTAATCAACTAAATTAAAAATTTAAGAAATAAAATTGACATTATTCTGACACTGTTTTCTTGTAGGTTGAAGACAAGTTCCACTTTAGATTTACTTTGCATGTTATTAGGGTGTGCTAACTCTATTTTGCAAGGTGATATTCTGAAGACGGGACAAATGACAATAAAACAAAACAAAACCAAAACGACATCAAAAAAATGAAACAACATTAACAAACAATATTGACAAAATAAATTAAAAAATGACAAACGAACAAAACCTAAACTTTTAGGATAGTCACAAAATCTAAACTTTTAGGATAGCCACCAAACAAATAACAAACTACAAGACAAAATGACAATAAAATGACAAACAATAAAACAAAAAAATAAAATCGACATAACAAATGACATTAACAAAATCAAATCTTTTAGGGTAATACATGACATGTAGAAATATATTACCCCTAGGATTGGACATTGATGTTTATTTTCTTGTTCTTGAAATTTCTTAGAAAACAGGTGTTAATAATAATCAGAAGTTTTCTTAGAAAATTCTAACTGTCTAAGATGTAATTAACTATGTGAGCTTGCTCTTATAGGAGATTTTAGGACTCAGGATAGGTATCATACCTAAAAATCTCTAGTTATCAAAATATTACATGTGATCCTCCTTATATAAAAATGTCTAGAATAAGGCATTCTAGAATTTCCTTTTGTATGGATTATCACTGACATTTCTTATTCTACTGTTTTCTAACATATCAGCCCTTATTTTTTTCAAATTTCTTAGCATCTAAGGATCTATTACACGATCCGAAGAAATAAGATTTCTTGAAGATTAGGGCAATATGATAGATAAACAGAGTGGCGACTCCCTCAAATAATGACACTGACATTTCACACCTCACATCAACACAAGAAAATCTCGGCGGTGATGGGCCGGCATCGAGCCGACATCCCACAAATCAGGATGCCACCAGTTCAGTTGGACGGGAATGTGGTCAATTGGTCAAGATTGACCAAAATTAGGCTAGAGCCAATTGTTTTTTACCATCATAAGGTGCCACCAATTTTTGGGGTCAAAAGGGTTAGGGTTTAGGGTTGATTTTTGGGGTTTGGTGGGGTTAGGGAGGCCTTTGGTGAGGCTAGGGATCAATTTAGGTAAATCCCTCTCCTAAGGTGAATTTCATGGTTAAAGTGGTCCCTAGGATTCATAGGAAGGCTCTTAGGGTCTTGTGTTGATTTGGGCGACCCAGAGTATGTCTTTCTTATTGGGGTAAACTTGGGTTCCTCGTCTAGTCAAAACCTTAAAGCAACTCAACCAAAGGTCAAGTGCTTGGGTCTGCCCTGATAAGGCCAAGAAAGCACAATCCTCATCTAGGTTTATGTGTAAATTGGTGGGCTGAGTCCTCACAAAAGTGAGGTCAACAACTAGCTCGAATAGTGAGTTTTCTCTGAAATTCAATTTGATAAAGCACATAATTTGGATTGATTTGGCTCAACAATCATATCGATGTAGCTTTAAAATCGGACCAATCTAGCTCAAAATCCATTTTGAGCTAGCTCAAAAAATAACTTGAGCTAGCTTGAAAGTTCAAACTCTAAACCTTAGAGCACATTTAATCAATGTGATCACTGCGACGTGCCAAATTAGAAGGGAAAAAAAACACAACTGAACATTTTAAAACCAAAAAACACATAATCAAGTGAGAACAATGAAAACAGTAAATAATTATATGTTTCCAAATTTGAAAGGCAAAACACCATAGAAAAACGTTAAAATCACTTGTTCTTTATTATGAGTTGCCAAATCAGAAATGACTAATAGTTACAAAAAAGATTTGCTTGTGTTTGGCTAGCTTAAACTATAAATGTCTATAAGTTTCTAAATCAGAAAGACATAAACCTATTATTCACTATGATCAATGATCATTATGAGTTTCCAAAAAAATAAAGAAAAAAAAATAGAGTAAAACTTTAACATGAGTCACCAAATATACATAAGACTGAGAACAAAATTCTAGTTGTATTCAGCAAGAATAAAAGCCATGAAGATAAAAATTGATTGGCAAAAGATGATAGAGTGAAATAGCTTAAAGACTTTAGTAATAACTTACATGTTACCCAATACTAGTGAATCGTGAACGAAAGGAGCATAAACCCAGGACCACAAAATTACTAGAGGCAGATAAAGCAAAAGAGAAGCAGAGAGCCCTATAAGATGCACACACATGTAGCGATTAGAAAGTTGGAATTTACAACACACAATGATATGTTGGCACTCCACTAGTGATGTGAAGAAAGGCTAGAGACGTATGATGATGACTGGTCTAGGGATTTTGAAACTAGAGTTAAAGTTGGTAAATGGAGAGAGACGAAACCAAAAAAGGCTAATAGAAATATTGGAAATGGGATTAGGGCTCTAATGTGACGACAGGTATACAGTTTAGGGTTAATGTAAACACCACCCATGGTAGATTCCAATTGAAATTGCAAACCAAATTTAAGTTTTGGATTCAGCTCATAATTTAGTTCATTTCTTTTGAGCCAATTTAAATCCAAGCTAAAGTTAGATTTGATTTTCGAGTAATCTTGACTAATTTCAAAGCCCTATGTGCAAAACTGTAATAGTAATCTCTCTATAACTAAAAATATTTTAGCACGCAACAAGCTCAATCTTGCCCATCAAGAACCCTTAGCTTCAAAATCTATTACCCCATGATAAATCTAAACCTCGAAAGGTTTCTCCCATGGACTAATTCATATTTGATTATCAAATGAATACCTCTAATAGATGATACAAGTTGTTTTTCTTTTCTTTTCTTTGACACAAAAGTTTGAAAAAATAAACTATTTGTACAAAAATCAATAAAAATTTTTCTACAGTTTCACTCCTGAGTTAGCACTAAATTAATTATGAATTTTCTCTATATATACTCAATACTTAAATCAATTATCTATATAAAACAAAATTTTTTACCAGATCTTGTGTAGAAAAATGAACAAGAAGTCAACAAACTTTTGAACATAAGATTTATATGAGAAAGCATTATCCTATTTAGTTAACTAGTGTTGTCTTAGATATGAAGGCTAGTGACCTAGAGAACGTGCATTAATTACACTGGTCTTATTAAAATATAAATTAACTTATCAACATAATATTTAGACTTTAGATGCTTATTTTATAGGTAATAACTTTTACTATAATCAAATAAGGATGAATCTAATAAATAAAAATTTACTTCTTCTCAAACAGATAAAGGCTGATAACATTATAAAGTGATGTCTTTCAAATTAATAAAATAATGGTGCAACCTTTTAATGCATTGTGTGGCAGAATTATTTGAGGATATCATACGATGTATCATGAAATTATATGCCAATGACATACTGATAATAAAATTGGAAGAATCATAATATATCATTGACTTAAAAAAATATATTCATCGCATCCAACGTTAAAATGTGACTCGATGTAGCCAAATTTCTTTGATGTCATATTCGACAAATTTTTTGAGTTCATGATTACCCATCATGCGATCAAAACAAATCTTTTAAAAAATCATGATGTTTAAAAATATATCATAACCATGGAACATTTAAGATGTATGATGCTTGAATAAGTGGATAGCCACTTAAACTCATTTTTTAGCCAACTATAAGAAAATATAACTATCATTTTCTTTCAATTTTTTGAGCAGTTCTCAGAATTTTTATTTCTCTTCAATGGATGAATTTTAGGCTTCCTTCAAAACTAAAACATATTTAGATTCATCACCAATACCATCAACACTCCTCTAAGGATAAATTTTATATATGTACTTCACTATTTTCTCTCATATAGTAAGCTTAGTGCATGCCAAATGTGCACTTCTTTGCAACAAAAAACTAAAGAAAATTTTGTAAAAAATAATCTTTGATAATATAAATCCAAAATTATAAACTCACCAAAACATAATAAAGCTTAGTTTCACTTATAAATAAAAAATGTCTAAGTTATAAGAAAAAAACTGCTAGCATAAAAATTCATATAATAAAAACTGCCAATTTAATAGTTACAATTCTTCTTTTAAAAAAGCTAAGAAACTAAATTGAGCACAAACAAAAGTATTTGCAGGCTATTCTTGTCTCTCTCTCTCCTTTCTTTTTGAATTAATTTAAAATAAATTTTTAACAGTAGCAAAAATTGATGTCAACAAATAGGTCATAATGTATTATTGATTCCTTTTTAGACTGATGTGCAAAAGAAATTTATGCTTTTATTTGTAGAAATTTTTTCTATGTTTAAGAAATGTTAATGCCTTCTCTTACAAGTAGAAAATAACATACACTGTATATCATTATGTCTTAATGTATATGCACATCACAACTAATTTATTCAAAAGAAAACTCATTAGAAATATTATGTTCACATAGACGAGAACATACAAAATCGTGATAATACAACAATTTTCATTTCTTTAGGAGACGGCAAGTTAGTAAAATATATTTGTTGCTCCTAATGAAGAAGTTGCTAATTGGTTGTATTTTCTTATATATTTTGTGGATTAAACAAACAAAAATTTAACTACATTTATGACTGTAAGTGATGTTGCATGGCATTCTTTGCCCACGCCAATTGTTAGATGTAATCTATTTGCTTTATTTTAACATATATTTGCTAGATTCGAGTTATCTATCATTTGTTGTCATTTAAAAGAGAATTTGCTTATGTCATTTACCTTCATGTTGAAAGCTATTCAAGCCTTAAACCTAGGGGCTATTAATATATATAGTCTATTTATAGTACTTTTTATAAAAATTATGACAAAAAATGAATAATCACCCACATTTCTTAGCTCTAACATCTCTCCCGACCTCTTTTTTTTTTTAGATCTGAGAGCCATTTTCCTCGAAACACAACCAAAGCTTTCTCTCATCATAACCTACATGTGCTGCCTCTCACTCTATCATCACCCCACTCTCCTCACTTTCACAAAAAATTTTCACCGAGCATGACAACAATCCAAAGTGTCCTCCATGATCAGGATACAATAATAATTGAGCCAACACAACTGTTGAACCAAATTCAAAGCTCATTAAATGACTCCTGTATCTAGCTTGAGGCATCAAACCTTCCTAGTCATAATGAACTAAATGTTTCTATGGACCAAGATATGAACTTGATGAGCCAATTATCTCAAAATAAAAGGATTATGCAAAAGTTGATAAATGTACAAAATAAAAGTATTATACAAATACTAAAAACAACACAAAACAAAAGAAATATCTCATGATTATTTTCTCTCATTTATCATTGTAATTACCATCTTAGCTCTTCATAAGTTCCTTCTCCTCTAAATATTTCGATGGATGATTCTCCATGTCGCAATTGTAAGGGATCCATATTGCCATTAACAAACATTATAACTAATTTTTTATGAGATGGGTCATCACTTCAACATTACTTTCTTTATTTTTTATTTATCCTTCCCCTTTATCAATCATCAACAATTACTCCCTATTTTTTATTGACAGGAAAATTTCGATAATTTTCCTCAAGAAAAAAATAATATTAAATTGTCATCAAGCCATGGTAACTTTAAATTGGCTCCCAAAAAGAAAATATTTCCATGCCTAAGTGCTAATGAGATTACAACAATTCAATGTCATATAAACAAATATTAAAATTATAACAATTAAATTTCATATAAGAAAATATTAAAATTAGCCGTTAGATATATAAAAACAAAATAATTCTGTGGTATGCATGTATACCCCACAATATTTTATAGAATTTATATATTAAATATGTGACTAATTAAATAATTTGTTATATTCATGTAAATCCCTCTTTGTAATTGTTTATATAATCATAAAGTGCCCCCATAACAACAAAGTCGTTGTAGTATAGTGGTGAGTATTCCCGCCTGTCACGCGGGTGACCCGGGTTCGATCCCCGGCAACGGCGACACATGTATTTTTTAACTCCCGCCGCTTCGTTTTTTGGGAAGATTTACAAATGTACCCGTCAACTCTTAGATATTAACATGCATAACATCAACATTTGCATAAATACCACCGAAACGTATACGAAATACATTTTTGCATGCGTAAACTTCAAATGTTAGAAATATAATTCAAAAAAATTACTAGGCAAGTAAATTTATTTTTCTCCAAAATTTTGGGATAAGATGTATATTGGCATTGAATTAATGTTATTCAATCTTATTTAAAATATTTTATTTATGAACGAAGGAAAACCTCGTGATTAAATTCTATGCTAATATTTAAAATATGATTTATAATTATTTTTAAATTAAATTGTGATCATTAATCTCATAGATAAAATCACAGCCTTTGATAAGAACAATAACATAAATATAATAAATTGTTAGATATTCTTTGAAATTTAAAGGGGATTTGCATTCATACCACGTAGTTCTTATGTATTGCATATTTAACACCTAATATTTGATGTTAGATAAAATATAAAATTTTAATTCAGACAAAAAATATAACTAATATTATATTTTCGAAAGTGGAATGCACCTTTTTTGTAAATGTTTTGATATGATTTAAAACACTAAAGATATGTAAATAAATGTCAAAGTTTAAATATTAAACATATAACTGCATATTAATTGTGTTGTATGATTTATGAATGTAAATGCCATTTGAAAATTTTAGTATCTTCCTGCGTCCATTTTTTAAATTCACCCAAATGTCAAAATTTAGTGAATATTCCAAATTCTTTAGCACGGGCTCTCCCTTTTTTTTTTTTTTTTAATATGATTTCTCCCTCTGTTATTTAAATAATATTGCCTCTAGAGTTTAGACGCAAAGTTACATCCGGACAACAGATATGATACATCGGATTGAGCGGAGGAGAAAAAAAAACCACCTCTGATATATCACGTTCATTGTCCAGATCTAGTTTGCATCCAGACTCCATACGCAATATTATTTCCAATAATTAGAAGCAGAGCCGATGGCTACTAGGATCTGGATAGAGCATGTACAAACTTGCGACTGTTGAGTTTATTTTGCATTCTTCAAGTAGAATCACGCTTGTCATGATAACATCATATTACATATGTGGAGAAGGGATAAATCATTTAGGGTTTGTTTGGGGCAGCTAAAATTGTTTGAAGATGCAGCTATGAAGTTGTTGCACAAGAAACTGTGGTGACTATAATAATTTACTTTTCAAAAAAAGTCATATCGCATATTTTTATCAATCACCATATTTACTTAGATCAAATTGCAATACACAGTTTCTTGAGAAAGTAGTAGAAATATTATTTCCCCAAATACACTAGCGGTACAATCTGAATCGCAGTGCACGGCGTGCCACCCAAACACTACCTTAATATTAATATGATGAATAAATTTCAAGCGCACAACAGTTAAAGTTTGTATTTGATTTGGGCTCATTTAACTAGATCAAAATATTTTTTATATCATTCAACTCATTTCATTAAATTATTTATATTAACTATAAATTTGTGAAATTAAAGTTTGAATTGTTATCAATTTTATTTCAACAAATTTGACCTTATATGTTACATTAAATTTTAGGCTTTGTTGGATTTATTTTTGATTCCATATCATTTTCCAATTTATTGTTTAATATAGTATTTTTTCTAAGTATTGAAATGCCATCATTTAAAGGAATAAGAGCTATATTAACTTAATTGCAGCTCATATGTGGTTAACTTTCTTCATCATTATTATTGATAATGCCTTAAATAAAATCATGATAACACTTCTTTTTCAGTATTTTTAATGACATTCGAACACGCATGATAATTGATTTTGAAAATATGGATTATGGCTCCCATCTTTAAATGTTGTTACTCTTTTCCTTCAACTACTTTAACTTTTGCTGTTAAATATTAAACATATTGATGTGTAGCGGAAAATTTGCGACTTGAGAGTGATTAATTAGCATCTTGGCATTGCATGAAAGTCTATCACACACAGATAAAAGAAGAATATTTGCAAAAGTCACCTCGACTTTTTTGGGTAGAAAATCCTGGAAATGGGAAAAACCACGAGCCCTAACCCAGCTGAAACAATCCACTATGTAATTGTGAGTACGTGTCAGCTAATTTTATTTATAAAAATAAGATTTTAAATTTGAATTTAGTATAATATAATGTAATTTTGATTTTTGAAAATTATAGTATTATTTTTTTTATTTTGAAAAATAATGAGACCGAATAAATCTCATATATCTAATAGTTTAAATAGCTGAGCATGATATCATAAATGATATATCATCTCGGAAGATAAGCGTACCACTTGTTAGTAGGCTTAACTATCTAAACATAAAAATGTATGACTTCATTTTGGTCTGTGAATTTTATAGCCGACAAATTCCCCTATCTAATACACAGATTAGACAGTGTTTAGATTAGTTTGGGTTCTTAATTTCATATAGAGGCAAGCCTCTATAGTTAATTACATCTTAGACAACCGAAGTTACCTAAGAAAACTCTCTATTAAGATCATGGGCTTCATCTTCAAAAATTTCAACGTTTAAGTTTCCACGATTGCATATAGGAAATCCAAATGGGAATGGCTCAATGTGAAAAAGTTATTCTCGTAATCCAAAGTAGTGAAGAGTAGGAGATCTCGAAGATACTGAAAAGCTTCAGTGACATCTCAAACTAACATGTAATTCAGTTTTATATCTTTGAAAGGGGAATTTGTTAGAAATTTTCTTTTCTTAATTTTTCAAATAGATTTTGATCGAATCAAAATCTATTAGGAATTCACCACGAGAATCTTTTAATCCCGTTCATATTTATTAAAATCTGAATCGATACAAAATAGCAGAAGCGTACCTGAATCCATTTGATAGATTGCAAGCAACGATCTTCCAATCTGCAGACTTTCCGGAGTTTTCCTTAGTCTCTCTCATTGATGGGGTACAAGAGATTTCACACCCTCCAGACCGGGGACCATTACCTCTTTATTTAATGTAACCAAAGGGTGGTTACAAATTTTGCTTAATTCCAATTCTTCCCCTCATCAAATTGGAATTTGCCCTTATGGTATCCACACTTATAATTTCATGACAAATATGTCTTAAGTCATAAATTTTATTCGTAATTAGACCACAATAATTTTGACTTATTAAATGATGACCCAACACATTTATTAATTACATTATAGTCTCATAATTGATCCAACAATCTCCCACTGGACTATATATGTATAAGATAAATGTGTCAACCTTAGTGCGCCCAAAATTTGTTGTCATCATTGTAAAGACACATTACAATTTCGTCCATTAATCATATCAATACAGGATCAAAACAGTCTTCGTTGTATTTGTCACAACTAAACTTATCAATGGTCACATATATTAATATAATCAAATGACATAGATCAATCATGAATGTGTGGAATGAAAATCACATGCAAAGTGGTATGTTCATGTCAATTTTCAACTGGTCCTACTTTACTTAAGTGAGATCAAACTTTAACTGTACAGAGTGTACTGAACTGAATAAAAATACCTCATTTCTGATCAGAAAATATCCAAATATGTTTTGTATACAAAATAAAACATAGAGCTAAAAAAAACCTAAGTTAACAAACTCCCACTGAATCTAAATTTCCTCAAGCTTTATAACACCCATATGAGCAGTATGCTCATGAAAGACCCTGAGTATCAGACCCTTTGTAAGAGGGTCCGTAATCATGAAGTTTGTTCCAATATGCTCTATGTGAATCTGGCCACTCTTTATTCTTTCCTTCACAACAAGAAATTTGATGTCAATATGCTTTGACTTGGATGAACTTCTGTTGTTATTGGAATACAATACAGCTGATTTATTTTCACAAAATAACTTTAGCGGTCTTTCAATTCCTTCCATAATGCGCAGCCCAGTGATAAAATTTCTCAGTCATATGTCATGGTTGAATGCCTCAAAATATGCTACATACTCTGCTGTCATAGTGGATGAAGCTATTAGTGTTTGTTTTGCACTCCTCTAGGATATAGCTCCACCACTTAACAAAAATATGTAGCCTGATGTGGATCTTCTGCTGTCTTGGCATCCAGCAAAATCGGAGTCAGAATACCCAATGATCTCCAAATGATCTGATCTTCAATATGTAAGCATGTAATCTTTTGTTCTCTTTAAGTACCTCATAACTCTTTTGGCTGCTTTCCAATGATCCATTCCTGGGTTGCTTAAGTATCTGCCTAAAACTCCAACAATGTACGCAATATCTGGCCGCGTACAAACTTGAGCATACATAAGACTCCCTACTGCTGAAGCATAGGGAAACTTTTGCATTTCTTGAATCTCAAGGTTTCCCTTTGCGCACTGATTGAGACTGAACTTGTCTCATTTAGCGAGAGTGGTGTCAATTGGTCTACAATTCTGCATGCCAAATCTTTTAAGCATTGTATCAATATAGCCTCTTTGTGATAATCCAAGAATACACTGAGAACGATCTCGGTGAATCTGAATTCCTAAGACAAAAGAGGCATCACCAAGATCTTTCATCTCAAAATTAATTGATAGAAATCTCTTGGTTTCCTGCAACATGCCTATATCATTTGTGGCAAGCAGTATGTCATCCACATACAAAATCAGAAAAATATGCTTTCTCCCACTGAATTTATGATACACACAATCATCAACTGCATTCATTTCAAAACCAAATGATAGAATCACTTGATGAAATTTGTGATACCATCGACGGGAAGCTTGTTTGAGCCCATAAATAGATTTTGTCAGTTTGCAAACCATATTCTTTGGGTCTCCTGACACAAAGTTTTCTGGTTGCACCATATAGATCGTTTCATCAATGTCTCCATTGAGAAAATCGATCTTAACATCCATTTGATGTAGCTCCATATCATAATGAGCAACTAGTGCCATGATTATTCTAAAAGAGTCCTTTGTTGAAACCGGTGAAAAGGTCTCTTTATAGTCAATCCCTTCCTTTTGAGTATAGCCTTTAGCTACAAGACGAGCTTTATGTCTCTCCACATTACCGTTTGAATCCCTTTTGGTTTTAAAAATCCATTTGCAACCAATGGGTTTCTTTCCTTCTGGCAATGGGACAAGTTCCCAAACTTTATTGTCTTGCATAGACTTATACTCCTCATTCATCGCTTTAATCCATTTTTCCGAATTGGAACTTTGTATAGCTTGATGAAAGTTGATAGGATCATCTTCCATCATACTAATATTTTCCTCATGTTCCCGAAGAAATACAATATAATCATCCGTAATAAGCATTTCTTCTTTCCCTAGTGGATCGCCGCAAAAACACTTGCTCTTGAACTTGTTCTTGAGGTTGTTGAATTTGTTCCTCAAGGGGTTGATTAACAATGTCTTGTTCTTGATTTGCAACTTGATCAATGTCAGGAGTAAAATCCTGATCATTATCAAAAGCAATTATAGGAATAAGAACCAATTCCTCTTCAACAAGAGTAGTATGGTTCGATTCCTCCTCAAAGACAAAGTCTCTAACCTGATTTCTCCCCCCAAATTCAATATCCTCAAAGAACACTGCAGTTTTCGTCTCAAAAATTATCTTTAATTTGGGATCATAAAACTTGAAACCCCTAGATCACTCCGAATAACCAACAAAATAGCTGCTTACTGTTTTAGGGTTTAACTTTTTCTCAAGTGGCTTGTAAGGCCTTGCCTCAGCTGGGTAACCCCAAACATGAAAATGCTTTAAACTCGGGTTTCCGCCCGTCCAAAGCTCATAAGGTGTTTTTGCAAGTTGCCTTAGTTGGTACTATATTTAAAATGTAGGTCGTTGTCTTAAGTGCTTCTCCCCGAGTGATTCTGGTAAGGTAGAATGACTAATCATACTTCTTACCATGTCTTTAAGAGTGTGGTTTCGTCTTTCAGCTACACCATTCATGCTAGGAGAATCTGGCATTGTGTATTGAGGGACAATTCCACACTCCTCTAGGAATTTAGCAAAAGGTCACGGACGTTGTTCATCTGAACCGTCATATCTACCGTAGTATTCACCACCACGATCAGATTTGACTTTCTTTATTCTTTTGCTTAGTTGGTTTTCAACTTCAGCCTTATAAGATTTGAACATGTCCAATACTTGGGACTTTTCATTAATAAGAAATAGGTATGCATATCTTGAATAATCATCTATGAACGATACAAAATATCGTTGACCATTCCAAGAAGCTGTAGAAAATGGTCCACAAACAACCGTATGTATCAATTCTAAGACTTCTGTAGCTCTATATGCACCTAATTTCTTTCTTTTGGTCTCTTCTCCCTTAATGCATTCAATACAGACATTAAAGTCCGTAAAATCAATAGAACTTAGAATTTCATCAAACACAAGTCTTTCAACTCTATTTCTAGAGATGTAACCTAAACGCTTGTGCCATAATGCTTCTGAATTTTCATTATTAATTTTACGCTTAGTACCTCGTGATTCCACATTCAGAGTTTCATTATAAGAAGCAACAATATCAAGCAAATAAAAATTGTAATACTCCATAAGGTAACCAGTTCCAATAATATTGGAATTAATAGATAAACTGAAACATCTGTTTTGAAATGAACAACAATAACCCAATTTGTCCAAACAACAAACAGAAACCAAATTCCGTCTAAATGACAAGTACAAAAAAAGTATCTATCAAATCCAAATAGTAACCAAGTACATAATAACAATCTAAAATGCCCAATTGCTTCCACTTCTACCGATTTTCCATCTCCCACATAAATGCATCTTTCAAAGCATCATTTGGTTTTCGGTAGCTCGAGCTAACCTCGCATTGAAACACTTATGTTAGTAGTAGCACCAGAGTCTAACCACCATGTGTTTCTAGGTACTGAAGCCAAATTTACCTCAGAACAGAACAAAGTTAGAAATGTACCTTTCTTTATACGCCAAGCGTGATATTTTGCACATTCCTTCTTCTGATGTCCTTTATTGCAAAAGAAACAACTGATACTTTCAGGATTTTGAACTTTATTTTGTTTCTTTTGAGAAGAACCCTTATTCTTAGCAGCCTCATTCTTTCTTTTAGTGCCTCTTTCTTTAGAGGTGTTGACCAAATGAGCACTATCAGTCTTTCCTTGCTTCAACCTTTCTTCCTCTTACACACAATGAGAAATAAGCTCATTAAGAGTCCATTTCTCCCTTTGCATATTATAGCTGACCAGAAATTGGCCAAACTGTGGAGGAAGCGAAATAAGAACTAAATGCATGAGTAAATCATCCGTCAACTCGAGCTTTAGCTTCTTTAATTTTGAAGCAATGTTCGACATCACAACGATGTACTCCCTTATACTTTCCTTGCCTTTGAATCTCATTGAAATCAGTTTCTTTAAAAGAATATCAGTTTCAGCCTTATCACTTTTTGCAAAGCGTTTCTCTATTTCAGCAAGAAAACTTGCAGCATCAGTGATTTCACTAGACACCGCACCTCTAAAGGCCTCAAGTATGTCGCGCTTTATGATCATAAGACTCAAGCGATTAGAATGGTCCAACTTCTCATAGTTTCTCCTTTCCTCGGAGGAACTAGCATCCGTAAGAGGAGCGAGTTTATCCATTCTTAACGCTAGATCTAGATCCATGCAGCCAAGAACAATGTGAATGTTCTCTTTCCAATCCTTAAAGCTATCACCCTTAAGGATTGGAACCGAATTGAGATTAGCAGATACATTAGCAACAACTGAAAAAACGAACAAAAGATTACATAAATAAAATGTTTTAAATTCAATTAATGGTAAATCCCATCTCAAGACACCTAATGCAACATTAATATCAAGTCTTTGGACAGTAATATTAACTGTTAATGGTAATCTTGTTGTAATGATCAAGCATTAACAATAACGTTTATCAAATAATAAATCTATCTTTAGATCGATTTATTACTCATATATAATTCTTTATAATTGTTACATGCTTATCATCACAAGTGTGTATGCAGTTCGGCCAAGTATTAAATTTTCCTTTGGGCCAATTAATACACGCATGAACCCACATACACACAACATCCAACAATTTTGTAACGAACTATCTACACAAGAGAGGTTACTTTGGCAACATCATGTTTCAATAAGTTCATTAAAAATTGATGGACAATTTACAAAATACCATTTATTCGAATTTAATTGAAACTTTAATTTAATTTTATAAAATCTTATATTTATAAATAATAAGCTAATTTATAATTCATAAAGCACATGATTTACAAAACAAAATTATTGATTTTATGAAATTAATCAATCCCAAAATTGAGTTAATTAATTTACTTAAAGAAAAACTTTATAATTAATTTACTCATTAAATTAAATAACTCATTTTATTGTCCAAATTAAAATGAGTAATTTAATTAATTTAATTTATTTATTATTATTTTATAAAAGGAAATAAATTAAATAATTTATTTTATTTCCTAACTTATAAAACGAAATAAATCAAATAACTTATTTTATTTCCTAACATATAAAAGGAAATAAAAGGAAATAATTCAAATAACTTATTTTAAAGGAAATAAATCAGATAACTTATTTTATTTCCTAACATAAAAGGAAATAAAAAAGAAATAAATCAGATAACTTATTTTATTTCCTAACATAAAAGTAAATTAATTAGACCACAATAATTTTGGCTTATTAAATGATGACCCAACATATTTTTTAATTACATTATAGTCCCATAATTGATCCAACAGAATTATGTTTAATATTTTTTGTCTTGCAAATTATTTAGGCCTTTGGGACTTATGTCTACATGCTTATGCAAATAGCCTGAGAAAATATGAGGATTTATGTCGTGTCAGACGAACAATCTCAATATTTTATGGGTAGATGTCTACGGAAGTTCAGTTGAAGTTTTTATTTCTTCCGTCTGTTATTGCCTCGTTCCAAGAAAAAGGGAGATAAAAGAGAGAACATATATTAAACAATTTATTACAAATATTTAATGCATTTTGTACAATGTATTTTGAATTACTATTTGTGCTTGTTGATTTGGGTTTGAATATTTTTAAAGTTTAATGTTTCAATATTTATATTAAGAATTAAAAAATAAGAAAAAGATATTAAAATAAAAGCTAAGTGGTTTTGGATAGATCTCACCAACACAAAGTTTGATGTCGTCTGTTTTATCCGCCTCGGAGTAGCTTGACGATCCTTCAACGTCTTGACCACCACCGGGTGTACCTCACAAAGGCGCACCGAGAAGTTCGTATGAGAATTAAGTGCATTATTATCTATATTGAACAGTAGAAAAAAGTAGTAGCACGTACCTGTTGTTTTTTACCATTGTCGTCTATTTCGTCCGCCTCGAAGTAGCTTTACAATCCTCTAATATTTTAATCACGACCGAGTTCATCTCGCAAAGGCACACATAGAAATTTGTATGAGAAGATTATTCAATATAATATTGTAAAAGCATGTATATGATTGTGCTATGTTTATGAATCTTAAAAACATGTTGTATTCTTGTGCAATCAAATCCATTCATTAAGTATCAAATGATCAAACTACTTGAAATTGTGTATATCACTTTAATGGAGAAAATAAAAGGCTTCAGCTTTATATTTGAATACCACGACAGATATTTACATACATACAATCCAATTCTTATGTATTTATATGTCTAACATTTAAACTTACAATTTTTACATTCATGCCACTTTATCTATGTTTGAAATTGTATATTTCACTTTTTTTTTTTATTTTTAGTTTAAAAGGGTGATATCTTTTGTGTGATAAGAAATATTTGGGTGGCATAAATGTAAAAAAGTAAAATCTATGTATTAGATGTGCAGATACATATAGAGCTAGTGGTATGTATGTGAATCTTCTTAAATCTATATATCTAAGTGGCATATGTCAAATAATAAAAATATAAAAGGAAGCAAGAAAAAAATAAAAAATAAAAAGGAAGCGCACCTTCAGCTTGTTACTTCAATGTATAAAAAGAAACAATTAGAAATTCTCAGTGATGCACTCTCTTATGAACTTGCTGCGAGATCCATAAGACTGCAAAAAGCTTCCGATCCGACCAACATGCAAGCCTGCATGAGGATGACGGTAGTGTATGGATCACCAACGATCCCCGCCTTATTCATTGATTCGAACAATATCAATGTTTCCATATGTTCCTCATTCTCAACTAAACCGGATAAGACGTTTATCAATTAGAGAGTAGTTAATGAACAAATTAGCTGCAAATTATCTTTGGATCACGTGGTCATGCACTGGTCTTCCCTAATCCTCATATAAGTGAGGATTCCTCTTTGACGTCCTAAGAATTAATATTTGCAGCAATCCTCAATATTGAACTAAAAATTATGTTGCAAACCAAACAAGAAGCAAAGCAAGCAATTCTTCCAGAAGTACCGCAAAGCTTAATGGCAACCTCACAAACTGAAACTACTTTATTTAGTCTTTTATAATCTGATTCATTTATAATTCCCATTTGCAATACATAGTCCAGATGGGCTTTGTATTGGATAACTGGATTAGAGAATCCATTACCAATGACAAATCCCTTTAAATTGAAGTAGATGCCCTCTTTAGCTTTGTTTCCTTGGGGAATACGGCTTGAAAAGCAGGAATGTAATGCCCAGCATAAGATTCTCACCAGCTTCATCGTGGTGAATATCACGTTGGTCTGAAATATAGCTAAATCCAGTTCTGGTAAGTTGATCTACATATATAAGATCTGATGTCTTATACCAAATCAAATTCGTTTCACTCCAATGACAAGTTGTCAGCTATTTTATAAGGCCCGTTCTTATAGAAAAAGACTAATTCGCTGCTGGCATCGTGAGAGTGGGAGAGAAATGATTTTAAGGACGGTGAGAGAACTAACACCACCACGACTACAGAGAAAATCAGAGAACCACTTCAACCACAACGTCCTTATCTCAAATCAACGGGTTTGATCATGAAGAAACCAGAACATTTCGAACGCAAGGTGATGCCGGAGGTAGATTAAAGCCAACGGTGGATACAGGGTCAACTGTAAAGATGGCCGCAGAGAGTAACCACTGGATCAGAAAAGAAGTCATTGCAGATTTTGCAATCGAAGCTAGCATTAGCCGACGGAAGACGTCCGGTGAGAATTCGAATATGATATCAAGAAAAGCGTCCTCCACGTCGATTATCAGAAAAAGAATCGGGAAAGTAGGAATCAATTAAGACTATCATCTCTTCTACATTATTTGGGGTAAAATATCTTTGCCTTTCAGCTTGCATCCTCCAGGTATCAATAGCCCGATATCAATGTGCTCTACTTCTACATCAGCACACAGAGCCATGGTCCCTTCAGGATTTGTGGAAGGATTGATGGCTGCCGAGCCCGGAATAGTATTCCATTGAGGTCAACAGTACACAGGCGCACTCCTCTCCCGATTTAGAAAAGATAGAATTACAAAGTTGATGCACAATAGTATTTTAGCAATAATATCCACAACGGTCAACGAATGCCAAAGTTGATTGTTACGAGGCAGTAGTCTTCCATGAATGTTTTAAATGGTGGTTACAACAGTGGCTTATTGTAGAGATCGTAATTGAAAGCTGTGGTGGTAGTTGGTCATGTAGGATGTAGGTAGTAGCTTCAGGAGCATTGGTTGGACGCAACAAACATAGTTGAGAGTTGTGATAATTTTTGTAAGCCGCATAAGCTGAATTTAGGAGCCTGCATGAATTATGAGCATCGTAGGCCATAGTTGGTCACATACATATTAGCTGGGAGCTGTAATAACTTCCTTAGGCCACAAAGGCTGGAGTTGGGAGTTACATGATCTGTGAGTCTCACAGTCATAGTTAATCACATAGACTGTAGGGGTTAGTTTTAATAAGATATGTAGGGCGTAGAGACCTGAGATAGGATATGCGTGAACTGTGAGCCACGTATGTAGCAGTTTGTCACAAAAGTCATACTGGGGAGCTCTAATAATGTTCTTAGATCATAGAAGCTAAATTTGGGAGTTGGATGAGTTGTGAACCACATAGGCACATTGGCTATAGGATGAGCTGTAATAATGTCTTCAGGCCATAAAGCTCGAAGTTGGGAGATGCGAGTCATGAGCCATGTAGTTCGTAGTTTGTTCGATAGGCTTTAGTTCAGAGCTATGGTAAAGTTTTGAGGCTACATAAGTTAAAGTTGAGAGATGTACGAGCTATGAGTCAAGTAGGTCATAACTGATCGTAAGTCATAGAGGAGAGCTGTAATACTGTATGTTAGCCGTAAGGCCAGAGTTCAAAGATGCATGAGTTGTGAGCCACGTAACTCATAATTGTCCACATAAGATTTATAGATGAGCTATAATAGTGTTCATAGGTCACAAATGATTATTGAACTCATTTTGTGGTTACTTTCTTTTCTTGACTCGTGTATAACTGAATCTCACTTAAGCTGAATCTTAAGAAAACTCTAGTTTAATAAAAATTTAAATCTAACTTAATAAAAGCTGAAATTAACCAAAACAAACTCCAAATATACTCATTTTGATCAAATCCTAAAATTGTCCTGAAATGAGTTTCAATCAATCTAAACCCTAAAATTATCGTTTTATCTCCCAAGATCATGTTGACCTCATTTTTAGTGAGGTCTAATCTTTCTTTCTTAGGATTTAGGATCTAGTCATAAGACTTTCCTATTGAATATTCTAGAATACTAGTGATGGAGACCTCCCATAGAAAAACACTTCTTAGCTCTTTTGAGAAGTCTTACATGAGTGGTCTCAAGCCCTTAACTTCTATTTGAGATGACTAGGTCCAACATGTGAAGACTCAAAGAATGAGTTCATATAGGATCATGAGCTTTTTGGGCAACCCTAGATGGCTTGGTGACCCGACCCGCAATTACGCAGAAAATTAACTTCCAAAAGATGGCCAAAAACTTGACCCGATTTATAAATGGCGGCTAGTGTGCAAAATCTTAAATGATATAAAAATTGGAAAATATTTTACACACTAGGGGTATTACGCAAGTATACGTATCGTTTCAAGTAATATAGAGTTTTCTTTAAAAACCCCAGTATCGATCCCACGAGGAAGTGAAGTAAGAAGTTTTTAATCAAATTCTAGTCTACTACTAATAGTCCTTAGTTTGGAATGTCGATTAAAATTGTGTTTTATCTAGCAACTATTCCTAAATGCAAGTGTTAAATGTAAGATAGTAACTACAACTAAATGCAAATAACAATTCTAAATATAACCCTTTTTGGATGAATTGGTTTGGAGAATTTTGAGATATTAAAAACTACTATTCTTATAATGAAATAGATAATGTATATAAATGAGATGCATTTAATATTGTATGTGCCAAATAGGAGCAATCCTATTCTTTACTCTTTGGTCTAGGCATAAAGAACATTGACTAATCCTATGCTTGGTTACTGAATCTGCGGCTAGGCTGGGAGGATACCGGCTGCCACTTCGGAGCTCCCACGTTCCCCTCTCCTGAGGGCTAACATCTACACTTCAGCACCCAAACGATAGGACCGAATTGAGGATTTTAGCATGTTACTCTAAAATCTCCAATTCTACGTCCGATAATTATATTTCCCTATTTATTTGCATTCAATCCCCATGAACTTCACCATCCATGGAATTTGAATGTGGTTTCACTTTGTTGAGAATTACACCGCCCTTTCGGGTCGATGCAATTACAACGAATTTTAACACTACAATAGGCCCTTATTATAATGTAAATGAAGTGCAAGTAAAAACCATCACATTTATAATTAAATTTACTTCTACCGTGCATCACAAAATCCTAAACATGATTTCTACTCATTGCAAAAGAAAAGTAAAAGGAAAACAATGGCATAATCTTCTTATGCCACTATTTCCAAAGAAGAAGAAAGAGTAAGAGAGATGCGTCACAAAGCACGAAGAAAACATAAAGGAAACTTCATGTAACCAAAGCAAATCCACTAAATAAAAGTTTAAAAAATTATAAGATAATGAAGAACAATACTTAGCTTTTTCACTTTGAATGAAAGACGAAGATCTTTCCCATAAATTCTCCCGGCGATCCATGCAATGCTAGCGAAATCCCTTACAAATTCTCTCAAAATATCCTCTCCAAAAGGGTAGAAATCTACATTTCTACTCTTAATCTAAGAATCCTAAACATTCCTCTAAGTTTTTCTCTCCTTTCCTCTATTGTTTCTCTTTTTAAATTCCTCTCATTTCTAACATATATTCGCCATTTTAAAGAGTATGGACGAAGTTGAATAGTTTCCTTAAGCACCCTTTCGAAAAAGCATCCAAATACGTCGAATATTGGCCCAAAACCGCCAAATGTCGGTTCATGGTCATCCGGGCCGCTGTCGGCAGGTTCGAGCTCTCTGTTGGCAAGCTTTTCGGCCATTTTTCGGTGGTCTCAGAAAAATCTCGCCGTCGGTGAGCAGGCTGCTGCGCGGCTCCACCGTTTCGCTCCGTTTCACCTCATTTCAGTTGCGTTGCGTTCGTAACAGATAGCCCTACAAAATAAGCATAAAAATAACATTTCTTTAAAGTATAATCTCATTCAGAAATATGCAAGAAGTGTAAAAGAGATTAAACATCAAAAGACTTATCGAAAGGTGTCAGGGCAGAATTTCATTTCTTTCTCGTTTTTGCTCCAAATTGCACCGTTTTTGCTTCCTTTTGCTCCAATCAACATTTCTTGTACCTAAAGCCAATAAACATACAAAATAACTTCTTTCAAAGTGTAATATCATCAAAAATAAGTAAAATGATATAGCAAAAAGCGTATATATTTTAGAAGTGTCAAAATCCTCTAAACTAAACTGTTACTTGTCCTCAAGTAACAATTTTACTACATAAAAATATAACTTAAGGTAATGTACTTTTCACCTGTAAGACACTAAAATTTTTCATTCAAAAGAATTTATTGGTTAGATTTTTAGAAAGAAATTCAGTAACTCAGGTTAACGCTATAGGTATAAGAATATTCAGCAATCAAGTCTAAAGGTTCTAGTCTTCTATTTATTTTAAGATAAACCATAATTTGTTAAATTAAGAGTGCCTTGAAAGATTATGTGAAAAAGGAGTTCATGCAAACTTCATCAGAATGTAGGCCAATACTTTAAATATAAATTCAGAAATGAAATCAAGTTCTCCCTTTAGGGTGACTCAAGTGAAGCCAATTTTTTATTAGGCATCTCCTCAAGCTTCTCCTCATAAATATTTTTCTTTCCTTTTTTTTTCTTTCCTTTTAGGATTATTTTCAATCCCCTTTTTTTACTATTTTCTTTTTTTTCTTTTTTTTTAAATGAGGATTACTATATCTGGAGAGCCTGTAATGATTTTGAACTTCACTCTCCTCTTTCTAAAGTTCAAACTTGAAACACATCCTTACTTTATAATTTGGTATGAGCTTTATTATTCATCATAAAGTCACAATCTCTTCTTAACATACAATACTTTAAGTCTATTAATATTTCAAAAATATAGTTTTCTTTACTTTAAATAGTTAACTATAATCAAATTCTTTCATACCAAATGTCTTACCCTTATAAAATTAACTTTTATTACTAAAAATTTTCATCCAATCCTTCCATAATATTCAACTAAAATAAAAAATTTTAGTTATCTCAAGCGAGGTTCAATTGCCAGAAGTTATGCTAATAATTTTTGAAAATATAATAATTGAGAACAAATAAGAGTTAATATTTTTCTTCCCCCCAAACTTAAATTTTAAAATATTTTGCAATTAATTCCATAAAATGCTGTAGGAAGAAAAAGTAAAGGTTGAATCTACTTACCACTAAAACTTCCTATCAAATTCATATACATGCATAATCAAGATAGAAAGACTGTAAGAGAACGTAAAGCTAACCTAAAACATGCTTGTAATAAAATTACACTAAAAGGAAGTATTTTCACATTAACATTTTATTTTTCTTCCTACTCCCAAACTTAATTTTTAACATATATAGCATTCAGTATAGAAAATATAAGCAGGAAGAAAATAATTTAGAAATTTTATCTACAATAAATGTCTATCAAAATCATTTGCAAGTATTCATTAGGACATAACAATATGCAGCAGAAAGTAAATCTAAACTAATCATGCCAGAATGAAATTAACTAAACCAAAGTCTAACTAGCGTAGCATGTTTCAGCAAGGGAATATAAAAATGTTCTTCAATACCAAAATAAAGTTGTAACACAAACATAAACACACATATGATAAATGAGGTTAATTCATCCTTTAACTCATTACATCTTACTAACTTACCTCCAATTTCTAACGGAATCACTACACTAGTAAATTAGGTACTTTCAAATGATTTTATAGATTTTAATCCCAAAGATAAGATTATCCCTAATAAATTGGTTTCTGGACACCAATCTCAGGCATCATCTAATCCTTATAATTAAGCACCTCTAACAGTTATAAAGATAGTGTAAGATCATCCTAATGTTATTCATCAAATAGGTTTGCGACTCCTACCAAATGAAAATAAAGTTGCAGAAAGGAAGTAACAAATTAAGATGGAACTATTAATGTTTGAAATTCATGATTTCTCTTGTAAAACTCAAGTCTGGGTGAGACCCAAGTCACAGTGGACTCTTTAATCCAACTACTACAAGAGATCAAGTCTAGTCATAATAAGAAGTTAAGGAATCAACTCTGTCATGACACTCAAAAATCAAATAAAACAACAAACAATCCAAACATCATCAACAATAATCAAACTTTAACAATCCACACTAAAGCAAATACAACAGATCACTAACAATCATGACTCTCAAGCACACTAAATCAAAGCACACTGATAACTATGGGTTTCCTCCCATAAAGCGCTTGGTTTAACGTCATTAGCCCGACAAATAATTTCACCTGGATCAAAATTCCAATTAAGTAATCCTTGATCAATCCCCCAATCATTTTCAGATCCAGGGATTCCTTTACAATCCTCAAATTTTAATTTTTCATTCAGCTCTTCATTTTCAGTTGGATTTATATCATAATTCCTCGTATTTCTTTCTAGATCCAATATTCTTCTATTGATTTTCTGAATTTGCATATTAATATCATCCTTGAAATTTATAAGAAATGGATCTTTATAAGATACTTCAATATCTCCCAAATTTTAGATCAGATTATCTCTAGATAATTCAGATTCAGGATCAAATTCTTCTATGTCACTCTTATGATTCAAGTTATCTTCCAATTCATCCCATTTATAATTATTAAATGATTGAGGGTCTATCTTAGTTGAGGAAATAGGTTTTTCTAATTCCTTAGGAATTTCTTCCAATGGTCTTCCAATATCCTTATCCTCTTTTCTCAACTCAAAGTTCTTTTGAAATTTATCCTCAAATTCTCTTCCAAGTCTTAATTCGATAATTTTATCATGTTCATCATTTAATTTAGGTTTTTCTTGTGATTGATTCGTATCTAAAGATATAAAGACTGGTTGTGTAGATGAATTCCCTAAATAGATAGGCTTTAAAATTGTATGAGGTACATCCATCTTAAGTTCATGAGATTTTTCAACAGATGGAATTAAAAGTTTATTATTTTTGGTAGCGTCCATCATTTCACACCTCTCCTGAACATACATACGATCTTTTTAAGTAATGTTTTCGAATCATCATGAAAATATATTTCAATCTCATCTTTTAACTTACTCTCAAATCTTTCTTGGAAATGGTCTTTACTTAGATAATCAATTTCATCCATCCAAAAACAATCATCATTTTTTCTCTCAGCTGGATATTTCATAGCCTTTAATACATCAAAAGTTACTTCCTGGCCATTAATTTTCATAGTCAACTCTCCTTTTTGCACATCTATCATAGCTTGTCCAGTAACAAGGAAATGTCTCCCTAAAATAATTAGAATTTCTTTATCTTCCTCCATATCTAATATAATAAAGTCCAAAGGAAAGATAAATTTATCCACTTTAACAAGCACGTCTTCTATAACTCCTTTTGGATAAATGATAGATCGATCAGCTAACAGAAGGGTTACAGTAGTGGGAGAAATATCGATTAAACCTAACCTTCTAAATATAGATAGAGGCATCACATTAATGCTCACTCCCAAATCACATAAAGCTTTTCCACATAATTTTTCTCCAATTGCACAAGGAATTGTAAAGCTACAAAGATCTTTAAGTTTCCGAGGAAAATTTTTCTGAAGTATGGCACTGCACTCCTCACTTAGTGCAACTGTCTTATAATCCCCAAATTTCCTTTTCTTGTTTAATATATCCTTTATAAACTTTGCATAAGTTGGCATCTGTTCCAAAGCTTCAGTGAAAGGAATATTTATCGTCAACTTCTTAAGTACTTTCATGAACTTTGAAAATTTTTTATCCAACTCATGTTGTCTAAGTCTTTGAGGAAATGGAGGTGGTGCTTTTCCAAACTGATTTTAGTTGGAGATATTAATTCTTCCAGATCCTTAGAAACATGTTCTTCAGGTCTTTTAGTTTCCTTTGTTTCTCTCACAACATCTTTCACTTTGCTAACCACATCCTCTATATTTCTTCCAATTTTTATTTGGACATCTTTTATTTGTTCATTAGTGTTCTCTTTAGGGTTGATCTCATTGTTGCTAAGAAGTGTTCCTTGGTGTCTATTGCTAAGTGAATTAGCAATTTGTCCCAGTTGATTCTCTATTTTTCTAATCGCAGCATTTTGACTTTGCAACTGGTTTCCTATTTGCAATACCATTTCTTTCATAGACGTCTTCTTTTCCTTAAATTGTTGATCATTGTTAAAGTCCGGTGGATATGAAGGTCTATAGTTTGTGTTCCCCTGATTATTCCAACTTCCACTATGATTTGTATGATTATTTTCCCATTGTTGGTTTCCATCGTCAGTAGTAGGATTCCAGTTAAATTTAGGATGGTTCTCCCAACCTGGGTTGTAAAAGTTAGAGTACGGGTTGTTTATGGTATTTAAAGTCTCATATGATAATTTAGAATCAATTATAGGCTCTAATGAATTTTTCTCACTTACAGGAGTAAATTGAGGTTGGTTCATTCCAAATTGGTTCAACTTCTTTGATATTGCAGCAAGCTGGGATGCAAGAATTGTAATCGTATCTGTATCATGAACACTAGCTACATTTTTATGATTTACCATTGTAGAGGGCCATTGAAATTCATTTGTACCTATTTCTTCAATTAATGCATACGCTTCATCAAATGGTTTTGACATTAATGATCCACCAGCGGCAGCATTAATTATAGACCTATGGGATCCTACTAACCCATTATAAAAAGTTTGAATGATTAACCAATCGGGCAGAGCATGGTGTGGACACTTTCTTAAGAGTTCCTTAAATCTTTCCCAGGCTTCGTATATTGATTCACCTTCATATTGACGAAATGAGATAATATCGTTTCTAAGTTTAGTAGTCCTTGAAGGTGGAAAATACTTAGCTAAGAATTTCTGAGTTAACGTCTCCCAAGTTTTAATAGAGCCAGGTGCTAATGAGTATAACCACATTTTAGCCTTATCCCTTAGTGAGAAAGGAAAAAGCCTTAGTCTAACAGCATCGTCTGACATACCGTTATAACGAAATGTAGCACAAAGTTCTAGAAAATTTGATAAGTGTAAATAGGGATCCTCCGAAGGAGTTCCCCCAAACTGATTGTTCTGCACCAGTTGGATAATCTCAGGATTTATTTCAAATGAATCAGCTTCTACGACAAGATTTTGTATACTTAAGTGAATTTCATCTGTCGTAGGATTTATGTAATCCCTCAATGAAGTATGATGATTTTCTAAGTTATTATCATAAAAGTTTTCCATTTCCATTTCTAATTTTTCGAGTCCTTTCTGTATTTTTATTTTTTTATTTTTTTCAAACTCGGGATCATAAGACACAAGTCCTGCAGATCCTTTGTTTCGCATATGCAACATAACAAACAATACCTTAACAATTAAACAAATAATAGATGAAATATATTCAAAACAACAAAACAATTTCACAAACAACTTATTTTTCACACAAACAGTTTTTTCAAAACACATTTTCATACAACAAAATACTTTTCACACAAAAAAATTTTTTTACGACACTACAGTTTTCCAATTCTAAGCCTAATTACTTCAACTAAAATTCTCCTAAAGTTCTTACCGAAGCCTCTCCGGTAACGGCGCCAAAAACTTGACCCGACCCACAATTACGCAGTAAATGAACTTCCAAAAGATGACCAAAAACTTGACCCAATTTATAAATAGCGGCTAGTGTGCAAAATCTTAAATGATATAAAAATTGGAAAATATTTTACACACTAGGGGTACTACGCAAGTATACGTATCGTTTCAAGTAATATAGAGTTTTCTTTAAAAACCCCAGTATCGATCCCACGAGGAAGTGAAGTAAGAAGTCTTTAATCAAATTCTAGTATACTACTAATAGTCCTTAGTTTGGAATTTCGATTAAAATTGTGTTTTATCTACCAACTATTCCTAAATGCAAGTGTTAAATGTAAGATAGTAACTACAACTAAATGCAAATAACAATTCTAAATATAACCCTTTTTGGATGAATTGGTTTGGAGAATTTTGAGATATTAAAAACTACTATTCTTATGTAATGAAATAGATAATGTATATGAATGAGATGCATTTAATATTGTATGTGTCAAATAAGAGCAATCCTATTCTTTACCCTTTGGTCCAGGCATAAAAAACATTGACTAATCCTATGCTTGGTTACTGAATCTACGGCTAGGCTGGGAGGATACCTGCTGCCACTTCGGAGCTCCCACGTTCCCCTTGCTTGAGGGCTAACATCTACACTTCAACACCCAAACGATAGGACCGAATTGAGAATTTTAGCCTGTCACTCTAAAATCTCCAATTCTACGTCCGATAATTATATTTCCCTATTTATTTGTATTCAATCCCCATGAACTTCACCATCCATAGAATTTGAATGTGATTTCACTTTGTTGAGAATTACACCGCCCTTTCGGGTTGATACAATTACAACGAATTTTAACACTACAATGGGCCCTTATTGCAATGTAAATGAAGTGCAAGTAAAAACCATCACATTTATAATTAAATTTACTTCTACCATGCATCACAAAATCCTAAACATGATTTCTACTCATTGCAAAAGAAAAGTAAAAGGAAAACAATGACATAATCTTCTTATGTCACTATTTCCAAAGAAGAAGAAAGAGTAAGAGAGATGCGTCACAAAGCACGAAGAAAACATAAAGGAAACTTCATGTAACCAAAACAAATCCACTAAATAAAAGTTTAAAAAATTATAAGATCATGAAGAACAATACTTAGCTTTTTCACTTTGAAAGAAAGACGAAGATCTCTCCCATAAAGTCTCCCGGCGATCCATGCAAGGCTAGCGAAATCCCTTACAAATTTTCTCAAAATCTCCTCTCCAAAAGGGTAGAAATCTACATTTCTACTCTTAATCTAAGAATCCTAAACATTCCTCTAAGTTTTTCTCTCCTTTCCTCTATTGTTTCTCTTTTTAAATTCCTCTCATTTCTAACATATATTTGGCATTTTAAAGAGTATGGACGAAGTTGAAGAGTTTCCTTAAGCACCCCTTCGAAAAAACATCCAAATACGTCGAATATTGGGCCAAAACCGCCAAATGTCGGTTCATGATCGTCCGGGCCACTGTCGGCGGGTTCGAGCTCGCTGTCGGCGAGCTTTTCGGTCATTTTTCGGTTGTCTCGGGAAAATCTCGCCGTCGGCGAGATCGATCTCGCCGTCGTCGAGCAAGCTGCTGCGCGGCTCCACCGTTTCGCTCCGTTTGGCTCCGTTTTAGCTCTGTTTCGCCTCATTTCAGTTGCGTTGCGTTCGTAACAGATAGCCCTACAAAATAAGAATAAAAACAATCTTTCTTTATAGTTTAATCTCATTTAAAAATATGCAAGAAGTGTAAAAGAGATTAAACATCAAAAGACTTATCGAAAGGTGTCAGGGCAGAATTTCATTTCTTGCTCGTTTTTGCTCCAAATTGAACCGTTTTTGCTTCCTTTTGCTCCAATCAACATTTCTTGTACCTAAAGCCAATAAACATACAAAATACCTTCCTTCAAAGTGTAATATCATCAAAAATAAGTAAAATGATATAGCAAAAAACGTATATATTTTAGACGTGTCACTTGGTCATGCACCCTCATACCTTTCTACAACTTCACATACACTTCACACTCCCCACTTACACCTTCACAGCCCTAAATTTACCCTAAAATTTTCCAAATTTATCAAAATTTTTGAAAATCTCTAAATTATCTTAATTTCCAAAAATTCCCAAATCGTCCCAAATTCTCATGATTACCCAAAACTGTAAAAATTCTTAAAATTACCCAGAACTCTCAAAATTCTCAAAATTGCCCAAAATCCTCAATTTCGCTCAACAATCGACCAATACCAATCCTAGCAACCCAATCCACTCAAATCCAACAAATTTACGAAATTCCCAAAAATTCCCCATAATCCTCAAAATTTCTAATTTCCATAAAATCCTCCCAAATCCAAATTAAAACCAAAGTTCTTTTAATTCCAAATTCAAATCTATATACATGAGCCCTAAATCCAAATTCATATCAACTCCACATCATAGTTCACCCTAAGTTCAAAACCCACCAAACTTGAACCTTCATTCCAAACTTAAAGTTTACCAAGCCTAAGTCCTAAATCCCATGAATTCATGAAATTCATCATTATTAATTCTCAATTCCATTAAAATCAAGCCCAAGCTCAAACCCTGCCCTTTCATAATCAATTTTAAAAGCCCACTAAACCAAGCTCACTCCTTCATGAAAAATTTATCTCATCATCTATTTAATCAACCAAACTATACACAATGCCATACATGATTAATTTCCCCCACATTTGGATTTATACCAACACCTCACAAAATATCAACATCCTAAATCCTTCTTCATGAAAACTAGTCGAGCCACAAGCAAGCCATGAAGCCTTCTTCAAGCCATGGGTGAGACATGAGCGGCATGCATGTCACTATTCCCTAAGTGGCAGAAGGAGGAGCCTCATTTAAGAACCCTTAAAAAGTGCTTAACTACTCCAATGTCTCACTTAAACCTAAAATTAATCTAAATGCACAAGATGAGGACCTGAACACACTAATCAAACTGACCTGCCCCAGCCATAGCCACCTTGAGAGTACCCAAATTCATTTCCATGAGCCTAAATCCAAGCTAGACCCAAGTTGACCCAAACCACTTTCCCTTTTAATTAAACACACCTACATATGTTTGGAGCCAATTGGCTTCACAATCCTTCACCCCTTAACCTCCCACAGTGAGATGGTGACCACCCTTGGGATGGTCGACTACTCGTAGAGGTCTTAAGGCATGGAGATTTGATCAAGAGAATGTTAGAAAGGCTTTAGATCTTATAGTAACTGTAGTTGAATTGCCTTTTAAACATCTTGAATGATATAGGTTCAAGTACTTCATGTCAAAATGTTGTGTGTTGTTTCATATTCCTTCTCAATGGACAATTACTTATGATATTTTTTAATTATACTTAGATGAGAGGGAAATTTGAAATAGTTTTTTTAAGAAATCATGTAAAAGAGTTTATTTAACATCTGACCCCTGGACTTTTAATCTAAGAATCAACTATATGTATCTTATTGCACATTACATTGATGAAAATTGGAAATTGAGCAAAACAGAAATTAAATTTTACCTAATTTATAGTCATAGAAGAGAACTTATTGGAAGAGAAGTTGAAAAATGATTAGTTAACTGGGGGATTGATGCAGTTCTTACAGTTACAATTGATAGCATAAGCTTCAATAATGGCTTCATTACTTATTTACAAAAAAAAGTGGGTAAAATTGGTGGAAGTATCCTTGATTGTATGTTCTTACACATGAGATGCATTACTCATATCATAAATTTAATTGTTTAGTATGGGATCAAGTAGGTTGGTTATTATGTGCTTCATATAAGAGTTGTTGTTTGGTTTATAAGACAATCTCCTACTCGTTTCTAAAAATTCAAGGAGTGCATTGAAGTAGAAAACATTGAAAGTAAAAGTTATTATGCTTAGATGTTTCCACAAGATGGAATTCAATATACTTGATTTTGAATTCAACACTTAAATTTGAGAGAGTATTTGAGCACTATGGGGAGATTGACACTCAATTTAAAGCTGAACATTAGAGGCATCAGGAAGGGAGTAATGTACTAAATGGGGTTTTATGTCACATTTATTGGAAGAACATAAGAATACTAGTATGTTTATTAGGGAAGTTCTATGAGCTTATTTTAAGTATATCCAGCTCATTGAATATCACATCAAACACATTTTTCTATGAAATTGCTAAAGTTTCTGCATGCATCAAAAATGGGAAGTAGATTGAGACCTTGAAATCCAAAACATGGCTAAGAAAATGAAGGATAAAATTGATAAATATTGGGGTTCTATTAATAAGATAAATTTAATTATATATATTGCAGTTATTCTTGATCCTCGGTTTAAGTTAAGAAACATTGAGTTTGCAGTCATGAAAATGTATGAAGGCCCCGAGGGGATTGCATTAGCACAATTAATAAGGCCATCTTATTATGATATGTTTTATGAATACAAAAACAAAGAGATATCGTTAAAATAGAGATAAGCACAACAATAAGGTAAAATAAAGTCCATCAATTGAACCCATTGATTTAAATAATGAAGGGAGAAAATATCTGATGATTAAAAATTTTAGATGTATAATTGTGTGTGAGAGGAGCTTGATATAATAAAAGATTTACAAAAACATTTAGCTAATATTCTGAAGCTATGCAAGTGAGTTTTGATATTTTGGCAAGGTAGAAGGTAAATGCACCTAGATTTCCAATCCTCTCACAAATGGCTAGAAATGTTCTAGTAGTTCCAATATCTATAGTGACATCTAAATCTACATTTAGCACAAGTAGTCATGTTGTTGATGCTTTTAGGAGTTCATTATCTCCTAGAATTGTGTAGGCTCTAGTTTGCACAATAGACTAGATGCGAGCAAAATGGACAAGTAACCCTATTAATGTTGAAGAGATAATTCGTGATGTGGATAAATTTGATGAATGCAACATGTTTGTTAAGGTTATTTTTTTATCATTTTTTATTTATAAGTTAAAACTGACTCTACTTCTTTATTATTTATTAAAGATTTATTGAATCTTGTAAAAGATTCAACACTTTGGTAAGGTATTGAGTGTTTGGGAGGCTAGAGGATTTTGTTTGACTATTTTGTACACTGATCAGATTTTGTTCTTTTTGCCATGTTTGTGGAAGATTTTATTCTTTTTTGTGTTTCTATTAAGTGTTGATCACTTCATTTATTGTTGAGTCTGATAGTTTTAGCAATATGCATTGAATTATTTGTCAGTATGGTTGATGTATTTTGGTGCGGCTAACAGTTTTGGCAGCATTGGTTGGCTGCTTTTATGATTATTCACATTGATGCACTTATAGTAGTGCATTAATGTGCATTTATGGAGCAGTGCATTGATGTGTATTTCTAGTGTAGTGCATTTATTATGGAGCGGTGCATTAATGTGCATTTCTGGAGCAGTGCATTACATTTACTTAAATAATGTTATTTGAGGTTGGTCGTGTTGTAATTGTTGACCTCATTTTTGATGAGGTATTCTCTTCTTCTTTTTAGTACTTAGGATCTAGCCTTAGGCTTTTCCTTTGACTATCCTAGAGGATTAGAAATGGGACCCACCACATAGAATTTCAAACCACTTCTTAACTCCCTGCAAACTCTACAAACTTGATCGTAGACCCCTAATCACACTAGAGGGTTGAAATCAAATGTGGAAGTTTAAAGGATGAGTTCCTATAGGACTCTTTGGCCTTAGGACTACCCTGGGTGGCCTGGTCTGGTGAAGGGCTGACTTACACACACTACATTTATACACTACACTTTCACACACCTATACCCAATTTGACCTCCTGACTCATGTAGGTGATTCACATGGATGGTCCTTAACCCCTAAGCCCTGGCCAAGAGGGTTAGGAACAACATAGTGGATGCCTCAAATGAGTCCCTTCATGGCTCATGTGGGCTTTATATGGCTTCATGGCTCAACCAAAATGATTTCATTCCACTTACATTCACCCAATCTTCAATTTCCCAAATTTTCAATTTTTGACCCCCGGGACCCTACACCCGCTTAACCTACCCAAAACCTCGAAATTACCCAAATTTTTGCAAAATATCCAAATCACCCAAAAATTCCTTAAAATCATTCCCAAACATTCCCACACCAATCAAGTTGATCATCCATAGCCAAAAATACCAAAAATTCCAAAAATACCTCCCAATACCCTCCAAATACCCAAAATACCCCTCTTGACCCAAAAATCCAAAAATTCAGAAAATTCCCAGAAAATTCCAGAAAATCCCAAATATTTCCAATTTAATTTTGTTCAACTACACCATGGGCCAATTCTGTCAATTTACCCCACTTTTGTCAAAACCCCCAATTTGACCCATTTTAAACCCAAAGTGAACCCAATGTTAAACCAAACCTACCCAATTGACCCAAATTCTGGTCCAATTCAATTCTAAACTTCAATTTAACATTCCTAACACCAATCTAGACCAAATCCAAGTCCAATTTGATTGACATTTGGATCCAATTTCACTTTTGGCCTTAAAGCCCAATTTGGACCCATGACCCAAACATAACCCAAACTCACCCAATTCAACTCCAATTAACCCCAAATCTTTTCTAAATCTTCCTTAACATTTCCACAAACAAAACACTAACATGATTTGCCCAACATTTAGACCCAAACCCCACTCAAATTCAACCCAAAGCTAAAAGGCCCAATTTTGACCTAAACCCAAACCTAACCCAAATGAGCCCAAACCCCAAAATCAAAGCCCAACCAAAGTCAAAACCTCTTTTAAACACTCCCATAAACATTTCCCAACATTAATTTTACATCAATTTCAACCCTAGCCCAACATTGGCCCAAGTTAGCCCAATTTGACCTATATTGGCCCATTCACCAAAGGAGCCCAAATTCAACCCAATTCAAACCTAAATCACTCCCAATTTGCTCCAAGTCTCTCATGACACATCTATGAGCTAAACCCAACAATTATTTGGCCCAAGCCTTTGCCAAAATTTCATCCTAAAATCCATTTTAAAATCCAAAAGCCCACTCCCCTGAGCCATTTTAAAAGCCCATTTCCACCTAATACAAAAGCCCAAAATTGGCCCTAAAGCCCACATGGCAATTTCTTTTCATCATACCTTTAATTGACATCACCCCTAAGTTTCAAAATCATCATTAAACCATTCCAAACCAAGCTTCATACAAATTCCCATCAAATTACCAAAAATTTCTAAAATCCATTTTCATGAAATTGACCAAGCTTTTCCCCAAGCCAAAGACAAGCCATGCAAGCCATGGACAAGCCACATGAAGCCATGGAAGGTTTGACATGTGATCAAGCCATTAATGACAAAAGGAGGAGCCTCTTTTAAGCTCCCTTAAAAAGGTTTTAACCCTTTTTATGCTTCACCTTAATCCATGATTAATCAAAATATTCATGGATGGTGACTTCTCTACCCTTTCCTAGCTGATTCACCTAATCCTCCCTCAGGCCAAATCAGCCATGGGGAGGTGAACCAAGCCCAAAAGGTGGACTTGACCAAATCAAGACAAAATTAGCTCCTCCCCCATTCCATTTCAATTCAACTCCTTTACACATGTCCATGGCCAATTGACTGCACTAAGCCCCAGCCACGACCTCCCCGACCTTGAGGGTGACCGACCACCGGCCGGCCAGCCACCACAGCCGCCGGAAACCACCAGGCCGAGACCTCACATGTGAGTCCAAACTTGGAATTCTCACCTGCTGAGCTGCCCCATCCCCAGTGGCCAATGTAGTTGTTCTTCTCTTGCTAAGAGCAGCTGATCCCAAGCCTTAACTCTTCCTGGGAGGCCCTCCACCCTCTCCTATTTAAACACCACCCCCTCTCGGCCATGAGAGGTGCTGAACCAGATCTTACTGAAACCCTGCCAAAATTGTTCTAGAACACTCTCCATACTTAGAGCAGTTGATCCCCAGCGCCAATTTGCCCTAATCCCCACCAACAGAACTCAATTTCTCAGCCAAAATTCCACCCAAAACCAGGACACTTCTCCACAGTGGATCAATCCTCAAATTGATTGGTCCTACATCTTCACCGGACCAAGGGAAGGAGTCCACCGAGCAAAGCCCCCTCTCCGGGCCACCCATCCGTTCCGGACTCCAAGCTTTGTGATCGGGCTTGGTCGAAATCATACCTAGGCGATTCATCGGACCGGGAGACTTCATCCGGAGCTTGTCGGGATCCAATCGAAGGTGACACAACCCTCAGATTGAAGCCACACTTCTCTGAGCAAAGGTATGAGCTAATTCTTCTTCCCGAGCTTCTGGAGATTCTACATTTTAAATGCTTTAATTTCAATGCATGATCACCGTATAGATGTATTCGTCTCTTCAAGACGAATCCATAGAGCATAAGAACACGAAAATCCATTTAGTATTGAGTGAGATATTAGGGATTTAGTGTGGACGGCTCTCGGGTGAGGACGCTTGGGGACGATGAACGGATGCCGTTCATTTAGGGTCCGTTTGGAAGAGTAAATTCGCGGTGCGGCGCTTCCCCGCACCGTGAATTTGCGGCAAAGCCAGCGGCGAAGCGACAAATCGCGGCGCCCTACCTCGAATCTGCGTTGAAAGCGGACAGCGGGAAGAATGAGCGGCCCCGACTTTCGACCGGCTTCGCTCGGAAAAATTTCCCGCAGGTGCCCTCGCCCCGCTGCTCTCCCCGAACTCCTCTCTGCCCTATCCCTTCTTCTTCCTCGACCGACTTCGATCTATCGACTTCGATCTGGTATTTTTGGGCTTTTGCTCCGTTTGCATACGATGTTCTTGTGGTTTTTTTGGGCTTTTGCTCCGTTTACATACGATGGCTCTCATAATGCTTGGATAGTTTGTTGGGGCTAATCTCTATTACATAGTTTTTTGGGGCTAATCTCTCATAATGCTAATCTCTATTACATAGTTTTTTTTTGCAATGGAATTTTTGGCATTGTTTTGGGGCACGGCTTGCTTGCTTTAGCTCCTACCAAAGAGCCTACTTCGATGTATTGTGGTCTTCTCTTTGGCAATTTTGGTGATTTCTCCGTCTTTCTTGGTTGCTGGGTTGGTTTATGTTTGTCAGATTTTTGAACAGATATTGCAGATACTCACTTGATCTTTATTTTAGTTGGCCTTGTTTTTAGATTTAAGCGTGATTTCGAATTGTGTGTGTGGAATTGTGTATTTGTGTGTGCAGTGGCTAATCGTTTTACAAAGTGGAGTGCATTGTGTGCAGTTGAATTGCGTGTGTGTGTGCAGTGCCAGTGAAGTGCAGTGGAATTGTGTGTGTAGTGCAGTGTGTTTGTGGTGAAGTGCAGCTGTGTAGTGCACTGTGTGTGTGTTGAATTGTGTGTGTGGAATTGTGTATTTGTGTGTGCAGTGGCTAATCGTTTTACAAAGTGGAGTGCAGTGTGTGCAGTTGAATTGAGTGTGTGTGTGCGTGCGAGTGAAGTGCGGTGGAATTGTGTGTGTAGTGCGAGTGTGTTTGTGGTGAAGTGCGAGTCGTGTAGTGCACTCGTGTGTGTGTTGAATTGTGTTTGTGGAATTGTGTATTTGTGTGTGCGATGGCTAATCGTTTTACAAACCGAAGTGCATATCTCAAATTTCTAAAATGCTATTCCAATGGGTATTAAATTGATGATTTTTAACTATAAGTTCTATGATTATTAAACTTGAAAGAATATCTCAAGTATGAATGTTTAGTTTAATGAAGTAGTCATTTACAAAATATGAGTTCAACAATGTTAGGAAGGAGGAGCTTCACAAGCAAACAAATTATTTTTACCTTGAATCCCATACTTCTATGGAAGCTGATGAATTGTGTGTGTGCGTTGAATTGTGTGTGTGTGTTGGAATTGTGTGGTGCAGTGCATTGTGTGTGTGGAATTGTGATTTGCGAGTGCATTGTTTGTGTTTAATTGTGAAGTGTAGTTAAGTGCGGTGCATTGTGTGTGTGGCATTGTGTTGAATTGTGAAGTGTAGTGCATTGTGTAGTGAAGTGCAGTGCAGTTTGCAGTGTAAAAAATGGGAATTGTGAAGTGAAGTGTTGTGCATTGTGTGTGCGGAATTGTGTGTGTTGAATTGGGTGTGTGTGTTGGAATTGTGTGTTTAATTGGGCGTGTGTGTTGGAATTGTGTGGTGCAGTGCATTGAAGTGCAGTGCAGTATGTAGTGAAGTCCAGTGCATTGTGTGGTGAAGTGCAGTGCAGTATGTAGTGAAGTCCAGTGCATTGTGTGAACTGTGAAGTGCAGTGTATTGTGTAGTGAAGTGCAGTGCAGTTTGTAGTGCAGTGCAGTTTGTAGTGTAGTGCATGCAGTTTGTAGTGCAGTGCAGTTTGCAATGTGCAGTTTGTAGTGTAGTGCAGTGCAGTTTGTAGTGTGTGAACTGTGAAGTGTAGTGTATTGTGTGGGTACATTTGTGCGGTAGCGGTGTGTGCTTGAAGTGCGGTGCGGTGTTGTGTGTGTTTGAAGTTGGTGTTTGTGCAGTGTAGTGTGTGTGTGATTTCATCCTCTTGTTCTTTCTATGGATGCTGAAACGGATTATTAATAAAATAGATAGCAACAGAAGTTTTATTGTAAAGCCAAGATATTTCCCTTCTCCCTAAATGGACTTGAACATCTATCTATTCAAGTGTGGCAAAATTCCTTCGCTTGTTAAATTATTAAAAGCAAGTAAATTCAATCCCTAACGGGTTTTCGCTTAGTTAGCTCTTATTACTCCTTTTTTATAGTCGGACGCATTCACACTCCTTCCAATTTGGATTAGAGAAGGGACTTTGGTTTTTTGGTTGGATTATTTATGTAGGCAAGATTCCTAAAAAATTATCTCATCATTATGTGAGCGTCAACAATTCTGTAACTTGTGTAGTGTGCCTGTAACTTTGGCTTTGTGCATTGCATTCCAGTGTGTGTTTAGTGCAGTGAAGTGCTGTGTTTTGGGTGCAGTGGAGTGTTGTGTGTTTGTGTGGAAGTGCAGTGTAGTGCATTGCACTGATGTGTGTTTAGTGCAGTGTAGTGCATTGCAGTGTGTGTGTGTTTTTGCAGTCGGTGTGTTTGTGCAGTGCAGTGTGTGTGAAGTGTAGTGCAGTGCAATGTGTGTGCAGTTCAGTGCTGTGTAGTGCAGTTGTGCAGTTGTGTAATGCAATGTGTAGTGTTGTGTGTGTTTTGGGGTAATGCAATGTGTAGTGCTGTGTGGAAGCAGAAAATAAATTGTATAGTGATGTGAACCTGTGTAGCTGAACAGAAAATTGTCATGGAGCTTGGCTGGGTGCTTGAGGGTGGCTCGGGTTTGCCCTTGTAATGGAGCTGCTATAGAAATGAATGGAAAATTGTGTAGTTCAGTGTAGTGCAGTGTTGTGTAGTGCAGTGTAGTGCAATCCAGTGTACTGCAGTGTTGTGTAGTGTAGTGTAGTGCAGTCCAGTGTAATGCAGTGCAAGTGTACAAGCTATGTAAATGTTCAAAAGTTTCATTAATGAAAATAAAATACTCCTTTCCCGTGGACGTAGGTCAATTTGACCGAACCACGTAAATTTCTGTGTTCTTTTACCTTAGTAGCTTTTTAAATTTATTATTTCGCAATTACAAGCACATTAGACAAGACTTTCATATGTATGTTGATTTATTTCATATTTGAAGATATTGCCGACTTGTCTCCTATTATTAGTATGGCAAATAAGAATAAAGAAGTTGCCACTCTCGCATTTTGGGAGAAGGACATAAAATTAATTTTCTCGCGAAGTTTGCATAGCGAGAAATCGAAAGAGGCAATAGACCAAACTCTTTTTTCAGCAAGGAAGGCTGGCAAAATATAGTAACAAATTTTAGGGAGCTGACAGGCAGGGATTACGACAGGCTGCAGCTTAAAAATAAATGGGACCAACTAAAGAAAGAATTGAAACTTTGGAAGGACCTAAAACAAGGATCGATCAGCTTAGGCTGGGATCCGTCGAAGCGAACTGTTGCTGCTACAGAAGAATGGTGGGCTGAAAGGCTAGCGGTAAGACATTATTTAATTAGTTTTGCTTATGTTTGCACCACTTCTAATAAAAAATATTTATTCTTACAGATTTATCCTGCGGCGAGGAAGTTCAAAACAGCTGGGATAGAACCAGAATTTGAGGAGAAACTCGATCGAATGTTTGCTGGGACAATAGCCACAGGGAAATACGCAGTTGCACCTAGCCAAACAATGGTTGATACAACTCCTGAGGAGGTCGCTGTAGAACTTTCAAACGATTCGACAGAATCGCGCATATACGATCAAACTGAAATGCAATCTACAAACCGAACAAAGCAGCCCCGGATCGATAAGAAGAGGAAAAGTACTGTTGGAAGTATGAAAGAGCAGCTATCATTACTTGTGGAATCAGCAGATGATGCTCCACATAGAGTTCAAAAAAAGTCGTCCGAGAGGTTGTTAGGCTTCTAAAGGAAGACCCGGAGATTATAGGGAATCGTGATCTTTTCTTCTTTGCTATCGACCTCCTCCGGACTCTCTCCACCGAGACTTTTTCATTGTAGCTGATAGAGAGCTACGCTTAGACTACATTCGCTATTATTTTGACCGACGTACCTTGTGATATGATATGGAAGTGTTGCTTTTTCATCTTTCGTTATTGTTGTTAGTGATGTTGTCGGGACAATTTCTATTCGAATGTTCGAATGTTCGAGTTATTTCCTTTCTTAATGTAGTTCATTCATTTGCTTTGCTTAGGTACTACTTGATTTCTATAGAGAGTAACATTTTTTCTTTGAAAGGTGCATTTTATACCGTCATGAATCCAGAGGAGGTCCGACGCCGCAAGAGAAACGCAGCGATAAATATAATGCTGCAATACTATAATACATACGTCGATCGTGAACCTTGTTACACTTCGACTCGAGTTGGAGAAAATTGGATTGGTGAAATGATTTCAGGACACCCAACGAGATTTCGTAATATCTTCCGAATGTCACATGAGGTTTTCAGAGATCTTCTAGTTGACCTAAGAACATCTCATGGACTTCATGGGTCTTACAGGACAACAGACCGTGAAGTACTTGGCATCACACTATTCATACCGTCACGAACGAGTCAATGAGGGGAGCCATGGAACGCTTCCGGCATTCGTCGGAAACAATTAGCCGATATTTCTCGCCTGGTCCGGCTTCTCTTGTCGACTTAGCGAATAATATGCTAAAACCAACTGATCCAACTTTTGCAAGGACCCCGACAGAGATTCTTAATGATGAACGATACATGCCATATTTCAAGGTACGAATGTTAACTACAACAATTTTTTAATAGAATGGATTGCATATTGATATGATTACTTTTTTCTTAAGGATTGCATCGGCGCAATAGATGGAACACACGTTCATGCGGTAGTGCCGGATAACGAGAAAGTAGCTTTTATCGGTCGTTCTGGTAGAACAACTCAGAATATTATGGCCGTTTGTGATTTCAACATGTGTTTTACATTTGTATTGGTCGGATGGGAGGGCAGCCGCACATGACGAGTAGACTCTTTAAAGTTGCTACAAGAAAGCCGTAGTACAATTTCCTCACCCACCACCCGGTAAGGTCATTTATAATATTAAAAGTTGATGTTTTTGGTCATATGCCTAACTATACTTTCTATCATTACAGGGAAGTATTATTTGGTAGATGCCGGCTACCCCATGCGAGAGGGGTATCTTAAACCATATCCCGATACAAGATATCACATTCCAGATTTTGAAAGAGCTAGTAATCGCACAAGGACTAGAAAGGAGTTGTTTAATAAGAGACATTCGTCCTTGAGAGGCTTTATTGAGAGAACATTCGGAGTTTGGAAGAAGAAGTGGGCCATTCTTTGGGATATGCCTCCTTATCCGTTCCCCAAACAGGTGCAGATAGTGTTGGCAACTACGACCCTGCATAACTATATCAGGCGTCATCCAACTCGGGCTGATGTTGATTTTGAAGAGGTTGCTACAATCGACGGTTTACAGGACCGCATTGAACCGTCTCAACCACAGGAGGATGACAATAGTGCACCAATCTGTACAAAAGAAGGGGAGGGTGCAAATGAAATGGCGAAGACTTCGAGCGGACATTACTCGATTGTTAGTTGGAGAGTGATTGTTTTTGCGGTAGCAATGTCGGCCTTTTACATTCTTTCGAGCACTTTACTTCACATTATTTACCATTATACACACTAGATTGATTCTTTTCATTTTGTTCGACCATTTGACACTCAAACTAATTAAGCTGCATATGTGCTTGCATTTCGTGTAAAAATGAGCTCCAACACGTCGCCTACCTCTCGCCGATCGCTATGTCGTTGTGGGTTGCGGGCATCTCTTTCGACATTACGTCGACCGCATAGCTTTCGACGAAAGTTTTATGCCCGTCTTCGAGACATTCCGCATCGCTGTCGTTTCTTTCGATGGGCGGATAGTTTACCGGATTTTCACGAGTCCGATGTTGGGGGGTGTACGACCACAACGGAAGACGCAGTGAAACGGGAGTTACAGATTCTGAAAACTAAAGTGAACAACATTATATTGTTGGTTGTTGTTGGAATAGTTCTTCAGTTTTTTTTCACTCTACTGCTGCTGCTACGTGTTTGAGAGGAGTATATGTTCTGCTGTAGAACTCTATGACTATTTTGAGATTTGCAATCGCTCTATTGCTGTGTTATTAAATTTTTAATATAATTTGAACAATCTATTTAAAATATTTTATAAAGCTCTTAAATGTTTTATTAATACGAACAACCTTTTTAAATTATAAAATTTTTAATATATATATATATATAATTTATTAAATTTAAAAGATAACTAAGTTCGTTAATATTTTATTTTTAAATTAAATTAAGATATACCGATGCTCGTAAATATTTTGTTAATATACTTAAACAATTTAACCTATATAGTGAATTATTGAATTGAATCAATAATTCACTATATATAAAAAATATATATTAAAAATATTAAAAAAAATTCTAATTTAAATTTATTAACTTGTATATTTAAATATAAAATTTTTCAAAAAAAAATTTATTCCACTTTCAAATAATTGATCCTACATAAATATATTGAAATATTAAAACAAACTTCAATAAACGAGGGCGGTCTAGTCATTTTTCACGCCTGCAATTGCTTTTCCCACATTACCGAATCAAACAGACAAGACAGCTTTCCCGCAGCTGCTTCTGCAGGCGCAGCTATCGCCGCAGCTGAGCAAAGACACAGTGCTCCGAACGAGCCCTTAATACACGCGCGGACGGACGGCCAGGATCGCGTCGGATCAGGAGATGGAACGACACAGCGGGGCCCCGGAGTGCTGAGTCAGATGGAGGCGTCGAACCAGAACACGCCGCGTGGCCTTTCGGAGCTGCCGAGGTTGACGTGGCGCCGCGTGGATAAATAGAAAATTAGGGTATTTTTGATTTATTTAATTCCCCTAAACTTCAAAAATCCATAACTTTGTGTAGGAAAATCAGAAAAATAAAATAAAAATACCTCTTGCTCAGTGAACAGAGGAGAATAATGTGGAAAAGAAATTATTTAATTTCATCAAGTATTTTATTTTTAATGATTTATTTCCCTTCTGCATTGTTTTAATTCTCCATGCATATAGGAAATTCACCATGGCATGAGACCATAGGGCTTTTGAAGCCTCTGAATTTGGGAACATTCCCTGAATTTTCCAAAGTCAGAGGCCATACCTATGAGAAGTTATTGATTTTTCAAATTCATGTTGCTGTTTTAAGTATTTTAATTCCAATAATTAGCATGTTGTGAAATAAATTCTAGGAAAATTTGGTGATGTCTCTTATGACCAGAGGACCCTAGGAAAAATAGATTTTGGATTAATTCATTTAAAATAACCCTAATTAGCTTAAACACCCAAAATAGCTCCTTAATTAATTAGAGCTAACCATACATCAAATTGACTTGAAATTAATTCTCCACTGACCTCTAGGATCAGAGGAACCCACCATAAAAATTTGAAGTCAATTGGACTTGGTTAGCCCTACTAAATGGGTTGATTAAGCCATTTAGCCATTTTAAACTTTAAAAATTCATAACTTTCAAAATACTTTTTAAAAATTCACCAAATTGGTTTTGGAGCCTCTCTGATATCAGGGGAATTTAAGAAAACTAAAATTTTGATTTTCTAAAAAAGTTAATTTTTTGGTATTATTTTAATATTTTAATAATTAAAAAATAATAAAAATCACAAAAATAATAAAATTCACCAAAATGTCACATTTTGAATTTTAATCACTTAGGAATAAACCCCATATTTTTCTTAGGTCTATTTAATGAGATATTAAATTTTAAAGCCTTAAGTTAATTTTAAGATAAAAAAAATGTATTTTATAGCATTTACACTAAAATAATTATATTAAATCAAAGAAAAATTAAAAAATTGCAAAAATTGATTCTCTAATTTCCTTGATATCAGAGAGATTTTTAAAAAATATAAATTTCATTTTTCAACCTTTATTTTATTTTAAAATTAATTAATACTCTAAAACTTAAAATAATTATAATAAAAATAATATAATTCAAAAAATCACCAAAATTGGTCCAAGTGGTCCTCTGGTCATTAGAAATGTCCCATAATTTTCTTAAGGACAGAAACTTTCCCTTGGTCATATTATTAAATTTTCCTTGGAAATTTCTATTTTCCACCAAAAATAATTACATAAATAAATTAAATACAGAAAAATCACATTTTCTCCTCTCATGTCTTTATTGGCATATGAGTAAAGTCACATAAAAATTTCATGTTCATTTAAGCTCAATTTAGTGAGTTATGGAATTATTAAGCTTGAAGGGCAAAATGGTAATTAAAATTTTAACCCTTAATTAAAACTTTAGGTTTAATAAAATTAACAAATAAAATATTTGATCTTAATCTGATTTGGATGATTGAAATTTAAATAATTAAAGAGTAGAAACCTATTAAACAATTTGAAGATAATTAAAATAAACCTTAATTAAATAATTGATTAAATTTGGAAGAATAATAAAATTGGAATTATTAAGATAGGGATATTATTAGGAAGAGATTTATTCTTTAATTTAAAAAAATCCCTAAATTAATCATCTCAATAATATTTAATTCTTAATTAAAATGATAATTCAAATTTAAGTTTTAAAATGTTAAAAGACTTAATCATTAAATTAAATTAAAAAGTTAAATTATTAAACTCTTTTTTAAATTTTCAATTAAATTAAAATTAAAATTAAAATTAAATTAAAGATTAAATTAAATTAAATCAAACAAGTTAAGTAAATTAAATTAAATTAAATTAAATTAAACTAAATTAAATTAAAAAATATTAAATTAAAGATTAAATTAAATTAAATTAAATTAAAACATATTAAATTAAATTAAATTAAATTAAATTTAATTAAAATTAAATCAAATTAAATTAAATTAAAGGAAATTAAATCAAATTAAACTAAATTAATTTAACATCAAGTCAAACTAAATTGAATTAAATCAAAATTAAATTAAAATTAAAAATTAAATTAAATTAAAATTAAATTAAATTGAATTAAATAACATCACCTAAGACATAAAGGAATTAAATATAAAGCAACTTGAACAACTATTCCAAATTTAAACCCTTTAACTGAAGTTAAACTAAATCACGAACCATTTGAACACCAATTTGCCCTCGAAAGCTTTGGTTACCATAACTCTTAAACAGAACATTAAATGAAATGTTACTTCACTTATAGGATATTCAAATGTCCTAGTTCACTGAGCAAGATAACAAAACTTGAATCCCCGGACGATTAACTCATTTATATGATTAAATTCATTTGGACTTAAAACAATCCTATCAATATTGAAAAGATGTTTAAGATTCTTCTTAAGCACTTCCTCAATATGATAGTATACTCATAAGAAAAATTGAACTTAATTATTCTTTGATGAAGAAAATCGTCCTCAAACCAAAACACAAAGACACTAGACGTCATAGGAAATGACTAAGCTATAGGATTAGGAATTTGGTAGAAAACCATAACCCTTCGCTTAGCTTTACCTGGGAACATGCTTAAATATTCTAATTGTGTTTTAAGTGCAGCTTGCGATGACGGGAAGACCCTCCAGGTACGCTTTTATTTTGTTGCAATTTACCTTATTGCAATTTATTTAATCGCATCGCACTTACTTTTATTGCATGGTAAACAACTGTTGCATGAAAACCCACACCTTTAGGATAGTCCCTAAAACTGAAGCCAAAACTAAGTTAAAAGTCATTACAAGATAAAATTCACCGCCACAACATTTCAAAATATAAAACAACTCAAAATTTAATCACAAACAGAACACAAAACTACAATTACAACTAAATTAAAACGTCGTGTTGGATGATCGGGAATACCTCGGATGATGTAACCTACGTGTTGCTAACGGGATTTCCCACGGTCTAAATGAAAGTGTGGAACTCATTCGGTTGAGTTTAGCAAATTCATCCGGACTAAGTGAATCCGATAAAAATAACGATGCCGGAAGGATGGAACCGTGGGATCTTAACCGGTGTCGTTATAATCAACTTTAAAATTTGTTTTAATTAAAATGTTAAAAACACTTGGAAATTAAGATTTTTCTCTAAACCAAAACACTTTCCTCATCTCCTGATTTATGACTTCTATAACTAAACCTCTGCAACAATAAGGAACTCGGGGCACGGTGGGCAGCATGGCCATCTTCGTCAGCAAAACGACTCTACATCAGCTAAACATTCCTAGAATTAAACAACAAAGCCATAGGATTTCGAGGTAGTTTGCCTAGTGCAACATAAATCCTCAACCTTTTGTTAGGCATTTGCATTGCAAATTAAGCCCTAACCGGACTTAGGATTCCGAGGTAGTCGTTCGGTACGACATAAACCCTCATAACTACAAGGCTATTTGTGTGATTCTATCATATGAATATAAGTCCAAATTAACTAAAATTAGCAAGATGAAAACATTAAATAAACATTAGGACTTTCCTAAATTCAAGCCAAACAATAGGATAGTCGGGAAATTACCGAAGTTCGCTTCGAATCCGTAATTTCTCCTACCTTTCTTCCTTTGAAATCCCAAAATAAAATCTTCCAAATTTGATCCATTCCCTATCGAAATTCCAAAATTCAATCCCTTAAAAACTTACACTTTGAAATTCTTGAGAGCAGAACTACTGATTATTATCGAGAGTTTTCTTAGGTGATTCCCGTCACTTAAGATGTAATTAACTATAGGGGCTTGCCCTTATAGGGAATTTTAAAGAACCTGTGTAATATAAACCCCGTTTAATGCTTTCATATTAGCAGGGAATTTTTCGGCTTATTAAATTGGTTCGCGTACCAAACGGATGTCACAAATCTTCTAGTTTATTTAATCGAGCCCCACCATCAAGCAGTGTGTCTACCCTTAGGATAGATACATGGTTTATGGTGCGGTGTTCGTTTATATAAACTATTTGGGATGTGAGATCGGTTTGATTTCATATCTTAAAATCTTCAAATTTAAAATTATTTTAAAAAATCAAATACTACTTTTCAAATTATTTATTTAAATTAAATTAAAAATTCGCCGACAATTTCTGTTAGGCGACCCCTCTTTTTAAAATACAACACACTTAACCTAAAATATGCCGACAACTTCTGGCGACTCCGCTGGAGAAGATTCCTCTCTCCATTTTTAATCAAACAATTCTGCTTTCAAAAATCGGTGGTGTATCCATGTCCCTAATGGATCAAACTACCCTTCTTTCCGTTGGAATACTATGTTCATTTCTATCTTGAACAAGTATAACCAACATTCTCTCGGATTTAGGAGCCACTGTTTAGACATCCCTAAACGGAGAGGTTCCGAGATCCTTTTATCTCATTTCTGAGGTGGGGTGGACCCTCAATAGGTGTTAGTTTAGGAGTGATCCTCCGAGTCGAGAAGTCTTGCATAAGACTTTCTCTTCATTTCCAAGTCTGAATCGGATTCCTTACCTTCTCTATACCTTTGAACATTTCGTTCTAAATAAGCAAACCCTCTAATGAATGACTCTTTTAACAAATAACTCCTTATAAATACATGAACAAGAATGTGTTCGGACTCTTTTCGATTCCTTTCTTTTCGTCCTGATGAGAAGAAGCATAACTTGGGATCGATAATCGAATCCGCCCTGCGAAATGGAAGCTCCAAAGCCGATTTTCTCCTTCACCAATGGACTCGACTTCGCCGTTTACAAGGATGAGCCGCCCGACAATGGGATCATCCGGTTTGGACAAGGATTCGAGAACACAAATGTCAAGATCACCGACATTTCCCTTTTCGCGCTGACAAACAAAGTATCTGAAGCTGAGAAGCCGTTGATCGAGTTCAACCTTAGGTCAACCCAAGAGTTTCCTCCCCTACAAAAGATTCCAACCGAGAGGAGCATCGTCGTCCGTGAAGGATCGTTCTTGCTACCCCCACCGGTCTAGTTGTCTCCGCACCTACCCCGGCTTCGCCGCATTAAAGGGGAAGGAAATCCGGAACTATGGTGAACCCGTTACCGTGGAGGGTACGGACCTTCCCGTGAGACCTTCGTTTTGAAATCGGGTCCGGCTCGAGAATTCCATCACTAACACGGACCCAAAGAAGGAACGAAGTAGAAGGATTGCTAGAGAAGCCGTAGCTGCCGAAGTTGCTTTCCTGGAGGAAATCCCGTAAATCCCCGAGTACACACCACTACTCGAATACATACCATTGCTCGAAGATACACCCTTTTTGGAAGGAAGTAGATTCCACCCCCTTTCCGCCGTAGCTGACGAGGAAAATGTCCGCAGGATTGTTTCTACATTACCTCGACCAACATACTACAACGACAACAGAAAGAAAAGGCCTAGGATCACGCCATTTGCCCGACTACAGACTGTGATCGAGAAACTAGCAAAGAAAGAGAAATGCCCCGTATCGGAGATTCTAAGAAGGATAGGGTGGGTGCCAGTCAAATCCCGTCTTGGGCCACGAGTAGAACCTGCCATCATTACAGAAAAGTCAAATAAAAGGATGAAGGCTAGTCCGCCTATCGTTGTTTCGGTGGTTACAGATTAGGGAGGATACCACCTTCCAACGATTTGGCCGACGGACCATCCGGTCCTGGACCTTCTGTCGCTAGAAGGATGGTATGGCGTCCCACTACTGGATAGTTAAGATTGAAACAATAGCTTGAGAAGGAAAGTCTCGTCAGGAGACTTGAATCTGAAGAAAGGGCCACTGCAGTAAAGGGGACTCGTGAGAAGGGAACCCGGCAGCTATCACACGACAACTGCGAAGATGCACAGAAAAGACCGCTAGAGGACGCTATGGAAAAGTCGAGGACCGATATTCGATGACTAGCAAAAGAAAGAGAAGAGAAATTCGGAGACGAGATTGATTCATCGGAATTCATGGACGATGAGTATGCGAGAAATCAACATGGTCGAAACGCGAGCTTCGTCGGCTTTGCAAGGTGCTCCTGCGGACCGCAGAAGAGAGGAGCCGGAAGTAATGAGGAGGCAGCTTCAAGAGAAAGACGATATGATCGCCCAAATGGCGAAGAGGATGGAAGAGATGGTTGTAGCCCTAGCCACTCTCCAAAGTCAAGTGCAACCCCAAAGAGAAATACCCCCAGAGGTCATTCACATTGTAGACGGAGGAAAGGAAATTACATCCGTCAACGGGGATGATCAGCTAAAGAAAGATACAACACAAAGCATGATTCCAGAAAAAGATATCAAGAGCTTGGTGGAACAACGAAGTGCGAGAAGCCTTAGCACAATCAAAGAGCGGGACATCCATTCGGACGGGTAGACCTTACCCGGAAGAATTCGACACTCGTCCAATACCCAAAAGGCTTCGTACCACCTCTCGTTCAAGACCTTTGATGGAACCGGAACCCCGACAAGCATGTTACACACTTTCGTGCCGCTGTTGCAATGCCGGCGGGAGTGATGCATTACTCTTCCGACGGTTCGTCAACGACCCGTCGTGGATCGCCTTGATTGGTATGCGGATTACCAAATGGTTTAGTGAAGACGTTCTCGAACTAGAAAACCTCTTCATCAAGCGATTCGCCGGAGCTCAAGCACCACATCACTATAGGTGATTTAGTGGTAGAGAAGCGTAAGCCGAACGAAACTTTGTTGGATTACATACTTCGATGGAGAAATCTGAGTATGAAGTGTGAACCACAATTACAAGAACAGCATACAGTCGGCATCTTACTTAAAAGCATTCACGGCTCGATAGCACTTCTCCTCAAGGGATTTACCATTAAGACTTTCGAGAAGTTGTTAAGCAAGGCCGGAAGCCTGCAAGAGGAGGCGAAGAAATTAAGTTTCGCCGACAAGACAGACAAGCAAAAGCCTGTGAAGACTTTTGAAAAGAAATCCGGGATCGTTACAACAGTCGACAAAGGCAAGCAACCGATACAAATATCGTCGAACGGCCGCAACGAACCTCAACGGAATTATCAACAACCTCGACCCAGCTATCGATCATCTCAACAAGTACGAACAACCTCCTCGTCCGCAACGTACATTAAGGGAGCTTCGAGCGGGGAATATCTATTCAAGAATGAAGCAAGTGCCAAAAATGTTCCGTAGTCGATGAAGACTCCAGATTTCCAGCTGCCAGAGCCTAAGAAACCAGAAGAAGTCAACAAGAAAGGTGATCCCAACTTTTGCCCTTACCACCGGATGCTTGGGCACAAGATAGAAGATTGCATTACCTTCAAAAGTTGGCTCAACGATAACCTTCAGAAAGGGAATATAACAATCCCGAAGGAGTACATGAAGGAACCCCAGAAAGGAGGTTCCGTCAATGTTGTTTCGACTGATCTCATTGTTCCGATAGATCCCTATACAACTGATGATGGATGGACTACCGCTTGGACAAAGTCTTCGAAAAAGATTTTAGACAGCATCCAAACCGCTTCGGTGCGAGCTTCAATTCAGAGTTTGAAACCTGTCAAGTCGACACTATCACTTGCGATAGAAGAACCACCTCAACAGGAGACGATTAAAGAGAAGAAGAAAATTGAGAAGAAGAGAAGACCGAGGCTCTTAAGGCTAGACTAGGGGCCGCTTATCCTAGGATAGTTGTTTCCGATTCGGGGAGAAATCTCTCGAACCTCCGACTCGTATGATTATCCGCTCACTCCGGTGGGATCTTATAATGATAAGGGTTACGGCGTTGGCTACGTTTTGACTGTTTCTAACGATTACGTAACTAGAGACAATCCGGACATCGATTCCGATACAAATGACAATTCTCAAATCATACACAATCTCGACGATCACGATGACAAAGAAGACATCCATCAAGGAGGTTACGAGAGTTCAACAAGCAACGAATCTATCTCGCGAGTTTCGAGGAGCTCCGATCACAATAGAATTAGAGCCTTTAGACTCGAAGCTAATCCGGAAGAACCCGTTATTCGATTCGAGAAGAAACACCAACGAAGCTCAACACTAGATTCGAAGAAATTACGAAGTCAACTTAAGAAGTGGAAGAGTTCTACCTCCGAGAATGGGTCCAAAGGACAAAGGAAAGCGAGTGGTTGTTCGGGAAGAACCAACCCCGGCAGAAGAAATACCCATTCGAGAAGAAGTCGAGACACATGAAAACAAAGTAGAACTACAACGTGCTAGCCCATCTTAGGAAACTACCGACCAAACCGAGCATCTACGACGCTCTCATCTTATCAAAGGAGATGAGAGAAGCTCGATCAAAGCCTTACTTGATCCGGAAATTTGCTTAGCTCAAATGGTCGGAGATTCCTTAGATGAGGTTTGTTTGTTAAAGGAACAGCGAGGTGTTACCTTCACGGACAATGACCTACTACTTGGGATGACGGATCACAACCGACCGTTGTACATTTCGCTTACAATTGGGAAGTTTACACTCTCCGCAGTATTGGTGGATCCGGGAGCATCAATCAATATAATGAGCCTCCGAACACTAAGCATACTTGGAAATTGATGCACGAGCTCGAAGCCGACAAAATGTTATTAAGAGGATTCAACCAGAAAGGAGAAAGAGCCCTCGGATCAATAACGCTACTGATGAAGACCGGTGACTTAGCAAAGACAACCGCAAAATTTCACATAATTGATTCGAAACGTCGTTCAACGCTCTACCGGGTCGACCATGGATACATGAAAACCGGATGGTACCATCATCTCTACATCGATGCATCAAATACTACGATGGAGGGGAACAGTGCATCAAAGGTGACTTACAACCATTCTCCGTACATGAGATTGGAATCCATGAAGATGCAGCTTATTATGCACCACCGAAGAAAACAATCTTCTCCAGAGATACCATAACAAATGATGCAAAGAAAGTTCGGGACAACGAAGAACTCGAAGTTCTAGTCCAACAGTCACTCACCACTCCCTTAAGGCGAGATGGTGAAGGTTTCTCCACAACTCGCATCCGAGGTCGAGGCCGGGGACGAGGTCGTGGCAGAGACGTTAGGACGATTGGACAAAGGAAACCAGCCATCAATGTTGATTGGGAAGACAGTTCTGAAGAAGAAAAAGAGATCAAACAAGAAGCAACGACAATAAGTCAGAAGAAGCCGCAATTCAAGATCTCTCTCGAAGATGAGAAGAACGAAGAATACAAATCGATGTACGAGAAGATTAACCACTATGTACATACTATGACCCTGACCCCGATCCGTTATAATAAGATCGAGGGTATGGTGGTCAAAGAGGTACGTAGCGGCGGTGCAAAGCCAATCAAATTCTACCGTGGTGCTCCTTCCTCCAAAACTGAAAAATAATGTACAATTTGAAGATGTCACTTCATCGAATTAATGGAATTACCTTTCGAGTGGTACTCTCCCTGTGTTCAAAATTTAATTCAGTGTGGTTTCTTACCTCGACAATGGACAAAAGGCTAATCACAACATTTTGAAAAATTATGGAATAACTCCGGTCGTCCACCCAATTCAAAGCATGGTCTCGGATTCGGCACAGTAGGATCAGTTGACGATACTGAATTTTGCTTGGTTGTCACTTGCGAGTCTAATAAAAGCCGCATGGAAACCACGAAGAATTTGAAGATTTACAAATTGGAGACGCTCCACCGAATTCGAAGAAGAAATTAAATCTACAATAGATGAGTTAACGGAAGTTAACTTAGGTACTAGCGAAGAGCCTAGACCTACCTTTGTTAGCTCCTTACTCAATAAAGAAGACTCCGAAGAAATAATCAAGTTATTAATGGAATTTAAAGACCGTTTTTCTTGGAACTACGATGAGATGCCGGGTTTATCTCCGGAGGTCGCGGTCCATAAGCTAGGAGTGGATCCTACTTCTGTCCCAGTCAGACAAGGTCCCAGAAGAATGCGTCTAGAAATTGAACAACAAGTCATAGCTGAAGTTAAAAAGCTAATAGACGCTAAATTTGTCCGCAAAGAACAATACCCAACTTGGTTAGCCAATGTGGTGCCGATCGTAAAGAAGAATGGTCAGATCAGAATTTGTGTGGACTTCAGAGATTTAAACAAGGCATGTCCAAAAGATGAATTCCCTCTACCGATCCCAGAATTAATGATCGACATTGCTTCGACACATGAAATATTCTCATTCATGGATGGATCTTCATGATACAACCAGATAAAAATGGCTCCAGAAGATGAAAAGCTTACAACATTCAGAACGCCGATCGGAGTATATTGCTACATAGTGATGCCATTCGGACTGAAGAACGCAGGAACAACATACCAGAGAGCAATGACAAGAATTTTTGATGATCTCATCCACAATCAAGTCGAATGCTACGTGGACGGTGTGGTCATCAAAAGCAAAGTAAAGGACAACCACTTGTATGATTTGAGAATTGTTTTCGAATGATTAAGATAATTTAACCTTAAGATGAATCCCTTAAAATGCGCCTTCGGCGTCACCTCCGGGAAATTCTTAGGATTCGTTGTCCGACATCGTGGAATTGAAATCGACCCGGAAAAGATTAAAGCTATCTTAGAAATGCCACCTCCCAAAACCTTAAAACAACTACGATCCTTTCAAGGGAAGCTAGCATATCTTCGACGCTTTATCTCAAACTTGTCAGGTAGGTGTCAGCCTTTCTCGGCACTAGTTAAAAAGGACGCCAAATTTATTTGGGAAGAGAAATGCCGAGAAGGCCTTCGAGGACATTAAACAATATTTAATGAAACCTCCTGTCTTAGCAGCCCCAGGTCTCGGGTAGACCGGCGATACTTTATACCGCGGCTTTAGACGACTCTCTCGGAGCCCTGTTAGCTCGTAGTCAATGATGAGGGTAAAGAAAATGCTCTTTACTACTTAAGCTGTCGTTTACTTCAAACGGAAATAAGGTATCCCGCAATTGAAAAGCATTGTTTGGCCCTGATCTTCACCGCTCAAAAGCTCAGGCACTACATGCTTTCTCATAAGGTCAACCTGATCTCGAAATTTAATCCATTGCAATACTTGATGACCCGTCCAACGCTTTCCGGCAGACTTGCCAGATGGTCGATGATATTATTGCAATTCGATATAACTTTCGTGCCTCTTCGTGCCGTAAAGGGACAAGTCTTAGCGAGCTTCCTCGCGAAGCACACCCTTTGTCGGCGGAATCTCCTCTCAATGACGATCCGCCGGATGAACAAATAATGAGCCTAGAAGACCACGATGATCGACGTTGGGAATTATATTTTGACGGAGCATCTTCGGCATACAAAGACGAAGAATCGCAAGTGATAGTGCCGGTAAGGCAGGGATCGGATTAATCTTTATAACATCGGAGCGGGGGATGTTAAGATACTCCTACCACTTGACAGAGCCGTGTACAAATAACGAAGCAGAATACGAAGCCCTCATAACATGACTGGAATTAGCTATTCAAATGGGGATAACAGACATCAACATTTACGGGGATTCGCAGTTAATCATTCAACAGATCGCCGGACAATACAGAATTTTAAAGCCAAGACTCGAGCAATACTTCCAGTATGCCATACAGCTGTTGGAACAAATTCCGAATGTGACGATCTACAAAATTCCCATAAAAGAAAATGCTTTAGCAGATGCGTTAGCTCGCCTCGCAAAAGAGTTTGCTCGTTTGCAAGATGAGTCGATGGAAGTGTCGGTTCACGGACGTCGAGTCTCGTCACGGCTCGACATAAACACAATACACAAATCGAAAAAGAAAAAGAATCGGTTGCAACGAGTGATAGAAAAGACGAGAAGATTGGCGACATCCATTAATAGACTACCCGCAAATAGGAAAACTACCGGACGATAGGTCGTTAGCCTCATCGGATCAAGAAAAGAACTCCGTCCTACGCATTAATAAACAACACGTTATACGGAAGGTCGTTCGATCAAATGTGGCTAAGATGCCTAAGCGGGTCCGAGGCCCGTGAAATCGTTAAAGAGGTGCATTCAGGACTCTGTGGCGCTCACCATTCGGGTTCGAAGATGAAAATGAAAATTAAAAGACTAGGGTACTATCGGCCCTCGATGATGACCGATCGCATGAAAATTGCCAAGAGTCGTCACCAATGCCAAGTGCACGGAGTGGTTCTACACCAACCTCCAAATGTGCTACATCCGACAATTGCATCGTGGCCATTTGAATGTTGTGGCACGGATATAGTGGGTCCGATAGAACCACCATCTTCAAAAGGACATCGCTTCATTCTTGCGGCTACAGATTACTTTTCCAAGTGGGCGAGGCGAGTTCCACTTAGAGAAGTGAAAGCACACCACGTGCTACGGTTTTTAAGAACCAAGTTGTCTCATTGTTTCGGAGTGCCACGCGAGATCATCTCGGATAATGGGTCGGCATTCGAAGCACGCAAATCAATAATTTTGTCGAGTAGACACGGAATCGATCGGCGATATTCAACAATTTACTACCCAAGAGCAAACGGCTCCGGCGAGGCTTTTAATAAAACTCTCGTTCAAATCTTAAAGAAAACTTTGGACGATAATAAGAGAAATTGGCACGAGAAGTTATTAGAAGCCTTATGGGCCTACCGGACAACCTTCGAACTCCTACTCAAGCTACACCTTACGCTGCGGTGTATGGGTCCGAGGCAATGCTACCTTTAGAGGTTCGGCTTCCTTCACTCGGAATTGCGAGTTGCAAACAAAATCACGACGAAGAGAATGCCAAATTACGACTAGAGGAATTAGAAAGCCTGGAAGGGAAAAGACTTGCAGCGCAGCAGAATTTAGAATTATACCAAGCTAAGATGATTCAAGCCCACGACAAATTGGTCCGCCCGAGAACCTTCAAAGTTGGTGACTTAGTTCTCATTCTCAAAAGACCTATCCTTGCACACCGCAAGATAGGAGGAAAATTTGAACCCACTTGGGAAGGGTCGTTCGTGGTTGAAGCAGTATACTCAGGAGGTTCCTACCAGCTAGTGAATTGCCAGGGAGAACGACATATGCTTCGATCAACGGACGATACTTGAAAAAGTATTACGCTACACGATGTTTCGAAGGAATGAATTCTTTATCCTTAGAAGCACGGGCGAAGTAATTACTTATGACTGGGTCCGAACCCAAAAATAATAAAAATTGTGCTAAGATAAATAAAATCGTGATAATAAAGTTTTCCTTGTTTTCTCTTCCAAACCAAAATCTCTTCCCTGATCTTATCCCACTTCATTCCTGTTAAATTTAAAAATATAAGAGTAATAAAAAAACTGTCTTTAATAAACATTTTCTTAATGTTCTTGTTCTTAGTACAACCCCTGATCCTTTTCCTTATCTTTTCGCAGGGAAATGTCGAACGGGCGGTTGGTCCTGAACTTTAGAAATGGCGTAAGCCTTGCACTCAATGAAAAGAGGGTGAAAGATGGAGCGATAATCGAGATTGACTCGGACTTCGCACCAGCAGGCTCGCGATACGAGGAAAATGATTGGGTCCCGGCTGACCGAGAAGAAGCTGCCCGGCGAGACGGTGATGAAAGTGGGTGGCCCAAGCCACCAATCCAAGCAGACAAGAAAAGTAAGGCAAACACCGAAGAAGACAAGAAAATCAAGTCCGTAGTCGCTACGGCGGAGGGCGAGCTTGTCGGCGCCGCGCCCACGGAGATTCAAGAAGTTCGAAGAGCTACTCTCACAGCAATGCAACGAAGAAATAAGAATCGCCGTATCCGTAAGATGTTAACCAAACTAGCTGCGGACCAGCGCGACGAGGCAGTTGCTACTGCCGGTACATACACTTCAAGGACACCGGTTCACCAGGAACCTGAAGAAAGGAGGCCAACTCCTAGGATAACAGAAAGGACCGGGGAAATCTCACGAAGATCGAAGAAAGAAGGCTACCACGCTACCGGATAGAACCACCGGTAATGCATGACCTTGTTGCGGAGCAACCCCGGGGATGTCCCGACGGACATCATCCCCGAGGAGCCGAGGTATGCGGGAGAACGTGAAGGGATTGAGCCGTATATCCCACAATACGTCACCGGGCCTCGCCATTTGCGGATTATTCCGGAATACGAGCCGGAAAGAACGAGAGAATCGAGGCGGAAGGATCGATATACTAGAAGGCCTCGAGCTACATACGGACGTATTCTCGAATATGAACAACAACAAATCGTGGATTGCATCCGGGATTTGAAAAGAATGGGCCGAGCGGGCCGCCTAAGGGAAAACACCTACTCGGAACCCCGGAGATGGATGCCGGGGAAAGGAAGAATTACAATACGGTGTGGATGCTTGTTACAACTTTGCGGAAGACAGGAAGGGAAACCCACCGGAATACTCCGTCATGGCCAAGTGGATCCAATGCCATTAGTCATCAAGAGAATGGTAAAGAGATTGATAACATGGAGGATACGCGCCAGATTGCATACCCAATACTGCATTATTAACATCTACAAGTAGGGTGACTGCATACCCCCGCACATAGATCACCACGACTTTGTCGGACCTTTCGCACGGTCTCTTTCTCGAACGAGTGTAACATCATGTTCGGATCTAACCTCCGGATAGCGAGCCCGGGTGAGTTCCGAGGGACGGTGAAGATACCATTACCGGTAGGTTCCGTCATGATACCGAAGGGCAACGGAGCGAGATATCGCTAAGCATTGCATACCGGGAGTACCGGTGAAGCGGATCTCGGTTACTTTCGAAGGATGGACGACGGGAAGACACCTTACCATTTCCGGCCGGACCGGAGCTAGAGAGCCTCCGGCCTTACGAGCTGTGAGCTACATGAAAAATATCACACCTCCAATGTACATCCATACGACACCCTTGCCAAGGATGGCTTGGAAGGTGATGTTATTGACCATGTACCCCACTATTCAGACATGGATTTTTGACAGATGCTTCTTTGGATGGATCGATAAAGATCATACATAGTCCATTTTGAGTCTACATGGCTTGTATGAGATGTATTCCAGATCGAGTTGTATGATGTATCTTCGACATGATTGGAATGAAAGTGACCATGTCACATTTTTGGCCTTCACCTCTTTTGTGCAAATTGACTGGGAAACGCCATTAAAGTTAAATGAACTTCGAAAAAGAACAGAAAAGAAACAAAAAATAATAATAATAATAATAAATGAAAATAAAAAAAAACTTTCCTTGAAAATCTAAAAATGATAACCACCAAACTCACATGAACATTAAATAAACGATAAGATAAATTTGAATCGTTAAAGGACAGAAAATCTTTCCAAATTTCAAATCCAATCTCAATCAAATTTCAAATTTAATCTTTCCAGATTCCAAATCAAATCTCAATCAAATTTCAAATTCAATCTTTCCAGATTCCAAATCAAATCTCAAATCAAATCTCAATTGAAAATCCAAATTCAATCTCCCAAATCTGAAATCCAATCTGTTCTACCCTCTCCCTTGTCTGGGATGGAAGCGGTTGATTCCATTGACGCGGATCGAATCTGATGGTGAGGAATTATACCCAATCCAAACCGGCAACTTTCGATTAACTCTTTTGAACGGGATATGTGACATCTACATATTCCCTCCTAATCTATTTCCTTCCATGAAAGTCTTTTACAACTTTCATGAAATTCTCGAAACACCAAAATTCCACACTTCTCAAATCAACACTACAAATCTTTGCAAAGTCAATGACTACATCAAAATTCAAACTTTTTGAAGTTGAGGATTTTACATCCGAAACTGCATTGCTTTAGGATCCTTTCCCTATTGCAATGAAATACATCAAAAAAATCAAATTCTTGGGGTTGAGGATTTTACATCCGAGACTGCATTGCTTTAGGATTCTTTCCCTATCACAATGAAATACATCAAAATCAAATTCTTGGGGTTGAGGATTTTACATCTGATCATCGCATTGCTTTAGGATTCTTTCCCTATCGCAATGAAATACATCAAATTCAAATTTTTTAAAGTTGAGGATTTTACATCTGAGACTGTATTGCTTTAGGATTCTTTCCCTATCGCAATGAAATACTTCAAATTCAAACTTTTGGAGTTGAGGATTTTACATCCGAGACTGCATTGCTTTAGGATCCTTTCCCTATTGCAATGAAATACATCAAAATTCAAACTTTTCGAGTTGAGGATTTTACATTCGAGACTGCATTGCTTTAGGATTCTTTCCCTATCGCAATGAAATACATCAAAATCAAACTTTTTGGAGTTGAGGATTTTACATCCGAGACAGCATTGCTTTAGGATTCTTTCCCTATCGCAATGAAATACATCAAAATCAAACTTTTTGGAGTTGAGGATTTTACATCCAAGACTGCATTGCTTTAGGATTCTTTCCCTATCGCAATGAAATACATCAAAATCAAACTTTTTGGAGTTGAGGATTTTACATCCGAGACTGTATTGCTTTAGGATTCCTTCCCTATCGCAATGAAATACATCAAAATCAAACTTTTTGGAGTTGAGGATTTTACATCCGAGACTGCATTGCTTTAGGATTCTTTCCCTATCGCAATGAAATACATCAAAATCAAACTTTTTGGAGTTGAGGATTTTACATCCGAGACTGCATTGCTTTAGGATTCTTTCCCTATCGCAATGAAATACATCAAAATCAAACTTTTTGGAGTTGAGGATTTTACATCCGAGACTGCATTGCTTTAGGATTCTTTCCCTATCGCAATGAAATACATCAAAAATCAAATTCTTGGGGTTGAGGATTTTACATCCGAAACTGCATTGCTTTAGGATTCTTTCCCTATCGCAATGAAATAAATCAAAATTCAAACTTTTGGAGTTGAGGATTTTACATCCGAGACTGCATTGCTTTAGGATCCTTTCCCTATTGCAATGAAGTACATCAAAAAATCAAATTCTTGGGGTTGAGGATTTTACATCCGAAACTGCATTGCTTTAGAATTCTTTCCCTATTGCGATGAAATACATCAAAATCAAACTCTTGAGGTTAAGGATTTTACATCCAATACCGCATTGCTCTGAGATCTCTCCTCATTGTAATGATTCAATATAATCAATTCAGTTTTCTTTTGAGGTTGAAGATGTTACATCTAAAACCACGAAATTCCAATTTTCATTTCAAGTTCAAATCCCTTCAAATAAATTTTGACAAAACTTCAATCTAAATTGAAACTCCAAACTAAAATCTAAGCTCACACATCAAAACTTAAACTGAAACAAAATAAATTCTAAATCGAAATTCCCCAGTGTCATGTGATTTGGGATTCACCTCCTTTCCCTTTCCCCAGCCGAGAGTTCGGGAATCTCCGGTCTCGGAGATATACTTGACACTCCCCAGCGGAAACTCTTCTACTTTGTCCTAAGTTTGTCACTTTGACATCTGTGTTGGTTTTGTTGATCTCTTCGGTCAACGCCAATACTCGCGGTGTGCTTGGTTAGCTCACCACACCTATTGGGGGTCCATTTGTTGACCTCATTTTTGATGAGGTCTTCTCTTCTTCTTTTTAGTACTTAGGATCTAGCCTTAGGCTTTTCCTTTGACTATCCTAGAGGATTAGAAATGGGACCCACCACCTAGAATTTCAAACCACTTCTTAACTCCCTGCAAACTCTACAAACTTGACTGTAGACCCCTAATCACCTAGAGGGTTGAAATCAAATGTGGAAGTTTAAAGGATGAGTTCCTATAGGACTCTTTGGCCTTATGACTACCCTGGGTGGCCTGGTCTAGTGAAGGGCTGACTTACACACACTACATTTATACACTACACTTTCACACACCTATACCCAATTTTACCTCCTGACTCATGTAGGTGATTCACATGGATGGTCCTTAACCCCTAAGCCCTCGCTAAGAGGTTAGGAACAACATAGTGAATGCCTCAAATGAGTCCCTTCATGGCTCATGTGGGCTTGATATGGCTTCATGGCTCAACCAAAATGATTTCATTCCACTTACATTCACCCAATCTTCAATTTCCCAAATTTTCAATTTTTGACCCCGGGACCCTCCACCCGCTTAGCCTACCCAAAACCCTTGAAATTATCCAAATTTTTGCAAAATATCCAAATCACCCAAAAATTCCTCAAAATCATTCTCAAACATTCCCACACTAATCAAGTTGATCATCCATAGCCAAAAATACCAAAAATTCCAAAAATACCTCCCAATACCCTCAAAATACCCAAAATACCCCTCTTGACCCAAAAATTCAAAAAATCAGAAAATTCCCAGAAAATTCCAGAAAATCCCAAATATTCTCAATTTCATTTTGTTCAACTACACCATGGGCCAATTCTGTCAATTTACCCCACTTTTGTCAAAACCCCCAATTTGACCCATTTTAAACCCAAAGTGAACCCAATGTTAAACCAAACCTACCCAATTGACCCAAATTCTGGTCCAATTCAATTCTAAACTTCAATTCAACATTCCCAACACCAATATAGACCAAATCCAAGTCCAATTTGATTGACATTTGGATCCAATTTCACTTTTGGCCTTAAAGCCCAATTTGGACCCATGACCCAAACATAACCCAAACTCACCCAATTCAACTCCAATTAAACCCAAATCTTTTCTAAATCTTCCTTAACATTCTCACAAACAAAACACTAACATTATTTGCCCAACATTTAGACCCAAACCCCACTCAAATTCAACCAAAGCTAAAAGGCCCAATTTTGACCTAAACCCAAACCTAACCCAAATGAGCCCAAACCCCAAAATCAAAGCCCAACCAAAGTCAAAACCTCTTTGAAACACTCCCATAAACATTTCCCAACATTAATTTTACATCAATTTCAACCCTAGCCCAACATTGGCCCAAGTTAGCCCAATTTGACCTATATTGGCCCATTCACCAAAGGAGCCCAAATTCAACCCAATTCAAACCTAAATCACTCCCAATTTGCTCCAAGTCACTCATGACACATCTATGAGCTAAACCCAACAATTATTTGGCCCAAGCCTTTGCCAAAATTTCATCCTAAAATCCATTTTAAAATCTAAAAGCCCACTCCCCTAAACCATTTTAAAAGCCCATTTCCACCAAATACAAAAGCCCAAAATTGGCCCTAAAGCCCACATGGCAATTTCTTTTCATCATACATTTAATTGATATCACCCCTAAGTTTCAAAATCATCATTAATCCATTCCAAATCAAGCTTCATACAAATTCCCATCAAATTACCAAAAATTTCTAAAATCCATTTTCATGAAATTGACCAAGCTTTTCCCAGAGCCAAAGACAAGCCATGCAAGCCATGGACAAGCCACATGAAGCCATGGAAGGTTTGACATGTGATCAAGCCATTAATGGCAAAAGGAGGAGCCTCTTTTAAGCCCCCTTAAAAAGGTTTTAACCCTTTTTATGCTTCACCTTAATCCATGATTAATCAAAATATTCATGGATGGTGACTTCTCTACCCTTTCCTAGCCGATTCACCCGATCCTCCCTCAGCCCACATCGGCCATGGGGAGGTGAACCAAGCCCAAAAGGTGGACTTGACCAAATCAAGCCAAAATTAGCTCCTCCCCATTCCATTTCAATTCAACTCCTTTACACATGTCCATGGCCGATTGACCGCACTAAGCCCTGGCCCCGACCTCCCCGACCTTGAGGGTGACCCGACCTCGGCCGGCCGGCCACCACGGCCGCCGAAACCACTGGGCCGAGAGCTCACATGTGAGCCCAAACTTGGAATTCTCACCGCCGAGCCGCCCCATCCCCAGTGGCCATTGCAGTACTGTTCTTCTCTTGCCAAGAGCAGCTCGATCCCAAGCCCTAACTCTCCCGGGAGGCCCTCCACCCTCTCCTATTTAAACACCACCCCCTCTCGGCCATGAGAGGTGCTGAACCGGATCTTACCGAAACCACCGCCAAAATTGTTCTAGAACACTCTCCATACTTAGAGCGGTTGATCCCTAGTGCTCAATTTGCCCTAATCCCCACCAACGAACTCGATTTCTCGACTAAAATTCCACCCAAAACCAGGACACTTCTCCACAGTGGATCAATCCTCAAATTGATTGGTCCTACACCTTCACCGGACCGAGGGAAGGAGTCCACCAGAAAAAGCCCCTCTCCAGGGCCACCCATCCGTTCCGGACTCCAAGCTTTGTGATCGGGCTTGGTTGAAATCATACCTAGGCGATTCATCGGACCAGGAGACTTCATCCGGAGCTTCTCGGGATCCAATCGAAGGTGACACAACCCTCGGATTGAAGCCACACTTCTCCGAGCAAAGGTATGAGCTAATTCTTCATCCCGAGCTTCGGAGATTCTCCATTTCAAATGCTTTAATTTCAATGCATGATCACCGTATAGATGTATTCGTCTCTTCAAGACGAATCCATGGAGCATAAGAACACGAAAATCCATTTAGTATTGAGTGAGATATTAGGGATTTAGTGTGGACGGCTCTCGGGTGAGGACGCTCGGGGACGATGAACGGATGCCGTTCATTTAATACACGCGCGGACGGACGGCCGGGATCGCGTCGGATCGGAGAGATGGAACGACACGGCGGGGCCCCGGAGCGCCGAGTCGGATGGAGGCGTCGAACCGGAACACGCCGCGTGGCCTTTCGGAGCTGCTGAGGTCGACGCGGCGCCTCGTGGATAAATAGAAAATTAGGGTATTTTTGATTTATTTAATTCCCCTAAACTTCAAAAATCCATAACTTTGTGTAGGAAAATCAGAAAAATAAAATAAAAATACCCTCTTGCTCAGTGAACAGAGAAAAATAATGTGGAAAAGAAATTATTTAATTTCATTAAGTATTTTATTTTTAATGATTTATTTCCCTTCTGCATTGTTTTAATTCTCCATGCATATAGGAAATTCACCATGGCATGAGACCATAGGGCTTTTGAAGCCCTCTGAATTTGGGAACATTCCCTGAATTTTCCAAAGTCAGAGGCCATCCCTATGAGAAGTTATTGATTTTTCAAATTCATGTTGCTGTTTTAAGTATTTTAATTCCAATAATTAGCATGTTGTGAAATAAATTCTAGAAAAATTTGGTGATGTCTCTTATGACCAGAGGACTCTAGGAAAAATAGATTTTGGATTAATTCATTTAAAAGAACCCTAATTGGCTTAAACACCCAAAATAGCTCCTTAATTAATTAGAGCTAACCATACATCAAATTGACTTAAAATTAATTCTCCACTGACCTCTAGGATCAGAGGAAACCACCATAAAAATTTGAAGTCAATTGGACTTGGTTAGCCCTACTAAATGGGTTGATTAAGCCATTTAGCCATTTTAAACTTTAAAAATTCATAACTTTCAAAATACTTTTTAAAAATTCACCAAATTGGTTTTGGAGCCTCTCTGATATTAGGGGAATTTAAAAAAATTAAAATTTTAATTTTCTAAAAAAGTTGATTTTTTTGGTATTATTTTAATATTTTAATAATTAAAAAATAATAAAAATCACAAAAATAATAAAATTCACCAAAATGTCACATTTTGGATTTTAATCACTTAGGAACAAACCCCATATTTTTCTTAGGTCTATTTAATGAGATATTAAATTTTAAAGCCCTAAGGTAATTTTAAGATAAAAAAATGTATTTTCTAGCATTTTCACTAAAATAATTATAATAAATCAAAGAAAAATTAGAAAATTGCAAAAATTGATTCTCTGATTTCCTTGATATCAGAGAGATTTTTAAAAAATATAAATTTCATTTTTCAACCTTTATTTTATTTTAAAATTAATTAATACTCCAAAACTTAAAATAATTATAATAAAAATAATATAATTCAACAAATCACCAAAATTGGTCCAAGTGGTCCTCTGGTTATTAGGAATGTCCCATAATTTTCTTAAGGACAGAAACTTTCTCTTGGTCATACTATTAAATTTTCCTTGGAAATTCCTATTTTCCACCAAAAATAATTACACAAATAAATTAAATACAGAAAAATCACATTTTCTCCTCTCATGTCTTTATTGGCATATGAGTTAAGTCACATAAAAATTTCAAGTTCATTTAAGCTCAATTTAGTGAGTTATGGAATTATTAAGCTTGAAGGGTAAAATGGTAATTAAAATTTTAACCCTTAATTAAAACTTTAGGTTTAATAAAATTAACAAATAAAATATTTGATCTTAATCTGATTTGGATGATTGAAATTTAAATAATTAAAGAGTAGAAACCTATTAAACAATTTGAAGATAATTAAAATAAACCTTAATTAAATAATTGATTAAATTTGGAAGAATAATAAAATTGGAATTATTATGATAGGGATATTATTAGGAAGAGATTTATTCTTTAATTTAAAAAAATCCCTAAATTAATCATCTCAATAATATTTAATTCTTAATTAAAATGATAATTCAAATTTAAGTTTTAAAATGTTAAAAGACTTAATCATTAAATTAAATTAAAAAGTTAAATTATTAAACTCTTTTTTAAAATTTCAATTAAATTAAAATTAAAAATAAAATTAAATTAAAGATTAAATTAAATTAAATCAAACAAGTTAAGTAAATTAAATTAAATTAAATTAAATTAAATTAAACTAAACTAAATTAAAAAATATTAAATTAAAGATTAAATTAAATTAAATTAAAACATATTAAATTAAATTAAATTAAAATTAAATCAAATTAAATTAAATTAAAGGAAATTAAATCAAATTAAACTAAATTAATTTAACATCAAGTCAAACTAAATTGAATTAAATCAAAATTAAATTAAAATTAAAAATTAAATTAAATTAAAGTTAAATTAAATTGAATTAAATAACATCACCTAAGACATAAAGGAATTAAATATAAAGCAACTTGAACACTATTCCAAATTTAAACCCTTTAACTGAAGTTAAACTAAATCACGAACCATTTGAACACCAATTTGCCCTCGAAAGCTTTGGTTACCATAACTCTTAAATAGAACATTAAATGAAATGTTACTTCACTTATAGGATATCCAAATGTCCTAGTTCACTGAGCAAGATAACAAAACTTGAATCCCCGGACGATTAACTCATTTGTATGATTAAATTCATTTGGACTTAAAACAATCCTATCAATATTGAAAAGATGTTTAAGATTCTTCTTAAGCACTTCCTCAATATGATAGTATACTCATAAGAACAATTGAACTTAATTATTCTTTGATGAAGAAAATCGTCCTCAAACCAAAACACAAAGACCTAGACGTCATAGGAAATGACTAGCTATAGGATTAGGAATTTGGTAGAAAACCATAACCCTTCCCTTAGCTTTACCAGGGAACATGCTTAAATATTCTAATTGTGTTTTAAGTGCAGCTTGCGATGACGGGAAGACCCTCCAGGTACGCTTTTATTTTGTTGCAATTTACCTTATTGCAATTTATTTAATCGCATCGCACTTACTTTTATTGCATGGTAAACAACTGTTGCATGAAAACCCACACCTTTAGGATAGTCCCTAAAACTGAAGCCAAAACTAAGTTAAAAGTCATTACAAGATAAAATTCACCGCCACAACATTTCAAAATATAAAACAACTCAAAATTTAATCACAAACGAACACAAAACTACAATTACAACTAAATTAAAACGTCTTGTTGGATGATCGGGAATACCTCGGATGATGTAACCTACGTGTTGCTAACGTGATTTCCCACGGTCTAAATGAAAGTGTGGAACTCATTCGGCTGAGTTTAGCGAATTCATCCGGACTAAGTGAATCCGATAAAAATAACGATGCCGGAAGGATGGAACCGTGGGATCTTAACCGGTGTCGTTATAATCAACTTTAAAATTTGTTTTAATTAAAATGTTAAAAACACTTGGAAATTAAGATTTTTCTCTAAACCAAAACACTTTCCTCATCTCCTGATTTATGACTTCTATAACTAAACCTCTGCAACAATAAGGAGCTCGGGGCACGGTGGGCAGCATGGCCATCTTCGTCAGCAAAACGACTCTACATCAGCTAAACATTCCTAGAATTAAACAACAAAGCCATAGGATTTTCGAGGTAGTTTGCCTAGTGCAACATAAATCCTCAACCTTTTGTTAGGCATTTGCATTGCAAATTAAGCCCTAACCGGACTTAGGATTCCGAGGTAGTCGTTCGGTACGACATAAACCCTCATAACTACAAGGCTATTTGTGTGATTCTATCATATGAATATAAGTCCAAATTAACTAAAATTAGCAAGATGAAAACATTAAATAAACATTAGGACTTTCCTAAATTCAAGCCAAACAATAGGATAGTCGGGAAATTACCGAAGTTCGCTTCGAATCCGTAATTTCTCCTACCTTTCTTCCTTTGAAATCCCAAAATAAAATCTTCCAAATTTGATCCATTCCCTATCGAAATTCCAAAATTCAATCCCTTGAAAACTTACACTTTGAAATTCTTGAGAGCAGAACTACGATTATTATCGAGAGTTTTCTTAGGTGATTCCCGTCACTTAAGATGTAATTAACTATAGGGGCTTGCCCTTATAGGGAATTTTAAAGAACCCGAGTAATATAAACCTCGTTTAATGCTTTCATATTAAGCGAGGGAATTTTTCGGCTTATAAAATTGGTTCGCGGACCAAACGGATGTCACAAATCTTCTAGTTTATTTAATCGAGCCCCACCATCAAGCTGTGTGTCTACCCTTAGGATAGATACACGGTTTGTGGTGCGGTGTTCGTTTATATAAACTATTTGGGATGTGAGATCGGTTTGATTTCATATCTTAAAATCTTCAAATTTAAAATTATTTTCAAAAATCAAATACCACTTTTCAAATTATTTATTTAAATTAAATTAAAAATTCGCCGACAATTTCTGTTAGGCGACCCCTCTTTTTAAAATACAACACACTTAACCTAAAATATGCCGACAGTAATGCATTATATTGTTGCTGCTTTGGGGTTGGTTATGCTTTGTGCTTATGGTGATCTATCTCTGTTTCTCGCATCTCCTAATTTCCTTCATGTTATTTCTTTATTTTTTTATTTGTAATGGAGCTTAGCTTTATCTCACTTGCTAGTTCATAGTTGTTAGATTTGTAGTTGCCAAATGTGGGTTGGTTAGCTTACTTGTCTTTTAAGCTTTGGCTTTTACCAACAGTAGTTGTTGGTGGTAATTTGACTATTGCTTAAATACACTTATTGTTTATTCTTGAAGGTTTCACATAACATAATTTTTAATTGCTTAAATGAACTTATAATTCATTGTTGATATAGCTCTGTTGGGATTTGTAGTTTGCTTTATCTCCCATTATGGTTAATTCTGATGAGGCACCAAGGTATTGGTTAGCTATTGTTTAGTTAAATGAACTTATAGTTCTCTGTACTGCTGCTTGCAGAGACCTATACAACTATGCCTATGCATTTGAATCTATACAGTTTCTACTTTCAAGATCAATACATCATATTTTTTGTTATTTACAAAGGCCATCTTTCTTTTCTGGGTAGTATTGACAGCCTTCTTTTCTTATTTGGATAAAATTAATGTTTTTGGCTTTTTTCTACAGGGCAATTTTGTAACTTTTGTTCCTCTCTTGGTTGGCAATGGTTTTTTAGCTGCCTACGGACATCGGGATTTGGATTTGGAATTCAACTGGACACCGACATTCATGTCCTAGATGTAATTTTTGATCTAACTTCCTTTGGCATTTTTGGACAGCAATGATGAGATCTACAACAATATCAATGTGCTCAACTAGCATACCAACACGAATGATGCTCGGATATCTTTGTTTGGACAATTATGTCTTGGTCTTATGTCTTTAATTTGCTAGTGCTCTATTTATTTCAGAATACGAAATTGCTTGGATGGAGCATTTCACTTAGACTGATGTATTGTTTTAGCTCTCTCTATCCCCTCCGGATAGATCTTCTTTTTGGCTTTTGCTTTCCTTTGCCCATTGGTGTATTTAGTCTCTTTTCATTGAGGCTATTGTATAGCAAAAATAAACAATGATTGTAAGTTGGTGTCTCTAAAGACCAAGTTGATGCATTGTTAATGAAGCTCAACTAGAAGGCATCAAGGCAAGCAAACAAGTTAGAGAGAGAACACCTCACAATTCTCAAAAAGCATTAGTTATAGAATAAAACAAATGTGTCCGTGCTTAAAGTTATGTGAAACTTTGATGTATTATTAAGAATTTATGATTCATGTAACCAATTTATGCACTTTTTAAAGCTTGTTCAATATTGCACCGTACATCTTTTTCTTTGAGTAGTAAATTATGTTTGTAACCAATTTCTTTTTATCAATTGAGTAACACTTGTTTTAACTATCTTATTTTTCTTGTGTTTTTTTATTATTCACATGTCAAATACATATATTTCGGTTTACCAGAAATCAAACCGAATTAATTTTCGGTATGACTGAATAGGTTCTAAAAAATAAATAAAATTGGTGCCGTAGTTTGGTTTCTCGATTTCGATTTAGATCGGTTTGCCAATATTTAAACTGATCCATCAGAATCAACTGAATGCACACGACTACTGAAAAGATTAATATATAACTCGAATCAATCCCTCGAATTCTTCACATTGTTTTTCTTTAATTTTAATTAAATAAACAATTTTGATTTTAAAAATACTGTTCATAAAGCTTTAACGTTATATATATATATATATATATCTTTTAAATGGCCCTGAGACAGTTAAAAAAAGAAAAAAAAAAGTACTATTTACCTTTAAAATTTTACGTGTTCTTTTAATTAGCGTTTACAAATAAATACAATTTAATCAATTAATGGGTTACTTAAATCTATTACATATTTACAATTAATGCTAATTAACATATATAAACTTACGAAAGACACCTTTTAAAGTTGTCATTATAAATGCGCAAATTTATGCTATTACCGGCGTTCGATTAACTTAAATTCAAGAAAACTGACACAAAAAAGAACAAAAATTAAAATCAATACTAATATAACATTTAAATTGTGGTAAAACACATTTAATTTTAATTTAAAAATGCTAATATTTAACAAATTATATAAACGAACGTTATTTAGACGAAAGCGAAACGAAAGAACTGGCAGGGGTGTCCCATTGAATTGAAGCAGTTCGGTACTGAAATTGATTGCTTTAATTGTTGTTACATTATAGGAAGATTTTTACATGCATACAGCTTATTTTTTTATGTATTCACAAAAACATCCTCTGAACTTTAATTTTTACAAGTGTGCTATATGAACGAAAAGATGTATTTAATAATTTTTTTTTTTTAAAAGGTGTAGTGATATTTTGATTTGATATGAAGGAATTGGGGGATATAAATGTAAAAAACCAAAGTTTAGATGTTAGATATGTAAATACAAAGAGTTGGGGATTAGGTGCATGTATTAATTTGGTTTTCTTTTCATGTTGGGAAAAAAAAAAACATTAAAAATTTATTTAAATGAACGAATAAATTGCAGTAAATTTGCCACGAAAAAAATATAACAGAGGCCAATAATTTTTATTATTTTGTGACATATTAATTTTTTTCTTTTAAATTTTGACACTGAAATAAAATCATAAATCGGCAAATTAGTCTGATGGATTTTAGTTATAATCTCCAACAAATGAACTCAAATGTAAAATATTGAATTTATGTTTTATAGTTTTAATTTAAATTCTTAATATAACCAATTTTAATTGAAATAAGTCACCATTTTTATTGATAGCAAATCAAGCATTAACTTACGTAAATAGAACTAAACTTTACTGACACTAATTAACTCAATAATAAATAAAAACCGTCTGTCAATTTAATTTATAATTTTAATATGACCAATTTTATTTGAAATTAATGCATATTTAAAATTAAAATGAGTTACATTTACATTGCCAACTCACCATTAGGTCCATCACCACAAGGAAAACGCAACTTTTTCAGGGCATTTACATATCTACCATCTAAAATTTATTTTTTACATTTATACCTCCTAAATGTTCCAAATCATAAAAATATCACTATTTTAATTTTAAATAAAATGAGAATAACATTTTAATGAATAATTAAAGTGGCATGTATGTGTGTGGGTATATATAAATTGAACTTTAAGTGTTAAATAAGTAAATATATAAAAATTGAGGGCTACTTATGTAAATCTTTCTGAAATGAATTCTGATTGCTGAGAACCCCTAACACCATTAAATCTCAATTTCAGTAACAGTAAATTAATTACAATAAATAAATAAATAAATAAATAACAGCAACCAAACAATTAAATAAGTAGCTAATGTTGCTTATAAATACAAAAACTTGAACCCCCCCAACACATTAAGAATAGATCGCTGCTCCTCTCCCAATCCCTTCAACCCAAATCATGGCACTGACTACCAACACCGCTCCTCTCCTCCTCACCTCTCTTCTTCTCCTAACCTCCTTCTTCCTCTCCCATTCCGCCGGCCTCCGCGGCGGTCACTTGAATGTCATCGATCGATGCTGGCGAAGGGACCCTCTATGGTTCAAGCACCGGGACCGGCTGTCCTCATGCTCCATCGGATTCGCCGGAAAGATGAGGAACAACCGAGGTCTAGGGTTGAGATTCTATGTGGTAACCGATGCGAGCGACGATCCGGTGAAGCCGAGGCCTGGCACTCTCAGGTACGGCACGAGTATGATAGCCGGTAAGGTTTGGATCACGTTTGCGCGCGATATGCAGATTAAGTTAGAGCGGCCTCTGCTTATTGGGAGCTACACGACGGTGGATGGTCGTGGGGCGGATGTGCAGATTGCAGGGGGTGCTGGATTTCTGCTCAACAAGGTACTCTGCTACAAGTCATTTGAAAATTGTATTTATTTTAAATCAGTTTCACAAAATAATATAAAAATTATGTTATGAGTTAATAATAGGGGTGTAAACGAGCCAATCACCCACGAGCTCGGGCTCAGCTCGTGTTCGGTTAGTTTATATTTCGTGCTGAAATAATATGTTCGAGTTTGACTTGTTTACTTAGCGAGTCAAACACGAGCTATTCACAAACAAAAAATCTTTTTGTAACCCTAATCACGTAGCCATAAGATGTTTAGAATTGAGTGAATATTTAAAAATTATTATTTATATTAAAACATCATTTGAATCTAATTTAATAATTTTTAATTTATTACTACTTTTACTTGATTACAAATTTTTGTAGCTCTCTAGTCAATAAATTTTTTAAAATATACTAGTCATCAATCAAAAAAATAAAAATAATATATATATATATATATATATATATATATATATATATATATATATATATATATATATATATATAATAGACGAGTAAGCCAAAATGAGTCAAACACAAACGAAAAAATTTTCGCTTCTTGTTCGTTCGACTCAATAACATGTAAGCAAACGAGCCGAATACGAAGCTTTTTTAACGAATCGAAGCACGAGTTGTTCTCGAACAACGAGCCGTCTTGACAGCCCAAGTTATAAATTTAAAATAAACATTTAATTTTGATTTGTAATTAAAGATACATTAATATATAAACTTACCGCGTTTGGGGCAGTTTATGTTTTATCTCGATAAAAAATTTATCTGAAAATAAGAACTGTGATGTTAAATTTATATTCTAAATTTAATGTAAAAAATCAATTATATTTTTGAATAAACTGCACAAACAACAAATAAAATCAAACTCATGCCTAACAACACTCACAATAAACATCACTCACAATAATATTCCTCCAAACCCATAATACAATTTACAAAACATGAAAAATATGAAACAAACCAAACAGGTACACGACGTGATCATCCACGGATTACAATTCCACCACATTCGCGCGGCGGCACCTGGGCCTGTCGTCGGACCTGGTGGCAAAGTGAGCAACATGTGGGTGAACGACGGCGACGCCATCCGGCTAGTCTCCTCATCCAAAATATGGATCGATCACAACACGCTTTACTCCGGTGAGGATGGCCTCCTCGACGTCACTCGTGGATCCACCGGCATCACCATCACTAACAACTGGTTCCACGACCATGACAAGGTCATGCTCCTCGGCCACGATGATGGCTTCGTCGAGGACCGCAATATGCACGTCACCGTTGCCTTCAACCGCTTCGGTCCTAACTGCAACCAACGCATGCCCAGGTGATCATTCTTCACAAAGTTTGCCACTTTATCTGGCTGCCAGTTCAGTAAGTTGCAGATTTTGTACAGTTTGTAAATTTTTGATATGCAGGATAAGGCATGGATACGCGCACGTGGCGAACAACTTGTATGAGAGGTGGAAGCATTACGCCATTGGAGGAAGCATGAACCCAAGGGTTAGAAGTGAGGCTAATTTCTTCATTGCTCCACCGAATAATAACAAAGCGGTGAGCTACATAACGATCTCATTTATTACATTTATTACATTTATGATAATATGCTGATAGAAAAGTGGAAACTTGAGATAAGAATATGCTAAATGATTCTCGCTTGCAGGTTACATGGAGGCTCCGCGGGGAAGAAAGGTGGAACTGGAAATCAGTGAACGATATATTCGTCAATGGAGCCTTCTTTGGAGACACGGATGTGAAAGGTCTAGAGCCGGGCTACAATCTCCGGCAGCGCTTTGCCGTGGGGAAGGCAAGCTCTGTGAAATCGCTGACTAAATTCGCCGGAGCTCTGCGCTGCTCGATGAGATCTCGGTGCTAATATAGCTCGCCTGCAGGATTATACTATCGTCAATACACTGACAAATATGGGATATATGAGAACAGCATATATTAATTTTTTAAAATATACTGATGATATTCTTTCAATATTTCTGGCATTACATATTTTTTTTCTGTACTTAATATTTCGTAATATTACCGTATTAAATTATTCATTTATGTTGTTCTGAATCTCATGTAATCGACTTACTATTAAATTATTCTTTAATTCTGATTTTTGATGGATATTTATTTTCATAGCTTGCTCGTGTTCGGCTTATTTACATCCTTAATCTTTAACATATAAAAAATATATATTATTTTATATCAGAGTATCGATAAAATAGTCTTATTATTAATTCATACTAATTATATTGCTATGTGGTTTGATTGGAAGGAAGTCTGGTGCCCCCATAAGTCGCACCGAGCATCACAATCATAATTTAATGGTGGTGTTTCAGGAAGTGTTCCAATGTCGATTCAACTCTCTCCAAAAGGCTAATGATAATTGAAATGTTTCAAGTGATCATATTAAAAGAAGATTCAGTAAACAGAGAGTAAGAAGTAACAACAAGAGATTTATATTTCTCAGTCTTATTATAGCTATGTATGTATAATAGTATTTATAGAATTGTACAATGCAGTTCGTTAAGCAACTGGTAGCTATTGTGAGTTGTTGATTACAAATGAATGGTATGGATGATGCTTTTATAATAATGAGCATTCATGTCTCTTAAAATTTTTATGTCTATTTCAGAGGTATTAACATCCCCATGTAAGGCGACTTCCTCTGATAAGGATGTCGGCTTGGATTTGAGGTGTTTGAAGTGAGCGTTGGTACAGGATTCGCCAAAAAAGATTTCTAGTTGTTTTGTTGTGACGATATGAAGAACAATAACGTAATCATTATTAATGTAATATCTGATAAAGTGACAATCAATTTTAATATTTTTGGTTTGTAGTATAGTAGCGTTGGTTGTGAGCCAGGAACCTTGTGATCTCATAAGAGAAGCCTTATTCAGATAATATCAATACCTATAGTGGCAAGTGCGATATACTCAACTTTTGTAATAAAAATAGCAATTGTAGCCTGCTTTTTAATAATCCAAGAAACTAGAGTTTAACTGAAAACAATACAATAACTCAAACTGTATTGGCATAAGCTATGAGTCGCAGTTTGCTTCTAAAAATCAGTAACTCAAACCGTATGGTACCTTGAATGTATTTAAGTAGCCTTTTAATTTGCTAAAACTTATACTCTAAAGGTCGATGCATAGATTGGCTGACTTGATTAACAGTATAAGAGATGTTAGGCCTAGTGAGTGTAAGGTATTGTAAGGAGCCAACAATTTGGCTTACAATGATGGAATTGGAAAGGTCTCATTATCTATATCTATGAGAGATTTCTTAAGAGAGTGGGGTTGATTATAGGTTTTTAGTTAAGCATGCTTGAAATAATTAAGATGTCTTTGACATAGGAGAACTGGTTGAGATGAAGGCCATACATGTTGTATTAGCTAGAATCCCCATAAAATGAGAAATGTTACCCAAAATTTCATTATTAAATGCTGTTGGAGACTGATAAGAAGATAATATAGATACTCTTATTTCATGTAAATAATATATCATTCTCATAAATGAGAGGAAGGAAAATTTGAGTGGTGTCTTTGTGAAAATTGAAAAGAGAATGATCAATAGAGATATAACCAATTGTTTAAAGATATCCAGTGAAAGTAGCAAATCACTACCTATGAGCTCATTTGAATCCATAGAGATCTTTTTTGTGTAGAAGTACATAATTTTTTTGTTGCTCATCGATGAAACTTGAAGCATTTTTCGTATGCACTAGTTCAATCAATTGTCTATGAAGGAATATGTTTGAGACGTCTAGTTGATGGATATTCCAGTGTGAGAAAGTGCATATGTAATGAAGAAACGAGTTATACATATTATGGCAAGTGGACTAAAGTTTCATTGAATTTTAATCCATGACACTGTTTGAAATCTTGAGCACCAAGCAAGCTTTGTATCTAGCCACCGATCCACCGTCATTATATTTTGTTTTGAATGTCCACTCGTAGCTAAAAACAAGCATTTGGATGTTCACTTGAAACCAGGTGTTTTTCTTGGTTCTTTTTAGCACTCAGAGTCACCAGTTTGTCTATTTATGTTTTATTTTATTGTTCCCCTATTCGAATAAATCTCCCTCTCAAATCATACAAATGATTTGAAGGGAGAGGGGTTGAATAACAACAATAAATATGGCAACAAATAAAAAGAAATGAGACAGAAGACTTATGTATGAGTAATCCTAGTGTGATGGGTTGAGAGTATACATCCAAACAAGATCAAATCGAACTACCTCGAAACACGACTTCCATGAAGAGAACTTGTATATAAGCCACCCGTAACCAAAGAACCAAAAAGAACATTTTTGATCTAGGGTAAAGCGTCTCCCAAGGGTATATATCCACATGGTTAATTACTTGGGGCATAATGAATAATACTCTTGATAAAATGGGTTTCGCTTTATACTATTGTAGATATGGGGAAATAGGTCATCAAAGGAAAATTATTCCATGTGGGAACGCCTCGTCCTTCAAAGTTCTTGCTAAGCCATCGGACAGAGAGTGAGACTCTCACATCTCAAATGGGCAGCAGTTCATCAGCACGCGGAGCCCACAAAATAACCATATTCATCTCGACGGGGATATTGATAGGGTTGATTGACGCGACCTTATTTTTATTCCAGGTGCACACTCACACTATGGGACCTTACGCAAATGTACATATCATTTTAATAGTTTAGGACTTTTGAGTGTGGATTATGGATCTCACAGAGAACAAGTGAATTAGATTTAGGAAACTTTCTAGCCTACCATGCTTCGTTCATAACTTGGAATTAAAATTAGGTTATAGTTGCACTATCTAGTTCTATTGTATTGCAAACTAATCTAAAGATTTAATGCTATAGAAATCCTACTTAATCTAGTTGGATTGGTCATTCTCAAGCTATAAAGTTACCCTTTCTTGCTATGATATAAGTGGAGCAACTGTTAGGAGTGTAAACGAGCCGAGTTTGAGCAAGTCCATACACTGTTTGTTAAAAAATATCGTTGTTCGTATTCGACTCATTTATATATCGAGCTCAAAAAAGTTTGTTTGTGTTTTGCTTATCGAGCCGAACAAAAACTATTCACGAACAATGGGCTATTTTGACAACTCTAATTACATAGCCATAAAATTTTAAGAGTAGGGCGAGCTGTAGATCTCATTATTTAAATAAAAAAATCAATTAAATAGGATTTAATAAATTTTTATTTTATTTTTAATTAGTAATTTTAATTGATTATAAATCTTTATAACGTTGTAGTTGATTAAATTATTTAAAAATAATACTCAGTAACATATATATATATATAAAGCCAAAACGAGCCAAAAACGAATGAATAAAATTTGTTTGTGTTCAGCTCGTTTATATATCGAGCACAAAAAAAAATTATTCGTGTTCCGTTCATTTGTTTAGTGAACAAATCGAACACAAGTTATTCAATGAATCGAACACGAGCTGTGCTCCAACAACAAGCCATATTGACAGCCCTATGTATAAGCACCGCCGCTATTGCTATTAAAAAAGAATAAAAACATATTTTTACATGTAAAAAATATATATTATTTTATATCAAAGTATAAATAAAAAGAATTACAAAATAAAAATAAAAAAGCATTATACAAAAATGTTCCCAAAAAACCAAACTTTTGAGTTTCACCTATGTTTTCATTTTATGTTTATCTCTACGACTGATTCAAGAATAAGAAATGTCCTAAGAGGATCATTGTAGCTGCGTTCAAGCCATGCGTGATAGGTTATATCCTCGGATTATTCAATATCGAATCCAATGGGAAACGGGCATGTTCTGACTCATTGATTTTTGTCATCTAAAGCAGTTATTATTAATTTATATTAATTATATTGCTATGTGGTTTGATCGGAAGGGAGTTTGGTGACCCCATAAGTCACACCGAGCAACACGATCACAACTTAATGGCGGTGGTTCACGAAGTGTTCCAATGTCGATTCAACTCTCACCAATAGGCTATTGATAATTGAAATGTTTCAAGTAAGATTCAGTAGACAAAGAGTAAAAAGTAACAACAAGAGATTTATATTTCTCAGTCTTATTATAGCTATGTATGTATAATAGTATTTATAGAATTGTATAGTGAAGTTTGTTAAGCATTTGGTAGCTTGTGTGAGTTGTTGATTACAAATGAATGGTATGGATGATGTGTTTATAATAACGAGCATTCAGTCTCTTACGATTTTTATGTCTATTTCCGAGGTATTAACTTTCTCCTGCAAGGTGGTTTCCTTTGATAAGGATGCCAGCTTGGAATTGCCACTCCTCACAAAAAGAAAAATAATGCTATTTTATTCTCTTGTGCTGATATGAGAAACAATAACATATTTATTCTTAATTTAATCTCTGATAAAGTGACAATCAATTTCAATATGTTTGGTTTGTGGTATAATAGCATTGGTTGTGAACCAGGAATCTTGAAAGCTCATAACAGAAGCCTTGTTCTGATAATATCAATACCTATAGTGGCAAGTGCTATATACTCAGCTTTTGTAATACAAATAGCAACCGTAGCCTGCTTTTTGATAAACCAAGAACTAGAGTATGGCCAAAAACAATACAATAACCCGAGGTAGATATGTGGTCTATTGGATCTTCGGCCCAATCCGAATTGGCATAAGCTATGAGTTGCAGTTTGCTTCTAAAAATTGGTAACCCAAAGCTGTGTCGTAACTTAAATATATCTAAACAGCCTTTCAAGTTGCTAAAAATTATACTCTGAAAGGTGATGCATAGGTTGGCTGACTTGATTAACTGTATAGGCTTGGTGAGTGTAAGGTATTGTAAGAAGCCGACAATTTGGCTTAAGAAGATGGATTTGGAAAGGTCTCATTATTTTTATCAACAAGAGATTTTTTGAGAGAGAGGGAGTGATTACATATATTGAGTTAAGCATGCTTGAAATAATTAGGATGTCTTTGACATATGAGAACTGGTTGAGATGAAGGCCATACATACTGTATTAGCTAGAATCCCTATAAAATGAGAAATGCTACCCAAATTTTCATTATGAAATGCTATTGGTGATTGATAAGAAGGTTGATAATGTAGGTACTATTATTTCATGTACGTATAAATCATCTACATAAATGAGTAGTAGGAAAACATGAGTGGCATCTTTGTGAAAATTAAAAATGGGATGATTGATAGAGATATAGCCAATTGTTTAAAGATATCCAATGAAAGTAACACATCACTACATATAAGCTCGTTTGAATCCATAGAGAACTTTCTTGTGTAGGAGTACATAATTTTGTTTTTACTCATCAATGAAACTTGAAGTATGTTTCATATGCAATATTTCACTCAAATGTCTGTGAAGGAATATGTTTAAGACATCTAGTTGATGGATATTCCAGTTGTGAGAAAGTGAAAATGTAATGAAGAAATGATTTATACATATTATGGCAAGTGGACTAAAGTTTCATTTAATTTTAATCCATGATACTGTTTGAAATCCCGAGTCACCAAGCAAGCTTTGTATCTTGCCATAGATCAATTGACATTATAATTAGTTTTGAATGTCCACCTGTAGCTAAAAATAAACATTTCGATGTCCATTAGAAGCCATGTATTTTTCTCAGTTCTTTTTAGCACTCGGAGTCACCAGCTTGTATATTTATGTGTCATTGTATTGTTCAACTATTCGAATAAATCTCCCTCCTGAATTATATAAATGATTCGAAAAGGTGAGGAATCTAATAACAAAAGGAACTATGATAACAAATAAACAAAAAAAAAAGACAAGAGATGAAAGGTTTATGTATGGGTAATCCTCATGTTATAGGTCGAGAGTATACGTTCAAAAAAGATCTGATCGAAATACCTCGAAACACAACATCCACGAAAAGTGGCTCTACATAAGCCGCCCGTAACCAGAGAACCAAAAAGATCATTTTTATTCTTAGTTCAAGTATCTCCCAAGAGGATGTTTCTCACATGGTCAATTACATCTTGGGGATACCCAATAATAATTTCTATAAAGGGGGTTTCACTTTATGCTATTGTAGACTTGGGGAAATGGATCATCAAAGGAAGGTTAGTCCGTGTAGGAACGCCTCAATGCTTTAAAGCTCTCACTAAGGCAACAAACATAGAGTGAGTCTTTTACATCTCAAATGGGTAGCGGCTCATCATCACACGAAGCTCACGGATCCCATGGAATAACCATATTCATCTTAAAAAGGATATCTGACCCAATGCTATGTATATGCATACTAAAAATTCAATCCCCGGCAACGGCGCCAAAAACTTGACCCACGCTCTGTTGATGACAAATATAATAATTAATGCTGTCAAATATATGTAATAGAGAATAATAGCGATTAGTAGAATGGGTTAATCTAGGCTCACACTACTAGATGTCCAAGGGTGGCTATGGTCGGCCCTACTAGTGACCCTTTCCTTCTTTATAAACCAAATCACAAGAATTTAGTCTGTCACTCTAAAAACTTATTAATTCTACGCCCATTATATAATATCTTCATATTTATTTGCACTTCACCTTGAATAACCCGCACAAGGCCTTCGACTACCCAAGGATTCATGTGATATCTACTAGTTAAGAATTCATATCCTTCTAGGTATCAAAACTCTTCAACAGATTTTAACAATACAAGTGATCAATTTGTAAAGTAAATGAAGATCCGATATTAATATCATCACAATGTTTTAAAATATAAATAGTTTTAAATTCTCCAACGAATTTTATATTATCTTATTTATCTTTTCATAATTGAAAGGAGAAAGTAAACTAACTACTCAAAACACATTGAATTTAAACAACAAAACATGATAATAAAACTTTGAATAAAATTACAAATACTTATCTCAAGTGTTTCTCCTACTGAAACTCTGAATTCTTCTGACTCCAAAGCACATAAACTTCAAAAGCACCAACTCTTCAAATACTCTCAATACAAACTCTAAATAAAATAACTAATTAATAAAAGTGGCCCTAAAATATTTCTCTAATTCTCTCTCTAGATGGGACTCTAGATAGGGGTGTCGTATGGGGCATTTTTCTCTGAAGGAGTACCCTCCTATTTATAGGCTTCAAGGGTTACCTTGAGGCACCTCTTCAAAATGTGTCAACATTCAATGAATCTTCTAGAAGGTGTGTCTGGCGCCTGCGCCGGACTCGCGTCCGCTTCTTCGCACCTCTTCACTTTGGATCACACCTCTTCGCGATTAAAACCGTTTCCAAGAGTCCAAATACATTGTATCACATGTCCTTTAAACCAGGAACAACTTCCAGTATTCTAGAAGGTCCAATAACCGCTAACACTGTCAAAATAACCGTCCAAAAGTAGTAAAAAATCTTGACAGATCCAGTATCGACCTGGCGCTTAGGCGCCGGATTCGGCGCCTGGCGCTGCACCAATAATTTTGACAATTTTGCATTTTGGCTCCATTTTTGCTCCTTTTTGCTCTTTTTTCACTTTTTTTCTTCTTGAACATTTTTCCATCACCTATATCCAAAAACACAAAAATACCTTTCATTAAAGCATAATATCCTTAAAAATTTGATAAAAATCAAGGTATAAAAATGAGTATTTTTTTCATGGATCGAAATCCCCCAAACTTAAACGTTACTTGTCCTCAAGTAACCCTTTTTACTATATAAAATGTATAACATTTGGAATGAAAGATAAATATTTAAGATTCCTTGTAATTTTTGATCTTATAAAGGCTTTAATAAATTGTTAACCAAATTTCACTAAGTTTAATTTTAAGAATTTAAAGAATATTCAACTACCAAATCATAAGACTTCAAAAATTTTTCATTCATTTCGAAAATAATAGAAGTTTATTATATTAAGATCATATAGATTATTTACAAGAAAAAGATTTTCATGAAAAGTCTTTCTTAAAAAAAGATTCATGCATGAAAATTAAGTAAAGTATGTAACTAGTTTTCTTCATATAAGATAATTCAGTGAATCCAATTTTTGATTAGCATATCCTCAAGCTTCTCCTTTTTTTTCTCACAAGTGAGGATTATCGTATCTTGATAACTTGTTAATGATTTTGAACTTCACTATCCTTAACTTATATTTTCAAACTTTTACATTTTCACTTAATTATTATAACATGAATAGAATTTAAAAAGATTTTCAATCTTTTCTTTTTCAAGTTATAATTTTTTATTTCTTAATACTTCTAAAATTCAATTATTTCTATTATGAATAGAAAATTTTCTTAATCTTATTCTTCTTTAAGTTAAATAATTCTATTCTTAAAATCAATCAAAGTTATTAAAATTTTGGTTAAGTCTACTAAATTATTTATAATTTCAAAAATTTAAGTGATCTTAAATAGATTCTTCATTCCTTATGTTATGTTAAGATTTTTTTTAGAAAATATTAGTATATTAAGGACAAATAAAATGTAAATTTGCATGTATTTTCTCTTCCCCTAAACTTAAGTTTTGGTATATCATGAAAATAATAAAGTATGAGAGAAAGAAAAGTATAATTTAAAAAGGAATTTTATAAGCATGTAAAAAAAATTCTAGAAAGAAATATAATTTACTTTTACACATGCTTTTTATGAATATTACAGAAATAATGGAGCATATAAAAGTAAGCAGGCTAAAAAATTTTATATAGCAGTAGTTGAATTAAATAACTATATTACTAACATAAATAAAATAACATTACTAACTATTCTAGAATACTAAGCGATAGAGTCGAAACAAAAAATAAACACAAATTCATTCAAATTTCAGTCTACAACTAAATATCTAAAATAGTCTCAACATCAATTAATTCATACAAAGTCTCATAAACAAATCTAAACTAGAAAACAACAAACAACAATTAGTACTGGCAAAAAAAAACTAAACTAACAACAGACTCAGCATATCTCAGAGGTAAATCCAGCCACTAATTACTGTCTGTAGCCTCGTCATCGTCATCACCAAAAGAAAACTCCACATCCTTAGGATCAACATATGGAGAAAATCTAGGACAAGTGGGAAACCGAATATCATGCTCACCCTTCAAGAATCTGACTAAAGACTCTGAATACTCAACATCATATTCACTCTTCCTCTGGGTGTAATCAGATAGGTGATCAATCTTCTTATCCATAGTATCAACTTTGCAGTGAGTTAGAAATAACTCATTTTGCTGCTCTAGAAATTGATCATGCATCGATTCCCAAAAACTAGACGGTGGCTTAGCAGTAGAAGTAGAACGTCTGGAAGTGGAAGCTCTAACTGGAGTAGGTGCAGAAGTAGAAGGGGCTGTAGATCTCTTCCCACGAAGACGATCATAGATACTAACACTCTCCTGCCCAATTGGCTTGGTAGACTTCAGCTTCTCCTCGAAATATCGACGGTGACTCCATTGTTCACACATAAAGAATAAATCAGAGATGGGAATCCTAGTCCTACAGAAGTACTGGATCTAGCAGTAGACTCCACAGAATCATAAATAATACTGCCGACATCGATCGACTTCCTCTCCTGAATGCAGTAGTTTAAGATGGCTCGATCTCTAGTCACTTCGCTCAGGTGGTTGGAAGGTATAAGTCTTGTAGAAATAAAGTAATGCCATGCCTTTGAAATACCATTTAACTTAGAAGATTTGAAATTTACCCGTTTATCGTTCCGAATCTTCCAAGCTCCAGTACCGTCAGTCAAATAAGCAATAATCATCTCAAGATCTCCCTCAGATAGAGATAATCCAGAATAGTGGCACTCGATGGTAGGTGGCAGTCCATAAAAAAAACATTGATCCTTTCTGGAGTAAATCCTACTTCAACACCTCTGACAAAGACTTCGCAGTCTTCCGCATCCAAAAAGTTAGCATAAAATTCACGCACGACTGGAATAACAACAACAACGGTGAAATAACAGAATCGTTGCCAATTGTGAGCAACGATCGTGTTCTCGATCATTTCACCGAGATTGTAAAAGCTTCGCTCTGAGATAAATTTTCTGGACGTCGTAAATTTGTGATATCGAAAATGCGCTGCCGTAGTCGCGAACTTGCTACTGTCAAAATTTTCTCGTGTCTTTCCTCTCTTAGATTTCGGTGCCATCTAAACGTGAAAGAAAATACAAATAAATTAAGGAATCAAAGATTTAAACTCTTTTTAAGCTTAAGAAACTTAAAATGAATTTATAAATTCATGGAGAAACAAAAAAAATCAAAATTTTTCTCAAAATTTCGGTTTTTAGTCAAAAATAGGAAAAACTATGGTGAAAATAAAAAATAAATGGATTAGAGTGTAGATCTGACCTTGAGATGAAGAAATCAAGTGATTTTGGGCTCAAAATCTTGTTGTTTTGACCTCAAAATGGATTTAGAAGGTGGATTTTCGCGAAAAAGAGGAAGAACATGAAGCTTAGGCATCAAAAATGGCTAATGGGGGTTTAAATGGTGTTTTTCGGGTCAGCAGGCCGAATTGGCGCCTAGGCGCCAGACTCTCCTTCCCAAAAAAATCTCTTAAAAATTTTATTTTCCACCAAAACTCATAAATTAAACTTCTAATTACTCATATAAGAGTATTGCTTCAATTTCCATCTTCCAAAATATTTTTCAAAATTTTTAAAAATTAAAAATTAAATCCACCAATTAAACACAAGTTTAAATTAAACTCTTCTAATTCCATTCATGATTTTCAATTTCGGGCTCAATATAATTCAAATAAGTATCATAACATGATTCAAGTTCTAACAACAATCAAACAACACAAATTTGAAGCAAATACAACACACATTGAACATGAAAGCAAACACAATCGATTCACTAAATCGATACAACGACACACTAGATAAATCACAATCTCACCACATTCATATCTAATTCCCATTATCTTCACAATGAAGATTGCTTGGCCTACTGGGGAAGAATATTAATGCTCTCAGAAAATTCGTAGCCGTTTTCTCGTCGATCCAATTGTTCTTCGCATACATCTCCACTTGAGCATCTTGATAAGCCGCTAGATGATCAAATTGAAGTTTCACCTGCCATTCCAGATGTTCAATTTGATGATACATCTCATGGAGGCGATCTCCAATGCTTTTAAACTCTACTTCAAACTTATTTAGACGACTAGAAATTTTCTCCAAACTTACAACGATGAAACCATTGAAGTAGGATTGAGGATCCTTTGAAACCTTGTCTCTAGCCTCTTCTCCAAGATTTCTGCTCTCCATTTCTTCAAAAATCCTCTCTAATCTCACAAGAATGGAGTGTATGGGTAGAAATAATGATTGCATAAGGATTGGGGATTAAGATAGGGTCATTTATAAGAGAAAATTGTGTGAAAAATTGAAGATTTTCGGTTTTAACACGATCCAGTAACTGTGGTGCTTAGGCGCCAAATCTGGCGCCGGACCCATCGACACATAGTTTTACTTTGGCGCTTAGGTGCCGAATCTGGCACCTAGGCGCCGGAACCATGTTCGACTCCGTTTTGCCTAACGTCAAATTTCAAAGTTTCGTTCTCCAAAATAGGCAGTTTAGAATGGTAAGATCAATATAGACTCAGTAACACAAATTATAAGCAATCCTAATGAAGGTTAACTTGATCTCCTTTTTACTCATATATGAAATAGAGTGATCCAATGTCTAAGCTTTATATAATTTGAGATAATTTTCAGCTTAAGTCAATAAAGACTTGTTAGCATTCAAATTTTCTAAAATAATATAAAATTAAACAAGACCGAGGCATAACCTTACATTACAAATGTAAAAACACACAAAACAACGAATAACTATGGGTTGCCTCCCACAAAGCGCTTGGTTTAATGTCGTTAGCCCGACCTAATTAAGTCTTTTAATCAGGTAGACTCAACTCATAAGCCTCTTTATAAATCTTTTTAAAATCTCCCAAATAAGGTTCAGTCTTAATCCATTAACTTTAAAAATTTTTCCCGTTTTGGGATCTTTAACGTCCACAGCTCCACAATGGTATACTTTTTCAATTATATATGGTCCTATCCATTTAGATCTTAATTTTTCAGGAAAAAGTCTTAAACGAGTATTAAATAATAATACTTCTTGTCCAGGCTCAAATATTTTTCCTGAAATTTTTTTATCATGTAATATTTTCATTTTCTCTTTATAAATCCTTGCATTTTTATATAATTCATTTCTTATTTCATCCATCTCATTTAGTTGCACTAATCATTTTTCTCCTGCAGTATTCAAATCAAAATTAAACTCCTTTATCGCTCAATAAGCTTTATGTTCAAGTTCAACAGGTAAGTGACAATGTTTACCACAAACTAAAAGGTAAGGTGACATTCCGATTGGTGTCTTATAAGCTGTTCTATAAGCCCATAATGCAGAATCAAGTCTATCAACCCAATCAGTTCTTTTAGGATTAACGAGTCTTCTCTAAAATTCTTTTAATTTCTCTATTTGATACTTCAGCCATTCCACTTGTTTGTGGGTGATATGCAGTTGCAATTCTGTGTTTGATTCCAAAGTTTTCCAATAATGATTGAATTATTATATTTCTAAAATGACTTCCACCATCAGTGATAATTACCTTAGGCATTCCAAATCTTGAAAAAATCATCTTCTTTAAAAATTTTGAAACACTTTTGGAATCACAGCTTGTTAAAGCTACAACTTCAATACACTTTGAAACGTAATCAATCGCTAATAAAATATAAATCTTTCCAGATGATGGTACAAATGGTCCCATAAAGTCTAAACCCCATATATCAAAAATTTCAACTTCCAATATATAGTTTAAAGGCATTTCATCTTTCTTGGATATATTTCCCATCCTTTGACATCGATCACATGTTTTCACATAATGTCTCACATCTTTAAATAAGGTAGGCCAATAAAATCCAAAATTTAAAATTTTAAATGCAGTTTTATATACTCCAAAGTGTCCTCCAAATTCAGAATCATGACATTTTTGAATAATAGCATAAGTTTCTTCATAAGGTACGCATCTACGAATTACAGAATCTCTTCCTAATTTAAATAAATGAGGATCTTCCCAAATATAAGATTTAGCATCATTTTTAAATTTCTTAATAAATTTGTTATCCAATCCATAAGGTAAAATATTGCAAACTAAATAGTTAACTATATTTGCATACCAAGGTGTTTGGTATTCTTGAATAACATACAAATGTTCATCAGGAAATTTCTCATTTATATTTTCTTCAGTAATAACATCATTCTTAATTCTAGATAAATGATCAGCAATTTGGTTGTCCGTTCATTTTCTATCCACTATTTGAAAATCAAATTCTTGTAGAAGTAAAACCCATCTTATCAGTCTAGGTTTAGCATCTTTTTTTATCATTAAATATTTAATAGCGGAATGATCAATATGAACTATGCATTTAGTACCAAGAAGATAATGTCTAAATTTATCAAACGCATATACTATAGCTAAAAGCTCTTTCTCAGTAGTAGTGTAATTGCTTTGAGTTTCAGTAAGAGTTTTACTAGCATAATATATAACTTTGAAAATTTTCTCATATTTTTGTCCCAATATAGCTCCAATTGCAAAATCACTTGCATTGCAAATTAATTCAAAAGGTTTATTCCAATTAGGTGCAATAATTATAGGTGCAGTTATTAATTTGTCTTTTAAAATATTGAAAGCATTAACATAGTCTTCATTAAATTCAAATTTAACTTCTTTTTCCAATAAATGAAAAGAGGTATAACAATTTTAGAAAAATCTTTTATATATCTTCTATAAAATCCAGCATGACCTAGAAAACTTCTCATATCGATAACGACGATAGGGGGTTGCGGTTCAAGCAATAATTTTTACTTTTGCTTGATCAACTTCCATCCCTTTTTGTGAAACTTTATGACCAAGTACAATGCCTTCTGTGACCATAAATTGACATTTTCCCCAGTTAAGAACTAAATTTGTTTCTTCACATTTTTTCAGAACTTTGAAAATATTTTCCAAACAAGACTCAAAAGAAGTTCCAAAAACTGAAAAATCATCTATGAATACTTCAATTCCTTTGTCAATCAAATCACAAAATATTGACATCATACATCTTTGAAAAGTTACAGGTGCATTACATAAACCAAAAGGCATTCTTCTAAAGACAAATGTTTCATAAGGACTTGTAAATGTTGTTTTCTCTTAGTCCTCAGGAGCAATAAGTAATTGATGATAACCAGAATATCCATCCAGAAAACAAAAAAATGAGTGTCCATCTAATTTGTCAAGCATTTGATCTAAGAAAGGTAAAGGAAAAATCCTTTCTAGTGGCGTCATTTAACTTCCGATAATCAATGCAAATTCACCATACAGTAACATGTCTTGTAGGAATTAGTTCATTTTTATCATTGACAGGGACAGTTACTCCTCGTTTCTTCGGAACACAATGAATAAGACTTATCCATTGGCTATCCGAAATAGGATAAATAATTCCAGCATCTAACCATTTTAAAATTTCTTTTTTAACAACCTCTTTCATGATAGAATTTAATCTTCTTTACGAATCAATAGTAGGTTTAAAATTTTCTTCCATTAAAATTCTATGCATACAAATGGAAGGGCTTATTCCTTTTATATCAGCAATATTCCAACCAAAAGTTTTTTTATAATTCTTTAACACTCCTATTAATTTTTCTTCTTGATCTAAACTTAGCTCAGAAGAAATAATAACAAGTAAGGTTAATGAATTTCCAAGAAATGCATACTTTAAATGTGAAGGTAACATTTTTAATTCCAGTTCGAGGGCTTTTTTAATTGAGGGTAAAAGTATATCATTTTGAGTTATGTCTAAAGTTTCCAGATTGTCTTTAATATAATAGTTTCTTTAAGTAATTCATCTTCTTTTAGTTCTTCATTTTCATCAGTTAAAAATTCAATTTCTTCTTCAGGAATAATTTTACATTTTTCTCGATAGTGTTTTTCAATTATAAAATCAAAAATATCCATTCAATAACATTTATCTTTGTCAGGGTACTTCATCAATTTAAGAACATTAAATTTAATCTCTTGATCATTAACTCTCATAGTTAATTATCCTTTTTGCACATCAATCATGGCTCGTTCGGTAGCTAGAAAAGGTCTCCCTAAAATAATTGGTATTTCTTTATCTTCTTCCATATCAAGCACAATGAAATCCATAGGGAAGATAAATTTATCTACTTTAACAAGTACATCCGCTATAACTCCTTTAGAGTAAGTGATAGATCTATCAGCTAGCTCGAAGGGTTACGATGGTGGGAGTAATCTCTCTAAATTCAACCTTCGATAAATAGAAAATGGCATGAGATTAATACTTGCTCCTAAATCACACAAAGCTTTTCCACAAAATTTTTCTCCGATAGCACAAGGTATAGTAAAACTTCCGGGATCTTTAAGTTTACGAGGTAATTTCTTTTGAATTATTGCACTACATTCTTCACTTAGTGCAACAGTTTCAAAAGCTTAAAATTTTCGTTTCTTACTTAATATATCCTTCATAAATTTTGCATAAGTTGGCATCTGTTTCAGAGCTTCAGCAAAAGGTATGTTAATAGTAAGTTTCTTAAAAATTTCAAAGAACTTAGAAAATTGATGATCAAGCTTCTGCTGTTTTAATCTTTGAGGAAAAGGTGGTGGTGGTTTTTCAACTTCCACATTAATAGGAATATCAGTTTGATCTTTAATAGGAGAAGAAGTTTCTTTAGGTTTTTTAATCTCTTCAACCTCAATCTCTTTTTACAATTTCATTCTGAATTCTTTCTTTTAATTCCTTTTCACTTCTAAGTTGTACAGCTTTAGCTTGTTCATGTTCTTTTCCAGTTTCTTTTGGATTAATTTCAACATTACTAGGACGTATTCCTGGAGGTCTGTAATTAATTAAATTAGCAATTTGTCCCATTTGATTCTCAATATTACGAATAGCAGTATTTTGATTTTGTAATTGATTACTCATTTGTAAAATTAATTCTTCTATTGATAACTTTTTCTGTTGATTATTAAACCCGGGTGGTTTATAATTTGAATTTACTTGATTATTCCAATTTCCGATTGGATGGGATTGATTATTACCCCATTGTTGTTGTTGATTATTCCGAGTTAAAATTAGGGTGATTTTTCCATCCAGGATTATAATAGTTTGAATACGGATTATTTTTACTAGCAATAGCTTGTAAAGTTTCAATAGTTTGAGAATCTTCACTATTAGATGAGTTGTTATGTGATATGTTGATGGCAAAATTATCTAGTTTCTTAGATATTGCAGCTACTTGTGAAGCTAAGATAAAAAAGGCTTCGTTATCTTGAATACTTGACATTCTTTTAGGATTAATCCTTTTAGAAGGCCATTGAAAATTATTATTAGCCATTTCTTCAATTAAAGTATAAGCTTCTTCAAATGATTTAAACATTAAAGAACCTCCAGCAGCAGCATCAATAATTGATTTTAGTGATCCAATTAAACCATTATAAAATGTTTGAATAATTAACCAATCAGGTAAATCATGATGAGGATATTTTCTTAATAGTTCTTTAAATCTTTCCCAAGTTTCATAAATTGTCTCCCCGTCAAATTGACTAAATGAAGTAATATCATTTCTTAATTTAGCTCTTTTAGAAGGAGGAAAATATTTAGCAAGGAATGTTTGTGTCATTTTAGCCCATGTTTTAATAGAACCTGTTGCTAATGAGTTCAAACACATCTTTGCTTTATCTCTTAAAGAAAAAGGAAAGAGTCTAAGTCTAATAGCATCATCAGAAACATTATTATATTTAAAGGTAGCACAAAGTTCTAAAAAACTAGCAAAGTGTAAATTTGGATCCTCATTTGGTGTTACTCCAAATTGATTATTTTGAACCATTTGAATGATAGATGGTTTAAGCTCAAAACAATTAGCATCTACAGTAGGTATTTGAATACTACTATGAAGTTCATCAACTGTAGGGTTAGCATAAACCCTTAATGATTTGTAAACATTTTGTTCATTAATTTCAATTGGATTTTGTAAATTGTTATGTAAATTAGCCATCGCTTGAATTTTTTTAGTTTGTTTTCCTTTTTTAATTCTTTTAATAGTTCTTTCTAATTCAGAATCTAAAGGTAATAATCCTTCATATCCAACACTGTGCATAAAAAATAAATTAACAAGAAATAAAATCTCTACTTAAATTTTTTTTAATTTTATTATATATATATATATATTGGTATTTTATATTTTTGACAATAAAAGAAAATGAATAAAATAAAATAAAAATATTTAAAATCTAAAAATTTGCCTCTACTTTTACCTGGGCAACGGTGCGAAAAACTTGACCCAATGCTATATATATGCGTACTAAAAATTTAATCCCTGGCAACGTCGCCAAAAACTTGACCCACGCTCTGTTGATGGCAAATATAATAATTAATGCTTTCAAATATATGTAATAGAGAATAATAGCGACTAGTGTATACAAATATAATTTTATCAAAAATATTTTACACACTAGGGGTACTACACAAGTATACGTATCATATCAAGTAATATAGGGCTTTGAAACAAAGACCCCACTATTGATCCCACGAGGAGTGAGTTATGGATTTTTAAATATTTTAATTTTATTTTTAGGTATTTCTCTTATAGTTATAAATTTGATATTTTTAATTTACTAGATGCAATAATAAAGCAGTAATGAAAGATGCAATAATAAAACAGTAATTAATTGATTGGTGTAAATAACAATAAGAACATAACTTTCTTCCTTTCAAATAATCCAAGATTTTCTAAGATAATGATAATATTCGTGAAGAATATAAATTTATGGTATTGTGTTAAATAGAAGCATTCATATTCTTTACCCTTTGATCCAGGTGTAACGAACATTGGCTAGCCTATAGATCGGGTCCGGATGTATAGTTAGTAGAATGAGTTAATCTAGGCTCACACTACTAGATGTCCAAGGGTGGCTATGGTTGGCCCTACTAGTGACCCTTTCCTTCTCTATAAAACAAATCACAAGAATTTAGTACATCACTCTAAAAACTTATTAATTCTACGCCCATTATATAATATCTTCCTATTTATTTGCACTTCACCTTGAATAACCCGCACAAGGCCTTCGACTACCCAAGGATTCATGTGATATCTACTAGTTAAGAACTCATCTCCTTCTAGGTATCGAAACTCATCAACATATTTTAACAATACAAGTGATCAATTCGTAAAGTAAATGAAGATCCGGTATTAATATCATCACAATCCATTTAACCTCAATTTTGCCCAATTTCAATTCTAAACTTTAATTCAACATTCTCAATACCAATCTAAACTAAATCCAAGTCCAAATTGATTCACATTTGAGTTCAATTCCATTTGAAATCCAAAACCCCCAAATTTGCCTAATTAATTCAAAACCTAATGTCAACCTTTCCCCCCCCCCCAAATTTCAATCCTAAACCTTCCATCGTGTTCCCATGAAACCCATGCAACATTCAATTATCCCAATTTGAGCCTAAGGTTACCCTAAATCCATTTGAAATCCAAAATACCCCATTTAAACTTAAATTGGACACATGCCCTAAATCTACCAAATTGATTGGCCTAATCCTAAAATTTCTTCCCAATTGATATTGGGACTCTTCAATACATTCCCCTAAATCATTTGAAACTTTCAATTGGGTCTAAAATTCACCTTAACCCAACTTGGACCCAAGTTGATCCAACCTTGCCCAAATTAACCAAAATCCCAAAATCCACCTAATTGGCCTATCAATTGAACACAAAACCTTTCCATGTCTTCATGAAAATTCTTCAAGGCAATCATTTACACAATGTTGCTCAAGACACTTGGACATAAATCAAACCCAAACCCAAGTTAGCCCAACCTAAAACCAAGTAAGCAAAATTGAACCTATGACCTAACCAAACCAAATTGAATCAAATGTGGCCAAACCACCTTTCCACAACCACCATTTGAACCCTAGGAAGCACCCTAGATCCACCTAGCCCAAGCTAGATGAGCCATGGACCAAGGGTCCCCCATTTTAGGGGATCTCTTCCCTTAAATGGTTAAATCTCCTTTTGCCTTGCCCCAAACCTCTCCAAAACTGATTAATCACCATTAAACCCTACCACCTGACTCACCTGACTTGAGGCCAGCTCCCCTGTCCTTGCCAGCCAGCCTAGTTGCTAGAGGAAGCCAAAACTGAGAGCCACCACCCACTTAAACATACCCAAACTCCCTCAATTGGCCACCTCAGCCAAAATTGACTTTGGAGCTCCACTGCCCTCCACCTAAGCAGTGGAATCCACCCCCCAATTGAGCCCTGACTCAGCCCTATGACCCTGGCCATATAATCCATACCTCTCGGCCATGAGAGGGGTGTTGAAAATTTTCTCACAGAAACCCTTCCAGTTTGCTCCCAGAGCTCCTCCCAGCGAAGCGAAGCTCAACCCCACTGTTTTCCTGCCTTAATTCCCACTGACTGAGCTCAATTTCAGAGCTCAATCTCAGGCCAAAAAATAGGACATCCCTGAAACCTCTACAGAAACAAAATTAAACTCACCCACATCTTCACCAGAGGTAGAGAGGAAGTTCCCCAGTGAAAGCCCCCTCACCAGGCCACCCATTTCTTTTATCGGGAGCTCCAAATCGGACTTGGATGAAGTCATACCTAGGCATTTCACCAGAGCAAGAGCCTCATCTGTAGCCTCCTGGGACTCCAACAAACGTGCCGAGCACCTCTGATCGAAGCTTCACTTCTCAGAGCAAAGGTATTGAGCTCTCCTTCTTCTCGAGTTTCCATGGATTCTCCATTTTGTTCTACTTGTTTTCAATGCATGCTACCCGTATGGATAGACTCCTCTAGGCTAGACGAGCATGTAGGAAGAAACCACACTCGATTTGGTTAGGTATCGAGTGAGATCTTAGGGTTAGAAGGTGGACGGTTCTTCGTTCACACCAGTCGGGACGATGACCAGCGACCGTCTGATCATGCGTGTATCAGATGGATGACGGAGATCAAGCTGGATGGAAAAACGAAACAGAACAACAAGACGCGTGGCTACTGAGTCAGATGGCGGCACCAAATCAAACTGCACCATGTGTGTTTTCGATCCGTCACAGGATCCAGTCAGCGCTGACTAGTTTAAGTAGGAAAATCCCCTTTTTTCTATTTATTTAATTACATAGAACTTTAAAAATCCATATCTTTGTGTAGAAAAATAAAAAAATTAAAATAAAAATACACTCTTGCTCAGTGAACAGAGGAGAATAATGTGGAAAAGAAATCAAGTTATTTGGTTAAGTATTTAATTTTTAATGATTTTAATGTTGATCTAAGAATTTTAATTCTCCATTCACACACATAATTCACCATGGCATGAGACCATAGGGCTTTTGTAGCCTCTGATCTTGGCAACATAGCCAAACTTAAACTTAAAAAATTCATAAAACTCAAAATACATTTCAAAACATCACCAAATTGATTTTGGGGATGCTTTGATATCGGATGAGTCTAGGAAAATTAAAATTGGATTTTCTCTAAAAACTTCATTTTTAACTTAACTTTTAATATTTTAAAAATAAAAAAATTATAAAAATCACAAAAACATTAAAATTCTTAAAAATGTCATATTTGGTCTCCTAATCACTTAGGAATCAACTAAATATTTTTCTTAAGTCCCAAAACAAATATATTGAAATTTAAAGGCTTAAGGCAATTTTTAATGTTAAAAAATGAATTTTCCAACCCTCTCACTAAAATAATTCTAAAAATTCAAAGAAAAATCAGAAAAATATAAATTTTATTCTTTTGTGTTCCTTGGGATTAGAGAGATTTAATAAAAATATAAAACTTAATTTACAAGTTTAATTTTATTTTATAATTAATTAATTCTCCAAAATTTGAATTAATTATAATAAATAAAATATAATTGAAAAAATCACCAAAATTGGTTCAAGTAATCCTCTAGTCAGTAGGGACCTTCCATAATTTTCCTAAGGACATAAACTTCTCCTTGGTCATGTTGTTGAATTTTCATTGAAAATCCTTATTTTCCTTTAAAATTATTATAAAAATTAAATTAAAAATTGAAAAATCACATTTTCTTCTTTAATGTATTGATTGACATGTGAGTAAGGTGAAATAAAAATTTCAAGTTCATTTGAGCTTAATTTGACGAATATGAGATGAATCAGCTTAAGAGGGCATTAAGGTAATTAAAAGGCTTTAACCTTAATTAATCTTTAGGCTTAACCAAAGAGAGGGTAAATATTTGATCCTAACTTTACCTTGGATGATTGAAACATAGGGAATTTAAGTGGTAGAAACTCATTAAACCACCTTAAACTTTAAAGAAGAAACATTAATTAAATCACATGAAATTTGTAAGATTAATTAAAGCTCGAATGATTGAGATTAAGGGATGTAATACAAGAGAATTCTAATTCTTTAAATTGAACCCTTAATCAATAATTTGATCAAACATTATTTAAATATCAATTAATGGAGCACTAAAATGATGATTAAATTAATATTTTAAGAAAAGAATAATTTTTTAACATCTTATGATTAAACTAAAGACATTAAAAGAAATTAATTTGAAATTGTCTAAAACTTAAATTAAAGTAAGTTCAAAATGTTAAAGCTAAATTGAAATGCTTTAAAACATTGAAACTAATCTAAAGTTGTTTGAAACTTAAATTGAAAATAAATTTGAAACATTAAAGTTAATCTGGCATAATTCATAATTACAAGATCATAGTTAAAAAAAAAATTAATTAAATCAAAATGATCCTAAAAAGTTAAGACCTTCTAAAATAATAAAACTTAACTGAATTAAACAACTTGAGCACTATTCCAAACTTAAACCAATTTAAAACATTTAAAAAGGACCAATCAAAATTTTATAACTAAATTAAATCACTTTAAATCATCAACTCAAATTTTAAATTAAGAATGGTTGAATCTTTAATTAATTTTCCCCTAAAGGCTTTCATTATCATAATTTTAATTGAAATATCAAATGAAATGTCACTTTATTCATAGGATAATCAAACATCCTAATTCACTGAGCAAGAGTAACCTGGGTGATTGATTCATCACCACAATGAAACTAACTGAACTTGAAAATAGTCCCTAAAATGTTTAGGAAGATGTTCAGAATTAAGTTCCGAGCACTTCTCTAACTTGAAGGGATGTTTTAAAAGAACAACAAGACTTCATTGTTCTTTGATGAAGAAAATCATCCATAAAACACAAGAACCTAGACGTCATAGGAATTGACTAGCAATAGGATTAAGATTTTGGTAGAAAACCAGAACCTGCCCTTAGCTTTACCTATGTATTTCTTGCAATTATATAAATGCCTTAACATGTGTTTTAAGTGCAGGTGAAAATGATGGGAGTGCCCACTAGGTACGCATTTAATTTTATTGCAATTTACATTTAGCAATTTATTAAATGTTTTTCCTTTTCTGTACTTATAAATGCATGAAAATGATCGAGCATGTTTAAACAACTCAAAATTTAATTACCAACAAAAATAAAACTGTAATTACAACTAAAATTAAAACATCTCTGTGGATGATCGGGAATCCCTCAGATGATGTAACCCACATGTTGCTAACGAGATTTCCCACAGTCTAAATAAAAGTGTGGAACTCATTTACTCATTCAATTAAGTTTAGCAAATTCATCTGGACTAAGTGAATCCGATGAAAATAGGGGTGTCGGGATGACGGAATCGTGGGATCTTAATAGGTTCTGCGTAATAAACTTTAAGATTTATTTTAATGAAAATACTAAGTCATCTCAAATCTCAACCTTTCTAAAACAAAATATTTTTCTAATCTCTTGATTGTCTCCTTCTAAAACCAAACCTCTGCAACAACGAGGAGCTTAAAGCATAGTAGGTAGGATGACCATCTTCATGAGCAAAATTTGTGTCTACTTCAGCTATACCTTTCTTAGAATTAAATAACCAAGCCATAGGATTTCTAGCCAGTTTGCCTAGTGCAACATAAAGCCTTAACTTTTTGGTAGGCATTTGCATAATCAGGTTATGCAAATTAAGCCCTAACCGGTCTTAGGATTCCGAGGTAGTCGTTTGGCACGACATAAACCCTCACATCCTCGAGGCTATTTGTATGATCATATTATACAAGTATAAGTCCTACTTAATTAAAATTGGTAGGATTGAAACATTAAATAAACTCTTAAATTGAAGCAAACGATAGGATAGTCGGGAAGTCACCGAAGTTCGCTTCGGGTTTGTGACATCCCGTACTTCTCTTCCTTTGGATTCTCAAAATAACTTTTCCAAATTTGATCTATTCCCTATTGAAATTTTCCAAAATCTAATTTTTTTGAAACCTTAAACTTTAAAATTCTTGAGAGTAAAACTACTGATCATTATCGAGAGTCTTCTTAAGTGATTCTCTTCACTTAGGATGTAACTAACTATACGGACTTGCCCTTATAGAGAACTTTAAGAACCAAGATAATATAAATCCTGCTTAATTCCTTTGTATTAAGTAGGGGAAATTTGTCGGCTTATAAAATTGGTTCGCAGACCAAACGAATGTCACAAATTTATTAGTTTATTTAATCGAGCCTCATTATCAAGCAGTGTTTTTATTCCTCAGGATAAACACACAATTTGTGATGTGGTGCTCGTTTATATAAAGTTTTCAAGGTGTGAGATCAGTTTGACTTCATACTTCAAAATTTTTCAAACTTAAAATTATTTTCAAAAAATCAAAATGCTACTTTCCAAATTATATATATATATATATATTTAAATTAAACACACAACCCATAAAAATATGCCGACAACTTTTCTGGCGACTCCGCTGGGGAATAGTTCCTCTCTCCATTTTGATCAGATGGTTTTGCTTTCATAAATCGGTAGTGAATTCATGCCCCTTATGGATCAAACTATCATTCTTCCCGTGTACATACCATGTCCATTTCTGTCTTGAACGGGTATAGTCAAATCTCTTGGATTTTGGAGCCACTGTTTAGCCACCCCTAAACATAGAGGTTCCAGAATCATTCTACCTCTTAGAGGTGGGGTGGACCCCTAATATGTGTTAGCTTAGGAGCAGTCCCTCGGGTTGAGAAGTCTTGCGAGACTTTCTTTTCCTTTCCAGTTCTGAATTGGATCCCTTACCTTTTCTATATCCTTCCTCCTTTAATTGTTTCGCCCCTAATAAACAAACCTTCAAATAAATAAACCTTTTAATAAACAAACCTTCTTTTTAAATCGTAAGTACATGAATAAGACAGAATATAAAATACTTTATAAATAAAATTAAGAAAATGAAAAGATAAATGAGAAAGTGTTCGGACTCTGTTTTTTTTCATCCTAAAAGTTTTGTGACGAAAGAAAGCATAATTTGGAACTAACGTTCAGAATCAACCCTGCAGAAGATGTCTGCGCCGAAGCTGATTTTCTCCTTCACCAACGGATTAGACTTGACAGCTAGCAAAACGAGCTGTATGATGATGTGATCATTCACTTTGGATAAGGATTTGAAAACACAGACATTAAGTTCACAGATGTTACTCTCTTCCAGCTGATGGACAAAGTACCGGAGGCCATGGAACCCATAATTGAGTTCAACCTGAAGTCGGCTCTGGAGTTTCCTCCCTTGCAAAGGGTCCCAGTTGAAAAAAGCACCGCTGTACATAGGAGGTTAGCTGTTATCCCCAGGACGGTCATCTCTAACCCCACCGGTCTGATCATCACTGCACCTACCCCGATTCCTGTCAAACGGAAAGGGAAAGAAGTCCAAGTCAGTGATGAGTCTGTTACCGTGGAGGGTTCGGACTTTCTTTGCAATATTGTCTGTCTTTGAGATAGGGTCTAAATTGAGATTTTCACCCTTAACCCGGATGCAAATAAGGAATAAGAACAGAAAGATCTCTAAGATCAGGAAGAGTAAGGCCGCTGAAGCTGCATTTCTTGAAGAAATTCTTGAAGAAGAAGAAGAAGAACTTCCTGAGATCTCACCGCTATTGAAGGGAGTAGGTTCCACCCTCTCTCTGCTGCATCTGATGAGGAAGATGCTCAAAGCATCGCCGTTGCGTTGCCCTTACCTGCATACTGCAGTGGTTGTAAGAGGAAGAAGATCAAGACTACGCCGCTTACCCGATTGCGAGCAGTAGTGGAGAAATTATCCAGCAAAGAGGGATACCACGTGTCAGAGATTCTGAGAAGAATGGGATGAGTAATAGTTAAATCCCACCGCAGACCACGAGTAGACCCCTTCATTGACCTAGAAAGGTCAAGGAAGAAAGTACGAGCTAGCGAGAGAAGTTCGTCTATTGTTGTATCAGGTCACCATATTAGGCAACACACCACCAACCAATGTACAACCAACAAACCGTCTGGTCCTAGGCCAACTACTGCAAGAAGGATGGTGTGGCAACCTATTATTTCCGAAATGATACCAACAGAATGCTCTGGAAAGAGAAGTCTCGTCAGAGAGCCCGAATCAGAGGAAAGTGCTACAGCTCTAAAGGAAACTCCTGAAGATGAAGTTTGACAGTCGTCATCTGACAACCGCAAGACCATTTGGAAAAGAACACTTAAGGATTTCATAGGGAAGCTAAAGACTGACATCCAACGGTTGGCAAGAGAAAGAAAAGAAGGACTGAGGAATTAAGTGGATTCATCAGAGTTCATGGATGAAGAGTTTGTTGAAATCAACATGGTTGAAACCCGAGCATCGTCAGCTTTGTAAGTAGCTCCGTAAACTTCAGAGGAGGCCGATAAGATCTACCGAATAGAGAAGAAGATGGAGGAGATGGCGGTTGCCCTCGCCACACTCCAGAGTCAGCCTTAGCCTCAAAAGGAAACACCCCCGGAGATCATTCACATTACAGATGGAGGAAAATAAATTACATTCATCAACAGAGATGAACAGCCAAAAAAGGATTCAGCTTAGAGCATGATTCCCGAAAAAGATATTAATAATATGGTGGAACAGCAAGTGCGAGAAGCCTTAGCCCAGTCTAAGAGTGGAGCGTCTATTCAGACGGGTAGACCTTACTCTGAGGAATTTGATGTCGTCCAATACCCGAAGGGCTTCGTACCACCTCTGTTTAAGACTTTCGACGGTACGGGAAACCCTCGACAGCATGTCGCACAATTTCGTGCTAGTTGCTGCAATGCCGGTGGGAGCGACGCTTTGCTTTTTCATCAGTTCATCAGTAGCTTGTCAGGGATCTTCTTTGATTGGTATGCAGAATTATCGAACGGTTCAGTCAAGGCCATTTCAGAATTATAGAACCTTTTTGTTAAACGGTCTACTAAGGCTCGGTACCACATCACTATCGGTGATCTAGTGGTGGAGCAACAGAAACCGAACAAAACCTTGGTGGATTACATACTTCGATGGAGGAACTTAAGCATGAAGTGTGAACCACAGCTTCAGGAACAACACGCAGTCGGTATCTTGTTGAAGAGTATCCACGGACCGATAGCACTTCTCCTTAAAGAATTCACAATTAAGACTTTAGAGAAGTTGCTTAGTAAGGCTGGGAGCTTATAGGAGGAGGCAAAACAACCGAGTTTCATTGACAGGACTGATAAGCAAAAGCCAATGAAAGCATTCGAGAAGAAATCAAGAATTGTCGCGGCAGTCGATAAAGGTAAGCAGCCAGTGCATCCACAACCAAGCTATCAACCACCGCAATGGACTTATCAACAACCTCAGCAGAACTATCAGCAACCTCGATCGATTTATCAGTCACAGCAGCACGATCAACCGCTGCTTCGTCCACCACAGGCCCTAGAGGAGCTTTTGAATAAGGATTATCCTTTCAAGACTGAAGCAGTAACCAAGTTGTTTCGTAGTTTGATTATGACGCCCAATTTTCAACTACCAGAGCCTAGGAGGCCTGAGGAAGTTGATAAGAAGGATCATACGAATTTCTGTCCCTACCATAGGATGCTCAGAAAAAAGATAGAAGACTGCTTTACCTTCAAGAATTGGCTCGAGAATAACCTTCAAAAAGGGAACATAACAATCCCGAAGGAATACATGAAGGAGCCCCAAAAAGGAGGTTCCGTCAATGTTATTTCAACGGATCATATTGTTCCGATAGACCCTGGTGGCGATGGAAAGAAAGGAAAGATATATGGGGCACGACCACGGTGGGATGTGGTTCGTGGTGTTTGATGATGATGTCATGTCATCGCCATACAATATATCATGTCAATGTCAAGGAGGCGCCATCTAATATTAGCCTAATTTTATTCGTATAAATCCTATGAAGGATTTAGAGAATTTTTAGGACTAATAGTAGAAAAAGGTGTTTATGATAATTCTTGTATGAGGATATTCTAGAATAACGTATTCTAGAATTTTCATATTAAGAAAATCATGGTAAACCAGAGATTTCTGTTTTGGGTTCTTCTAGATCTCCTATAGAGGGAAGCCTCTATAGTTAATTACATCTTAAACAATTCTCGATTGTTTAAGAAAACTTCGATTAATGTTAATCATTTGTTTTCTAGAAGATTTCTTTTAAGGAGAGATGTATCCACTATCACTCCTAAATGTCGTTATATCATGTTATTGAATACTTTAGGTATTATGTTTAACCTAAAGGTTCTGGTTTTGTTATCATGTCGTTGTTGTGTTGCAAAATTTTAGGTTATCTGTCTAACCTAAAAGTTTTGTTTTGTTGTCAATATTGTTGTTGTGTTGAAAAGTTTCAGGTTATATGTCTAACCTAAAAGTTTTGTTTTGTTTTGAATGTTGTTGTCTTGTTGAAAAAGTTTCAGGTTATATGTCTAACCTAAAAGTTTTGTTTTGTTTTGTTGCTAATATTCCATCGTCGGCGTCCTGCAAAACAGAGTTAGCACAACCTATAACATGCAAAGAAAATCTAAACGGAATTTCTTGTCTTCATCCTGCGAAGAAAATATCGTCAGAAATAATATCACAGAATGTTAAGCTATTTTGAAATGTCAACTTTATGCTAATCATGTTGTTTTTGAAATGTCAAATTTTCGTTGATTACGTCAACATCAGATTTATGTTGATAATGTGAATTTTAGAATGTCAAATTATGTTGAATTGATCTTGAGTTGGAGCTTAAATTTCAGGTTCGTGTCTATCAAAAGATTTAAAGTTAAATTCAATACTAATTGAACTAACTTTGGCTAATGTCTGGTTGAACCTAAGTTAAATTCAATGTTGATTGAATTTGATTAACTTGAGTTCATGTCTGTTTGAACTTAAGTTAAAAGGTTTAAAGTTAAATTCAATATTGATTGAATTGACTTGGATTCATGTACGATTGAATCTAAGTTAAATTCAATGTTGATTGAATTTGATTAACTTGAGTTCATGTCTACGTTTGAACTTAAGTTAAAAGGTTTAAAGTTAAATTCAATATTGATTGAATTGACTTGGATTCATGTCTGATTGAATCTAAGTTAAATTCAATGTTGAGTGAATTTGATTAACTTGAGTTCATGTCTGTTTGAACTTAAGTTAAAAGGTTTGAAGTTTAATTCAATATTGATTGAATTGACTTGGATTCATGTCTGATTGAATCTAAGTTAAATTCAATGTTGATTGAATTTGATTAACTTGAGTTCATGTCTGTTTGAACTTAAGTTAAAAGGTTTAAAGTTAAATTCAATATTGATTGAATTGACTTGGATTCATGTCTGCTTGAATCTAAGTTAAATTCAATGTTGATTGAATTTGATTAACTTGAGTTCACGTCTGTTTGAACTTAAGTTAAAAGGTTTGAAGTTAAATTCAATATTGATTGAATTGACTTGGATTCATGTCTGATTGAATCTAAGTTAAATTCAATGTTGATTGAATTTGATTAACTTGAGTTCATGTCTATTTGAACTTAAGTTAAAAGGTTTAAAGTTAAATTTAATATTGATTGAATTGACTTGGATTCATGTCTGATTGAATCTAAGTTAAATTCAATGTTGATTGAATTTGATTAACTTGAGTTCATGTCTGTTTGAACTTAAGTTAAAAGGTTTGGTTTTGGATGGACTTAAATAAATTTTAAACCTTGTTTAAATAGGATTTAAAGGTTAATCAAGCCTAATAAATTAGACTTAATTAGAATTATAGACCATTCAAATCCATTTTAGGTAAGGTTTAAGTCTTAATCAAGTCTATTTTTGTCAGACTTAGATTTAGGATTGTCTTAAGTTCATTAGGAGTTGAACTCAAGTTTGGTTTGATTTAAGTCTAATGTAGATTAGACTTAACTTTGGTTTAAGTTGAATTTAGGTTCAATATGGATTGGACCTAAGATTTAGATTAACTTGAGTTCAAGTTGGATTGAATTCAAGTTAGGTCATGTTTGAATTTAAGTTAGGTTCAATAGGGATTGGACCTAAGATTTTGGGTTAACTTGAGTTCAAGTTGGATTGAACTCGAGTTGGGTTATGTTTGAGTTAGGTTCAATGTGGATTGAACCTAAAGTTTAGGTTAACTTGAGTTTAAGTTGGGTTGGGTTTAGGTTAGGTTCAATGTGGGTTGAACCTAAGGTTTAGGTTAACTTGAGTTCGAGTTAGGTTGGACTCAAGTTAGGTTAGGTTTAGGTTAGGTTCAATGTGGGTTGAACCTAAGTTTGGTTTGACTTAAGTCTAATGTAGATCAGGCTTAAGTTAGGTTTAAGTTTGATTTAGGTTCAAAGTGGGTTGAACCTAAGTTTGGTTTGACTTAAGTCTAATGTAGATCAGGCTTAAGTTAGGTTTAAGTTTGATTTAGGTTCAATGTGGGTTGAACCTAAGTTTGGTTTGACTTAAGTCTAATGTAGATCAGGCTTAAGTTAGGTTTAAGTTTGATTTAGGTTCATGTCAGGTTGAACCTAAGGGTTAATGGTTAAACCTTAGGGTTTAAGTATGATTAAACCTTAGTCAGTTAAGGCTTAATGGTTAAATTAGGTCTAAGGGTTAGACCTAATTAGGGTTTAGGTATGATTAAACCTTAGTTAGTTAAAGCTTAATGGTTTAATTAGGTCTAAGGGTTAGACCTAATTAGGGTTTAGGTACGATTAAACCTTAGTTAGTTAAGGCTTAATGGTTTAATTAGGTCTAAGGGTTAGACCTAATTAGGGTTTAGGTATGATTAAATCTTAGTTAGTTAAGGCTTAATGGTTTAATTAGGTCTAAGGGTTAGACCTAATTAGGGTTTAGGTATGATTAAATCTTAATTAGTTAAGGCTTAAAGGTTTAATTAGGTCTAAGGGTTAGACCTAATTAGGGTTTAGGTATGATTAAACCTTAGTTAGTTAGGGCTTAATGATTTAATTAGGTCTAAGGGTTAGACCTAATTAGGGTTCAGGTATGATTAAACCTTAGTTAGTTAGGGCTTAAAGGTTTAATTAGGTCCAACGGTTAGACCTAATTAGGGTTTAAGTTTGATTAAACCTTAGTTAGTTAAGGCTTAATGGTTTAATTAGGTCTAAGGGTTAGACCTAATTAGGGTTTATGTATGATTAAACCTTAGTTAGTTAAGGCTTAATGGTTTAATTAGGTCTAAGGGTTAGACCTAATTAGGGATTAGGTATGATTAAACCTTAGTTAGTTAAGGCTTAATGGTTTAATTAGGTCTAAGGGTTAGACCTAATTAGGGATTAGGTATGATTAAACCTTAATTAGTTAAGGCTTAATGGTTTAATTAGGTCTAAGGGTTAGACCTAATTAGGGTTTAGGTATGATTAAACCTTAGTTAGTTAAGGCTTAATGGTTTAATTAGGTCTAAGGGTTAGACCTAATTAGGGTTCAGGTATGATTAAACCTTAGTTAGTTAAGGCTTAATGGTTTAATTAGGTCTAAGGTTTAGACCTAATTAGGGTTTGAGTTTGATTAAACCTTAGTTAGTTAAGGCTTAATGGTTTAATTAGGTCTAAGGTTTAGACCTAATTAGGGTTTGAGTTTGATTAAACCTTAGTTAGTTAAGGCTTAATGGTTTAATTAGGTCTAAGGGTTAGACCTAATTAGAGTTTGAGTTTGATTAGACCTTAGTTAGTTAAGGCTTAATGGTTTAATTAGGTCTAAGGATTAGACCTAATTAGGGTTTGAGTTTGATTAGACCTTAGTTAGTTAAGGCTTAATGGTTTAATTAGGTCTAAGGGTTAGACCTAATTAGGGTTTGAGTTTGATTAGACCTTAGTTAGTTAAGGCTTAAAGGTTTAATTAGGTCTAAGGGTTAGACCTAATTAGGGTTTAAGTTTGATTAAACCTTAGTTAGTTAAGGCTTAATGGTTTAATTAGGTCTAAGGGTTAGACCTAATTAGGGTTTGAGTTTGATTAGACCTTAGTTAGTTAAGGTCTAATGGTTTAATTAGATCTAAGGGTTAAACCTAATTAGAGTTTGAGTTTGATTAAACCTTAGTTAGTTAAGGCTTAATGGTTTAATTAGGTCTAAGGGTAAGACCTAATTAGGGTTTGAGTTTGATTAGACCTTAGTTAGTTAAGGTCTAAAGGTTTAATTAGGTCTAAGGGTTAGACCTAATTAGGGTTTGAGTTTGATTAGACCTTATGTTTAACGAGGTTAATTAAGTTTAGTATGTCTTTAAACCTAATTAAGGGAGTTTAGTTTTGTGTTAATTAAGTTTAATATGTCCTTAAACTTAATTAAAAAGAGTTTAATTTTTATTAAACCTAATTTAGGGAAGGTTTAATGGGTTAATTAAGTTTAGTGTGTCCTTAAACTTAATTAAAGGAGTTTAATTTTTATTAAACCTAATTTAGGTAAGGTTTAATGATTAATGTCATTTTAAACCCTAATTGAATCAAATCTTGTCATTTTAGACTCAAATGAAGTTCATTATTAGCTTATCATAGACTAAAATCATTTTCAAAGTTTTTATTGATGAAAATAATTTAATTTATTAAAAGGGTTATTTTGGGATTAAAATTATTTGATTAATAAATGATTTTATCCCTAAATTTCAAAATGTCTTTGAAAATGATTTTTATGGCTTTGAAATATTTTTCCTAGGGTTATTGTCTGTTACCCTAACATTTCTAGTCATTTGCATTTTTATTTTCTTAATTTTTAAAGTTTAATAATTATTATTTGAAATAATTACCATGAAACTTGAAAATTCAAGAAAAGTGCCCTAGGCATGTTTTCTGTCCTTAGGAAAATTATGGAAGATCCCTAAGCACATAAAGATAAATGCCTCAAAATTTCATAATTTTTGGATTTGGAAATAATTTTTAATAATTAAAATACTCCAGAGAGTATTCAATTAATTAAAAATTAAATACTAAGAATAAAATTATGATTTTGGTCTCATAATTTTCTTCTCTTCAAGAGCTTTCTGGAGGTAGTTTTATTTTATTTTTAGGACCTCTGGTTAGAAAGATATGAATTTTTGAAGTTTAGGGAATTAAAAAAAATATTCTTTTTTTTTTAATTCGGCGCCGCCAAACCTTCCCGCCGTCGACGCGTGTCCTCAGACGCGTCGAACTGGCGGGAAGATCCCGTGCAACGGGTCGGACCGCGGGGCTCCGTTCGGCACAGATCTGCACCGTCCGTTCCAAAGACGCAGGATCGGACGGCGTAGAAAATTCGTGATTTAATCCCGAAATTCCGTAGCCATTGAACTTCAAACATTAATATCTCACTCATTTCTTGATGAAATTGAGTGATTTTTTTTTTTTAAATGCTCATCTAGACAAGTAGTATTAATCCATATGGTGATGATACACTTTTGAGCTAGCAAAATACATGATTTATTAAAAACATGAATTATTTTGCAAATATAAATTCCATACCTTGGCCACAAGTAGATCAAGTCAGATCAGACCCTATGGTTGTCTTCTTGGACCCCAAGAGAAGATTGTGGAAGCAGCAATTTGTTCCGAAGTTGTGGTTGGAGAGGAATTTGGGAATTGGTCCTGATTTGGGCTGATTTTGAAAATGGCTCAAATTGGCTCAAATGGGTTAGATCTATGGCTGGGTTTCACTCCTAAAAGATAGTGGGGACTCTTAGGAAAAACTTTTATGTTGGGAGCAGGAGGATTTGGGCAGCCTATAGGTCTCACTAAATATTTTCTTCCTCCTTAGCTAGTTTCGGCCAAGGGCTCTATTTATAGCCAAATGATGGAGTTGGCTTGCCTTAGGTCGTTCTTGGGCATTACTTATCTCCCCTACATGCTGATTGGGTGATCAATTGGCAGGAGATAAGCTTAGATTTTCCTCTCTAAGTATTCATGGTAAATATTATCATTTTGTCTCATGTTCATTGGCCATTGTGGGAGGTGAATGGTGAGGTGTTGCAAGGCTTGCTAAGGAGCTTACAACTCAATCCATGAGCTTAGGAAGTGATGACACATAACCTAGCCTATAGCTCTAACCTTCATCATTTCCATTTACCATGGTAAAGAGAGGTTACATGTGAGGTTTTCTCCTCATTGGGTGGCTTGGGTGGTGGTCATTTTGGCCCTATGTTGGCCGGCCACCTTAAGGAGGGAATGAGGGAGGTGATGACACCTCATTCCATGCATAACCATGGGGTTAAGCCATGGATGATGGGCATTAGGATGGGCTTTAGAATAAACTTTAAAATGGACTTTTTATATGTTAAAGAGGCTTTTAAAATGAATTAGCCCAATTAAATATGAAGAGCCCACTTGTATTTTTATCCCTCCCCTTTAATTTCCATTTTAATTAATTTTTTTATTAATTAAAATTGGTGGAAATTATTTGATTAATCAATTTACTAATTGAAAATGATTTCAAATTAATTAATTGATTATTTTTGTCATTTTATGTCATTTTATGATTTTTAATTTAATTTTCATTTTAATTATGTCATTTAATCAATATGTTGAAAATTAAATCATTAATCATTTTAATTAATCAAAATAATTTTGAAATTAATTATTTGATTAATTTTGTTATTTTTATGTCATTTTTTATCTATTTTAATTAAAATAGATAAGTGTTGACCAATTTTGACTTGGGTTGATCCAAGTTAGCCCAAATTGGACAAATTGATTTTAAGATGTCCAATGTCTGTGATTTTGTCATTGTGGTGTTTTGAATGTGTTAGTGAGTGAAAAGGTTGATTTATGGGTCAACAGGACTGGTCATTAGCTCTGGTCTGGCCAATTTGACCAAAGTTGACTTTTTAGGTCATAGGGTTGACCTATGGGGTCAACAGTGTAGGTCATTAGGTCTGATTTGACCAGTTTGACCAAAGTTGACTTTTTAGGTCATAAGGGTGACCTATGGGGTCAACAGTGTAGGTCATTAGGTCTGGTTTGACAAATTTGACCAAAGTTGACTTTTTAGGTCATAGGGTTGACCTATGGGGTCAACAGGGTAGGTCATTAGGTATGGTTTGACCAGTTTGACCAAAGTTGACTTTTTAGGTCATAGGGGTGACCTATGGGGTCAACAGTGTAGGTCACTAGGTCTGGTTTGACCAATTTGACCAAAGTTGACTTTTTAGGTCATAGGGTTGACCTATGGGGTCAACAGGGTAGGTCATTAGGTCTGGTTTGACCAGTTTGACCAAAGTTGACTTTTTAGGTCATAGGGGTGACCTATGGGGTCAACAGGGTAGGTCACTAGGTCTAGTTTGACCAGTTTGACCAAAGTTGACTTTTAGGTCATAGGGTTGACCTATGGGGTCAACAGGGTAGGTCATTAGGTCTGGTTTGACCAGTTTGACCAGTTTGACCAAAGTTGACTTTTTAGGTCATAGGGGTGACCTATGGGGTCAACAGTGTAGGTCATTAGGTCTGGTTTGACCAATTTGACCAAAGTTGACTTTTTAGGTCATAGGGTTGACCAATGGGGTCAACAGGGTAGGTCATTAGGTCTGGTTTGACCAGTTTGACCAAAGTTGACTTTTTTGGTCATAAGGGTGACATATGGGGTCAACAGTGTAGGTCACTAGGTCTAGTTTGATCAATTTGACCAAAGTTGACTTTTTAGGTCAAAGGGTTGACCTATGGGGTCAACAGGGTAGGTCATTAGGTCTGGTTTGACCAGTTTGACCAAAGTTGACTTTTTAGGTCAAAAGGGCATTGACTCATTGTAAAATGAGGTCAACAAAGACTCTGATATGTGGAGAATACTATATAAGTATTCGCACATATTGGCGTTGACCGAATTGGTCTAAGAGATGTTTCATAATGATCAGGAAAAGGAGGGGATATCGTATCGCTCTCAGAGGATGTCAGATGTCTTTTATGTTGGTTTGAGATTTTCTTCTTGTATTTGAAAAGAAGTTTGTTGGGAGGAAAAATGAACGTCATATTCCATTTCTCAAAATGTCGATGTTGATATTTTGTTAAAGGAATGTCGTGATTTCTGTGTCAGGAAAGGACGTATACCCTATAACAGGAGGGAGAAAATGGACGTCATTTTCCTTTTCTCAAAATGTCAATGTTAAGACTTGGTTAGAGGAAAGCCTTGATTTCCGTATCAGGAAAGGACTTATATCCAATAACCGAAGAGAGAAAATAGATGTCATTTTCTATTTCTCTCAAAATGTCGATATCAAGATTTGGTTAGAGGAAAGCCGTGATTTCCGTGTCAGGAAAAGACTTATATCCAATAACCGAAGAGAGAAAATAGATGTCATTTTCTATTTCCCTCAAAATTTTGATGCCAAGATTTGGTTAGAGGAAAGCCGTGATTTCCGTGTCAGGAAAGGACTTATATCCAATAACCGAAGAGAGAAAATAGATGTCATTTTCTATTTCCCTCAAAATTTTGATGTCAAGATTTGGTTAGAGGAAAGCCTTGATTTCCGTGTCAGGAAAGGACTTATATCCAATAACCGAAGAGAGAAAATAGATGTCATTTTCTATTTCCCTCAAAATGTCGATATCAAGATTTGGTTAGAGGAAAGCCGTGATTTCCGTGTCAGGAAATGACTTATATCCAATAACCGGAGAGAGAAAATAGATGTCATTTTCTATTTCCCTCAAAGTTTTGATATCAAGATTTGGTTACGGGAAAGCCGTGATTTCCGTGTCGTGGAAAGGACTTATATCCAATAACCGAAGAGAGAAAATAGATGTCATTTTCTATTTCCCTCAAAGTGTCGATATCAAGATTTGGTTAGAGGAAAGCCTTGATTTCCGTGTCAGGAAAGGACTTATATCCAATAACCGAAGAGAGAAAATAGATGTCATTTTCTATTTCCCTCAAAGTGTTGATATCAAGATTTGGTTAGAGGAAAGCCGTGATTTCCAAGTCAGGAAAGGACTTATATCCAATAACCGAAGAGAGAAAATAGATGTCATTTTCTATTTCCCTCAAAGTGTTGATATCAAGATTTGGTTAAAGGAAAGCCGTGATTTCCGTGTCAGGAAAGGACTTATATCCAATAACCGGAGAGAGAAAATAGATGTCATTTTCTATTTCCCTCAAAGTTTTGATATCAAGATTTGGTTAGAGGAAAGCCGTGATTTCCGTGTCAGGAAAGGACTTATATCCAATAACCGGGGAGAGAAAATAGATGTCATTTTCTATTTCCCTCAAAGTGTCGATATCAAGATTTGGTTAGAGGAAAGCCGTGATTTCAGTGTCAAGAAAGGACTTATATCCAATAACCGAAGAGAGAAAATAGATATCATTTTCTATTTTCCTCAAAGTGTTGATATCAAGATTTGGATAAAGGAAAGCCGTGATTTCCGTGTCAGGAAAGGACTTATATCCAATAACCGGAGAGAGAAAATAGATGTCATTTTCTATTTCCCTCAAAGTTTTGATATCAAGATTTGGTTAGAGGAAAGCCATGATTTCCGTGTCAGGAAAGGACTTATATCCAATAACCGGAGAGAGAAAATAGATGTCATTTTCTATTTCCCTCAAAGTTTTGATATCAAGATTTGGTTAGAGGAAAGTCGTGATTTCCGTGTCAGGAAAAGACTTATATCTAATAACCGGGGAAAGAAAATAGATGTCATTTTCTATTTCCCTCAAAGTGTCGATATCAAGATTTGGTTAGAGGAAAGCTGTGATTTCCATGTCAGGAAAGGACTTATATCCAATAACTGAAGAGAGAAAATAGATGTCATTTTCTATTTCCCTCAAAGTGTTGATATCAAGATTTTGTTAAAGGAAAGCCGTGATTTCCGTGTCAGGAAAGGACTTATATCCAATAACCGGAGAGAGAAAATAGATGTCATTTTCTATTTCCCTCAAAGTTTTGATATCAAGATTTGGTTAGAGGAAAGCCGTGATTTCCGTGTCAGGAAAGGACTTATATCCAATAACCGAAGAGAGAAAATAGATGTCATTTTCTATTTCCCTCAAAGTTTTGATATCAAGATTCGGTTAAAGGAAAGCCGTGATTTCCGTGTCAGGAAAGGATTTATATCCAATAACCGGAGAGAGGAAATAGATATCATTTTCTATTTCCCTCAAAGTTTTGATATCAAGATTTGGTTAGAGGAAAGCCGTGATTTCCATGTCAGGAAAGGACTTATATCCAATAACCGAAGAGAGAAAATAGATGTCATTTTCTATTTCCCTCAAAGTTTTGATATCAAGATTTGGTTAAAGGAAAGCCGTGATTTCCGTGTCAGGAAAGGACTTATATCCAATAACCGGAGAGAGAAAATAGATGTCATTTTCTATTTCCCTCAAAGTTTTGATATCAAGATTTGGTTAGAGGAAAGCCGTGATTTCCGTGTCAGGAAAGGACTTATATCCAATACCCGGGGAGAGTGGCGAACTCATTAATATTTTTAGTGGGAATTTTCGCTGGGGTTTTGACCTATATAGGTCGAAAGTTAATTCTCATGTTTAATTATCATAAATTATTCATTTTGTCATTTATTGATTTCAGGACCTGTCAACATATCACAGACAATGGGGATATATTTTCCTTCAACACTTTATTTTATTTCCATAAAAAGTCACCAGTACATATTTATTGCAAACAAAAGCTTACAGTACATACATATGTACATATCATATAGCACGCTGCAACAAACTACTGATATTTTACATATCAACAGCTACCGATATATCATACATCGATAACTATAGATATATTATTTGTCGGGAGTTCTTTAGATCATGTTGTAGATTTGGAGATTATCAGATCGTCCATAAACGTCCTACACTCCAAAACACCATTGGTCGAACATGTTTCAGGTGTTCAGACATTTATGGAATCACAGCAGTTCCAAAGGCTTTAGTCCTTCGAGCTCTGGTATCGGTTGATATCCATCTGGTCGTTTGTCAGGTTTCATTCGTCGCAAGGTAATGGAGATTCGTGGCTTGTTGACACTGGGTATGCAGTGTTTCACAAAATCTGCACCGTTCCCTTGGAACAGAAGAACTGATCCTCGGGTTAAAAGGACGCGACATGTCCCTTCAAATTCTCCGGGTCCCAAAATTTGTATCTCCCTTCCGAATATCACGGAGTAGCGATTCATTAAAGAGGGAGTACAAAATGGTCTTTCAAAATCATGACTATCGATGTGAGGAGGGATACAATCCCCTTTATCATACATATTAATGATGCAGCTATCGGGAACACAATCTGCAGGTATGATCCCCCAAGTGACGAGTCGTCTGATAATTTGGATTATCACAACGGGTAAAGGGTCGACTTGTTCATGTTGTAGAATCCCAGAAAGATTTCCTTCTCTGTCTCTTGCATAGTTATAGCAACATCCATATTGAATGGTTTGCCTACCCTTACCTCGAATCCATTTACTAGGTTCAGAATAGGTCCTCCTTCGAAGGCGTCCAGCCCTACCATGATCTCGGGCTTCTATGATGTGGTTGATGATAACATCTTGTTCAGTCTCATCAAATATTCTGGTAAAAAGTTTAAGACCATCCAGAATATTTATTGTTCTTTTATTCACAAATTTATATTGTTAGAAAGTTCTCCACTCAATGGCACGAATTCGTCGTATCTCTTCCTCTGAGTGATTCTTTCTGTCGGATACCCTCAAATATTGAGCAGGTGTGACCGATGGTGGAGTGACGACTGCTTTGCCATCCTCTTTTTCTGTAAGGTCTAGATTTGTCGTTTCTGATATTATTTCCTCAAAAGGAGTATCGATAGTCCGTGATTTTAACTGACTCATATTTTCTATGTCTTGTTTCTCTTGTAATTATTTTTGTCGTTTTAGTCGTTTATTACGATTTCGTCTTTGTGATCTGGTGAATCCTGTCGTTGGATTTTTGGTCCCCGATGTTGATGCTCCTTGCACAGGGGCAATCATGAATTCTGCTTCATCTGAGCTATCACTGATTTTGAAGTCATATTCTTCGGGTTGTCGGAGTTTAAATTCTATCAAAGGTGTTTGCAGATTAACTTCACTGTGATTCACCAGATAAAGTAACGATCCATGATATATGGATTCAACCTGCAATAGGTCGAAATCAAAGTGAACTCTGGTCCCCGCGTCTATATGTCGACGGTCCAAGGCAAAAGTCATATTATTTCAGAATGAGAAAAATAATCTGTCTTCAGGCATTTTTCCTGAAAGTATCAAGACAGAATATCATTTTAGATTTTCAAATGTTTGTTTAACAAATGAAAGAGATGTCACAAGACATCAAAGATGATTTTTTTTTTGAAAGGAGAATTTATTGTCCCAGTTTATAAAAAGTCTTTATTCATTTCTTTCCCTTTTTTTTATGTCGTGTAGTATTTCTTTAGAAAACGCCCATTGATTGGAGGTAGGATTCTTTCTCCTTGACAATCCACCAATTGGTAAGATCCTCCGAAATAGGTCTTTTCAATTACATATGGACCTTCCCATATGGGTTCGAATTTGCCACCTATCTTTCGATGAGCTAGTATAGGTCTTCGAAGAACTAAAACTAATTCACCGATTTGAAAAGTTCTAGGACGAACTAGTTTGTCGTGAGCTCGTATCATTTTTGCTTGATATAATTCAAGATTTTGTTGGGCTTGCAAACACTTGCCCTCAAAATTTTCAAGTTCTTCAAGTCGCAACTTGACATTCTCTTCTTTAGTTATCTTATCAGTTATTGCGATTCTGAGAGAAGGAATTTGGACTTCTAGAGGCAAAATGGCTTCAGAACCATATACCAAAGCAAATGGTGTAGACCGTGTTGGAGTTCTATATGTAGTTCTATAAGCCTATAAAGCTTCTATTAGTCGTTCATGCCACTGTCTCGGGCTATTACTTAATGTCTTTTTCATGATTTGCACCAATGTTTTATTGAAAGCTTCAGCTAATCCATTAGCTTTAGGGTAATAGATTGTGGAATATCTCCAGTCAATCCCATGCCTCTGGATGAAGTGATTCATTTTGTGTTTTTGAAGGCTAACCCATTATCTGATATGACTCTTCGAAGAATCCCAAATCTATAAACGATATGGGTTTTAAAGAAGTAGAGAACTTGTTCTGCCTTGACTTCTCGAAGGGGTATTGCTTCTGCCCATTTAGAAAAATAGTCAGTAGCTGCTAGAATAAATTTATGGCCTTTGGAGGATGGAGGATCTATAGGGCCCACTATGTCAGTACCCCAACATTCAAATGGCCATGATGCAATAGTTGGATGTAGGACATTTGGAGGTTGATGTAAAACTACTCCATGTATTTGACATTGATGACATTTCTTTGCGATGTCAAGACAATCTGTCATCATTGTTGTCAATAATAACCCATTCTTTTTATTTTCATTTTCATTTTGGGCCGCAGTTGATGTGCACCACATAAACTCGAATGAACTTCTTTAACAATCTCTCGAGCTTCAATTTGGTTTAAACATCTTAACCACATTTGATCAAAAGATCGTTTGTAAAGGATGTCATTTATTAGAGCATATGATAATGCTCTTTGTTTAATTTGGTTAGCGATTGAACTATTTTCAGGTAATTCTCCAGTTTGTAAATATTTGATGATTGGTTGTCGCCAATCATCTTTCTCGTCATTTATTGCCATTGTCATATTTTCACCGATTTTATGCAAATTATCCATATCAATTTGAGAAAGAACTTGTCGTCCTTTTATAGAAATCGGTATGTCATCTTCTTCTGGACACACAAATTCCTTTGCAAGTCGTCCGCTAGAGAATTGTCTCGTCTCGGGATTAAGAAGAATGTTACATCAGGAATTTGTCGAATTAATTTCAGAGTGTAACGGGAATATTGTTCAAGTCGTGGTTTCAGAATTTTGTATTTGCCAGCAATTTGATTGATAATTAACTGGGAATCTCCATAGATATCAATATTCTCAATTTCCATTAATATTGTCAATTCTAGACCGGTTATAAGCGCTTCATATTCAGCTTCGTTATTCGTGCATGGTTCTGTCAAATGATAGGAAAAGGGCATCATCATTTTGTACGGAGTAATGAAAATTAATCCTACTCCGGCTTTGCTCGGTATGATTGTCCGCTTATCTTTGTCTTTCCATGCGGACGATGCTCCGTCAAAGTAGAGTTCCCATCGTTGCATGTTAGAATTTTTTACTTCGATATTTGTTCATCGGGCGGATCGTCATTAAGGGGTGATCCTGTTGGAATTGGGTGTGCCGCTAAGAAATCTGCTAGGATTTGTCCTTTAATAGCACGTAGCGGTACAAATGTTATGTCGAATTGTAACAAGATCATTGCCCATCTTGCTAATCTCCCAGAAAGTGTCGGTCATGTTATTAAATATTGTAACGAGTTAACTCTTGAAATAAGAGTTATTTTATGAGAAAGCATATAATGTCTTAGCTTTTGAGCTGCGAAGATCAAGGCTAAATAATGCTTCTCAATTGTCGGATATTTTATTTCCGTTGGAAGTAAACAACAACTCAAGTAATATAACACATTTTCTTGTCCTTCATCATTTACTTGTGCTAGTAAAGCTCCAAGTGAATTGTCCAATGCCGCGGTATAAAGGATTAAAGGTCTTCCTAATACAGGGGCTGCTAAGACAGGAGGGGTTGTCAAATATTGTTTAATGTCTTCAAAGGCATGTTGGCACTTTTCATCCCACACGAATTTGGCATCCTTTCTAGTAAGGGCGAGTAAGGGGTTGACATCTACCCGATAGATTGGAAATGAAACGTCGTATGTATGCTAATTTCCCTTGGAAGGATCTCAATTGAGTTAGATTTTTAGGAGGAGGCATATTTAGAATAGCTTCAATTTTGAGAGGATCAATTTCTATCCCACGATGTCGAACTACAAATCCTAAAAATTTTCCTCGAAGTGACACCAAAGGCGCACTTTAAAGGGTTCATTTTAAGATTATAACGTTGTAGTCGTTCAAAGATAATTCTCAAATCATATATATGATCGTCTTTTTGTTTACTATTGACAACCAGATCGTCGACATAACATTCGACTTGATTATGTATTAGTTCATCAAAAATTCGTGTCATGGCTCTTTGATAGGTTGCACCAGCATTTTTTAGTCCAAATGGCATAACCTTATAACAATATATGCCGATGGGTGTTCAGAAAGCTGTATTTACTTCATCTTCCGAAAACATTTTTATTTGGTTATATCCTGATGATCCATCCATGAAAGAAAATATTGCATATTTTGATGCAATATCAACCATTAATTCGAGGAATTGGTAAAGGAAATTTATCTTTCGGACATGCTTTATTCAAGTCCCCGTAGTCTATGCGGACTCTTATTTGTCCATTTTTCTTTTAATCGGCACCACATTGGCTAGCCATGTTGGATAGTTTTCTTCTCGTATGAAGTCAGCCTCTATCAATTTCTTGACTTCTGTAATAACTTGTTGCTCTATTTCGACACGCATCCTTCTCGGAGCTTGTTTAACTGGGTTTATGATTTGGTCTATCCCAAGTTTATGGACTGCAATTTCGGAGATAAACCAGGCATTTCGTCATAAGTCCGAGCAAAACAGGTCTTTATATTCCATCAACAATTGAGTTATGTCTTTTATTTCCTCATTATTAAGGAATGAACTAATAAAAGTCGGTTTTGGATTTTCATTAGTTCCTAAATTTATTTCTTTTAGTTCATCAATTGTCGATTTAATTTCTTCTTCCAACTCCGGGGGAGCATTTTCAATTGGAAGATCAGGCAAGATTTCAGAATCACATTCTTCTGTGACAGTCAAACAAAATTCTATATCATCTAATGGTCCCAGAACTCCAAATCCAACACCTTTTTTAGAGTTAGAATTTCGTTTATTATCATTCCACATTTGTTCAATGAAATGCGGTTGTTTTAAAGACCATTGTTTGAGCATTAAACTGTTTTGAATGAATTTTCATGCCCAAGGAGAATACAGTTCAAAAGGAATTTTCAATGATTGTGGAAGATTTCCATCTTCTATCTTTACATCATCTTTAGTACAAGAAGAAGTAGAGCCAAGTCTAAACTTAATTGGCTTTTTTTCATCATTATATACTTCTTTGACTATTAAATTCTCAATCTTAGAAGTGGAGATTGGAGTTAGAGTCATAGAATGTATATAATGATTGATTTTGTCATACATGGATTCAAATTGTTTCTCTTTGTCTTTTTCTTCTAAAGATATTTTGAATTGGGGTTCCTTTGCAACCACATATGTCATTTCTTCTTCAGAATCCTGGTGGATTTTGAATTTCAGTGGTTTCTTCATTGTGACAATTGGATCTTCTCTCTTTCGTCCTCGTTCTCGGCCTCGACCTCGAGTGCGAGTCTGACGGAAATTAGTCTCTTTTGTCTTTATTGAAGAAAAATCCTTTTCATTTATTTTCTTTTCTTTGTTCTTTTCTTCCATATTTACTGTTGTCTCTTTGGAAGATATTACTTTATTTATAGGAGCATAATATGCTGCATCTTCATGTATACCGATTTCATGGATTGAAAACGGTTGTAGGTCTCCTATAATACGAAATTCTCGTCCTTTTCGTAAATATTTGATACATTGATGTAATGAAGAGGGTACCATTTTATATTCATGGAGCCATGGTCTGCCAAGTAAGGCATTAAAAGAGGTGTCTGAATCAATAATGTGAAATTTTGCTGTCATTGCCAAGTCGGCTATTTTTAAGAGCAATGTTATTGATCCAAGGGCCCGTTCTCCTTGTTGATTGAATCCTCTTAACATCATCGTATCCCTTGATAGTTGAGAGGCATCAATGTCTAAGTATGCAAGAGTTCTCAGATTCATAATGTTGATTGAAGCACTTGGGTCAATAAGAACTCTTGAAAGTATCGTGTCATTGATGTTTACCGTAATATATAGTGGACGATTATGTTCGGTTGTTCCGAGCAACAAGTCATTGTCGAGAAGGTGATCTTTGTTGATTCCTCTAATGAGTAGGCTTCGTTTTGGGTAGTATCGGCAAGTTGAGTTAAGCAAATGTCAGGGTCTGAAAGATCCTTTATTAATGATTCTCTCATTTCTTTGGAAAGTATGAGAGCATCATAAATGCTTAATTTTGTGGGTAATTTTCTCAAATGAGCCAGTACATTATAATCCACCTTATTGTGAAGATCATCCTTACTTCCTTCAGAAGTTCGAGGATATATTGGAGGAATGATCTTATCTGGTGTAATTATTTGTTTTTCTTTTTCTTGTGGAGTTATCCTAGGAGGTAAGATTTTTCCACTTCTCAAGTTAATTTCAACTATTTCTTCAAGTTGATTATCCGATTTATTCGTTTCTGAGTCTGAGGACTCCAATCCTATAGAAATCGGAATTCCTTGTAATTGAAGCGTAGCAATGTCATCTTCATTTATGTCATTATCAGATTTCTCATTTTCGTTTTCATTAGTTTGGTTGTCTTTAGATCGGTCATATACGATTTGAGCATTGTCTATAGGGTTAGAATTCAAATGGTCATTCTCAGAAGCATCATCCAGAATGGATAAAATGTACGCAAAACTAGGATTGTTATTATTCATGATAAAAAGAAAGTCATACAAAGTTATTGGCTTAAGGATTTTTCGTCCTTCGGCCGACATAACTATCCTAGTACAAGAGTTAAATGAACTAGAAGGTACAAAAGGAGTTGCAGCCCCTATGTCTGGAAGACCTCTAATCTTTTTCATTTTCTTGATTTTCTTTTTCTTTTCTTTCTTGGGAGATTTTGTAACTTGGTATTTAGCAAAGATCTTTTCGTAAATGCTATCCTTGTTTTTAGGATTAAGTTCCTCTATCGAAACCATATTGACTGATCCCTTTTCGAGTTCTTTCAAGTATTCTTTTGGAATGACTATATTTCCATCTTTGAAATTACGCTCTAACCAGTCTTTGAAGACAAAACATTCTTCAATTTTATGTCCGAGCATCCCGTGATAAGGACAATAATTAGGATTGTCCTTCATGTCAATATCTCGTCGGCCTTTTAGCTTCGGTAGCTTAAATTCGGGTATTTTAAGCAAGCTACGAAATATTTTACCGACGGCTTCTGTTTTAAATGAATATACCTTATTCATTCTTTCGAGCCATTGTTTTCTTCTCGCTTGATACCGGGATTGGTTGTTGAAGTTGTAATCGAGGTGATGTCTCGTGATGTCGAAGGATTTTGTCGTTGCTTCTTTTGCTCCGGTTGGATCGGCATCACTCGTTTGCCTTTTTTCGCAATATTCCTGTGTTTCTTTTCAAAACTTTTGATAGTTTTTGTCTTTTCGCTTTTCTCCATTACACTCATCCGCTTAACCTCTTCTTGAAGATTGGCAGCTTTACTGAGTAATTTTTCAAAAGTTTTTATCGTAAATCCTTTAAGCATGAATGCTATAGGACCATGGATATTTTTGAGTAGTATTCCAACAACATGTTGTTCTTGTAATTGTGGTTCACATTTCATGCTGAGGTTTCTCCAGCGTAAAATATAATCTACCAAGGTTTCTCCTGGTTTTTGTTTTTCTACCACCAAATCACCAACAGTGGTGTGATGTTGTGCTCCTGCAAAGCGTTGAATAAAAAGGCTTTCAAGCTCTACAAAAGTTTTGACGGATCCGTTGGGAAGTTCCGCATACCGGCCGAAGGCAACTCCCGTGAGATCGTTAACAAATTGTCGAAATAGAGAGCGTCATTTCCTCCAGCATTACAGCAGCTTGCTCTAAAATGTGCCAGATGTTGTCGGGGATTTCCCGTCCCATCGAACATTTTAAAGACAGGAGGAACAAAACCTTTAGGATATTGAACATAATCAAATTCCTCTGGGTATGGCCTACCCTTTGGAGTTAATGCTCCAGCTTTTGCCAGAGCCATTGTTTCTTTAATCTTTTGTTCCACTATTTTTGTAATATCCTTTTCTGGAGTTTCATTATGAGGAGAATTCTTTCTCTTTCGAGTGCTTTCCTCAACATCCATCAGTTCTTCTCTGCTTTCAAGGATGTGAATAGCCTCCGGTCTAATGATTTCAATAGCTGGAGAAGGGTCCGCTGGTGGTTTTTGCAAAGTCGCTACCAGTTCTTCCATTCTTTGTTCAAGATGAATTATTTGTTCATCTCGTTGTCGTATCACCTCTCGCAATTCTTCTTCATTTGATTCTCGTGCTAAGGAAGCAGATCGGGTTTCTACCATGTTAACACTGGCAACATTCTCATTGGAACTTTCAGAAGTATTTTTCCTTTCTTTTAATTTCTTTAATCTCTCCTGAAATGATTTTGTAGAATGTTTTCTGCAAATCTCTTCTTGTGAATTATTTGCAGGAGTGTTTGTGGTATCAGAATTTCTTTCAGACGATTTTCGTCTCCATACGTTATTTTCAAGTATAGGGCGAGAATTCTCGTGTGGTGTATCATATCCAAGTATAAGGATAATTTGCTTTTTGTAGCATCTGGATCAAGTCTGTCATTTTAGCAGTTGTATTTTCTGCTTCTGACATTAAATTGTCATATCGAGTTTTGTCATTGGTGACCACAACATCTCTTATTCTAGGGCCCAGTCGAAATTTTACTGGCACTCGAACACAATGTTCATCAATTGGGAATTGATAATCAGTCTCTTGATAATCAAAATTTCCCATTGCTAAAATTCTCCTTTTCATGGTGTTAGAGATTGCACAACCCATCTTATCTAATAACTTAGATAATGAACATTTTTCTTTTCGTGCTAATCTCTTAAACACTGAATGTACATCACGAAATGGGGGAGATCTTTTAGGTTGAAAGGAATTGTCAGTGTATTCAACAGGAATTGGAATATATTGATTTTCCTCTAAAAAGGAAGGATTTCCAAAAATATTCTGTTGAAATTCAGGTGTTTCAAAATTATCGTTTTCGTTCCACCTTTTCTTTCTTTTAAATGAAGGAGTTTCATGAACGTTCCTTGAAGAAGATCCGATTTCATATATAGATGATGGTGGAACATCATCTTCCTCGTGAACTTGTTTTCCTTTCTTATCACTCTGTCTTTTCATTTCTTCAAGGGTGTAAGGCTCTTCAGGTGTATATTCAAGTAAATTGTCTGTAAAATTCAGAAAGTCTTCATAAGGTTGCAAGCCAAATTCTTGAAAAGATTGAGAATCAGTTTGATATGGATTATCTAATATGAATTCCGTTTCATTAAATAATCCATAATCATTATGATAAAAGGGAGGATTTTCCTCTATTGGTATGTCAAAGTCTTGAAAGTAAGAAAAGATCGAATTCGGAGAATCCATTGCGATTTTTCTGTAATTTCAAGAAAAACGAATACTATTGACTTATTTATAAACTGGGAACTTTTATTTTTAAAATTTTGAAATGAAAACAAATGATAACAAAAGATGAGAAGAAAGATTCTCCCCAGCGGAGTCGCCACTCTCTTGGTGGCGATGGAAAGAAAGGAAAGATATATGGGGCACGACCACGGTGGGATGTGGTTCGTGGTGTTTGATGATGATGTCATGTCATCGCCATCCAATATATCATGTCAATGTCAAGGAGTCGCCATCTAATATTAGCCTAATTTTATTCGTATAAATCCTATGAAGGATTTAGAGAATTTTTAGGACTAATAGTAGAAAAATGTGTTTATGATAATTCTTGTATGAGGATATTCTAGAATAACGTATTCTAGAATTTTCATATTAAGAAAATCATGGTAAACCGTAGATTTCGTTTTGGGTTCTTCTAGATCTCCTATAGAGGAAGCCTCTATAGTTAATTACATCTTAAACAATTCTCGATTGTTTAAGAAAACTTCTGATTAATGTTAATCATTTGTTTTCTAGAAGATTTCTTTTAAGGAGAGATGTATCCACTATCACTCCTAAATGTCGTTATATCATGTTATTGAATACTTTAGGTATTATGTTTAACCTAAAGGTTCGGTTTTGTTATCATGTCGTTGTTGTGTTGCAAAATTTCAGAGTTATCTCGTCTAACCTAAAAGTTTTGTTTTGTTGTCAATATTGTTGTTGTGTTGAAAAGTTTCAGGTTATATGTCTAACCTAAAAGTTTTGTTTTGTTTTGAATGTTGTTGTCTTGTTGAAAAAGTTTCAGGTTATATGTCTAACCTAAAAGTTTTGTTGCTAATATTCCGTCGTCGGCGTCCTGCAAAACAGAGTTAGCACACCCTATAACATGCAAAGAAAATCTAAACGAAATTTCTTGTCTTCATCCTGCGAAGAAAATATCGTCAGAAATAATATCACAAAATGTTAAGCTATTTTGAAATGTCAACTTTATGCTAATCATGTTGTTTTTGAAATGTCAAATTTTTGTTGATTACGTCAACATCAGATTTATGTTGATTATGTGAATTTTAGAATGTCAAATTATGTTGAATTGATCTTGAGTTTGAGCTTAAAATTCAGGTTCGTGTCTATCAAAAGATTTAAAGTTAAATTCAATACTAATTGAACTAACTTGGGCTCATGTCTGGTTGAACCTAAGTTAAATTTAATGTTGATTGAATTTGATTAACTTGAGTTCATGTCTGTTTGAACTTAAGTTAAAAGGTTTAAAGTTAAATTCAATATTGATTGAATTGACTTGGATTCATGTCTGATTGAATCTAAGTTAAATTCAATGTTGATTGAATTTAATTAACTTGAGTTCATGTCTGTTTGAACTTAAGTTAAAAGGTTTAAAGTTAAATTCAATATTGATTGAATTGACTTGGATTCATTTCTGATTGAATCTAAGTTAAATTCAATGTTGATTGAATTTGATTAACTTGAGTTCATGTCTGTATGAACTTAAGTTAAAAGGTTTAAAGTTAAATTCAATATTGATTGAATTGACTTGGATTCATGTCTGATTGAATCTAAGTTAAATTCAATGTTGATTGAATTTGATTAACTTGAGTTCATGTCTGTTTGAACTTAAGTTAAAAGGTTTAAAGTTAAATTCAATATTGATTGAATTGACTTGGATTCATGTCTGATTGAATCTAAGTTAAATTCAATGTTGATTGAATTTGATTAACTTGAGTTCACGTCTGTTTGAACTTAAGTTTAAAGGTTTGAAGTTAAATTCAATATTGATTGAATTGACTTGGATTCATGTCTGATTGAATCTAAGTTAAATTCAATGTTGATTGAATTTGATTAACTTGAATTCATGTCTGTTTGAACTTAAGTTAAAAGGTTTAAAGTTAAATTCAATATTGATTGAATTGACTTGGATTCATGTCTGATTGAATCTAAGTTAAATTCAATGTTGATTGAATTTGATTAACTTGAGTTCATGTCTGTTTGAACTTAAGTTAAAAGGTTTGGTTTTGGATGGACTTAATTAAATTTTAAACCTTGTTTAAATAGGATTTAAAGGTTAATCAAGCCTAATAAATTAGACTTAATTAGAATTATAGACCATTCAAATCCATTTTAGGTAAGGTTTAAGTCTTATTCAAGTCTATTTTTGTCAGACTTAGATTTAGGATTGTCTTAAGTTCATTAGGAGTTGAACTCAATTTTGGTTTGATTTAAGTCTAATGTAGATTAGACTTAACTTTGGTTTAAGTTGAATTTAGGTTCAATATGGATTGGACCTAAGATTTAGATTAACTTGAGTTCAAGTTGGATTGAATTCAAGTTAGGTCATGTTTGAATTTAAGTTAGGTTCAATAGGGATTGGACCTAAGATTTTGAGTTAACTTGAGTTCAAGTTGGATCGAACTCGAGTTGGGTTTTGTTTGAGTTAGGTTCAATATGGATTGAACCTAAAGTTTAGGTTAACTTGAGTTTAAGTTGGGTTGGGTTTAGGTTAGGTTCAATGTGGGTTGAACCTAAGGTTTAGGTTAACTTGAGTTCGAGTTAGGTTGGACTCAAGTTAGGTTAGGTTTAGGTTAAGTTCAATGTGGGTTGAACCTAAGTTTGGTTTGACTTAAGTCTAATGTAGATCAGGCTTAAGTTAGGTTTAAGTTTGATTTAGGTTCAATGTGGGTTGATCCTAAGTTTGGTTTGACTTAAGTCTAATGTAGATCAGGCTTAAGTTAGGTTTAAGTTTGATTTACGTTTAATGTGGGTTGAACCTAACTTTGGTTTGACTTAAGTCTAATGTAGATCAGGCTTAAGTTAGGTATAAGTTTGATTTAGGTTCATGTCAGATTGAACATAAGGGTTAATGGTTAAACCTTAGGGTTTAGGTATGATTAAACCTTAGTTAGTTAAGGCTTAATGGTTTAATTAGGTCTAAGGGTTAGACCTAATTAGGGTTTAGGTATGATTAAACCTTAGTTAGTTAAGGCTTAATGGTTTAATTAGGTCTAAGGGTTAGACCTAATTAGGGTTTAGGTACGATTAAACCTTAGTTAGTTAAGGCTTAATGGTTTAATTAGGTCTAAGGGTTAGACCTAATTAGGGTTTAGGTATGATTAAACCTTAGTTAGTTAAGGCTTAATGGTTTAACTAGGTCTAAGGGTTAGACCTAATTAGGGTTTAGGTATGATTAAACCTTAATTAGTTAAGGCTTAAAGGTTTAATTAGGTCTAAGGGTTAGACCTAATTAGTGGTTTAGGTATGATTAAACCTTAGTTAGTTAAGGCTTAATGGTTTAATTAGGTCTAAGGGTTAGACTCAATTAGGGTTCAGGTATGATTAAACCTTAGTTAGTTAGGGCTTAAAGGTTTAATTAGGTCTAAGGGTTAGACCTAATTAGCGTTTAAGTTTGATTAAACCTTAGTTAGTTAAGGTTTAATGGTTTAATTAGGTCAAGGGTTAGACCTAATTAGGGTTTAGGTATGATTAAACCTTAGTTAGTTAAGGCTTAATGATTTAATTAGGTCTAAGGGTTAGACCTAATTAGGGTTTAGGTATGATTAAACCTTAGTTAGTTAAGTCTTAGTGGTTTAATTAGGTCTAAGGGTTAGACCTAATTAGGGTTTAGGTACGATTAAACCTTAGTTAGTTAAGGTTTAATGGTTTAATTAGGTCTAAGGGTTAGACCTAATTAGGGTTTAGGTATGATTAAACCTTAGTTAGTTAAGGCTTAATGGTTTAATTAGGTCTAAGGGTTAGACCTAATTAGGGTTTAAGTATGATTAAACCTTAATTAGTTTAGGCTTAAAGGTTTAATTTGGTCTAAGGGTTAGACCTAATTAGGGTTTTGGTATGATTAAACCTTAGTTAGTTAAGGCTTAATGGTTTAATTAGGTCTAAGGGTTAGAACTAATTAGGGTTCAGGTATGATTAAACCTTAGTTAGTAAAGGCTTAATGGTTTAATTAGGTCTAAAGGTTAGACCTAATTAGGGTTTAGGTATGATTAAACCTTAGTTAGTTAAGGCTTAATGGTTTAATTAGGTCTAAGGGTTAGACCTAATTAGGGTTTAGGTATGATTAAACCTTAATTAGTTAAGGTCTAATGGTTTAATTAGGTCTAAGGGTTAGACCTAATTAAGGTTTTAGTTTGATTAAACCTTAGTTAGTTAAGGCTTAATGGTTTAATTAGATCTAAGGGTTATACCTAATTAGGGTTTGAGTTTGATTAGACCTTAGTTAGTTAAGGTCTAATGGTTTAATTAGGTCTAAGGTTTAGACCTAATTAGAGTTTGAGTTTGATTAAAACTTAGTTAGTAAGGCTTAATGGTTTAATTAGGTCTAAGGATTAGACCTAATTAGGGTTTGAGTTTGATTAGACCTTAGTTAGTTAAGGTCTAATGGTTTAATTAGTCCAAGGGTTAGACCTAATTAGGGTTTAGGTATGATTAAACCTTAGTTAGTTAAGGCTTAAAGGTTTAATTAGGTCTAAGGGTTAGACCTACTTAGGGTTTAAGTTTAATTAAACCTTAGTTAGTTAAGGCTTAAAGGTTTAATTAGGTCTAAGGGTTAGACCTAATTAGGGTTTAAGTTTGATTAAACCTTAGTTAGTTAAGGCTTAATGGTTTAATTAGGTCTAAGGATTAGACCTAATTAGGGTTTGAGTTTGATTAGACCTTAGTTAGTTAAGGTCTAATGGTTTAATTAGGTCTAAGGGTTAGACCTAATTAGAGTTTGAGTTTGATTAAACCTTAGTTAGTTAAGGCTTAATGGTTTAATTAGGTCTAAGGGTTAGACCTAATTAGGGTTTGAGTTTGATTAGACCTTAGTTAGTTAAGGTCTAATGGTTTAATTAGGTCTAAGGGTTAGACCTAATTAGGGTTTGAGTTTGATTAGACCTTTGTTTAAGGAGGTTAATTAAGTTTAGTATGTCTTTAAACCTAATTAAGGGAGTTTAGTTTTGTGTTAATTAAGTTTAATATGTCCTTAAACTAAATTAAAAAGAGTTTAATTTTTATTAAACCTAATTTAGGCAAGGTTTAATGGGTTAATTAAGTTTAGTGTGTCCTTAAACTTAATTAAAGGAGTTTAATTTTTATTAAACCTAATTTAGGTAAGGTTTAATGATTAATGTCATTTTAAACCCTAATTGAATCTAATCTTGTCATTTTAGACTCAAATGAAGTTCATTATTAGCCTATCATAGACTAAAATCATTTTCAATGTTTTTATTGATGAAAATAATTTAATTTATTAAAAGGGTTATTTTGGGATTAAAATTATTTGATTAATAAATGATTTTATCCCTAAATTTCAAAATGTCTTTGAAAATGATTTTTATGGCTTAGAAATATTTTTCCTAGGGTTATTGTCTGTCACCCTAACATTTCTAGTCATTTGAATTTTTATTTTCTTAATTTTCAAAGTTTAATAATTATTATTTGAAATAATTACCATGAAACTTGAAAATTCAAGAAAAGTGCTCTAGGCATGTTTTCTGTCCTTAGAAAAATTATGGAAGATCCCTACGCACATAAAGATAAATGCCTCAAAATTTCATAATTTTTGGATTTGTAAATAATTTTTAATAATTAAAATACTCCAGAGAGTATTTAATTAATTAAAAATTAAATACTAAGAATTAAATTATGATTTTGGTCTCATAATTTTCTTCTCTTGAGGAGCTTTCCGGAGGTATTTTTATTTTATTTTTAGGACCTCTGGTTAGAAAGATATGAATTTTTAAAGTTTAGAGAATTAAAAAAAATATTATTTTTTTTTAATTCGGCGCCGCCAAACCTTCCCGCCTTCGACGCGTGTCCTCGGACGCGTCGAACGGGCGGGAAGATCCCGTGCAACGGGTAGGGCCGCGGGGCTCCGTTCGGCGCAGATCTGCGCCGTCCGTTCCAAAGGCGCCGGATCGGACGGCGTAGAAAATTCGGGATTTAATACCGAAATTCAGTAGCCATTAAACTTCAAACTTTAATATCTCACTCATTTCTTGATGAAATTGAGTGATTTTTTTTTTAAAATGCTCATCTAGACAAGTAGTATCAATCCATACAGTTATGATACACTTTTGAGCTAGCAAAATACATGATTTACTAAAAACATGAATTATTTTGCAAATATAAATTCCATACCTTTGTCATAAGTGGATCAAGTTAGATCAGACCCTATGGTTGTCTTCTTGGACCCCAAGAGAAGATTGTGGAAGCAGCAATTTGTTCCAGAAGTTGTGGTTGGAGAGGAATTTGGGAATTGTTCCTGATTTGGGCTGATTTTGAAAATGGCTCAAATTGGCTCAAATGGGTTAGATCTATGGCTGGGTTTCACTCCTAAAAGATAGTGGGGACTCTTAGGAAGAAATTTTATGTTGGGAGCAGGAGGATTTGGGCAGCCTATAGGTCTCACTAAATATTTTCTTCCTCCTTAGCTAGTTTCAGCCAAGTGCTCTATTTATAGCCAAATGATGGAGTTGGCTTGCCTTAGGCTGTTCTTGGGCATTACTTATCTCCCCTACATGCTGATTGGGTGATCAATTGGCAGGAGATAAGCTTAGATTTTCCTCTCTAAGTATTTCATGGTAAATATTATCATTTTGTCTCATGTCCATTGGCCATTGTGGGAGGTGAATGGTGAGGTGTTGCAAGGCTTGCTAAGGAGCTTACAACTCAATCCATGAGCTTAGGAAGTGATGACACATAACCTCGCCTATAGCCTAACCTTCATCATTTCCATTTACCATGGTAAAGAGAGGTTACATGTGAGGTTTTCTCCTCAATGGGTGGCTTGGGTGGTGGTCATTTTGGCCCTATGTTGGCCGGCCACCTTAAGGAGGGAATGAGGGAGGTGATGACACCTCATTCCATGCATAACCATGGGGGTTAAGCCATGGATGATGGGCTTTAGAATAAACTTTAAAATTGACTTTTTATATGTTAAAGAGGCTTTTAAAATGAATTAGCCCAATTAAATATGAAGAGCCCACTTGTATTTTTATCCCTCCCCTTTAATTTCCATTTTAATTAATTTTTTTATTAATTAAAATTGGTGGAAATTATTTGATTAATCAATTTACTAATTGAAAATGATATCAAATTAATTAATCGATTATTTTTATCATTTTATGTCATTTTATGATTTTTAATTTAATTTTCATTTTAATTATGTCATTTAATCAAAATGTTGAAAATTAAATCATTAATCATTTTAATTAATCAAAATAATTTTGAAATTAATTATTTGATTAATTTTGTTATTTTTATGTCATTTTTTATGTATTTTAATTAAAATAGATAAGTGTCGACCAATTTTGACTTGGGTCGACCCAAGTTAACCCAAATCGGTCAAATTGATTTTAAGATGTCCAATGTCCGTAATTTTGTCATTGTGGTGTTTTGAATGTGTTAGTGGGTGAAAAGGTTGATTTATGGGTCAACAGGACTGGTCATTAGGTCTGGTCTAGCCAATTTGACCAAAGTTGACTTTTTAGGACATAGGGTTGACCTATGGGGTCAACAGTGTAGGTCATTAGTTCTAGTTTGACCAGTTTGACCAAAGTTGACTTTTTAGGTTATAAGGGTGACCTATGGGGTCAACAGTGTAGGTCATTAGGTCTGGTTTGACCAATTTGACCAAAGTTGACTTTTTAGGTCATAGGGTTGACCTATGAGGTCAACAGGATAGGTCATTAGGTCTGGTTTGACCAGTTTGACCAAAGTTGACTTTTTAGGTCATAAGGGTGACCTACGGGGTCAACAGTGTAGGTCACTAGGTCTGGTTTCACCAATTTGACCAAAGTTGACTTTTTAGGTCATAGGGTCGACCTATGGGGTCAACAGGGCAGGTCATTAGGTCCGGTTTGACCCGCTTGACCAAAGTTGACTTTTTAGGTCATAGGGGTGACTTATGGGGTCAACGAGTGTAGTCACTAGGTCCGGTTTGACCAATTTGACCAAAGTTGACTTTTTAGGTCATAGGGTTGACTTATGGGGTCAACATGGTAGTCATTAGGTCCGGTTTGACTCGGCTTGACCAAAGTCGACTTTTAGGTCATAGGGGCGACCTATGGGGTCAATAGTGTAGGGGGTGACCTATGGGGTCAACAGTGTAGGTCACTAGGTCTGGTTTGACCAAATTGACCAAAGTTGACTTTTTAGGTCATAGGGTTGACCTATGGGGTCAACAGGGTAGGTCATTAGGTCTGGTTTGACCAGTTTGACCAGTTTGACCAATGTTGACTTTTTAGGTCATAAGGGTGACCTATGGGGTTAACAGTGTAGTCACTAGGTCTGGTTTGACCAATTTGACCAAAGTTGACTTTTTAGGTCATAGGGTTGACCTATGGGGTCAACAGGGTAGGTCATTAGGTCTGGTTTGACCAGTTTGACCAAAGTTGACTTTTTAGGTCAAAAGGGCATTGACTCATTGTAAAATGAGGTCAACAGACCCATACACGACTGACGATGGATGGAGTACTGTTTGGACAAAGTCTTCAAAGAAAATTTTGGATCACATCCAGACCGCTTTGATGCGCGCTTCAGCTCAAAGTTCGAAACCCGCCAAGCCGACACTATCGATTGCGATTGAAAAACCGCCCCAGAAGGAGGAGAAGATCATAAAAGAAGAGAAGACCAAGGCTCCAAAGGGTAGACTAGGGACTGCTTTTCCTAGGATGGTTGTTTCTGATTCGGGGGAGAGATCCCTCTGTCCTCTGGCTCTGTATGATTATTTGCTCACCCTGGTAGGATCTTATGATGATAAGAGTTTTGGTGTTAGCTATGTTTTGATTGTTTCTAATGATTACATAACTGACGACAACCAACCTAATCTGGATCTTGATTTCGATACGAATAACAATTCTCAAATCATACAAAGCCTCGATAATGACGACGAAGGAGAAGACATCCACAAGAATGGCTACAAAAGCTCAGGAAGTGACGAGTCCATTTGTGAATTCCGAGGAGCTCCAATCGCGATAGAATTAGAGCTGTCAGATTCCGAAGCAACTCCAGAAGACCCAGTTGTTCCAATTCAAGAGGAGACACTGGCAAATTCAACACCAAATTCAGAAGAAATAACATAAGTCAATCTAAGAAGCGGAAAAGTTCTACCCCTGAGAGCGGGACCAAAGGATAAAGGAAAATAGGTGGTTGCTCAGGAAGAGCCAACCCCAGCAGAAGAATATCCCATTCGGGAAGAGGCTGAAGAGCTTGGAAACTAAGTGGATTATAACGTGCTAGCCCATCTTAGGAAGCTACCAGCCAAACTAAGCATCTACGACGCTCTGATCCTGTCAAAGGAGATAAGGGAAACTCTGATCAAGGCCTTACTTGATCCTGAAATTTGCTTAGCTCAAATGGCCGGTAATTCCTTAGATGAGGTTTGCTCGTTGAAAGGACAGTACGGTGTTACCTTCACGGACAATGATTTACTGCTCGGAACAGCTGATCACAACCGACCATTGTATATTTCAGTCACAATCAAAAAGTTCACGCTTTCCAGGGTGTTAGTTGATCCGGGAGCATCGATCAACATAATGAACCTTCGGACATTAGCATATTTGGAGATTGATGTCCTCGATCTCGAAGTAGACAAAATGTTATTGAGAGGCTTCAATCAAAATGGAGAAAGGACCCTTGGATCGATAACACTATTAATGAAGATCGGTGATTTGGCAAAGACAACCGCAAAATTCCACATAATTGATTCCGAGACATCGTTCAACGCTCTACTGGGTCGACCGTGGATCCATGAAAATCGGATGATACCGTCATCTCTACACTAGTGCATAAAGTATTATGAAGGAGGGGAAGAACAGTGTATCAAAGGTGACTTGCAACCGTTCTCCGTGCATGAAATCAGAATTCACGAAGATGCAGCCTACTTTGCGCCTCTGAAGAAGACAATCTTCTCCAGAAATGCCATAACAAATGAAGCAAAAGAAGTTCGAGACGAAGAAGAACCTAAAATTTTAGTTCAACGGTTACTCACCACTCCCAAGGCGAGATGGTGAAGGTTTCTCCAGAACTCGCACCTGAGGTCAAAGCCGGGGACGAGGTCGAGGAAGAAATAGTGGAACAGTTGAACAAAAGAAACTGGTCATCAATGTTGATTGGGAGAGCAACTTTATAGAAGAAGAAATCAAGAAGGAAGCAACGAAAATAAATCAAAAGAAACTCCAGAACAAGATCTCTCTTGAAGACGAAAAGAACGAATAATACAAGTCAATGTACGAGAAGATAAACCACTATGTACATACTATGACCCTAACCTCGATCTATCCTAGTAAAGTCGAGGGTATGGTGGTCAAGGAAATACATGGTGAAGGTGTTAAGCCGATCAAGTTCTACCGTAGTGCTTCCTCTCCTAAAATTGAAAATGATGTAAAATTTGAAGATGTCGCTTCCTCCAAATTAATGGAATTGCCTTTTGAGTGGTATTCTCCCTGTGTTCAAAACTTAATGCAGCGTGGTATCTTACCTGAACAATGGAAGAAAGATCAATCTCAACGCTTTGGAAATTTATGGAGTAATACCAGTCGGCCTCCTAATTCAAAGCATGGTCTCAGATTTGACACGGTAGCGCCAGCTGATGATGCATGATTTTGCTTGGTTGTCACTCACGAGCTTAAAGAAGACTGCTTAAAAGCTTCAGATGATCTCAAAGATCTACCAATCAGAGACGCTCCACCAGAATTCGAAGAAGAAATTAAATCTACAATAGACGAGTTAATGGAAGTTAACTTAGGTACTAGTGAAGAGCCTAGGCCGACCTTGTTAGCTCCTTACTCATTAAAGAAGACTCCGAAGAAATGATCAAGCTATTGATGGAATTCAAAGACTGTTTTGCTTAGAGTTATGATGAAATGCCAGGATTAGCTCTAGAAGTTGCAGTTCACAAGTTAGGAGTGGATCACAGTGCTGTTCCAGTCAGACAAGCTTCGAGAAGAATGCTTCTAGAGATTGAACAAGTAATAGCTGAAGTTAAGAAGCTAATAGACGCTAAGTTTGTCCTTGAAGAACAATACTCGACTTGATTAGCCAATGTAGTACCAGTTAGAAAGAAGAACAGTCAGATCAGAATCTGCGTGGATTTCAGAGATTTGAACAAAGTATGCCCAAAGGATGAATTCCCGCTACCGATTCCAGAGTTGTCACGAGATTTTCTCTTTCATGGATGGATTGTCAAGATACAATCAGATAAAGATGGCAACAGAAGATGAAAAACTCACAGCCTTCAGAATGCCAATCGGAGTGTACTGCTACAGAGTAATGCCTTTCGGATTGAAAAACGTAGGAGCAACTTACCAAAGAGCAATGACGAGGATCTTTGATGATCTCATTCACAATCACGTCCTTGGATGATGTGGTCATTAAGAGTAAACTGAAAGAAGATCACTTGTATGATTTGAGAATTGTTTTCGATTAAGACAATTTAACCTTAAGATGATTCCCTTGAAATGCGCCTTCGGCGTCACCTCCGGGAATTTCTTAGGATTTGTTGTCTGGCATCATGGGATTGAAATTGATTCGTTGAAGATTAAAGCTATCTTAGAAATGCCGCCTCCCAAAACTTTGAAACAACTACGATCCTTTCAAGGGAAGTTGGCATATCTTCGACGCTTTATTTCTAATTTGTCAGGTAGGTGTCAGCCCTTCTCGGCATTAGTTAAAAAGGAAGCCAAATTCATTTGAGAAGAAAAATGCCAGCGGGCCTTCGAGGACATTAAATAGTATTTAATGACACCTCCTATCTTAGCAGCCCTAGTCTCGGGTCGACCGTTGATACTTTACACCGCGGCTTTAGATGACTCCCTCAGAGCCCTGCTAGCCTAGGTCAATGACAAAGGTAAAGAAAACGCTCTCTACTACCTGAGTCTTCGTCTAATTCTGACGGAGGTGAAGTATCATTCGATTGAGAAGCATTGTTTGGCCCTGCTCTTCACTGCTCAAAAGTTCAGGCATTACATGCTTTCTCATAAGGTCAACCTTATCTCGAAGTTTAATCCATTGTAATATTTGATGACTCGCCTGACGCTTTCTGGCAGACTTACCAGGTGGTCGCTGATACTATTGCAATTTGATATAACTTTCATTCCTCTTCGTGTCGTAAAGGGACAAGTCCTAGCAGACTTCCTCGCAACACACCCTTTACCAGCAGAATCGCCTCTCAATGACAACTTGCCAGATGAACAGATAATGAGCTTAGAAGACCCTGATGATCAATGTTGGGAACTGTACTTCGACGGAGCATCCTCAGCACAGAAGAATAAAGAATTGCAAATGATAGTGCCCGGTAAGGGTACTCCTACCATTTAACAGAACCGTGTACGAACAACGAAGTAGAATATGAAACCCTTGTAACCGGACAGGAATTAGCCATTCAAATGGGGATAACCAACATCAACATCTATGGTGACTCACTGTTGATCTTACAACAGGTCGCAGGATAGTACAAGATTCTGAAACCAAGACTCGAGCAGTACTTTCAGTATGCAATGAAGTTTTTGAAGAAAATTCTGAATGTAACAATATATAAGATTTCCAGAAGAAAAAATTCTCTCGTAGACGCGTTAGCCCGCCTTGCAAAAGAGTTTGCTTGCTTACAAGATGAATCAGTTGAAATGTCAGTTCAAGGGCGATAGTTCCTATCACAGCTCGACATGGATGCAATACACCAATCAGAAAAAGAGGAAGAAACAGTTGCAACAGTGGCAGGAACTGCAGAAGATTGGCGGCAGCCATTAATATAATACCTACAAATAGGAAACCTACCGGACGATAATTCATTAGCCCATCAGATTAAGAAAAGAACTCTGTCTTACACATTAATAAACAATACCTTGTACAGAAGGTCTTTTGATCAGATGTGGCTAAGGTGCCTGAGTTGGTCCGAGGCTCATGAAATTGTTAAAGAGGTACACTCGGGACTTTGTGGTGCTTATCAGTCTGGTCCAAAGATGAAGATGAAGATTAAAAGACTAGGGTACTACTGGTCCTCGATGATGACCGACTGCATGAAGGTTACCAAAAGTTGTCACCAGTGCCAAGTGCATGGAGTGGTTCTACATCAACCTCCAAATGTGCTACATTCGAAAATCACGTCATGACCATTTGAGTGTTGGGGCACATACATTGTGGGTCTGATAGAACCGCCTTCCTCAAGAGGACATCACTTCATTCTTCCAGCTACAGATTACTTTTCCAAGTGGGCAGAAGCAGTACCACTCAGAGAAGTGAAGGCACATCACGTGTTGCAGTTCTTCAGAAATCAAGTCGTATACTGTTTCAGGGTACTGCACAGAATTATCTTAGATAACAGGTCAGCATTCAGAAGCACGAAGATCAACTGTTTTGTCAGAAGTCACGGGATTGACTGGTGCTATTTTGACAATCTACTACCCAAGAGCAAACGGCTTGGCCAAGGCTTTTAATAAAACTCTCGTCCAAATCATAAAGAAAACTTTGGACGACAACAAAAGAAATTGGCACAAGAAGTTGTTAGAAGCCTTATGGGCCTACAGAACGACATTTAGAACTCATACTCAGTCTACGCCCTACGCTCTAGTGTACGGGTCCGAAGCCGTTTTACCCTTGGAGGTCCAGCTTCCGTTTCTCAGGATTGCAGTTGTGAACAGGATCACTACAGAAGTGAATGCCAAACTACAACTAGAAGAACTGGAAAGCTTGTAAGAGAAATGACTTTCAGCACAGCAGAATCTGGAATTGTATCAAGCCAAGATGATCCAGACCCACGATAAACTGGTCCGCCTAAGGACGTTCAAAGTCGGTGACTTGGTTCTAGTTCTCAAGAGACCTATTCTTGCACACCGCAAGATAGGAGGTAAATTTTAACCAACGTAGGAGGGGCCGTTTGTGGTCGAGATAGTCTACTCGGGAGGCTCCTACCAACTTGTGAATTGCCGCGGAGAACGATCTATGCTTCCAATCAATGGACGATATTTGAAGAAGTCTATGCAATTTGATGTTTCGAAGGATGAACTTTAAAAATAAAGTCTCATTCCTAGAAGCACGGGTAGATTGATCACTGGTAACTAGGTCCGAACCCAAAATTTGATTAAAAAAATGATGAATAAAAGTTTTGTAAATAAAAAAATATATGTGAAAAAAATCATCATAATAATAATTTCGATCCTTCCTTTCAAATCAAACTCATTCCTAATTTTTGCTTATCCTTCCCTATCTTATTTAAACTCGAATGAGATAAATGATCCACTTTTTGATATTTATACTTACAACTATGATATGAAAATTAGCAACGACACCAAAAAGTTGATCACGCACTGAATATATATATACTGATGATTCTGTTATAAAAATTATGATTTATATTGTGGATTCTACGCAAGTATACGTATCGTTATCAAGTAATATAGGGCTCTAATGGAGTCCTAGATATCGATCCCACAAGGAAGTTAGAGAATTTTAAAGACAACTTAAAGTAGATTTACTTACTAATCTAGTATACGAAAATTAAGAACACTTAGAATATAATAAACTAATGCTTAAAAAGGTTGAATATAAAAATTCAGAAAAGTATCTTTCTCCTTGTTTGAGAGAATTAAGTGAATGAAGAATTAAATGAGTTATTTAATTGTATTGTGCCAAATAGGAGCATTCATATTCTTTACCCTTTGGTCCAGGTGTAAAGAACATTGACTAGTCTTATGTTTGGTTACTGAATCTGCAGGTAGGCTGGGAGGATACTGACTGCCACTTCAGAGCTCCCACGTTCCCCTCGCTTGAGGGCTAACATCTACACTTCAGCTCCAAACAATAGGACTGAATTGAAGATTTTAGTCTGTCACACTAAAATGTCCAATTCTTCGCCCGATAATTAATATTTCCCTATTTATTTGCACCCTCCTTCCAAGGCTTGACTTCCCTGAATCTTGGATGTAATCTTTACTATAGTTGATAATTCAACATATGTTAACAAATCAATTGGCCAGATTGAAAGTAAATTAAGATTTAAGTGAAAGATTAGCACAATTTCTATTTTCATATTTTTAGACACAACTACTTTAATTCATCATTTCACAAAATCTCGATAACAAGGAGAAAGACTAAGGAAAATACTCAGAATGCATGGGAAAAATAACATAAATCATGGATTTTATCAAAGTTAACAAACAATAAACAAATATACTTATCTCAATTCTTCTCCCCAAGCAGACTCCTTGAAATTCTTTTGACTCTTCCTTTTAGTACAACACACTTAATTAAACTAACTAAGACGCTAAACACACTTAAACACTCTATCTACACACTAGGAAGACTCTATGTAAAAACTAAAAGACTCTAGAATGACACACAACTAGCTAAAATTCGTCTCTATTTATAGAAGGAGTCAAATCTCCAAAGGTTGCTTAAGCACCTTTTCAAAAAGTGTCCAGGTTCAATGTATCTGGCTCAATTCAACTATCTCGCCGTCGGCGGGCTCGATATCACCGTCGTCGGGCTTCTAGAAGATGGATAAACCGAGCGATCTCGCTGACGGTGCTCTCGATCTCGCCGTCGGCGAGTTCCTTATAATATATTCAAAACTTTCGGGAAAAACTCGCCGTCGGCGGCCTTTTCCTCGCCATCGGCGGGATAGTTCACTTCTAATCTATTTCAGTCCTTTTTGCTCCAAATTCGCTTCTTTTCGTGCTTTTTGTTTTCATTACTTATAAATCTTCATTCTTGCAATAAAATAAAGAAAATATCTTTCTTTAAAGTGCAATTTCATATAAAATTGGTATAAATTTCTCAATACATTTTTCTGTAGTTAAAATCCCCCAAACTTAACTATTACTTGTCCTCAAGTAATTTAAATACTAAATAAAAATAATGATTATTTGTAATAAAACATTTAATTCAGAAATACTATGAATTAGATTTAAATAAATGCTATAGTAAAGTTTAATAGAAATATTTTTAGAAAATTAAATTAATTATATATATAAGGCTATTTAATCATCAAGTTTAAGATTTTTAGTCTTCTATTTACTTCAAGAATGACTATATTTGAAATATTAAATTACTTAAAATATTCAGATGATAGGAAGTTCATGAAAACAATACTCAGTAAAATACTAATCTATATATATATAAGTTTAGAAATATAACTGAGTTTTCCTTTTAGGTTGAATCAAATGAAACCAATTTTTGATAAGGTATCTCCTCAAGCTTCTCCTCACTTATATTTCCCTTTTTCATTTGGATTGATTTTCAATCCTATATATATATATATATATATATATATATATATATATATATATATATATATATATTCTTTTCTTTTCGGGGATTGATTTTCAATCCTTCTTTTTCTTTTTCAAGTGAGAATTACTGTATCTGGATAGCCTGTTAATGATTTTGAACTTCATTTTTCTCTTTCCTAAATTTGAAACTTGAAATATTTTCTTACTTAATATATGTTTCAAAGCTTTTACTTCATTAGGTTTCAATCTTTTCTTTCTCAACTAAATATTTAAGAATTTCATATTTTAAAATATAGTTTTCCTTACTTTAAAGAGTTAACTATATTCTTATCATTTTAAACAAAATTTCTTAATCTATAAAATTAGTTTAATTACTAGAAATATTTTATTCAACTTTCTATAATAATTAGATAAATTAATTCTAGTTACTGAATTAAAATTACTACAGAAAATCATTTTTATAATAATCTTGAAAATGTAAATTGAGAACAATTTAATAATTAAATTTGTGTTTTTCTCTTCTCCCAAACTTAAATTTTTCTATCTAATTATAAATGGTGAAAACGAAAATATACTGTAAATTTAAATCATACCTTTTAGCTTTAGGTATTTTTCCTTTGAAGTTCTGCAGGCTTTTTCCATTACTTAATTAACCTGTACTGTTAGTATTTTTCTACACATATAATATTTAAAAGAAAGTGCTGGGTAAAGAAGTTTTTAATAAGTACAAAATACTTAACATAACTTATACTTAATCTACTGCTAAACATACAATTGACTACTCCATTTAAAAGTCACAATAACAATTTGAAATATTAAAATTTACAAATGATATATAATTTTAACAACAAAATCCAAAAGTCTAATATAACATCACAATCAAGGTTATCAAATAAACATCAATTCTAAAGTTCAAAGAGAATACATAAACAATTACACAACATAAAAATTAAAGTTTTTTTTAAAACAAACAACTAAACTTTTAAAACACAAACAAATATAAAATCTAATCTTTTATATCAAAATCCCAAGCCACATCTTCTCCTCCTTGATCTGCAGGTTGAGTAGGCTGGCAATGAGTATATCGGGGGAACTCAGGAAATATAACATCGAGCTCTCCTCTCCTATAAAGATTTTCAGCATCGTAGTAAGCTATCTTATACTCTGAATGTCTCTGGAGATACTCGCTGTCATAATCATGTCTTCTCTCTAAGCCTCCAATTCTCTGATCAATGTGTTCCAATTTTTCTTCTATTTTCTTAAAACTTTTCCGCTGTAGAGTCATCTCATTCATCAAATCATGAAGGGTAGGAGTACTATAGGGAGGAGGGTCATAACTGGTAGAGGGAATATCTCTACTCGAAGATGGTACATAACTCCTAGTCCCAGATCTCCATCTTTCATGGGATTCATATTTTTTATATTAGCTGGAGTAATGGGTTTCATTGGCTCCACCCATTCCTCATCATCTCTTGCTTCAACTCCAGATAATTGGCAGAGTACAAAAATCAGACCAGGGTGTCCTAGTCCTCCTCCACTCTCATTTCTTGCAGTGGCTAATATATTCTTATAAATTATACTTCCCACGTTAATACTTCTTTGGTTATGAATACATAAATTCAGAACTGCTCTATCTCTTATTACCTCACTATGGTGATAGGTGGGTAACAAGGTAGAACAAATAAAATAGTGCCAAGCTTTAGATATTGCATTCAGCATAGAAAGAAGGAAGTTTACCCGTTCACGCTGCTTGATTTTCCAAACTCCTTTCCCATTAGTGAGAAAGCTGATTACTTCTTCCAGCGGTCCTTCCATTGTTCCAAAAGTATCATACTCGCTAGTGTATAAGTCTCGTACTTCATCAAAAGAATTGATTCTTGTAGCATTGAAATCGACTAAAAATTCTCTCACCTTGATTGGTGCATCTTCTATCGCTGTTAGATTGGCATAGAATTCTTTAACTACTTCCACTGCAGCTCTATTTGTTGTGTAACAGAAGTTCTCCCATCCTCTTTCTTTGATTATTCGTTCCACTTCTCCTCCTGGATTTTTAAAAACTCGATCTTGAATACATTTCCTGGCCTGAATGTTGTGAAAATATCTTGACTGTGCCCTTGCAATCACAAATCGGTTTTCGTCATAATCCAATCGTCTTCTTTGTAGCGGAGCCATTTTTTCGATCTATCAAATTTTACAAAAATCTCAACTAATCTCTAAAATATTACAAAAATGGCTTCCTAATGTTACTAATATCAATCTAAATTAAATTCCATGAATTTCTTCCAAGTCTTTTCTTCACATTTCAAAATTTTTCCAAAATCCTCAATGTAGAAGAAATTCATGGTGAAAATAAAAAATTTTTACATATGAGTGAAGCTCTTAGCAAGGGAAGATGAAATCCGGCTTTAAAATGTCTTGAAATCTCTCCAAATCCCAGATCTATCAAGCCCTAAGTCGGTTTTTCGATGTTTTGAGGAAGGGCATGATGAATAGTGTTGGTTGACCGGTCAAAATATAGTATTTTTCGGGATCTCGCTGTCGGCGAGCTAATTAATTCACCAAGGCTAAAGTTTCAGGAAAATCTCACCGTCGGCGGGGTCAATCTCGCCGTCAGCGGGATTTTCAAATTTTTAAAATTTTTTATATTTTCAATTATGTTCAATTTAATTAAGCCTTGTTCTAATGTTCGGTCACTTAATTTGATATATTTTTCTAAGATTAGATATTCTACTGACTCATATAAGGTTTACACAACACAAACATTATAACTTTTATAAATGAAATCCATGAACTTACAACTTCACATACTATAGAATTAACAACTGACTTAAATCCAAACTCACATAACTCAGCATTGCAATCCACACCATAGTACTCAAAATGCTGAGACTAAACAAAAAACATACAATCTCATCTAAACAGAGATTAACTTCGTAAAATCCAAATTATATTAAAGACTATGTTCAAATCAAAACACATAAATAATATAAGGATAAATCTCTGCTACTCATTGGAATCTGAGCTAACTTCTTCTCTAATATTCCTAATAGATCATCGATGCACAAATAGGTTGTAGAAAGGCCTGAAGGGGAATTCTTCTGTATAATCTTCTTCAATCCATCCCTTCTGTCTCAACAGTCGTATGAAACTTGCCTCTAGATGTCCTGAGTGATCGAAATGCTCCTTCATTCTCCAGTCTATGTGATCAAATAAATCAGAGATATTATCAATAAAATTCATCACATTCTGTAATTCCTTCTCCAATCCTTTAATTTTTCGTAGAATCGGGTTAGTTCTATCGATCAAAGGCCTGATTAAAGGATTGTTTTGAGATGCTTGATCAGAAATAATTGTTATATCATCATTGTTATCCAAAGTAGGAAACATATCTGTCGGATCTAATAGTTTCCAGGGTAACAACACTTTTTCCCAAGCTTCGTAGGAAACTTGGTACTGACTACATAAAGCAAAGATTGTTGATGGGTGTACGAGTCCATGAATCGACCCATGCACAATTAATCCTAATGCAAACTTCACAATGATAGATCCAATATCGATAGGTAATCCAGATTGAATACAATAATTTAAAATTGCGCATTCCTTAGAGACTTTATTTACCCTCATAATGGGTAATAACTTTGATGAAATAAAGAAATACCAATGCTTAGAGACGGGGTTAAGAAGTGATGTAGAAAAACTAACGTATTCGTCTTCTCGTAATTCCCAATCGTCAGGTTTGTCGGTCAGATATCTGTAGATCTCATTCATGTTGTATCTTGTAGGAACAAAATTTGAATAGTGGAAAACAGGGGTATTTTCTATCGAATATAATTCATTTATTCTAGATGGAGTGAAAGTTACCCATCTGCCTCTTACGTAAACGCTTCCGTTATTGATTGCATGCAGATTAGAGTGGAATTCCTTGACTACTGGAATGACTACAACAGATGTTGTATAGCAAAATACCTCCCAATGTCGCTGAACAATCGTTTCCTCAATTACCGTCGTTGAATTCTCCGGTCCTCTATTTATGAACCCTCTTTCTTTAATAAGTCATTTTTTCATCAAAACCTTATTGAATAGTCGTTGAGCCTTAGAACTGACGAACTTTCATCGGTTAAACACTCCAGATTTCATGGTTTCTAATGGGTTGGGGGACATTATGGATTTTTTTGGAGGGGCTCTATTCGTTTCTAATGAAGGAATGGTGTAAATAATGAGTTCTAAACGTTTTGTAGTGAATATTATAGGTTAGAACTTCCCAAAACCACAAAATAACTCTTAAAAACCACTTTTTAACTATCTCGCCGTCGGCGCTAACGATCTCACCGTCGGCGCTAACGATCTCGCCGTCGGCGGGATAGTTAATGTATTTAAACTGAATTTGGGCATGCCGATCTTGTCGTTGGCGGGATCAATCTCGCCGTCGGTGAGATTAGGTAAATTTGCCCAATTTCGCTCCAGTCCGAATATTTTCTGATTTCTTCATATAGATTCAAATTTTTGATGATTTTAAAAAGTAAAATGAGTAGTAGAATTTATTCTATATTTTAATTTTCAATAATATTAATAAATAGATCATAATTAATAACTACAATGGGTTGCCTCCCATAAAGTGCTTGGTTTAACATCGTGAGCCCGACCTAATTTAGTTATTAATCAGGTTGACTGAGCATTAAAACCTCTTTAAAATTTGGTCTTCTCCCTTCAAAATAAGGTTTTAATCTGTGTCCGTTTACTTTAAATCTATGCCCAGTTTTTTGATCTTCAATTTCTATAGTTCCGTATGAAAATATTTGAGTTATAATGAAAGTCCCTGATCATCGAGATTTCAATTTCCCAGAAAATAATTTCAATCTTGAATTATAAAGCAAAACTTCTTGTTCTGGCTCAAAATTCTTCAGGTTAATTTTCTGATCATGTCATAATTTCATTTTTTCTTTATAAATTCTATCATTATGATAAGATTTATTTCTTAATTCTTCTAATTCATTCATTTGCAATAATCTCTTCTCACCAGCTTCTTTCAGATTGTAATTAAATTCTTTAATTGCCCAATAAGCTTTATGTTTTAATTCAACTGGTAAGTGACAAGTCTTTCCATAAATAAGCCTGTAAGGAGTCAATCCAATCGGAGTTTTATAAACAGTCCTGTATGCTCATAATGCAGTGTCTAGTCTTAAAGACCAATCCAATCTATTAGGATTTACATTCTTTTCTAAAATATGTTTAATATCTCAATTAGAAACTTCAGCTAATCCACTGGTTCGTGGATGATAAGCAGTTGATATCTTATGAATAATGTTAAATTTTTCTACTAGTTTGTGAATATATTTATTTCCAAAATGATATCCTCCGTCAGTGATAATCACTCTCGGCATTCCAAATCTAGTAAAAATATTTTTCATTAGAAACTTTGAAACACTCTTAGCATCACATAGAGGTAAAGCTTGTGCTTCAATCCATTTAGAAACATAATCAACAGCAACTAATATATATGAGTTTCCAAATGAAAGAACAAATGGTCCCATAAAATCTAATCCCCAAACATCAAAAATCTCAACTTCTAATATAAAATTTAGAGGCATTTCATTTCTTCTAGATATATTACTTACTCGTTGGCATTTGTCGCAAGTTCTGATATATCTATAAACATCTCTAAAAAGAGAAGGCCAATAAAATCGAGATTGTAAAATTTTATAAGCAGTTTTATCTGTTCCAAAATATCCTCCAAAATCAGAATCTTGATATTTCTGAATGATTTGTTCTGTTTCTTCATAAGGCACGCATCTTCTAATTATAAGATCCTTACATTGCTTATATAAATATGGTTCATCCAAAAAATATGTTTTAGCATCATGAATGAATTTTTTCTGTTGTTGCAAAGTTAACTTCGGTGGTAAAATATCACTTACAATATAATTTACTATGTCAGCATACCATGGTATTTTCCACTCATTTATATTATATAGTTGTTCGTTAGGAAAACTGTCAGTAATTTCATTATCAGTGCCAGATAATTCATTATATTCTAGCCTTGATAAATGATCTGCAATTTGATTATCGGTTCCTTTTTGTTAATGATTTCAAAATCAAATTCTTGCATTAGTAATATCCATCTAATTAATCTTGGTTTGGAATCTTTCTTTTGCATTAGATATTTAATAGCAGAGAGATCATTATGCACAATACATTTAGTTCCAATTAGATAAGGCCTAAATTTATCAAAAGCATAAACAATTACTAATAGCTCTTTTTCAGTAACTGTATAATTCATTTCAGCATTATTAAGAGTTTTACTAGCATAGTATATAACTTTGAAAATTTTATCATATCTTTGCTCAAGTACGGCTCCTATAGCATAATGACTAGCATCACACATAAGTTCAAATGGTTTCTCCCAATCAGGTGAAACTATTATAGGTGATGTGATTAATTTATTTTTTAATAATTCAAAAGCATTTAGGCATTCAGTTGTGAATTCAAATTTCTTGTCCTTTTCTAAAAGTTGGCATAAAGGTTTAGTAATTTTTGAAAAATCTTTCATGTAGCGTCTGTAGAATCTAGCATGTTTAAGAAAACTTCTTACCCCTTTTACTGTAGTTGGAGGTGGTCATTTTGCTATAACTTGAATTTTATCAGGGTCTACTTCCATGCCATTTTCCAAAATTTTATGCCCTAATACAATTCCTCCTGCAACCATAAATTGACACTTCTCCCAATTTAGAACTAAGTTAGTTTTCTCGCATACCTCTAATACTTTTTCAAGATGATTCAAACATGCGTTAAATGACGTTCCAAATACAGAGAAATCATCCATAAATACTTCGATTCCATTATCAATTAATTTACTAAATATAGACATCATACATCTCTGGAATGTTGTTGGTGCATTACATAATCCAAAAGGCATTCTTCGAAAAGCAAATGTTCCATAAGGACTAGTAAATGTAGTTTTCTTTTGATTATCAGGAGCAATAGGTATCTGATGATAACCGGTATATCCATCTAAAAAACAAAAATATTTATGTCCGGCTAATCTATCCAACATTTGTTCTAGAAATGGTAATGGGAAGTGATCTTTCCTGGTGGTTGCATTTAATTTTCTATAGTCAATACATATATGCCATCGAGTAACTTGTCTTATAGGTATTAAATCATTATTTTCATTAGCTTTAACGGTCACTCCTCCTTTCGTAGAAACAGAGTGAATTGGCTTACCCAAGCACTGTCCGAAATAGGATATATAATACCATTATCTAACCATTTTAATATTTCTTTCTTGACTACTTATTTCATTATTGGGTTTTATCTCCTTTGGGGATCTACTCTTGGCTTATGTTCATTATCTAAAATAATTCTGTGCATACAGATTGAAGGACTAATTCCTTTAATATCTGCTAAAGTCCAACCAAAAGTTTTCTTATATTTTTTAATGTGTCTAACAGTTTTTGTTCTTGTGATTCATTCAATTCTGCTGATATAATAACTGGTAGGGTTGAATGGTTATCTAAGTAAGTATATTTTAAATGATTAGGTAAAATTTTTAATTTGAGTTCAGGTGGTCTAATAATTGACGAAACTATATTCTTTTCTGCGTTTTTAGTATTATCCAACATTTCAAAATCTTCCTGTATATAATCCAGTTTTTCATTATCTACTTCTTCAATTAATTCAGTATTTTCTTTTTCTAAATTTTCTTCATAATATCTTTTAAAATGTTCATTTTGTAAATGTTCAAGTATTTCCGTTCGAAAACATTCATCATCTTTTTCTAAAACAGGATATTTCATTGATTTTGCTATGTTAAAAGTTACTTTTTGATCGTTTACTCTCGTAGTCAATTCTCCTTTCTAAACATCAATCATAGCTTTTCTAGTAGCTAAAAAGGGTCTTCCTAATATTATGGGAATTTCTTTATCTTCTTCCATATCTAGAACAATAAAATCTACTGGGAAGATAAATTTATCCACTTTTATTAACACATCTTCAATAACTCCCTTAGGATAAGTCACAGAACGATCAAGTAACTGAAGAGTTACTCGAAGTAGGTGAAATTTCTCCCGATTCTAATCTTTTAAAAATTGATAGAGGCATTAGATTGATGCTTGCTCCTAAGTCACACAAAGCTTTTCCATAAAATTTTTCTCCAATAGCGCAAGGTATGAGTGAAACTACCGGGATCTTTTAATTTTTCGGAAGCTTTTTCGAATAATTGCACTACACTCTTCGCTAAGTGCAACGGTTTCATTATCTCGTAAATTTTCTTTTTTTATTTAAAATATCTTTCATAAATTTTACATAATTAGGCATTTGTTCTAATGCTTCTACAAAAGGAATATTTACCGTTAATTTTTTTAAAATTTCAAGGAATTTAGCAAATTTCTTATCTTTTTTATGTTGTTTTAGTCGTTGAGGAAATAGTGGTATTGGTTTTTCTATAGATATTTTCATAGGAATCAATGGATATTCTAAGTTTTGATCTTGCTGATTCTTTTCTTTTTCGATTTCCACTTCCTTATTTTTTCTTTCTTTTTCTTTCTGAATTTTAGTTTCTAACTCTTTTCCACTTCGTAATTGTATCACTTTAATTCGTTCTTTTCCTTGGTCTTTCAGATTTATTTCCACAATACTAGGAAAAGTTCCAGGAATTCTATTGTTAAGCGCGGTAGCAATATGTCCGAGTTGAGTTTCAATATTTTTAATTGTTGTTCCTTGATTTTGTAATTGATTTTCTTAAATTTGTAACTGATTTCCTTGATTTTACAAGTGCTAACCCATACTTAATATTAATTCTTCTATAGATAACTTCTTATCTTTAAATTGAGTGTTATTAAATCCTGTTGGATAAGAAGGTTAATAATTTGTATTTCCTTGATTAGGTGGATTTCCTATAGAGTTGTTCATCCATTGTTGATTAGCTGTATTGTTATTCCAATTAAAATTTGGTTGATTCTTCCTACCAGGATTATAATAATTCACATAAGGATTATTGGGTCTATTATTAATAACATTCTTCATCAAATGGTTTTGACATTAACGAACCTCCAGCAGCAGCATCAATGATTGATCTAAGAGATCCTACTAATCCATTGTAAAAAGTTTGTATAATTAACCAATCTGGTAATGCATGATGTGGGTATTTCCTAAGAAGTTCTTTAAATCTCTCCCAAGCTTCATATATGGATTCTCCTTCAAACTGACCAAAAGATGTTATATCATTTCAAAGTTTTGCAGTTTTCAAAGGAGGAAAATATTTGGATAGAAATTTTTGTGATAATTCTCCCCAAGTTTTAATAGATCCAGGTGCTAATGAATTTAACCACATCTTAGCCTTATCCCTTAAAGAAAAAGGAAAAAGCATAAGTCTAATAGCATCATTAGATACTCCTTCATATTTAAAAGTAGCACATAGTTCCAAAAAACTAGCAAGATGTAAATTAGGATATTCATTAGGTGAACCACTAAATTAATTATTCTATACCATTTGGATAATTGCAGGTTTAAGTTCGAATGAGTTAGCAGCTACATCAGGGATTGAAATAGTTAGGTGAATTTCATCTAATGTAGGGTTAGCATAATCTCGTAATGGTCTTTGTTGATTTATATTTTCAATTTCTGGATTATTTGCCATTTGTGTTAAATTTATAATTTCTCTCTTTTTTTTCTAATTCTTTTAATTGTGCGCTCTAATTCTGAATCGTAAGGTATTAAATTTTTGTTTCCAAATTTACGCATATGATTTTTAAGTAATATTTAAAATAGTCCGTTACTCTAGTAATTATTTTAATAATTCTATTAGTTACCTTAATAATTACTTTATTTCCCCAACAACGACGCCAAAAATTTGATCCACTTTTCGATTTTTATACTTACAACTATGATATGAAAATTAGCAACGACACCAAAAACTTGATCCCGCACTGAATATATATATATATATATATATATATATATATATATATATATACTGATGATTCTGTTATGGAAATTATGATTTATCTTGTGGATACTACGCAAGTATATGTATCGTTGTCAAGTAATATAGGGCTCTAATGGAGTCCTAGATATCGATCCCATAAGGAAGTTAGAGAATTTTAAAGACAACTTAAAGTAGATTTACTTACTAATCTAGTATACGGAAATTAAGAACACTTAAACTATAATAAACTAATGCTTAAAAGGTTGAATATAAGATTTCAGAAAAGTATCTTTCTTCTTGTTTGAGAGAATTAAGTGAATGAAGAATTAAATGATTTTTTTAATTGTATTGTGCCAAATAGGAGCATTCCTATTCTTTACCCTTTGGTTCAGGTGCAAAGAACATTGACTAGTCTTATGTTTGGTTACTAAATCTCCGGCTAGGCTGGGAGGATACCGACTGCCACTTCAGAGCTCCCACGTTCCCCTCGCCTGAGGGCAAACATCTACACTTTAGCTCCCAAATAATAGGACCGAATTGAAGATTTTAGTCTGTCACACTAAAATGTCCAATTCTACGTCTGATAGTTAATATTTCCCTATTTATTTGCACCCTCCTTCCAAGGCTTTTGACTTCCCTGAATCTTGGATGTAATCGTTACTATAGTTGATAATTCAACATATGTTAACAAATCAATTGGCCAGATTGAAAGTAAATTAAGATTTAAGTAAAAGATTAGCACAATTTCTATTTTCATATTTTTAGGCACAACTACTTTAATTCATCATTTCACAAAATCTCGATAACAAGGAGAAAGACTAAGGAAACTGCTCAGAATGCATGGGAAAAATAACACAAATCATGGATTTCATTAAAGTTAACAAACAATAAACAAATATATTTATCTCAATTCTTCTCCCCAAGTAGACTCCTTGAAGTTCCTTTGACTCTTCCTTTTAGTACAACACACTTAATTAAACTCACCAAGACGCTAAACACACTTAAACACTCTATCTACACACTAGGAATACTCTATATAGAAACTAAAAGACTCTATAATGACACACAACTGACTAAAATTCGTCTCTATTTATAGAAGGAGTCAAATCTCCAAAGGTTGCTTAAGCACCTCTTCAAAAAGCATCCAGGTTCAATGTAAATGTCTCAATTCAACTGTCTCGCCGTCGGCGGGCTTGATCTCGCCGTCGGCGGGCTTCTAGAAGATGGATAAACCACGCGATCTCACTTTTGGTGGGCTCGATCTCGCCGTCAGTGAGTTCATTATAATATATTCAAAACTTTCGAGAAAAACTCACCGTCGGCAGCCTTTTCCTCGCCGTCGTTGGGATAGTTCACTTTTAATCTATTTCAGTCCTTTTTACTCCAAATTCGCTTCTTTTCATGCTTTTTGCTTTCATTACTTATAAATCTTTATTCCTGCAATAAAATAAAGAAAATACCTTTCTTTAAAGTATAATTTCATATAAAATTGGTATAAATTTCTCAATACATTTTTTTGTGGTCAATAAACAAACAAAAACTTTCATTAATGGATAAATTTTCTTTTTGTTCTCATTCTTGATACAACCCCTGATCCTTTCCTTATTTTTGCAAGGAAATGTCGAACGAGCGGTTGATTCTGAACTTCAAGAATGGCGTAAGTTTAGCACTCGATGAAGAAAAGATGAAGGATGGGACCTTAATCGAGATCGACTAAGATTTCACACCGGCCGGGCTACAATACGAGTAGGCCAATTGGACCCCGATTGATTGGGAAGAGTTCCATAGCCAAACAGTGATGAAATTGGGTGGCTCGAGTCAGCCGGCTACCAGCAAGAAGAGGAAAGTAAACGCCGCTCAGATGACTGGCGCAGACAAGAAAGTCAAGTCCGTGGTTACTACTGCAGAGGGCAGGCTTGTTAGCGCCGTGCCCACAGAGGTTCAGGAAGTAAGGAGAGCTACTCTTACTCCTACACAGCGAAGAAACAAGAACCGCCACATTCACAATATGCTGAGCAAGCTAGCGGCGTACCAGCATGAAGAGACAGTTGCTACCATCAGTACAAGCACTTCTAAGAAGCTGGTTCGATAGGAACCAGAAAAGAGGAGATCAACTCCAAGGACAGCAGAAAGGATGAGAGAAATTTCGAAGAGATCAGAAATAAAATCAGCGCCACGACGCCAGGCGGATACACCAGCTTTGAAGAGCCTTGTTGCAAAAGCAACCCCGGAAGAAGTCCTGACAGAGATTATCCTCGAGGAGCTGAGACATGCACGAGGGCGTGCTGGGGTTGAACCATACATCCCACAGTACGTTACCAAACCCCGACGATTTTAGATAATTCTGGAGTACGACCTGGAGAGACTGCAGAAAGTTGAAAAGAAAACCTTTGAATATTTTGAGAAATTCGAGGCAAGAAGATCAACATCCTGGAGGGTCTTGAGCTACATACATATGTGTGTCGGCATATTTTAGGTTATGTGTTTTATTTTAAAAAGGGGGTCGCCTAACAGAAGTATGTCGGCGAATTCTTAATTTAGTTTAAATAAATAATTTTGAAAAGTAGTATTTGATTTTGAAAATAATTTTAAATTTGAAGGTTTTAAGATATGAGATTAAACCGATCTCACATCCCAAATAGTTTATATAAACGAGCACCGCACCACGAACCGTGTATCTATCCCTAAGGATAGACACATCGCTTGATGGTGGGGCTCGATTAAATAAACTAGAAGATTTGTGACATCCGTTTGGTCTGCGAACCAATTTTATAAGCCAACAAATTCCCCTGCTTAATATGAAAGTATTAAACGGGGTTTATATTACACAGGTTCTTTAAAATTCCCTATAAGGGCAAGCCCCTATAGTTAATTACATCTTAAGTGACGGGAATCACCTAAGAAAACTCTCGATAATAATCAATAATTACGCTCTCAAGAATTTCAAAGTTTAAGTTTTCAAAGGATTGAATTTTGGAATTTCAATAGGGAATGGATCAAGTTTAGAACATTTTGTTTTGAGAATTCAAAGGAAGAAAGGTAGGAGAAATCACAGATTCGAAGTGAACTTCGGTAATTTCCCGACTATCCTATTGTTTGGCTTAGATTTGGGAAAGTCCTAATGTTTATTTAATTTTTTTAATCTTGCCAATTTTAATTAATTAGCGCTTATATTTATATGATAGAATCATACAAATAGCCTTGAAGATATGAGGGTTTATGTCGTATCGGACGATTACCTCGGAATCCAAAAACCGGTTAGGGCTTAATTTACATGACCTGATCATGCAAATGCCTAACAAAGGTTGAGGGTTTATGTTGCACTAGGCAAACTACCTCGAAGTCCTATGGCTTTGTTATTTAATTCTAGGAAAGTTTCTGTGAAGCGGACTCGGGTTTTCGTTGATGACGATGGCCGTGCTGCCCACCATGCTCCGAGCTCCTTATTGTTGCAGAGGTTTAGTTATAGAAGTCATAAATCAGGAGATGAGAGAAGTGTTTTGGTTTAGAGAACTTCTTAATTACCAAGTGTTTTTTGTGTTTTAATTAAAACAAATCTTAAAGTTGATTATAACAACAACTGGTTAAGATCCCGCGGTTCCATCCTTCGGCATCGTTATTTTTATTGGATTCACTTAGTCCAGATGAATTTGCTAAGCTCAATTGAATGAGTTCCACACTTTCATTTAGACCGTGGGAAATCTCGTTAGCAACACGTAGGTTACATCATCCGAGGTATTCCCGATCATCTAACAGGACGTTTTAATTTAGTTGTAATTGTAGTTTTGTGTTCTGTTTGTGATTAAATTTTGAGTTGTTTTATATTTTGAAATGTTGTGGCGGTAAATTTTATCTTGCAATGACTTTTAACTTAGTTTTGGTTTCAGTTTTAGGGACTATCCTAAAGGTGTGGGTTTTCATGCAACAATTGTTTATCATGCAAAAAAAGTAAGTGCAATGCGGTTAAATAAATTGCAATAATGTAAATTGCAAGAAAGTAAATTGCAATAAAACAAAAGCGTACCTGGAGGGTCTTCCCGTCATCCCGGGCTGCACTTAAAACACAATTAGAATATTTAAGCAAGTTCCTAGGTAAAGCTAAGGTAAGGGTTATGGTTTTCTACCAAATTCTAATCCTATAGCTAGTCATTTCCTATGACGTCTAGGTTCCTTGTGTTTTGGTTTGAGGACGATTTTCTTCATCAAAGAACAATTAAGTTCAATTGTTCTTATAAACATCTTATCATATTGAGAAAGTGTTTAAGAAGAATCATAAACATCTTTTCAATATTTCTAGGATTGTTTTAAGTCCAAATGAATTCGATTACACAAATGAATTAATCGTCCGAGGTTTAGTTAAGCTTTGTTATTATCTTACTCGAGTGAACTAGGATGTTTGAATGTCCTATAAGTGAAGTAACATTTCATTTAATATTCTGTTTAGGAGTTATGATAACTAAAGCTTTCGAGGGTAAATTGATGTTCAAATGGTTTGTGATTTAGTTTAATTTCAATTAATGGGTTTAAATTTGGAATAGTGTTCAAGTTATTTTAGATTTATTTTGAATTCTTTATGTCTTTGGTGATGCTATATTTAATTTAATTTAATTTAATTTAATTTAATTTAATTTTAATTCTATTCAATTTAGTTTGGTTTAACTTAATTTAGTTTGATTTGATGTTGAATTAATTTAATTTGATTTAATTTAATTTAATTTAATTTAATTCAATTTAATTTAATTTAATTTAATTTAATTTTATTTTATTTAATTTGTTCATTTAATTTAATACTTAATTTGATTTAACTTAATTTAATTTGATTTTATTTATTTAATTTAATTTAATTTAATTTAAGTCATTTAATTTAATTTAATTTGTTTATTTAATTTCATTTAATCTTTAATTTAATTCAACTTTTAATTTTAATTTAATTTAATTTAATTTAATCCAATTTAATTTACTTAATTTAATTTAATTTTTAATTTAATTTTATTTTTAATCTTAATTAAAATTTTTAAAAGAGTTTAATAATTTAATTTTAGTTTAATGATTAAGTCTTTTAATGTTTTGAATTTGAGTTATCATTTTAATTAAGAATTGAATATTAATGAGATGATTAATTTAGGGATTTTTTAAATTAAAGAATAAATCTCTTCCTAATAATATCCCTATTCTAATAACTCCAATTTTATTATTCTTCCAAATTTAATCAATTATTTAATTAAGGTTTAATTATTTTAAATTGTTTAATGGATTTCTACCCTTTAATTATTTAAATTTCAATCATCCAAATCAGATTAGGATCAAATATTTTACTTATTAATTTTTTTATTAAACCTAAAGTTTTAATTAATGATTAAAATTTTAATTACCACTTTACCCTTTAAGCTTAATAATTTCATAACTCACTAAATTGAACTCAAATGAACTTAAAATTTTTATGTGACTTCACTTATATGTCAATAAAGATATGAGAGGAGAAAATGTGATTTTTCTGTATTTAATTTATTTATATAAGTATTTTTGGTAGAAAATAGAGATTTCCAAGGAAAATTTAATAACATGACCAAGGGAAAGTTTCTATCCTTAAGAAAATTAGGGGACATTCCTAATGACCAGAGGACCACTTGGACCAATTTTGGTGATTTTTTGAATTATATTATTTTTACTATAATTATTTTAAATTTTGGAGGGTTAATTAATTTAAAAATAAAATAAATGTTGAAAAATGAATTTTATATTTTTCAAAAATCTTTCTGATATCAAGGAAATTAGAGAATCAAATTTTGCAATTTTCTGATTTTTCTATGATTTATTATAATTATTTTAGTGAAAATGCTAGAAAATACATTTTTTTTAATTTTAAAATTACCCTAGAGCTTTAAAATTTAATATCTCACTAAATAGACCTAAGAAAAATATGGGGTTTATTCCTAAGTGATTAAAATTCAAAATGTGACATTTTGGTGAATTTTATTATTTTTTGTGATTTTTATTATTTTTTAATTATTAAAAATATTAAAATAATATTAAAAATCAACTTTTTTAGAAAATTGAAATTTTAATTTTCTTAAATTCCCCTAATATCAGAGAGGCTCCAAAACCAATTTGGTGAATTTTTGAAAGATATTTTGAAAGTTATGAATTTTTAAAGTTTAAAATGACTAAGTGGCTTAATCAACCCATTTAGTAGGGCTAACCAAGTCCAATTGACCTCAAATTTTTATGGTGGGTTCCTCTCGATCCTAAAGGTCAGTGGAGAATTGATTTCAAGTCAATTTGATGTATGGTTAGCTCTAATTAATTAGAGATCCATTTTGGGTGTTTAAGCCAATTAGGGTTGTTTTAAATGAACTAACTCAAAACCTATTTTTCCTAGGGTCCTCTGGTCATAAGGAACATCACCAAATTTTCCTAGAATTTATTTCACAACATGCTATTTATTGGAATTAAAATACTCAAAACAGTAACATGAATTTGAAAAATCAATAACTTTTCATAGGGATGGCCTCTGACTTTGGAAAATTCAGGGAATGTTCCCAAATTCAGAGTCTTCAAAAGCCCTATGGTCTCATGCCATGGTGAATTGTATACATGCATGGAGAATTAAAAATATGCAGAGAGTAAATAAATTATTAAAAATAAAATACTTGATGAAATTAAATAATTTCTTTTCCACATTATTCTCCTTTGTTCACTGAGCAAGAGGGTATTTTTATTTTATTTTTATGATTTTCCTACACAAAGTTATGAATTTTTGAAGTTTAGGGAATTAAATAAATAGAAAATACCCCTAATTTTCTATTTATCCACGTGGCGCCGCGTCATCCTCGGCATCTCCGAACGCACACGCGTCGCGCTACCATTCGACACCGCCGCTTGAGTCAGCAGCCCTGGCCCCGCGGTTCTCGTACCGTCTCCTGGTCCGACGCCATCTGAGCCGTCCCTCCGCGCGTGTATTGAATGGACGGCATCCGTTCATCGTCCCCGAGCGTCCTCACCCGAGAGCCGTCCACACTAAATCCCTAAGATCTCACTCGATACTCAATGGATTTTCATGTTCTTATGCTCTATGGATTCGTCTTGAGAAGACGAACACATCCATATGGTTTATGTGGGATTAAATTTACACAATAGAAATGGAGAATGTTCAGAAGCTCAGGAAGAAGAGTGAGGCCATACCTTTGCTCAGAGAAGTGTGGCTTCGATCTAAGGGTTGTTGCACCTTCGATTGGATCCCAGCAAGCTCCAGATGAAGTCTCCTGGTCTGATGAATTGCCTAGGTGGGATTTCGACCACAGCCGATCACAAAGCTTGGAGGCTGGAGCAACTGGGTGGCCTGGTGATGGAACTTTTGCTGGTGGACACCTTCCCTTGGTCTGGTGAAGGTGCATAACCAATCAATTTGGGGATTGGCTCACTGTGGAGATGTGTCCTGGTTTTGGGCTTGGATTTCAACTCTGAAATTGAGCTCACAGAGAAGAAATGGCAGGGGGATTTCAGTGGGGATCAAGTGCTCTGTGTATGGGGAGTAGTCTGGAAGAATTTTGGCAGAGTTTTCTTAAGGTTTGTTTTCAGCCCCTCAATGGCCGAGAGGGGTGGTGTTTAAATAGGAGAGGGTGGAGGGCCTCCCGTGGAGAGTTAGGGCTTCGGATCAGCTGCTCTTGGCAAGAGAAGAACAGCTACAATGGCCACTGGGGATGGGGCGGCTCAACAAGGAGAATTCCAAAGTTGGCTCACATGTGAGCTCTCGGCCATGGTGTTTTCCGGCGGCCTGGTGGCCGGCCGGCTGAGCATGGGTCACCCTCAAGGTCGGTGGGTCGGGTCGGGACTTGGTGCAAGCAATTGGCAATTGCCATGTGTAAAGAGCTTGGATTGAAATGGAATGGGGGGAAGACCATTTTGGGTTCAAATGAGTCAACCCATGGTTTTGGGCTAGGTTCACCACCCAAGGCCTGGTCTTGGGCTGAAAAGGATCACTTGGGTCAGCCAAGAGTGAATGGTGTGGTCTCCATCCATGATGAGGTGGCTAAGCATGGTTTAGTGTGTGACATGCTTAAGGTAAAAAAGGGTTTAAGAAGGATTAGAAAAGGGGGTCCTCCTTTTGCCATTAATGGCTTGATCACATGTCAAGCCTTCCATGGCTTCATGTGGCTTGTCCATGGCTTGCATGGCTCACCTTTGGCTTGGGAAAAGTGGAGTCAATTTCATGGAAATAGTTTTTAGGAATTTTTGGTGATTTGATGGAAATTTGCATGAAACTTGATTTGGAATGATTTGATGATGAATTTAGGACTTAGGGAATGACTTTCATTAAGTGGATGGCAAGTGGAGATGTCATGTGGGCTTTAAGGTAGATTTTGGGCCTTTTGAAATGGTTTTAGATGGGCTTTTAAGATGGTTTAGGAAAGTGGGCTTTTGAATTTTAAAATGGATTTTGGGATGAAATTTTAGTAAAGGCTTGGGCTAAATAATTGTTGAGTTTAGCTCATGGATGTGTCATGAGTGACTTGAAGCAAATTGGGGGTGATTTGGGTTTGAATTGGGTTAAATTTGGGTTCTTTTGGTGAATGGGCCAATATAGGTCCAAGTGGGCCAAGTTGGGCCAATGTTGGGCTAGGGTTGAAATTTATGTAAAATTAATGTTGAGAAATGTTTATGGGAGTGTTTCAAAGAGGTTTTGACTTTGATTGGGCTTTGATTTTGGGGTTTGGGCTCATTTGGGTTAGGTTTGGGTTTAGGTCAAAATAGGGCCTTTTAGCTTTGGGTTAAATTTGAGTGGGGTTTGGGTCTAAATTTTGGGCAAATCATGTTAGTGTTTTGCTTGTGGGGATGCTAAGGAAGATTTAGAAAAGATTTGGGGTTAATTGGAGTTGAATTGAGTGAGTTTGGGTTAGGTTTGGGTCATGGGTCCAAATTGGGCTTTAAGGCCAAAAGTGAAATTGGATCCAAATGTCAATCAAATTGGACTTGGATTTGGTCTAGATTGGTGTTGGGAATGTTGAATTGAAGTTTAGAATTGAATTGGACCAGAATTTGGGTCAATTGGATAGGTTTGGTTTGACATTGGGTTCACTTTGGGTTAAAATGGGTCAAATTGGGGGTTTTAACAAAAGTAGGGTAAATTGACAAAATTGGCCCATGGTGTAGTTGAACAAAATGAAATTGGGAATATTTGTGATTTTTTGGAATTTTTTGGGAATTTTCTGAATTTCTGGATTTTTGGATCAAGAGGGGTATTTTGGGTATTTGGAGGGTATTGGGAGGTTTTCTTGGAATTTTTGATATTTTTGGGTATGGATGGTCAATTTGAGTGATGTGGAAATGTTTGGAATTGATTTTGGGGTATTTTGGGTGATTTGGAAATTTTGAGAAATTTGGGTAGTTTCGAGGGTTTGGGTAGAGCTAAGCGGGTGTAGGGTCCCGGGGGTCAAAAATTGAAAATTTGGAAAAATGAAGATTGGGTGAATATAAGTGGAATAAAATCATTTTGGTTGAGCCATGAAGCCATATCAAGCCCACATGAGCCATGAAGGGACTCATTTGAGGCATTTACTATGTTGTTCCTAACCCTCTTAAGCAAAGGGCTTAGGGGTTAAGGACCATCCATGTGAATCACCTACATGAGTCGGAGGTCGAGTTAGGTATGGGTGTGGTTTTAGGAGGTGTGTGAAAGTGTAGTGTATGAGTGTAGTGTGTGTGTAAGTCAGCCCTTCACTGCACTAGGGCCACCTGTGGCGGTCCTAAGGCCAAAGAGTCCTATAAGAACTCATCCTTTAAACTTCCACATTTGATTTCAACCCTCTAGGTGATAAGGGGTCTACGGTCAAGTTTGTGGAGTTTGCGGGGAGTTAAGAAGTGGTTTGAAATTCTAGAGGGTGGGTCCCAATTCTAGTCCTCTAAGATAGTCAAAGGAAAAGCCTAAGGCTAGATCCTAAGTACTAAAGAGAAGAAGAGAAGACCTCATCAAAAATGAGGTCAACAAATGGACCCCCAATAGGTGTGGTGAGCCGACGGAGCACACCGCGCGTATTGGCGTTGACCGAACAGATCAACAAAACCAACACAGATGTCCAAGTGACAAACTTAGGACGAAGTAGAAGAATTTCCGCTGGGGAGTGTCAAGCATACCTCTGAGACTGGAGATTCCTGAACTCTCGCTGGGGAAAGGAAAAAGAAGGTGAATTCCAAATCACAGGATCTGGGGGAATTTCGATTTAGATTTTATTTTGTTTTAGTTTAAGTTTTGATGTGTGAGTTTAGATTTTGAGTTTTAATTTAGATTGAAGTTTTGTTAAAAATTAAATTGAAGGGATTTGATTTGAAATGAAAATTGGAATTTTGTGGTTTTAGATGTAACATCTTCAACCTCAAAAGAAAATTGAATTGATTGGATTGATTCATTACAATGAGGAGGGATCTCAGAGCAATGCGGTATTGGATGTAAAATCCTTAACCTCAAGAGTTTGATTTTGATGTATTTCATTGCAATAGGGAAAGAATCCTAAAGCAATGCAGTCTCGGATGTAAAATTCTCAACCTCAAAAGTTTGATTTGGATGTATTTCATTGCGATAGGGAAATGATCCTAAAGCAATGCAGTCTCGGATGTAAAATCCTCAACCCAAAAGTTTGATTTTATGTACTTCATTGCGATAGGGAAATGATCCTAAAGCAATGCAGTCTTGGATGTAAAATCCTCGACCTAAAAGTTTGATTTTGATGTATTTCTTTGCGATAGGGAAAGGATCCTAAAGCAATGCAGTCTCGGATGTAAAATCCTCGACCCAAAAGTTTGATTTCGATGTATTTCATTGCGATAGGGAAAGGATCCTAAAGCAATGCAGTCTCGGATGTAAAATCCTCGACCCAAAAGTTTGATTTGATGTACTTCATTGCGATAGGGAAATGATCCTAAAGCAATGCAATCTCGGATGTAAAATCCTCGACCCAAAAGTTTGATTTTGATGTATTTCATTGCGATAGGGAAAGGATCCTAAAGCAATGCAGTCTCGGATGTAAAATCCTCGACCCAAAAGTTTGAATTGATGTACTTCATTGCGATAGGGAAATGATCCTAAAGCAATGCAGTCTCGGATGTAAAATCATCGACCCAAAAGTTTGAATTTGATGTACTTCATTGCGATAGGGAAATGATCCTAAAGCAATGCAGTCTTGGATGTAAAATCCTCGACCCAAAAGTTTGATTTTGATGTATTTCATTGCGATAGGGAAAGGATCCTAAAGCAATGCAGTCTCGGATGTAAAATCCTCGACCCAAAAGTTTGATTTGATGTATTTCATTGCGATAGGGAAATGATCCTAAAGCAATGCAGTTTTGGATGTAAAATTCTCGACCCAAAAGTTTGATTTTGATGTATTTCATTGCGATAGGGAAAGGATCCTAAAGCAATGCAGTCTCGGATGTAAAATCCTCGACCCAAAAGTTTGATTTGATGTACTTCATTGCGATAGGGAAATGATCCTAAAGCAATGCAGTCTCGGATGTAAAATCCTCGACTCAAAAGTTTGATTTGATGTACTTCATTGCGATAGGGAAATGATCCTAAAGCAATGCAGTCTCGGATGTAAAATTCTCGACCCAAAAGTTTGATTTTGATGTATTTCATTGCGATAGGGAAAGAATCCTAAAGCAATGCAGTCTTGGATGTAAAATCCTCGACCCAAAAGTTTGAATTTGGTTGAGATTTGATTTGAAATTCTGAAAGATTAAATTTGAAATTTGATTGAGATTTGATTTGAAATCTGGAAAGATTGAATTTGAAATTTGGAAGGATGAGTTTGAACTCGATTGAAATTTGATTTAAGATTTGATTTGAAATTTATGTTCATTTTGTTTGTCTTTTAATGATTCAAATTTTATTTTATCGTTTATTTAATGTTCATGTGAATTTGGTGTTCGTCATTTTTAGATTTTTAAGGAAAGTTTTCTTTTATTCTTTTTTTTATTTCTTTTCTGTTCTTTGTTCGAAGTTCATTTAACTTTAATGGCGTTTCCCAGTCAATTTGCACAAAAGAGGTGAAGGCCAAAATGTGACATGGTCACTTTCATTCCAATCATGTCGAAGATACGTCATACAACTCGATCTGGAATACATCTCATACAATCCATGTAGACTCAAAACGGACTATGTATGATCTTCGTCGATCCATCCAAAGAAGCATCTGTCAAAATCCATGTCTGAATAGTGAGGTACACGGTTAATAACATCACCTTCCAAGCCATCCTTGGCAAGGATGCCGGATGGATGTACATTGGAGGTGTGATATTTTCCATGTAGCTCACAGCTCGTAAGGCCGGAGGCTCTCTAGCTCCGGGTCTGGCTGGAAATGGTAAGGTGTCTTCCTGTCGTCCATCCTTCTGAAAGTAACCGAGATTCGCTTCACTAGTACTCTTGGTATGCAATGCTTAGCGATATCCGCTCCGTTGCCCTTCGGCATCATGACGGAACCTACCGATAATGGTATCTTCACCGGCCCTCTAAACTCACCCGGGCTCTGCTATCCGGAGGTCGAATCCGAACATGATGTTACACTCGTTCGAGAAAGAGACTCGTCCGAAAGGTCTGACAAAGTCGTGGTGATCTATGTGTGGGGGTATGCAGTCACCTTGCTTGTAGATGTTAATAATGCAGCTATTGGGTATGCAATCTGCTGGCAGTACCCTCCATGTGATCAATCTCTTTACCATTCTCTTGATGACTAATGGCATCGGATCCACTTGCCCATGACGGAGTATTCCCGGTGGGTTTCCCTTCCTGTCCTCCGCAAAGTTGTAGCAGCATCCGCATTGTATTGTGATTCTTCCCTTCCCTAGCATCCATCTCCGGGGTTCTGAGTATGTGTTTTCCCTTAGGCGGCCTGCTTGGCCCATTCTTTTCAAATCCCGGATGCAATCCACGATTTGCTGTTGTTCATACTCTGAGAATACGTCTGTATGTAGCTCGAGGCCCTCTAGTATATTGATTCTTCTGCCTTTAATTCTCTCGAAGTATTCAAAGGTTTTCTTTTCAACACTCGCATTCTCTCCAGCTCGTATTCCGGAATGATCCGCAGATGGCGAGGCCCGGTGACATATTGTGGGATATACGGTTCAATCCCTTCACGTTCTCCCCGCATACCTTAGCTCCTCGGGGATGATGTCCGTCGGGACATCCCCCGGGTCGCTCTCGCAACAAGGTCATGCATCACCGGTGGTTCTATCCGGTGACGTGGTAGCCTTCTTCCTTCCGGTCTTTGTGAGATTTCCCTGGTCCTTTCGTTATCCTAGGAGCCGGCCTCCTTTCTTCGGGTTCTCGGTGAACCGGTGTCCTTGAAGTGTATGTTCGGCATTAGCAATCTGTCTCGTCGCGCCGGTCCGCGGCTAGTTTTGTTAACATCTTACGGATACGTCGATTCTTATTTCTTCGTTGCGTTCGCTGTGAGAGTAGCTCTTCGAACTTCTTGAATCTCCGTAGGCGCGGCGGCGACAAGCTCGCCCTCTGCCGTAGCGACTACGGACTTCATTTTCTTATCTTCTTCGGTGCTTCGCCTTTCTTTTCTTGTCGCTAGATTGGTGGCTTGGGCCACCCACTTTCATCACTTGTCCGCCGGGCAGTTCTTCTCGGTCAGCCGGGACCCGGTCACTTTCCTCGTACCGTAGGCTCGCTTGTGCGAAATCCGAGTCAATCTCGATTATCGTTCCATCTTTCACCCTCTTTTCATCGAGTGCAAGGCTTACGCCATTCTTAAAGTTCGGGACCAACCGCCCGTTCGACATTTCCCTGCGAAAAGATAAGGAAAAGGATCAGGGGCTGTACTAAGAACAAGAACATTAAGAAAATGTTTATTAAAGACATATTTATTTTTTTATTTCTTTTTTATATTTTTAAATTTAACAGGAATGAAGTGAGATAAGATCTGAAAAGAGATTTTGATTTGGAAAAGAAAACAAGGAAGACTTTATTATCATGATTGTATTTATTTTAGCACATTTTTTATTATTTTTGGGTTCGGACCCAGTCATAAGTAATTACTTCGCCCGTGTTTCTTAGGGATGAAGAATTCATTCCTTCGAAACATCAGGTAGCGTAATACTTTTTCAAGTATCGTCCGTTGATCGGAAGCATATGTCGTTCTCCCTGGCAATTCACTAGCCGGTAGGAACCTCCCGAGTATACTCGCTTCAACCACAAACGATCCTTCCCAAGTGGGTTCAAATTTTCCCCTATCTTGCGGTGTGCAAGAATAGGTCTCTTGAGAACGAGAACTAAGTCACCAACTTTGAAGGTTCTTGGGTGGACCAGTTTGTCATGGGCTTGAACCATCTTAGCTTGGTATAGTTCTAAATTCTATTGCGCTACAAGACTTTTCCCTTCCAGGCTTTCTAATTCTTCGAGTCGTAACTTGGCGTTCTCTTCTGTCGTGATCTTGTTTGCAACTGCAATTCTGAGTGAAGGAAGCCGAACCTCTAAAGGTAATATCGCCTCGGACCCATACACCAGAGCGTAAGGTGTAGCTTGAGTAGGAGTTTTGAAGGTTGTCCGGTAGGCCCATAAAGCTTCTAATAACTTCTCGTGCCAATTTCTCTTATTATCGTCCAAGGTTTTCTTTAAGATTTGAACGAGAGTTTTATTAAAAGCCTCAGTGAGGCCGTTTTCTCTTGGGTAGTAAATTGTTGAGTATCGCCAGTCGATTCCGTGTCTCCTGACAAAATTGTTGATTTGCGTGCTTCTGAATGCTGACCCATTATCCGAGATAATCCTGCGCGGCACTCCGAAACGGTAGACAACTTGGTTCTTGAAAACCGTAGCACGTGGTGTGCTTTCACTTCTCAAGTGGAACCGCTCCGCCCACTTGGAAAAGTAATCCGTAGCCGCAAGAATGAAGCGATGTCCTTTTGAAGATGGTGGTTCTATTGGACCCACTATATCCGTGCCCCAACATTCAAATGGCCTCGATGCAATTGTCGGATGTAGCACATTCGGAGGTTGGTGTAGAACCACTCCGTGTACTTGGCATTGGTGACGGCTCTTGGCGATTTTCATGCGATCGGTCATCATCGAGGGCCGATAGTTCCCTAGTCTTTTAATTTTCATTTTCATCTTCGGACCCGACCGGTGAGCGCCACGGAGTCCCGAATGCACCTCTTTAACAATTTCACGGGCCTCGGACCCGCTTAGGCACCTTAGCCACATTTCATCAAAAGACCTTCCGTACAATGTGTTGTTTATTAATGCGTAGGACGAGTTCTTTTCTTGATCCGATGGGCTAACGACCTATCGTCCGGTAGCTTTCCGTTTGCGGTGTAGTCTACTAATGGCCGTCGCCAATCTTCCGTGTTTTCACGTCATCGTTGCAACCGATCCTTTTTCTTTTTCCGATTTATGTATCGTGTCTATGTCGAGCCGTGATAGGACCCGACGTCCGTGAACCGACACTTCCACCGATTCATCTTGCAAACGAGCAAATTATTTTGCGAGACGGGCTAAAGCATCTGCTAAAGCATTTTCTTTTCCGGGAATTTTGTAGATCGTCACATTTGGAATTTGTTCCAACAACTCGTATGGCATACCTGGAAGTATTGCTCGAGTCTTGGCTTTAAAATTCCGTACTCGTCCGGCGATCCGTTGAATGATTAACTCGTGAATCCCCGTAGATGTTGATGTCTCGTTATCCCCATTTGAATGGTTAATTCCAGTCCCGTTATGAGGGCTTCGTATTCTGCTTCGTTGTTTGTACATGGTTCTGTTAAGTGGTAGGAGTATCTTAACATCCCCCGCTCCGGTGTTATAAAGATTAGCCCGATTCCTGCCTTACCGGGCACTATCACCTGCGATTCTTCATCTTTGTGTGCTGAAGATGCTCCGTCGAAATATAATTCCCAACGTCGATCATCAGGGTCTTCTAGGCTCATTATTTGTTCATCTAGCAAATTGTCATTGAGAGGAGATTCTGCCGCAAGGGGTGTGCTCGCGAGGAAGTCCGCTAAGACTTGTCCCTTTATGGCACGAAGAGGCACGAAAGTTATATCGAATTGCAATAATATCATTGACCATCTGGCAAGTCTGCCGGAAAGCGTTGGACGAGTCATTAAGTATTGCAATGGATTAAACTTCGAGATCAGGTTGACTTTATGAGAAAGCATGTAGTGCCTGAGCTTTTGAGCGGTGAAGATCAGGGCCAAACAATGTTTTTCAATTGCGGGATACCTTATTTCCGTCGGAAGTAAACGACGGCTTAGATAGTAAAGAGCATTTTCTTTACCCTCATCATTGACCTGGGCTAACTGGGCTCCGAGAGAGTCGTCTAAAGCCGTGGTGTAAAGTATCGCCGGTCTACCCGAGACTCGGGGCTGCTAAGACAGAGGTGTCATTAAATATTGTTTAATGTCCTCGAAGGCCTTCTGACATTTCTCTTCCCAAATAAATTTGGCGTCCTTTTTAACTAGTGCCGAGAAAGGCTGACACCTACCTAACAAGTTTGAGATAAAGCGTCGAAGATATGCCAACTTCCCTTGAAAAGATCATAGTTGTTTTAAGGTTTTGGGAAGCGGCATTTCTAAGATAGCTTTAATCTTTTCCGGGTCGATTTCGATTTCACGATGTCGGACGACGAACCCTAAGAATTTCCCGGAGGTGACGCCGAAGGCGCATTTTAAGGGATTCATCTTAAGGTTAAATTGTCTTAATCGTTCGAAAACAATTCTCAAATCATACAAGTGGTTTTCCTTTACTTTGCTTTTGATGACCACATCGTCCACGTAGCATTCGACTTGATTGTGGATGAGATCATCAAAAATTCTTGTCATTGCTCTCTCGGTAGGTTGCTCCTGCGTTCTTCGGTCCGAATGGCATCACCGTGTAGCAATATACTCCGATCGGCGTTCGAATGCCGTAAGCTTTTCATCTTCTCGGAGCCATTTTTATCCGGTTGTATCCTGAAGATCCATCCATAAATGAGAATATTTCATGCGTCGAAGCAATGTCGATCATTAATTCTGGGATCGGTAGAGGGAATTCATCTTTTGGACATGCCTTGTTTAAATCTCTGAAGTCCACACAAATTCTGATCTGACCATTCTTCTTTCGATCGGAACCACATTGGCTAACCAAGTCGGGTATTGTTCTTCACGGACAAATTTGGCGTCTATTAGCTTTTTAACTTCAGCTATGACTTGTTGTTCAATTTCTAGACGCATTCTTCCGGACCTTGTCCGACCGGGACGAAGTAGTGGTCCACTCCTAGCTTATGGATTGCGACCTCCGGAGCTAATCCCGGCATCTCATCGTAGTTCCAAGCAAAACAATCTTTAAATTCCATTAATAACTTGATTATTTCTTCGGAGTCTTCTTTATTGAGTAAGGAGCTAACAAAGGAAGGTCTAGTGCTCTTCGCTAATACCTAAGTTAACTTCCGTTAGTTCATCTATCGTAGATTTAATCTCTTCTTCGAATTCGGTGGAGCGTCTCCAATTTGTAAATCTTCGAGTTCGTCTCGTAGTTTCCATGCGGCTTTCATTAGATTCGCAAGTGACAACCAAGCAAAATTCAGTATCGTCAACCGATCCTACTCGTGCCAAATCCGAGTCCATGCTTTGAATCGGGTGGACGACCGGAATTATTCCATAATTTTTCAAAATGTTGTGATTGACCTTTTGTCCATTGTCGAGGTAAGAAACCATGTTGAATTAAATTTTGAACACAGGGAGAGTACCACTCAAAAGGTAATTCCATTAATTCTGATGAAGTGACATCTTCAAATTGTACATTATTTTCAGTTTTGGAGGATGAAGCACCACGGTAGAATTTGATTGGCTTTGCACCGCCGCTACGTACCTCTCTGACCACCATACCCTCGATCTTACTAGAATGGATCGGATTAGGGTCATAGTATGTACGTAGTGGTAAATCTTCTCGTACATCGATTTGTATTCTTCATTCTTTTCATCTTCGAGGGAGATCTTGAATTGCGGCTTCTTCCGACTTATCGTTGCTGCTTCTTGCTTGATTTCTTTTTCTTCTTCAGAACTATCTTCCCAATCAACATTGATGGCTGGTTTCCTCTATCCAACTGTCCTAACGTCTCTATCACGGTGTCGTCCCCGGCCTCGACCTCGGATGCGAGTTGTGGAGAAACCTTCACCATCTCGCCGGAAGGGAGTGGTGAGTGATCGTTGGACTAGAACTCGAGGTTCTTCGTTGTCCCGAACTTTCTTTGCTTCATTTGTTACGGTATCTCTCGGAGAAGATGGTTTTCTTCGGTGGTGCATAATAAGTCGCGTCTTCATGGATTCCAATCTCATGTACGGAGAATGGTTGTAAGTCACCTTTGATGCACTCGTTCCCCTCCATCGTAGTATTTGATGCACTCGATGTAGAGATGATGGTACCATCTTGTTTTCATGTATCCATGGTCGGCCCAAGAGAGCGTTGAACGACGTTTCTGAATCAATTATGTGAAATTTTGTGGTTGTCTTTGCTAAGTCACCGGTCTTCATTAGTAGCGTTATTGACCCGAGGGCTCTTTCTCCTTTCTGGTTGAATCCTCTTAATAACATTTTGTCGGCCTCGAGCTCACGAGCATCAATTTCCAAATATGCTAGTGTTCGAAGACTCATTATATTGATTGAAGCTCCTGGATCCACCAATACTCCGGAGAGTGTAAAGTTCCCAATTTTAACCGAAATGTACAACGGTCGGTTGTGATCTCGTCGTCCCAAGTAGTAGGTCATTGTCCGTGAAGGTAACACCTCGTCGTTCTTTTAACGAGCAAACCTCATCTAAGGAATCTCCAACCATTTGAGCTAAGCAAATTCTCGGATCAAGTAAGGCCTCGATCGAGCTTCTATCATCTCCTTTGATAAGATGAGAGCGTCGTAGATGCTCGGCTTGGCGGTAGTTTCCTAAGATGGGCTAGCACGTTGTAGTCCACTTTATTTCCATGTGTCTCGATTTCTTCTCGAATGGGTATTTCTTCTGCTGGGGTTGGTTCTTCTTGAACAACCACCTACTTTCCTTTGTCCTTTGGACCCATTCTCGGAGGTAGAACTTTCCACTTCTTAAGTTGACTTCTGTAATTTCTTCTGAATCTAGTGTTGAGCTCGCTGTTGTTTCTTCTTGAATTGGAATGACAGGTTCTTCTGGATTAGCTTCGAGTCCGAAGGTTCTAACTCTATTGTGATCGGAGCTCCTCGAAACTCGCAGATAGATTCGTTGCTTGTTGAACTCTCGTAGCCTCCTTGATGGATGTCTTCTTCGTTATTTTGATTGTCGAGATTGTGTATGATTTGAGAATTGTCGTTGGTATTGAAATCGATGTCCGGATTGTCGCTAGTTACGTAATCGTTAGAAACAGTCAAAACGTAGCCAACGCCATCACCCTTATCATTATATGATCCCACCGAAGTGAGCAGATAATCATACAGAGTCAAAGGTTCGAGGGATTTCTCCCCCGAATCAGAAATAACTATCCTAGGATAAGCAGCCCCTAGTCTAGCCTTAGGAGTCTCGGTCCTCTCTTCTTCGTCGATTTTCTTCTTCTCTTCAATCGTCTCCTGTTGAGGTGGTTCTTCTATCGCAAGTGATAGTGCCGACTTAGCAGGTTTTGAACTTTGAATTGAAGCTCGCACCGAAGCGGTTTGGATGCTGTCTAAAATCTTTTTTGAAGACCTTGTCCAAGCGGTAGTCCATCCATCGTCGGCCGTATAGGGATCTATCGAATGATGGGATCGGCTGAGATAACATTGACGGAACCTCCTTTCGGGGTTCCTTCATGTACTCCTTCGGGATCGTTATATTCCCTTTCCGAAGGTTGTCGTTGAGCCAACTTTTGAAGGTAATGCAATCTTCTATCTTGTGCCCAAGCATCCGGTGGTAGGGGCAAAAGTCGGGATCACCTTTCTTGTTGACTTCCTCTGGTCTTTTAGGCTCGCGCAGCTGGAAATCTGGAGTCTTCATCAGACTACGGAACATTTTCGGCACTGCTTCATTCTTGAATGGATATTCCCTCGCTCGAAGCTCCCTTAATGTACGTTGTGGACGAGGCGGTTGTTCATACCGTGGAGATGACTCGATAGCCGGGTCGGGGTTGCTCGGTAATTCGTTGAGGTTGCTGCGCCGTTCGGACGATATTTGTATCGGTTGCTCGCCTTTGTCGACTCGCTGCGACGATCCCGGATTTCTTTTCGAAAGTCTTCACAGGCTTTTGCTTGTCCATCTTGTCGGCGAAACTTAATTGCTTCGCCTCTTCTTGCAAGCGCCCGGCCTTGCTTAACAACTTCTCGAAAGTCTTAATAGTGAATCCTTTGAGAAGAAGTGCTATCGGGCCGTGAATGCTTTTAAGCAAGATGCCGATTGCATGTTGTTCTTGTAATTGTGGTTCACACATCATGCTTAAGTTCCTCCATCGAAGTATGTAATCCACCAAAGTTTCGTTCGGCTTTTGTTTCTCTACCACTAAATCACCTATAGTGATGTGGTGCCGAGCTCCGGCGAATCGCTCGATGAAGAGGTTCTCTTGTTCCGAGAACGTCTTCATCGAACCATTTGGTAATTCCGCATACCGGCCGAAGGCGATCCCCGACGAGCCGCCGACGAACTCGTCGGAAGAGTAATGCATCGCTCCCGCCGGTATTGCAACAACCGGCACGAAAGTGTGCAACATGCCGTCGGGGGTTCCCGGTTCCATCGAAGGTCTTGAACGGAGGTGGTACGAAGCCTTTGGGTACTCGGACAGCGTCGAATTCTTCCGGTAAGGTCTACCCGTCCGAATGGATGTCCCGCTCTTTGATTGTGCTAAGGCTTCTCGCACCTGCTGTTCTACCAAGCTCTTGATATCTCTTTCAGGGATCATACTTTGTGTCGTATCCTTTTTCAGCTGATCATCCCCGTTGACGGATGTAATCTCCTTTCCTCCGTCTACAATGTGAATGACCTCTGGGGGTGTCTCTCTTTGTGGTTGCACTTGACTCTGGAGAGTGGCTAGAGCTACGCCCATCTCTTCCATCCTTTTCGCCATTTGGGCGATCGTGTCGTCTTTCTCTTGAAGCCGCCTTCTCATCGCTCCGGCTCCTCTCTTCTGCGGCCGCAGGAGCACCTTGTGAAGCCGATGAAGCTCGTGTTTCGACCATGTTGATTTTCGCATATTCGTCGTCCATGAATTCCGATGAATCAATCTCGTCTCCGAATTTCTCTTCTCTTTCTTTTGCTAATCGTCGGATATCAGTTCTCAACTTTTCCATGGCATCTTCTAGCGGGCCTTTCTGTGCGTCCTCGCGGTTGTCGTGCGATAGCTGCCGGGTCCCCTTCTCACGAGTCCCCTTTACCGCAGTGGCGCTTTCTTCAGATTCAAGTCTCCTGACGAGACTTTCCTTCTCGGGCTGTTGTTTCAATCTTAACTGCCCAAGAGTGGGATGACATACCATCCTTCTAGCAGCAGAAGGTCTAGGACCGGATGGTCTCGTCACCAAATGTCGGAAGGTGGTATCCTCCCTAATCCGTAATCCTGAGACGACGACAGGCGGACTAGCCTTCATTCTTTTACTTGGCTTTTCTGTCATGATGGCGGGTTCTACTTGGGGCCCAAGACGGGATTTGACTGGCACCCGCCCTATCCTTCGTAGAATCTCCGATACGGGGCACTTTTTCTTCTTTGCTAACTTCTCTATCAAAGTTTGCAGTCGAGCAAACGGCGTAGTTCTAGTCCTTTTCTTGCGGCTATCGTTGTAATATGCGGGCTGAGGCAATGCGGCAGCAATCTTGCAAACATTTTCTTCATCCTCCGCGGCGGAGAGGGGATGGAACCCGCTTCCTCCCAAAAGTGGTATGTATTCGAGCAACGGTGTATATTCGAGCAGCGGTGTATATTCGAGCAGCTTCGGGATTTCCTCCAGGAAAGCAATTTCAGCGAGCTACGGCTTCTCTAGCGATCCTTCTACTTCGTTTCTTCTTTGGGTCCTTGTCGGTGATGGAATTCTTGAGCTGGACCCGATTTCAAAAACGAAGGTCTCACGAGAAGATCCGTACCCTCCACGGTAACGGGTTCACCATAATTCCGGATTTCTTTCCCCTTTAATTTGGCGAAGTCGGGGTAGGTGCGAAACAACTAGACCGAGTGGGGGTAGTAAGAACGAGTCCTCCCGCGGACAACGAGTACTCCTCTCGATCGGGATCTTTTGTAGGGGAGGAAACTCTTGGGCTGACCTAAGGTTGAACTCAATCAGCGGCTTCTTAGCTTCAGATACTTTGTTTGTCAGTGCAAAGAGGGAAACGTCGGTGATCTTGACATTCGTGTTCTCGAACCCTTGTCCAAACCGGATGATCCCATTGTCGGGCAGCTCATCCTTATAAACAGCGAAGTCCAGTCCATTGGTGAAGGAGAAAATCAGCTTCGGGGCTTCCATTTCGCAGGTAGATTCTGGTTGTCAGTCCCAAGTTATGCTTCTTCTCATCAGGACGAAAAGAAAGGAATCGAAAAGAGTCCGAACTCATTCTTGTTCATGTATTTATAAGAAGGGGTTATTTGTTAAAAGAATTATTCATTAAAAGGGTTTGTTTATTTAGAACGGAATGTTCAAAGGTGTAGAGAAGGTAAGGAATCCGATTCAGAGTTGGAAAGGAGAAGAAAGTCTTATGCAAGACTTCTCGACTCGAAGGATCACTCCAAACTAACACCTATTAGGGGTCCACCCCACCTCAAAAATGAGGTAAAAGGATCTCGGAACCTCTCTGTTTAGGGGTGTCTAAACAGTGGCTCCTAAATCCGAGAGAATGTTGGCTATACTTATTCAAGGTAGAAATGAACATAGTATTCCAACGGAAAGAAGGGTAGTTTGATCCACAAGGGACATGGATACACTACCGATTTCTGAAAGCAGAATTATTTGATTATAATGGAGAGAGGAATTGTCCCCAGCGGAGTCGCCAGAAGTTGTCGGCATATTTTAGGTTATGTGTTTTATTTTAAAAAGGGGGTCGTCTAACAGAAGTATGTCGGCGAATTCTTAATTTAGTTTAAATAAATAATTTCGAAAAGTAGTATTTGATTTTGAAAATAATTTTAAATTTGAAGGTTTTAAGATATGAGATTAAACCGATCTCACATCCCAAATAGTTTATATAAACGAGCACCGCACCACGAACCTTGTATCTATCCCTAAGGATAGACACACTGCTTGATGGTGGGGCTCGATTAAATAAACTAGAAGATTTGTGACATCCGTTTGGTCTGCAAACCAATTTTATAAGCCGACAAATTCCCCTGCTTAATATGAAAGTATTAAACAAGGTTTATATTACCTGGGTTCTTTAAAATTCCCTATAAGGGCAAGCCCCTATAGTTAATTACATCTTAAGCGACGGGAATCACCTAAGAAAACTCTCGATAATAATCAATAATTCGCTCTCAAGAATTTCAAAGTTTAAGTTTTCAAAGGATTGAATTTTGGAATTTCAATAGGGAATGGATCAAGTTTAGAACATTTTGTTTTGAGAATTCAAAGGAAGAAAGGTAGGAGAAATCACAGATTCGAAGTGAACTTCGGTAATTTCCCGACTATCCTATTGTTTGGCTTAGATTTGGGAAAGTCCTAATGTTTATTTAATTTTTTTAATCTTGCCAATTTTAATTAATTAGGGCTTATATTTATATGATAGAATCATACAAATAGCCTCGAAGATATGAGGGTTTATGTCGTATCGGACGACTACCTCGGAATCCTAAAACCGGTTAGGGCTTAATTTACATGACCCGATCATGCAAATGCCTAACAAAGGTTGAGGGTTTATGTTGCACTAGGCAAACTACCTCGAAGTCCTATGGCTTTGTTATTTAATTCTAGGAAAGTTTTGCTGAAGTAGACTCAGGTTTTGCTGATGACGATGGCCGTGCTGCCCACCATGCTCCGAGCTCCTTGTTGTTGCAGAGGTTTAGTTATAGAAGTCATAAATCAGGAGATGAGAGAAGTGTTTTGGTTTAGAGAACTTCTTAATTACCAAGTGTTTTTTGTGTTTTAATTAAAACAAATCTTAAAGTTGATTATAACAACACCGGTTAAGATCCCACGGTTCCATCCTTCCGGCATCGTTATTTTTATCGGATTCACTTAGTCCAGATGAATTTGCTAAGCTCAACTGAATGAGTTCCACACTTTCATTTAGATCGTGGGAAATCCCGTTAGCAACACGTAGGTTACATCATCCGAGGTATTCCCGATCATCCAACGAGACGTTTTAATTTAGTTGTAATTGTAGTTTTGTGTTCGTTTGTGATTAAATTTTGAGTTGTTTTATATTTTGAAATGTTGTGGCGATAAATTTTATCTTGCAATGACTTTTAACTTAGTTTTGGTTTCGGCTTTAGGGACTATCCTAAAGGTGTGGGTTTTCATGCAACAATTGTTTATCATGCAAGAAAAGTAAGTGCAATGCGGTTAAATAAATTGCAATAATGTAAATTGCAAGAAAGTAAATTGCAATAAAACAAAAGCGTACTCGGAGGGTCTTCCCGTCATCCCGAGCCGCACTTAAAACACAATTAGAATATTTAAGCAAGTTCCTAGGTAAAGCTAAGGTAAGGGTTATGGTTTTCTACCAAATTCCTAATCCTATAGCTAGTCATTTCTTATGACGTCTAGGTTCCTTGTGTTTTGGTTTGAGGACGATTTTCTTCATCAAAGAACAATTAAGTTCAATTGTTCTTATAAACATCCTATCATATTGAGAAAGTGTTTAAGAAGAATCATAAACATCTTTTCAATATTTCTAGGATTGTTTTAAGTCCAAATGAATTCAATTACACAAATGAATTAATCGTCCGAGGTTTAGTTAAGCTTTGTTATTATCTTACTCAGTGAACTAGGATGTTTGAATGCCCTATAAGTGAAGTAACATTTCATTTAATATTCTGTTTAGGAGTTATGATAACTAAAGCTTTCGAGGGTAAATTGATGTTCAAATGGTTTGTGATTTAGTTTAATTTCAATTAATGGGTTTAAATTTGGAATAGTGTTCAAGTTATTTTAGATTTATTTTGAATTCTTTATGTCTTTGGTGATGCTATATTTAATTTAATTTAATTTAATTTAATTTAATTTAATTTAATTTTAATTCTATTCAATTTAGTTTGGTTTAACTTAATTTAGTTTGATTTGATGTTGAATTAATTTAATTTGATTTAATTTAATTTAATTTAATTTAATTTAATTTAATTTAATTTAATTTTATTTTATTTAATTTGTTCATTTAATTTAATCCTTAATTTGATATAACTTAATTTAATTTGATTTTATTTATTTAATTTAATTTAATTTAATTTAAGTCATTTAATTTAATTTAATTTGTTTATTTAATTTAATTTAATCTTTAATTTAATTCAACTTTTAATTTTAATTTAATTTAATTTAATTTAATCCAATTTAATTTACTTAATTTAATTTAATTTTTAATTAAATTTTATTTTTAATTTTAATTAAAATTTTTAAAAGAGTTTAATAATTTAATTTTAGTTTAATGATTAAGTCTTTTAATGTTTTGAATTTGAGTTATCATTTTAATTAAAAATTGAATATTAATGAGATGATAATTTAGGGATTTTTTAAATTAAAGAATAAATCTCTTCCTAATAATATCCCTATTCTAATAACTCCAATTTTATTATTCTTCCAAATTTAATCAATTATTTAATTAAGGTTTAATTATTTTAAATTATTTAATGGATTTCTACCCTTTAATTATTTAAATTTCAATCATCCAAATCAGATTAGGATCAAATATTTTACTTATTAATTTTTTTTATTAAACCTAAAGTTTTAATTAAGGATTAAAATTGTAATTACCACTTTACCCTTTAAGCTTAATAATTTCATAACTCACTAAATTGAACTCAAATGAACTTGAAATTTTTATGTGACTTCACTCATATGTCAATAAAGACATGAGAGGAGAAAATATGATTTTTCTGTATTTAATTTATTTATATAATTATTTTTGGTAGAAAATAGAGATTTCCAAGGAAAATTTAATAACATGACCAAGGGAAAGTTTCTATCCTTAAGAAAATTAGGGGACATTCCTAATGACCAGAGGACCACTTGGACCAATTTTGGTGATTTTTTGAATTATATTATTTTTACTATAATTATTTTAAGTTTTGGAGGGTTAATTAATTTAAAAATAAAATAAATGTTGAAAAATGAATTTTATTTTTTTAAAAAATCTCTCTGATATCAAGGAAATCAGAGAATGAAATTTTGTAATTTTATGATTTTTCTATGATTTATTATAATTATTTTAGTGAAAATGCTAGAAAATACATTTTTTTTAATTTTAAAATTACCCTAGAGCTTTAAAATTTAATATCTCACTAAATAGACCTAAGAAAAATATGGGGTTTGTTCCTAAGTGATTAAAATTCAAAATGTGACATTTTGGTGAATTTTATTATTTTTGTGATTTTTATTATTTTTTAATTATTAAAAATATTAAAATAATATTAAAAATCAACTTTTTTAGAAAATTGAAATTTTAATTTTCTTAAATTTCCCTAATATCAGAGAGGCTCCAAAACCAATTTGGTGAATTTTTGAAAGATATTTTGAAAGTTATGAATTTTTAAAGTTTAAAATGACTAAGTGGCTTAATCAACCCATTTAGTAGGGCTAACCAAGTCCAATTGACCTCAAATTTTTATGGTGGGTTCCTCTGATCCTAAAGGTCAGTGGAGAATTGATTTCAAGTCAATTTGATGTATGGTTAGCTCTAATTAATTAGAGATCCATTTTGGGTGTTTAAGCCGATTAGGGTTGTTTTAAATGAACTAACTCAAAACCTATTTTTCCTAGGGTCCTCCGGTCATAAGGAACATCACCAAATTTTCCTAGAATTTATTTCACAACATGCTATTTATTGGAATTAAAATACTCAAAACAGTAACATGAATTTGAAAAATCAATAATTTTTCATAGGGATGGCCTCTGACTTTGGAAAATTCAGGGAATGTTCCCAAATTCAGAGGCTTCAAAAGCCCTATGGTCTTATGCCATGGTGAATTGTATACATGCATGGAGAATTAAAAATATGCAGAGAGTAAATAAATTATTAAAAATAAAATACTTGATGAAATTAAATAATTTCTTTTCCACATTATTCTCCTCTGTTCACTGAGCAAGAGGGTATTTTTATTTTATTTTTATGATTTTCCTACCCAAAGTTATGAATTTTTGAAGTTTAGGGAATTAAATAAATAGAAAATACCCCTAATTTTCTATTTATCCATGCGGCGCCGCGTCATCCTCGGCATCTCCGAACGCACACACGTCGCGCTCCCATTCGACGCCGCCGCTTGAGTCAGCAGCCCGGGCCCCGCGGTTCTCGTACCGTCTCCTGGTCCGACGCCATCTGAGCCATCCGTCCGCGCGTGTATTAAATGGATGGCATCCGTTCATCGTCCCCGAGCGTCCTCACCCGAGAGCCATCCACACTAAATCCCTAAGATCTCACTCGATACTCAATGGATTTTCATGTTCTTATGCTCTATGGATTCGTCTTGAGAAGACGAACACATCCATACGGTTTATGTGGGATGAAATTTACGCAATAGAAATGGAGAATGTTCGAAGCTCGGGAAGAAGAGTGAGGCCATACCTTTGCTCGGAGAAGTGTGGCTTCAATCCGAGGGTTGTTGCACCTTCGATTGGATCCCGGCAAGCTCCGGATGAAGTCTCCTAGTCCGGTGAATTGCCTAGGTGGGATTTCGACCACGACCGATCACAAAGCTTGGAAGCCGGAGCAACCGGGTGGCCTCGGAGATGGGGCTTTTGCTGGTGGACACCTTCCCTCGGTCCGGTGAAGGTGCGGAACCAATCAATTTGGGGATTGGCTCACCGTGGAGAAGTGTCCTGGTTTTGGGCTTGGATTTCAACTCCGAAATCGAGCTCACGAGAGAAGAAATGGCAGGGGGATTTGAGTGGGGATCAAGTGCTCTGTGTATGGGGAGTAGTCTGAAACAATTTTGGCAGAGTTTTCTTACGGTTTGTTTTCAGCCCCTCAAATGGCCGAGAGGGGTGGTGTTTAAATAGGAGAGGGTGGAGGGCCTCCCAGGGAGAGTTAGGGCTTGGGATCAGCTGCTCTTGGCAAGAGAAGAACAGCTACAATGGCCACTGGGGATGGGGCAGCTCAGCAAGGGAGAATTCCAAAGTTGGCTCACATGTGAGCTCTCGGCCATGGTGTTTTCCGGCGGCCTGGTGGCCGGCCGGCCTGGTGGCCGGCCGGCCAGGCATGTGTCACCCTCAAGGTCAGGTGGGTCAGGGCTGGGACTTGGTGCAAGCAATTGGCAATTGCCATGTGTAAAGAGCTTGGATTGAAATGGAATGGGGGAAGACCATTTTGGGTTCAAATGAGTCAACCCATGGTTTTGGGCTAGGTTCACCACCCAAGGCCTGGTCTTGGGCTGAAAAGGATCACTTGGGTCAGCCAAGAGAGAATGGTGTGGTCTCCATCCATGATGAGGTGGCTAAGCATGGTTTAGTGTGTGACATGCTTAAGGTAAAAAAGGGTTTAAGAAGGATTAGAAAAGGGGGTCCTCCTTTTGCCATTAATGTCTTGATCACATGCCAAGCCTTCCATGGCTTCATGTGGCTTGTACATGGCTTGCATGGCTCACCTTTGGCTTGGGAAAAGTGGAGTCAATTTCATGGAAATAGTTTTTAGGAATTTTTGGTGATTTGATGGAAATTTGCATGAAACTTGATATGGAATGATTTGATGATGAATTTAGGACTTAGGGAATGGCTTTCATTAAGTGGATGGCAAGTGGAGATGTCATGTGGGCTTTAAGGTAGATTTTGGGCCTTTTGAAATGGTTTTAGATGGGCTTTTAAGATGGTTTAGGAAAGTGGGCTTTTGAATTTTAAAATGGATTTTGGGATGAAATTTTAGTAAAGGCTTGGGCTAAATAATTGTTGGGTTTAGCTCATGGATGTTTCATGAGTGACTTGAAGCAAATTGGGGGTGATTTGGGTTTGAATTGGGTTAAATTTGGGTTCTTTTGGTGAATGGGCCAATATAGGTCCAAGTGGGCCAAGTTGGGCCAATGTTGGGCTAGGGTTGAAATTGATGTAAAATTAATGTTGAGAAATGTTTATGGGAGTGTTTCAAAGAGGTTTTGACTTTGATTGGGCTTTGATTTTAGGGTTTGGTCTCATTTGGGTTAGGTTTGGGTTTAGGTCAAAATAGGGCCTTTTAGCTTTGGGTTGAATTTGAGTGGGGTTTGGGTCTAAATTTTGGGCAAATCATGTTAGTTTTTTGCTTGTGGGGATGCTAAGGAAGATTTAGAAAAGATTTGGGGTTAATTGGAGTTGAATTGGGTGATTTTGGGTTAGGTTTGGGTCATGGGTCCAAATCGGGCTTTAAGGCCAAAAGTGAAATTGGATCCAAATGTCAATCAAATTGGACTTGGATTTAGTCTAGATTGGTGTTGGGAATGTTGAATTGAAGTTTAGAATTGAATTGGACCAGAATTTGGGTCAATTGGATAGGTTTGGTTTGACATTGGGTTCACTTTGGGTTAAAATGGGTCAAATTGGGGGTTTTAACAAAAGTAGGGTAAATTAACAAAATTGGCCCATGGTGTAGTTGAACAAAATGAAATTGGGAATATTTGGGATTTTCTGGAATTTTTTGGGAATTTTCTGAATTTCTGGATTTTTGGGTCAAGAGGGGTATTTTGGGTATTTGGAGGGTATTGGGAGGTTTTCTTAGAATTTTTGATATTTTTGGGTATGGATGGTCAATTTGAGTGATGTGGAAATGTTTGGAATTGATTTTGGGGGATTTTGGATGATTTGGAAATTTTTGAGAAATTTGGGTAGTTTCGAGGGTTTTGGTAAGTTAAGCGTGTGTAGGGTCCCGGGGTCAAAATCGAAAATTTGGAAAAATGAAGATTAGGTGAATATAAGTAGAATAAAATCATTTTGGTTGAGCCATGAAGCCATATCAAGCCCACATGAGCCATGAAGGGACTCATTTGAGGCATTTACTATGTTGTTCCTCACCCTCTTAGCCCAAGGGCTTAGGGGTTAAGGACCATCCATGTGAATCACGTACATGAGTCGGAGGTCAAGTTAGGTATGGGTGTGGTTTTAGGAGGTGTGTGAAAGTGTAGTGTATGAGTGTAGTGTGTGTGTAAGTCAGCCCTTCACTGCACCAGGCCACCTGTGGCGGTCCTAAGGCCAAAGAGTCCTATAGGAACTCATCCTTTAAACTTTCACATTCGATTTCAACCCTCTAGGTGATTAGGGGTCTACGATCAAGTTTGTGGAGTTTGCAGGGAGTTAAGAAGTGGTTTGAAATTCTAGAGGGTGGGTCCCAATTCTAGTCCTCTAAGATAGTCAAAGAAAAAGCCTAAGGCTAGATCCTAAGTACTAAAGAGAAGAAGAGAAGACCTCATCAAAAATGAGGTCAACAATGTGTTTTGAGATTACGAGCAGTAGCAGATTGTGGATTGCATCGTTGATCATAAAAAAATGGGCCGAGCGGGTCTCTTAAGAGCAAAGACCTACTCAAAACTCCGAAAATGGATGAAAGGAAAAGGAAGAGATACGATTCAGTGTGGATGCTATTACAACTTTGCTGAAGACAGGAAACGGAATCCAACAGGGATTCTCCATCACAGCGATGTGGATCCGATGCCAAGAATTATCAAGCAGATGGTAAAGAGGATGGTGACATGGAGGGTGCTACCTGCAGATTGCATTTCATGCTAACTTAATGCACATTTTTAATGATATTACACTTTAAAGAAAGGTATTTTGCATATTTTTGTCTTCAAGTATAAAAATATGATTTTAGAGAAAATGAAGCAAAAACTATGCAATTTTGAGCCAAAACGAGCAAGGAAGAAAGTTCTGACTTGGCACATATCTATATGTCTTTCTATGCTTAATATATTTTATATTTCTCACATGTTTTTGAATGAAATTATACATTTTAGAAAGGTTATTTTTATGTCTATCTTATAGTGAAGATGTTAGGAACGCAACACAACTGAATGGGGCGAAACAGAGTTGAAACGGAGTCAAAAGGAGCAAAACAGTGGAGCTGCGCACAGGGTGGTGCCTAGGCGCCAAACCTGGTGCCCAGGCGCCAGTGATGAAGAGAAAACGACGCCTAGGCACCAGAATCAAGGCCTAGGCGCCAGAATCATCTATAAACGGTTATTGGACAAATTGTTTATAACTTTGGGAGTTTTTTTTTACGGTGTTAAGTAGTTTCCAGACCTTCTAGATGACTGGAAGTTACTCCTAATATATAGGACATGTGATACAATAAATCTAGACACATTGGAGGGGTTTAAATCACGACGAGGTGCAACCCAAAGTGTAGGGGTGCGATTTTTTGGACACGGAGTCTGGCGCCTAGGCGCTAGAACTTGGCGCCTATGCGCCAGAACCTGTTTCTAGAAGATTCAATGAATGTGGATGAATTTTGAAGAGGTGCCTTAAGCAACCCTTGGCCATTTTTCAGAGCTCTATAAATAGGAGACATTTCTACAGGAAAAGGGCCCCTCTCTCTGTATCTCTCTCTCTCTCTCTCTCTCTCTCTCTCTCTCTTCTCCCTTATTCATTTTAGAGTCATGAAGATGTAGATTTCTACATCTTATGGGGAGATTGGTGAGGGATTTTGAGATATTTATGTAAGGGATGTATGAGCGGCGCATGGATCTGGGGGAGACTTTGGCGAAGAGATCTTCTTCTTCCCTTCAGAGGGAAAAAAGCTAAGTATTGTGTTCTTCATTCTCTTGTAATTGTTGTAAACACTTTATAGTGGATTTTCTTTGTTTTAAACTGAGTTTTCTATCATGATTTATCCATGCTTCGTTAGTAATTTTCTTTACTCTTTCTTTTAAATATGTAGTAGTGGCATATGTAGGAAAATTATTTTTATGATAGAATTATCTATTAAATTCTTCTAGGTGATAGATAGTTGGAAAAATATAATAGAATACTAATGAAATAAGTTCCTTGTTGGCACTTAATTTATCACATAATTCTATCAATTCTTTTACTTCTTATGCTATTATTTTCATTTACTTTTGCTTTGTAATGAAATAGATGCATGTTTAGGAATTAAGATTTGCTTAGATATTCTCTTATTAAATTATAGTGATGATATTCATACCGGATCTTCATTTAATTTACAAATTGATCACTTGTATTATTAGAACCCGTTGAAGAATTCTGAGACTTATCCGGAGATGAGTTCTTAACTAGTAGATATCACATGAATCCTTAGGTAATCGCAGGCTATACGTAAGTTATTTAAGGTGAAGTGCAAATAAATAGGAAGATATTATTTATTGGGCATAGAATTAATTAGTTTTTAGAGTGACAAACTAAATTCTAATAATTTGGTCTATATAAAGGGAACGGGTCACTAGTAAGGCTGACCATAGCCACCCTTAGAAATTTAAAAGTGTGAGCCTAGATTAACCCATTCTACTAATAATACATCCTGAACCGATCTATAGATTAGCCAATGTTCTTTATGCCTGGACCAAAGGGTAAGGAATAGGAATGCTTCTATTTAGCACTACTACATAAAAGTCTAAGCATTTCTTTCCTACACATTATCTATGTAATTTCAAGAGAAAGGTAGTTTTTAATATCTCGAAATTCTCCAAACCAATTTGTCCATACGTTATCATTTTTTTAAGAAATTTATTTAAGATTAGTTATTAGAATACTCATTTTAATCAACATTCCAAATTTATGCCTTATAGAAATAGAGTGGAATTAGCTTAAATAATTGCTTACCTCGCTTCTCTGTGGGATCGATACTGGGATTATAAAAGAAAACCCTATATTACTTGAAACGATACGTATACTTGCGTAGTATCCCTAGTGTGTAAAATATTTTCTAAAATTTTACAACATTTTAATTTTATACACTAGCCGCTATTTGTAAATTGGGTCAAGTTTTTTGCCATCTTTTGGAAGCAAAAATTACTGCGTTATTGTGGGTCGGGTCATGTTTTTGGCGCCATTATCGGGAAGCTTCGATAAAAACTTTAGGAGAATTTTAGTTGAAATAATTAGGTTTAGACTTGAAAAACTGTAGTATCGTAAAAACTATTTTTGTGTGAAAAGTGTTTTGTTATATGAAAAAGTGTTGTGAAAAAAAAAAGAAAAAAAAATTGTTTGTGTGAAAAAAAAGGTATTCGTGAAAATGTTTTGTTGTGTTGAATATATTTCATCTATTATTTGTTTAATTGTTAATGTATTGTTTGTTGTGCTATGTATGCGGAATAAAGGATCTGCAAGATTTGTACCTTATGATCCCGAGTTTGAAAAAAATAAAAAAAATAAAAATACAGAAAGGACTCGAAAAACTAGAAATGGAAATGAAAAACTTTCAAGATAATAACTTGGAAAATCATTATACTTCATTGAGAGATTACGTAAATCCTACAAAAGATGAAATTCACTCAATTATACAAAACCCTGTCATAGAAGCTGACTCGTTTAAAATATATCCTGAGATTATCCAACTGGTGTAGAACAATCAGTTTGGGGGAACTCCTTTAGAGGATCTCTATTTACACTTATCTAGTTTTCTAGAACTTTGTGCTACATTTCGTTATAATGGCATGTCAGACGATGTTGTTAGGCTAAGGATTTTTCATTTCTCACTAAGGGATAAGGCTAAAATATGGTTACACTCAATAGCACCTGGCTCTACTAAAAATTGGGAGGAGTTAACCCAGAAATTCCTAGTTAAGTATTTTCCACCTTCAAGGACTACTAAACTTAGAAATAATATTATCTCATTTTTTTGATATGAAGGAGAATCAATATATGAAGCCTGGGAAAGATTTAAGGAACTCCTAAGAAAGTGTCCACATCATGCTCTGCCCGATTGGTTAATCATTCAAAATTTTTATAATGGGTTAGTAGGATCCGTTAGGTCTATAATTAATACTACTGCTGGTGGTTTATTAATGTCAAAATAATTTGATAAAGCGTATGCATTAATTGAAAAAATGGCTACAAATGAATTTCAATGGCCCTCCGCAAGGGTAAATCATAAAAATGTAACTAGTGTTCATGATACAGATGTGATGACAATTCTTGCATTTCAGGTTGCCGCAATATCAAGGAAGTTTGACCAATTTGGAATGAACCAGCCTCAATTTACTTCTGTAAGTGAGGAAAGTTCATTAGGGTGTATAATTGATTCTAACTTATCATATAACGCTTTAAATACCATAAACAACCCATATTCTAACTTTTACAACCCGTGTTGGGAGAACCATCCTAAATTTAACTGGAATCATACTACTGATGGTGGAAACAAAAAATGGGAAAATAATCATGCCAATCCTAATGGAAGTTGGAATAATCACAAACTATAAACCTTCATATCCACCAGACTCTAACAATGATCAATAATTTGGGGATAAGAAGATGTCTATAGAAGAAGTGGTATTGTAAATGGGAAACCAGTTGCTAAGTCAAAATGCTGAGATTAAAAATATAGAGAATCAACTGGGACAAATTGCTAATTCACTTAGCAATAGACCCCAAGGAACACTTCCTAGCAACATTGAGATCAACCCTTAAGAGAACACTAATGAACAGGTAGAAGCTGTCCAACTAAAAAGTGGAAGAGAGATAGAGGATGTGGTTAGAAAAGAGAAAGATGTTGTGAGAGAAACAAAGGAAACTAAAAGACCTGAAAAACATGGTTTGGAAAAATTAATTTCTCCAACTAAAATCAGTTTGGAAAGACCACCACCTTCATTTCCTCAAAGACTTAGACAACATGAGTTGGATAAGAAATTTTCAAAGTTCATGAAAGTACTTAAGAAGTTAACGATAAATATTCCTTTCACTGAAGCTTTGGAATAGATGCCAAGTTATGCAAAGTTTATGAAGGATATATTAAACAAGAAAATGAAATTTAGGGATTACGAGATAGTTGCACTAAGTGAGGAGTGCAGCGCTATACTTCAGAAAAAATTTTCTCAGAAATTTAAAGGTCCTTGTAGCTTTACAATTCCTTGTGTAATTGGAGAAAGATTATGTGGAAAAGCTTTATGTGATTTAGGAGTGAGCATTAATATGATGCCTCTATCTATATTTAGAAGGTTAGGTTTAGTTGATATTTCTCCCACTACTGTAACCCTTATGTTAGCTGATCGATTTATCATTTATCCAAAAGGAGTTATAGAAGAAGTTCTTGTTAAAGTGGATAAATTTATCTTTCCTTTGGACTTTATTATATTAGATATGGAGGAAGATAAAAAAATTCCAATTATTTTAGGGAGACCTTTCCTTGTTCCTGGACAAGTTATGATAGATGTGCAAAAATGAGATACTGAATTTCAAGGAAAATATCATCATGTTTTGGATCAAGCTATATGATGTATTTTCAGTAAATTGAATGGAAACGATCGTGTCAATTTCTGCCTTCATTTCTTCTGTGCAAATTAATTGGGAAACGCCATTAAGTTGAATGAACCTCGAACGAAGAACGATTTGAAAATAAATGAATATGAATAAAATGAAAAATGAACATAAAACAACAAAAAAGAGAGAAAATAAAATGAAAGAAAAAAAAGAAAAAGGAAATGAATGAGAACTCTTTTTAAGAATCTAAATGTCCAAACGAATTTCAAACCGACATGAACTCTAATTAAACAAAAAATGAAATCGAATCACTAAAACGAACAAAATGATTCTAAGTCTCGAATTGAATTCCGATTTGAAGCCATCGATTCGAATCTTTCAATTCTTCTTCAAATTGAAATCCATTTAAAACTCCTTTGAACCCTCGTTCAAGTTGATTCTTCCCCACGGAAGACTCAAACTTCAATTTCAAACTTCTAAACTTTTCCATCGTTCTGAAACCCTTTCGAATCACTGTGATTTCTTCCTTCTTTTGAGAAGGTCGCTGAGTCTACTAACACAGAACTACGAGATTCTCTATTTGGTTCTGATGGCATGGATTCAGATCCTTCGCCAAACGATCAACCTTTGATTAAATCTTTTGAGATGTGAAATACTTTCATGTCCCATTCTAATCTTCTACTACACTTCTAAACATCGAAATCTTCATGAATCAATGTCAACCTTTGAGGCTGGTACTTAAATTCCAGTCCTCATTTCTGAGGTCAGAACCTAAATTCTGACTCTCTCCTTTCGGGATCAGTACCTAAATTCTGATTCTCATTTCCTTCGAGGCTGGTACCTAAATTCCAGTCCTCATTTCTGAGGTCAGTACCTAAATTCTGACTCTCTCCTTCTGGGATCAGTACCTAAATTTTGATTCCCATCCCCTTCGAGGCTGGTACCTAAATTCCAGTCCTCATTTCTGAGTTCAGAACCTAAATTCTGACTCTCTCCTTTCAGGACTAGTACCTAAATTCTGATTCTCATCCCTTTCGAGGCTGGAACCTAAATTCCAGTCCTCATTTCTGAGGTCAGTACCTAAATTCTGACTTTCAACCTTCGAGGCTGGTCCCTAAATTCCAGTCCTCATTTCTGAGGTCAGTACCTAAATTCTGACTCTCACCTTTCGAGGTCAGTACCTAAATTCTGACTCTCTTTCTGAGATCAATACTTGAATTTCAATTCTCTCCTTTCGAGGTCAGTACCTAAATTCTGACTCTCACCTTTCGAGATCGGTACCTAAATTCTGACTCTCTTTCTGAGATTGATACCTAAATTTTAATTCTCTCCTCTCGAGATCAGTACCTAGATTCTGACTCTCACCTTTCGAGGTCGGTACCTAAAGTCCGACCCTTTTTCTGAGATTGATACCTAAATTTCAATTCTCTCCTTTCGAGGTCAGTACCTAAATTTTGACTCTCACCTTTCGAGGTCGGTACCTAAAATGCGATTCACATTTCAAGGCTGGTACCTAAATTCCAGCCCTCATTTCGAGATCAGTACCTAAATTCTGATTCACATCTTTTGAGATCGGTACCTAAATTCTGATTCTCACTCCTAGGCCGGTACTTAAATTCCAGTGCTCACCCCTTTTCCAATTTAAATTTTTCTTTTTGTTAATTCCAATCTAAAGCAAAATTTAATCAAAATTTCAAGACTCAAAATTAAATTCAAAACTTGAAACCTTGATCTGAATCAAACTCGAGTTTGATCAGATTGAAACTCACCCTCTTGCTCCTCAGCAGGAATTCTGGAATCTTCAGCTTAAAAGATTTACCTGATACTCCCCAGCGGGAACCTTCTCTACCTTTTATATGCTTTGTTCTAAGTGTGTCACTTAGACGTCTGTGTTGGTTCTGTTGATCTCTTTTGTTAACGCCAATACGCTTGGTGTGCTTGGGTAGCGCACCACACCTATTGGGGGTCCATTTGTTAACCTCATTTTTTTGTGAGGTTTTTTCTTTCCTCTTAATGTTTAGGATCTAGCCTTAGGACTTCACCTTGACTATCCTAGAAGACTAGAGATGGAACCCACCATTTAGAAAGTCAAACCAAATCTTGATTCTCTTTGAAATCCTACATGGATGGTCATTAACCTCCAAGTCACTTGGAAGGTTAGGACCATTGTGCAGGAAGACAAAGATGAGTTCCTATAGGATGTTCAAGCCTTAGGACTGCCCTGGGTGGCCTGGTCTTGGTGGGGTCTAGCTTGCACACACTGTACTCCTACCCATCCTAAATCCTGAACCATCTTTGCCCATTCTTGACTCCTAGTTCATTGGAGCACTCATGTGGATAAGCCCAAATCCCTAGCTCCTTGGCTAAGAGTGTTAGGAACAATACATATGAGATGTTCAAAATGGACATTTCTTAGTCAATGGCTCACTATAAGCTTTTTTATCCTCTCAACCATACTCAAATTCCATTTTTGTCAAAATTCCTAGTTTTGATATTGGGTCCTCAAGCTTACCTAAAGTTACCTAAATTACACCTATAACCACAAAACTCTCCAAAATTTCCCAAAAATTACCCAAAATTCCCAAAAATCCTAAAAATCATTTAAAAATAATTTCCACCTCTTAAATTCACCAAAATACCCCAATACCCTCTAAATACCCCCTTTATACGCTAAAATCTAAAAATTACAAAAATTCCCAAAAAATTCCAAAAAATCATAAATATTCCCAATTACATTTTGTTAAATTACACTATAAGTCAATTTTGCCAATTTGACCCACTTTTATCAAAATCCCCAAATTGACCCATTTTTAACCTAAATGGACCCAATGTCAAACCAAACCAATCCATTTGACCTCAATTTTGCCCAATTTCATTTCTAAACTTTAATTAAACATCCGTAATACCAATATAAACCAAATTCAAGTCCAAATTGATTCACATTTGAGTTTAATTCCATTTGAAATCCAAAACCCCCAATTAACCTAATGGAAACCTTCCCCCCCCCCAATTTCAATCCTAAACCTTCCATGGAATTCCCATGAAAACCATGAAACATTAAATTATCCCAATTTGAACCTAAGCTTAGCCTAAATCCATTTGAAATCCAAAATACCCCATTTTAACTTAAATTGGACACATGCCCTAAATCTACCAACTTGATTGGCCTAATCCTAAAATTTCTTCCTAATTGATGTTGGGAACTCTTCAATACATTACCCTAAACCATTTGAAACTTTCAATTGGGTCTAAACATCACCTTAACCTAACTTGGACCCAAGTTGATCCAACCTTGCCTAAATTAACCAAAATCCCAAAATCCACCTAATTAACCTATCAATTAAACTCAAAACCTTTCCATGTCTTCATGAAAATTCTTCATGGAAATCATTTACATAATGTTGCTCAAGACACTTGGACCTAAATCAAACCCAAACCCAAGTTAACCTAACCTAAACCCAAGTAAGCCAAATTGAACCTATGACCTAACCAAACCAAATTGAACCAAATGTGGCCAAACCAACCTTTCCATAGCCACCATTTGAACCCTAGAAACCACCCTAGATCCACCTAGCCCAAGCTAGATGAGCCATGGACCAAGGGTCCCCCATTTTAGGAGATCTCTTCTCTTAAATTGTTAAATCTCCTTTTGCCTTGCCCCAAACCTCTCCAAAACTGATTAATCACCATTAAACCCTGCCACCTAACTCACCTAACCTGAGGCCAGCTCCCCTGTCCTTGCCGGCCGGCCTAGTCACTGGAGGAAGCCAAAACCGAGAGCCACCACCCACCTAAACACACCCAAGCGCCCTCAACTGGCTACCTCAGCCAAAATTGACTTTGGAGCTCCACTGCCCTCCACCTAAGCAGTGGAATCCACCCCCCAATATAGCCCTGACTCAGCCCTATGGCCCTGGCAATATAATCCATACCTCTCGGCCATGAGAGGGGTGTTGAAAATTTTCTCACAGAAACCCTTCTAGTTTTCTCTCAGAGCTCCTCCCAACCAAGAGAAGCTCAACCCCACTGTTTTCCTGCCCTAATTCCAACTGGCTGAGCTCAATTTCAGAACTCAATCTTAGGCCAAAAAATAGGACATCCCTGAAACCTCCACAGAAACAAAATTAAACTCACTCACATCTTCACTGGAGGTAGAGAGCAAGTTCCCCAATGAAAGCCCCCTCACTAGGCCACCCATTTCTTCTATCGGCCAGAGCTCCAAATCGGACTTAGACAAAGTCATACCTAGGCATTTCACCAGAGCAAGAGCCTCAATCTGTAGCCTCCTGGGACTCCAACGAACGTGCCGAACACCTCTGATTGAAGCTTCACTTCTCAGAGCAAAGGTATTGAGCTCTCCTTCTTCTCGAGTTTTCATGGATTCTCCATTTTCTTCTGCTCGTTTTCAATGCATGTTACCCATATGGATATAATCCTCTAGACTAGATGAGCATGTAGGAAGAATCCGCACTCGATTTGGTTAGGTGTCGAGTGAGATATTAGGGTTAGAAGGTGGATGGTTCTTGGTTCACACCAGTTGGGACGATGACCAGTGACTGTCTGATCGTGCGTGTATCAGATGGATGGCAGAGATCAAGCCGAATGGAGCAACGAGACAGAACAGCGGGATGCATGGCTGCCGAGTCAGATGGAGGTGCCGAATCAAACTGTGCCTCGTGTGTTTTCGATCTGTCGCAGGATCCAGTCAGTACTGACTGGTTTAAGTATGAAAATCCCCTTTTTTCTTTTTATTTAATTACCCAGAACTTTAAAAATCCATATCTTTGTGTATAAAAATTACAAAATTAAAATAAAAATGTCTTCTTTCTCAGTGAATAGAGGAGAATAATGGGGAAAAGAAATCAATTTATTTGGTTGAGTATTTAATTTTTAATGATTTTAATACTAATCTAAGTATTTTAATTCTCCACTCAAACACACAATTCACCATGGCATGAGACCATAAGGCTTTTGTAGCCTCTGATCTTGGGAACATGCACTGAATTTTCTAAGGCCAGAGGCTATGTCCATGACAAGTTATTTATTTTCCAAGTTTTTATGCCTACTTTGGTATTTTAATTCTAATAATTAGCATACTTTTTTGAAAATTCTAAGAAAATTAGGGTAGGTTCCCTATGACCAGAGGTACTCAAGTAAATTATCTCATGAATTAAAACAAAATAAATAACCCTAATGGTTCACTTGACCTAAAATCAACATTGAATTAATTAAGGCAAATTAAAAATTAAAATAACTTGAAATTAATTCTCCACCGTCATGTAGGATAATAGGAACCTTCATAAAAAGTTTGAAATTAATTAAAAATGGTTTAACCCATCAAATGAATTTTCTAAGCAACATAGCCAAACTTAAACTTAAAAAGTTCATAAAACTCAAAATACATTTCAAAACTTCACCAAATTGATTTTGGAGACTCTCTGATATCAGAGGAGTCTAAGAAAATTAAAATTGGATTTTTTCTAAAAACTTCATTTTTAATCTAACTTTTAATATTTTAATAATTAAAAAATTATGAAAATCACAAAAACATTAAAATTCATAAAAATGTTATATTTGGTCTCCTAATCACTTAGGAATCAATCAAATATTTTTCTTAAGTCCCAAAACAAAGATATTGAATTTTAAAGGCTTAATGCAATTTTTAATGTTAAAAATGGATTTTCCAACCCTCTCACTAAAATAATTCTAAAAATTCAAAGAAAAATCAAAAAAATATAATTTTTTTTGAGTTCCTTGGGATCAGAGGCATTTAAGAAAAATATAAAACTCAATTCTCAAATTTAATTTTTTTATAATTAATTAATACTCCAAATTTTAAAATAATTATAATAAATAAAATATAATGCAAAAAATCACTAATTTGGTCCAAGTGATCTTCTGGTTAGTAGGAACCTTCCATAATTTTCCTAAAGACAGAAACTTCTCCTTGGTCATGTTGTTAAATTTTCATTGAAAATCCTTATTTTCCATTAAAATGATTATATAAATTAAATTAAAAATTGAAAAATCACATTTTCTCCTCTAATGTCTTAATTGACATGTGAGTGAGGTGACATAAAAACTTCAAGTTCATTTGAGCTTAATTTGAAGAATTATGAGATGAATAAGCTTAAGAAGGCATTAAGGTAGTTAAAAGGCTTTAACCTTAATTAATCTTTAGGCTTAACCAAAGTGAGGCTAAATCTTTGATCTTAACTTTACCTTGGATGATTGAAACATATGGAATTTAAGTGGTGGAAATTGATTAAACCACCTTAAACTTTAAAGAAGAAACATTAATTAAATCACATGAAATTTGGAAGATTAATTAAAGCTCGAATGATTGAGATTAAGGGATGTAATACAAGAGAATTCTAATTCTTTAAATTGAACCCTTAATCAATAATTTGATCAAACATTATTTAAATATCAATTAATGGAGCTCTAAAATGATGATTAAAATTAATATTTTAAGAAAAGAATAATTTTTGAACATCTTATGATTAAACTAAAGACAATAAAAGAAATTAATTTGAAATTGTCTAAAACTTAAATTAAAGTAAGTTCAAAATGTTAAAGCTAAATTGAAATACTTTAAAACATTGAAACTAATCTAAAGTTGTTTGAAACTTAAATTGAAAATAAATTTGAAAAATTAAAGTTAATATGGCATAATTCATAATTACAAGATTATAATTAAAAAAATTAATTAAATCAAAATGAACCTAAAAAGTTACCTTCTAAAATAATAAAACTTAACTGAATTAAACAACTTGAACACTATTCCAAACTTAAAACAATTTAAAACATTTAAAAAGGACCAATCAAAATTTTATAACTACATTAAATCACTTTAAATCATCAACTCAAACTTTAAATTAAGAATGGTTGAATCTTTAATTAATTTGCCCCTAAAGGCTTTCATTATCATAATTTTTAAATGATACATCAAATGAAATGTCTCTTTATTCATAGGATAATCAAACATCCTAATTCAATGAGCAAGAGTAACCTGGGTGATTGATTCATCACCACAATGAAACTAACTGAACTTGAAAATAGTTCCTAAAATGTTTAGGAAGATGTTCAGAATTAAGTTCCGAGCACTTCTCTAACTTGATGGGATGTTTTAAAAGAACAGTGAGACTTCATTGTTCTTTGATGAAGAAAATCATCCATATAACACAATAACCTAGACGTCATAGGAATTGACTAGTAATAGGATTAGGATTTTGGTAGAAAACCAGAACCTTCCCTTAGTTTTACCTTGGTATTTCTTGCAATTATATAAATGCCTTAACATGTGTTTTAAGTGCAGGTGAAAATGACGGGAGTTCCCACTAGGTACGCATTTAAGCTTATTGCAATTTACATTTAGCAATTTATTAAATGTTTTTCCTTTTCTGTACTTATAAATATATGAAAATGATCGAATTCAGCATGTTTAAACAACTCAAAATTTAATCACCAACAAAAGTAAAACTGTAATTACAACTAAAATTAAAATGTCTCTTTGGATACTTGAGAATCCCTCGGATGATGTAACCCACGTGTTGCTAACGAGATTTCACACTGTCTAAATGAAAGTGTGGAACTCTTTCAGTTGAGTTTAGCAAATTCATCTGGACTAAGTGAATCCGATGAAAATAGTGGTGTCGGGATGAAAGAACTGTAGGATCTTAATCAGTTCTGCTTAATCAACTTTAAGATTTGTTTTAATTAAAATACTAAGTCATCTCAATTTTCAACCTTTCTAAACCAAAATACTTCTCTCATCTCTTGATTTTCACCTTCTAAAACCAAACCTCTGCAACAACAAGGAGCTTGAAGCATAGTGGGCAGCACGACCATCTTCATCAGCAAAACTTGTGTCTATTTCAGCTAAACCTTTCTTAGAATTAAATAACCAAGCCATAGGATTTCAAGGTTGTTTGCCTAGTGCAACATAAAGCCTTAACTTTTCGTTAGGCATTTGTATAATCAGGTTATGCAAATTAAGCCCTAACCGGTCTTAGGATTCCGAGGTAGTAATTTGGTAGAACATAAACCCTCACATCTTCGAGGCTATTTGTATAATCATATCATACAAGTATAAGTCATAGTTAACTAAAATTGGTAGGATTGAAACATTAAATAAACTCTCAAATTGAAGCCAAACAATAGGATAGTCAGGAAGTCACCGAAGTTCGCATCGGGTCTGTGACATCCCCTACTTCTCTTTCTTTGGATTCTCAAAATAAATGTTCCAAATTTGATCTATTCCCTATTTAAACTTTCTAAAATCTAACTTGTTTGAAACCTTAAACTTTGAAATTCTTGAGAGCAAAACCACTGATCATTTTCGAGAGTCTTCTTAAGTGATTCCCGTCACTTAGGATGTAATTAACTATAAGGGCTTGCCCTTATAGGGAACTTTAAGAATCCAGTTAATATAAACCTTGCTTAATTCCTTTGTATTAAGTAGGGGAAATTTGTCGGCTTATAAAAATGGTTCGCAGACCAAACGGATGTCACAAATCTATTGGTTTATTTAATAGAGCCTCATTATCAAGTAGTGTGTCTAATCCTCGGGATAGATGATCCAAGAAAAAAATACCTATTTTTATGCCTTGATTTTTATTAAATTTTAAGGATATTATGCTTTAATGAAAGATATTTTTGTGTTTTTGGATGTATGTGATACAAAAATGTTCAAGAAGGAGAAAAATATTAAAAAGGAGCAAAAAGGAGCAAAAAGGAGCAAAAAGGAGTAAAAATAGAGCCAAAATGCAAAATTGTCGAAATTACTGGCCTGGCGCCTAGGCGCCAGTGTCCGGCGCCTAAGCGCCAGCTCGATATAGAAAACTGTTAAGTTTTTGATGACTTTTGGATGGTTATTTTGATAGTATGAGCAGTTATTGGACCTTCTAGAAGACTGACAGTTGTTCCTGGTTTATAGGACATGTGATACAATGTATTTGGACGCTTCAAAATGGTTTTAATTGCGAAGAGGTGTGATCCAAAGTGAAGAGGTACGAAGAACTGGATGCGGTGGCGTCTAGGCGCCAGATTCCGGCTCCTAGGCGCCAGAAACACCTTCTAGAAGATTCATTGAATGTGGACACATTTTGAAGAGGTGCCTTGAGGTAACCCTTGAAGCCTATAAATAGGAGGGGTATTCCTTTAGAGAAAAACACCCCATTTGCCCCATGTACCCCCTATCTAGAGTCCAATCTAGAGAGAGAATTAGAGAGATCATATTAGGACCACCTTTTTACTTTCCTTCATAAATTAGTGAGTTTATTTTAGAGTTTGTATTTAGAGTTTGAAAGAGTTGGTGCATCTGTAGTTCATTACGCTGTGGAGTCAGTAGGAATCAGAAGTTCAGTAGGAGAAACATCTAAGATAAGTATTTTTATTTTGATTCAAAGTTTATTTATTATGTTTTGTTATTTAATTTCAATGTGTTTTGAGTAGTTACTTTACTTTCTCCTTTCAATTATGAAAAGATAAACAAGATAATACAAAATTCGTCAGAGAATTAAAAATCATATATTTTCAAAACATTGTGATGATATTAATATCGGTTCTTAATTTACTATTTAAATTGGCCATTTAAATTGTTAAAACATGTTGAAAAGTTTTGAGACCTAGAAGGAGATGAATTCTTAACTTGTAGATATCACATGAATCCTTAGGTAGTCGAAGGCCTTGTGCGGGTTATTCAAGGTGAAGTGCAAATAAATAGGAAGATATTATATATTGGGCGTAGAATTGATAAGTTTTTAGAGTGACAGACTAAAATCTTATGATTTGGTTTATAGAAAAGGAAAGGGTCACTAGTAGGGCCAACCATAGCCACCTTTGGACATCTAGTAGTGTGAGCCTAGATTAACCCATTCTACTAACAATACATCCGGACCTAATCTATAGGCTAGCCAATGTTTTTTGCACCTGGATCAAAGGGTAAATAATATGAATGCTTCTATTTGGCACAATACCATAAATTTATATTCTCCACGAATATTATCATTATCTTAGAAAATCTTGGATTAATTGAAAGGGAGAAAGTTGCTTTTTTATTGCTATTTACATCAAATTATTTTATTTTTGCTTTATCATTGCATCTAGTAAATTAAAGATATTTTATTTTTGATTATAAAAGAAATACTTTAAAATGAAAATATTTAAAGATCTATAACTCTCTCCTCGTGGGAACGATACGGGGTCTTTGTTTCAAAGCTCTATATTACTTGGAACGATACGTATATTTGAGTAGAACACCTAGTGTGTAAAATATTTTCCATAAAATTATATTTACATACACTAGCCTCTATTATTATTTATAACATATATTTTAGAAAGTATTAATTAGTACGTTGATCTTCAGAGGACTTTGGGTCAAGTTTTTGGCGCTGTTGCCTGGGAAGAAGATTTTAGTACGCATATATTTATATCGGGTCAAGTTTTTAGCGCCGTTGCCGGGGAGAGCAGAGGCAAACTTTTAGATTTTAAGTATTTTTATTTTATTCATTTTTCTTTATTATAAAAAAAATAAAAAAAAACATATATATAATAATATTTATTTTAATTCTTGCTAATTGACTTTTTATGTGTAGTTTTGGATCTGAAGGATTATTACCTTTAGATTGTGAATTAGAAAGAACTGTTAGAAAAATTAAAAAAGGAAAATAAATTCAAAAATTTCAAGAAATGACTAATTTACATAACAATTTACAAAATCCAATTGAAATTAATGATCAAAATGTTTATAAATCATTAAGGGATTATGCTAACCCTACAGTTGATGAACTTCATAGTAGTATTCAAATACCCACTGTAGATGCTAATTCTTTTGAGCTTAAACCGTCTATTATTTAAATTGTTCAAAACAATCAATTTAGTGGAACACCAAATGAGGATCCAAATTTACACCTTGCTAGATTTTTAGAACTTTGTGCTACCTTTAAATATAACAATGTTTCTGATGATGTTATTAGGCTTAGACTCTTTCCTTTTTCTTTAAGAGATAAAGCAAAGATGTGGTTAAACTCATTAGCAACATGTTCTATTAAAACATGGGCTGAAATGGCACAAAAATTCCTTGCTAAATATTTTCCTCCTTCTAAAACTGCTAAATTAAGAAATGATATTACTTCATTTAGTCAATTTGACGGGGAGACAATTTATGAAACTTGGGAAAGATTTAAAGAACTATTAAGAAAATGTCATCATCATGCTTTACGTAGTTAGTTAATTATTCAAACAATTTATAATGGATTAATTGGATCTTTAAAATCGATTATTGATGCTGCTGCTGAAGGTTCTTTAATGTCTAAATCATTTGAAGAAGCTTACACTTTAATTGAAGAAATGGCTAACAATAATTTTCAATGGCCTTCTGAAAGGACTAATCATAAAAGAATGGCAAGTATTCATGATAATGAAGCCTTTTCTATTTTAGCTTCCCAAGTAGCAGTAATGTCTAAGAAATTAGATAATTTTGTTATTAATATATCACCTAATAACTCTGCTAATATTGAAGATTCTCAAACTATTGAAACTTTACAAGCTATTGCTAGTAAAAATAATCCTTATTCAAATTATTATAATCTTGGATGAAAAAATCATCCTAATTTTAACTAGAATAATTCACAACAATGGGGTAATAATCAATCTCATCCCACTGGAAATTGGAATAATTAAGTTAATTCAAACTATAAACCACCTGGATTTAACAATCAACAGAAAAAGTTATCTATAGAAGAATTAATTTTACAACTAAGTAATTAATTACAAAATCAAAACACTGCTATTTGTAATATTGAGAATCAAATGGGACAAAACGCTAATTTAATTAATTATAGACCCCTAGGAACACTTCCTAGTAATGTTGAAATCAATCCAAAAGAAACTGGAAAAGAACATGAACATGTTAATGCTGTACAACTTAAAAGTGGAAAGGAATTAAAAGAAAGAATGCAGAATGAAATTGAAAATGAGATTGAGGTTGAAGAGATTGAAAAATCTAAAGAAACTCCTTCTCTTAATAAAGATCAAACTGATATTTCTATTAATATGGAATTTGAAAAACCACCACCACCTTTTCCTCAGACTTAAACAGCAGAAGCTTGATCATCAATTTTCTAAGTTCTTTGAAATTTTCAAGAAACTTACTATAAACATACCTTTTGCTGAAGCTTTGGAACAGATGCCAACTTATGCAAAATTTATGAAGGATAGTTTAAGTAAGAAATGAAGATTTGAAGCTTTTGAAACTGTTGCATTAAGTGAAGAATGTTGTGCAATAATTCAAAAGAAATTACCTCAAAAACTTAAAGATCCTAGAAGTTTTACTATACCTTGTGCTATTGGAGAAAAGTTTTATGGAAAAGCTTTATGCAATTTAGGAGCAAGTATTAATCTCATGCCATTTTCTATTTTTCGAAGGTTGAATTTAGGAGAGATTACTCCCACCACTGTAACCCTTTAGTTAGTCGATAGATCTATCACTTACCCTAAAGGAGTTATAGAGGATGTTCTTGTTAAAGTAAATAAATTTATCTTCCCTGTAGATTTCATTGTACTTGATATGGAAGAAGATAAAGAAATACCTATTATTTTAGGAAGACCTTTTCTAGCGACCGGACGAGCTATGATTGATGTGTAAAAAGGAGAATTAACCATGAGAGTTAATGATCAAGAGATTAAATTTAATGTCCTTAAATTAATGAAGAACCCTGACAAAGAAAAATGTTATCGAATGGATATAATTGATTATTTAATTGAGAAACATTATCAAGAAAAATGTGAAGTCATTTCTGAAGAAAAATTTGAATTATTAACCAATGAAGATGAAGAACTAAAAGAAGAAGAAACTCATTATATTAAAGATAATTGGGAAACTTTGGACATAACTCAAAATGATATACTTTTACCCTCAATTAAAAAAAGCCCTCGAACCGGAATTAAAAATGTTACCTTCACATTTAAAGTATGCATTTCTGGGAAATTCATTAACTTTACCTGTTATTATTTCTTTTGAGCTAAGTAAAGATCAAGAAGAAAAATTGATAGGAGTGTTAAAGAATTACAAAAAAGCATTTGGTTGGACAATTGCTGACATAAAAGGAATAAGCCCGTCCATTTGTATGCATAGAATTTTAATGGAAGAAAATTTTAAACCTACTATTGAAGCGCAAAGAAGATTAAATCCTATCATGAAAGAGGTTGTTAAAAAAGAAATTGTTAAATAGTTAGATGCTGGTATTATTTATCCTATTTCGGATAGCCAATGCGTAAGTCCTATTCATTGTGTTCCAAAGAAAGGAGGAATAACTTTTATTATCAATGATAAAAATGAACTAATTCCTACAAGACAAGTTATTGGATGACGAATTTGCATTGATTATAGGAAATTAAATGACGCCACTAGAAAGGATCATTTTCCTTTACCTTTCTTGGATCAAATGCTTGATAAATTAGCTGGACACTATTATTTCTGTTTTCTGGATGGATATTCTGGTTATCATCAATTACATGTTGCTCCTGAGGACCAAGAGAAAACAACATTTATAAGTCCTTATGGAACATTTGCCTTTAGAAGAATGTCTTTTGGTTTGTGTAATGCACCTGCAACTTTTCAAAGATGTATGATGTCAATATTTTGTGATTTGATTGGCAAAGTAATTGAAATATTCATGGACAATTTTTCTGTTTTTGGAACTTCTTTTGAATCTTGTATGGAAAATATTTCCGAAATTCTGAAAAGATGTGAAGAAACAAACTTAGTTCTTAACTGGGAAAAATGTCAATTCATGGTTACAGAAGGCATTGTACTTGGTCACAAGATTTCACAAAAAGGGATGGAAGTAGATCAAGCAAAAGTAAAAATTATTGCTGAATTACAACCACCTACTACTGTTACTGATGTGAGAAGTTTTCTAGGTCATGCTGGATTTTATAGAAGATATATAAAGGATTTTTCTAAAATTGCTAAACCTCTTTGTCATTTATTGGAAAAAGATGTGAAATTTGAATTTAAAAAAGACTAAGTTAATGGTTTTAATATTTTAAAGGAAAAAATTAATAACTGCACCTATCATTGTTGCACCTAATTGGAATAAATCTTTTGAATTAATGTTCGATGCAAGTGATTTTGCAATTGGAGCTATATTGGGACAAAAATATGAGAAAATTTTAAAAGTTATATATTATGCTAGTAAAACTCTTACTGAAACTCAAAGAAATTTCACTACTACTGAGAAAAAGCTTCTAGCTATAGTATATGCCTTTGATAAATTTAGACCTTATCTTCTTGGTACTAAATGCATAGTTGATGCTGATCATTCCGCTATTAAATATCTAATGTCAAAAAAGGATGCTAAACCTAGACTAATAAGATGGGTTTTACTTCTACAAGAATTTGACTTTCAAATAGTGGATAGAAAAGGAACGGACAACCAAATTGCTGATCATTTATTTAGAATTAAGAATGATGTTATTACTGAAGAAAACATAAATGAGAAATTTTCTGATGAACATTTATATGTTATTCAAGGATACCAAACACCTTGGTATGCGGATATAGTTAACTATTTAGTTAGCAATATTCTACCTTATGAATTGGATGAAAAATTTATTAAGAAATTTAAAAATGATGCTAAATATTATATTTGGGAAGATCCTCATTTATTTAAATTAGGAAAAGATTCTATAATTCGAAGATGCGTACCTTATGAAGAAACTTATGCTATTATTAAAAAATGTCATGATTCCGATTTTGTAGGACACTTTGGAGTAGATAAAACTGCATTTAAAATTTTAAATTCAGGATTTTATTGGCTTACTTTATTCAGAGATGTGAGACATTATGTTAAAACATGTGATCGATGTCAAAAGATGGGAAATATATCCAAGAAAGATGAAATGACTTTAAACTATATATTGGAAGTTGAAATTTTTGATATATGGGGTTTAGACTTTATGGGACCATTTGTACCATCATCTGGAAAAATTTAATTTTATTAGCAGTTGATTATGTTTCAAAGTGGATTGAAGCTGTAGCTTTGCTTAACTATGACTCCAAAAGTGTATCTAAATTGTTAAAGAAGATGATTTTTTCAAGATTTAGAATGCCTAAGGTAATTATCAGAGATGGTGGAAGTCATTTTAGAAATATAAGAATTCAATGATTACTGCAAAAATTTGGAATCAAATATAAAATTGCAACTGCATATCACCCACAAACAAGTGGAATGACTAAAGTATCAAACATAGAAATTAAAAGAATTTTAGAGAAGACTGTTAATCCTAAAAGAACTGATTGGGTTGATAGACTTGATTCTGCATTATGGGCTTATAGAACTGCTTATAAGACACCAATCGGAATGTCACCTTACTGGTTAGTTTTTCAAAAATACTGTCACTTACCTGTTGAACTTGAACATAAAGCTTATTGAGCGATAAAGGAGTTTAATTCTGATTTGAATATTGTAGGAGAAAAACGATTATTGCAACTAAATGAGATGGATGAAATAAGAAATGAATCATATGATAATGCAAAAATTTATAAAGAGAAAATGAAGGTATTACATTATAAAAAGATTTCAGGAAAAATATTTGAGCATGGACAAGAAGTATTACTATTTAATACTCGTTTAAGACTTTTTCCTGGAAAATTGAGATCAAAATGGATAGGACCATATATAATTGAAAAAGTATACCAATATGGAGCTGTGGATATTAAAGACCCCAAAACGGGAAAATTTTTTAAAGTTAATGGATTAAAATTAAAGCCTTATTTGGGAGACATTGAAAAGATTTATAAAGAGGCTTATGAATTAAGTCAACCTGATTAAAGAATTTCTTAGGTCGGGTTGACGATGTTAAACCAAGCGCTTAATGGGAGGCAACCCATAGATTTTATTTTTAGTGTGTTTTTACATTTTTAATGTATGGTTATGCCTCGGTCTTGACTAATTTTATATAAATTCAGATAATTAAAAATTATCTTGAAGTATATAAAGTTTGGACCTTGGATCACTCCATTTCATATGTGAGTAAAAAGGAGATCAAGTTAACCTTCATTGAAATTATGTATAATTGTGTTATTGAGATTGTTCTGATCTTACCATTATAATTTACCTATTTTTGGAGAACGAAACCTTAAAATTTGACGTTAGGCAAAATGGAGTCGAACATGGTTCCGGCGCCTAGGCGCCAGAATTCGGAGCCTAAGCGCCAGAATAAGCTGTATGTTGATGGGTCCGGCGCCTAGGCGCCAGATTTGGCGCCAAAGCGCCACGATTACTGGGTCGTTAAATACCAAAAATTTTCAGTTTTTCACACGATTTTCACCTTTAAATTAACCCATCTTCGTCCTCAATCCCTATGCAATCATTATTTCGACCCATACACTCCATTCTTGAGAGATTCGAGAGGATTTTTGAAGAAATGGAGAGGAGAAATCTTGTAGAAGAGGCTAGAGACAAAGGTCCAAAAGATCATCAACCCTACTTCAATGGTTTCATCGCTGTAAGTTTGGAGAAAATTTCTAGTTGTCTTGATAAACTTGAAGCAGATTTCAAAAGCATTGGAGATCGCCTCCTTGAGATGTATCATCAAATTGAACATCTGGAATGGCAGGCGAAAATTCAATTTGATCATCTAGCGGCTTATCAAGATGCTCAAGTGGAGATGTATGCGAAGAACAATTGGATCGACGAGAAAACAGCTACGAATTTTCCAAGAGAGTTAGTATTCTTCCCCAGTAGGCCAAGCAATCTTCATTGTGAATGTCGGCATTACTTTTAGGTTGGTGTGTTGTGTTTTAAAAAAAGAGTCGCCTACAGAAATTGTCGGTAAATTTTATATTTTAAATTAAATTTAAATATATATATATATATAATTTAGAAAAATAGTATTTGATTTTGAAAATAATTTTAAATTTGAAAATTTTAAAATATGAAAAATCGAACAGATCTCACATCCCAAATAGTTTATATAAATGAGCACTGCATCACAAACTGTGTATCTATTCCGAAGAACAGACACATTGCTTGACGATGGGGCTCGGTTAAATAAACTAGAAGATTTGTGACATCCGTTTGGTCTACGAACCAATTTTATAAGCCGACAAATTCCCCTGCTTAATGCAAAGAAATTAAGCAGGGTTTATATTACCTGGGTTCTTAAAATTCCCTATAAGGGCAAGCCCCTATAGTTAATTACATCTTAAATGACGCAAATCACTTAAGAAAACTCTCGATAATAATCAGTAATTCTGCTCTCAAGAATTTCAAAGTTTAAGTTTTCAAGGGATTGAATTTTGGAATTTCAATAGGGAATGGATCAAATTTGGAACATTTTGTTTTGGGAATTCAAAGGAAGAAAGGTAGGAGAAATTACAGATTTGAAGCGAACTTCGGTAATTACCCGACTATCCTATTGTTTGGCTTGAATTTAGGAAAGTCCTAATGTTTATTTAATGTTTTGATCTTGCCAATTTTAATTAATTAGGACTTATATTCGTATGACATGATCATACAAATAGCCTCGAAGATGCGAGGGTTTATGTCGTATCGGACGACTACCTCGGAATCCTAAGACTGGTTAGGGCTTACTTTGCAATGCAAATGCCTAACAAAAGATTGAAAATTTATGTTGCACTAGGCAAACTACCTCGAAATTCTATGGCTTGGTTATTTAATTCTAAGAAAGTTTTGTTGAAGTAGACTCAGGTTTCTGTCGATGACGATGGCCGTCTTCGCCCACCATGCTCCGAGCTCCTTGTTGTTGCAGAGGGTTTAGTTTTAGAAGATTATAATCAAAAGAGAAGAGAAGGGTTTGGTTTTAGAAATCTTAATTTCCAAGTGTTTTTTTATGTTTTAATTAAAACAAATCTTAAAATTGATTATAACAACACCGGTTAAGATCCCACGGTTCTATCCTTCTGGCATCGTTATTTTTATCGGATTCACTTAGTCCAGATGAATTTGCTAAACTCAACTAAATGAGTTCCACACTTTCATTTAGACCGTGGGAAATCTCGTTAGCAACACGTAGGTTACATCATCCGAGGTATTCCCGATCATCCAACAAGACGTTTTAATTTAGTTGTAGTTGTAGTTTTGTTGTTTTGTTTGTGATTAAATTTTGAGTTGTTTTATATTTTGGAACGTTGTGGCAATGAATTTTATCTTTCAACGACTTTTAATTTAGTTTTGGTTTTGATTTTAGGGGCTATCCTAAAGGTGTGGGTTTTCATGCAACAGTTGTTTATCATGCAAGAAAAGTAAGTGCATTTGCAATAAGGTAAATTGCAAGAAGGTAAATTGCAATAAAATAAAAGCGTACCTGGAGGGTCTTCCCGTCATCCCAGGCTGCACTTAAACACAATTTAGAATATTTAAGCATTTAAAGCAAGTTCCTAGGTAAAGCTAAGGGAAGGGTTATAGTTTTCTACCAAGTTCCTAATCCTATAGCTAGTCATCTCATATGACGTCTAGGTTCTTGTGTTTTGGTTTGAGGACGATTTTCTTCATCAAAGAACAATTAAGTTCAATTGTTCTTATAAACATCCTATCGTATTGAGGAAGTGCTTGGGACGAATCTTAAACATCTTTTCAATACTTCTAGGATTATTTTAAGTTCAAGAGAATTTAATTATACAATGAATCAATCATCCAGGAGTTCAAGTTTTGTTATCTTGCTCAGTGAACTAGGACATTTGAATATCCTATGAGTGAAGTAACACTTCACTTAACACTTTATTTAGGAGTTATGACAATAAGAGCTTTTGAGGGCAAATCGATGTTCAAGTGATTTGTGATTCGACTTAATTTTAATTAATGGGCTTAAGTTTGGAATAGTGTTCAAGTTATTTTAGATTTATTTTTGAATTCTTTATGTCTTAAGTGATGTTATATTTAATTCAATTTAATTTAATTTAATTTTAATTTAATTTAATTTTAATTTAATTTAATTTGGTTTAGTTTTAATTTTAGTTTAATTTTATTTTAACTTGATTTTATTTTTTTATTTAATTTAATTTAATATGTTTTGATTTAATTTAATTTAATGTGATTTAATTTAGTTTAAAATGTTTTAATTTAAATTAAATTTAAATTAAATTTTATTTTATTTTATTTTATTTTATTTTATTTTATTTTATTTTAAATTTTAATTTGGTTTTATTTTTTATTTTAATTTAATTTTATTTTTTTTAATTTAATATTTTATTTTTTATGCTTTAAGGATGATTTAATTTTAATTGTTAAAGTATTAATTTAATTGAAATTTTAAAAGGATTTAATTTAAATGTTTTAATTTTAATTTAATTTAATGATTAAGTCTTTTAGCATTTTAAATTTTGAATTTGGATTATCATTTTAATTAGGAATAAAATATTATTGAGGTGATTAATTTAGGGATTCTTAGATTAAAGAATAAATTTCTTCCTAATAATATCCCTATTTTAATAATTCAAATTTTTTTTATTATTCTTCCAAGTTTAAACAATTATTTAATTAAGGTTTATTTCAATTACTTTCAAATTATTTGGTAGGTTTCTACCCTTTAATTACCTAAGTTTCAAACATCCAAAATCAACTTAATATCAAATATTTTACCCACCCTTTTAATTAAACCTAAAATTTTTTTAATTATAGGTTAAAATTTTAATTACTATTTTGCCCTTTAAAATTACTAATTTCATAACTCATTAAATTGAGCTTAAATGAATTTGAAATTTTTATGTGACTTTACTCATATATCAATCAAAACATTAGAGGAGAAAATGTGATTTTTCTGTATTTAATTTATTTATATAATTATTTTTGGTGGAAAATAAGAATTTTCAAGGAAAATTTAATAACATGACCAAGGGAAAGTTTCTGTCCTTAAGAGAATTATGAGACATTCCTAATGACCAGAGGACCACTTGGACCAATTTTGGTGATTTTTTGAATTATATTATTTTTATTATAATTATTTTGGTTTTTGGAGTATTAATTAATTTAAAAATAAAATAAAGGTTGAAAAATGAATTTTATATTTTTTAAAAATCTCTCTGATATCAAGGAAACCAGAGAACCAATTTTTATAATTTTCTGATTTTTCTTTGATTTATTAGAATTATTTTAATGGAAATGCTAGAAAATACATTTTTTTTAATTTTAAAATTACCTTAGGGCTTTAAAATTTAATATCTCATCATAGAGACTTAAGAAAAATATGGGGTTTGTTTCTAGGTGATTAAAATTCAAAATGTGACATTTTGGTGAATTTTATTATTTTTGTGATTTTTATTATTTTTTTTAATTATTAAAAATATTAAAATAATGCAAAAAATCAACTTTTTTGGAAAATTACAATTTTAATTTTCTTAAATTCGCCTGATATCAGAGAGGCTCCAAAACCAATTTGGTGAATTTTTTAGAAGTATTTTGAAAATTATGAATTTTTGAAGTTTAATTTTGGCTAAGTGGCTTAATCAACCCATTTGATAAGGCTAACCAAGTCCAATTGACTCCAAACTTTTATGGTGGGTTCCTCTGATCCTAAAGGTCAGTGGAGAATTGATTTCAAGTCAATTTGATGTATGATTAGCTCTAATTAATTAAAGCTCCATTTTGGGTGTTTAAGCCAATTAGGGTTATTACAAGTGAGTTAACTCAAAAGCCATTTTCCCTAGGGTCCTCTGGTCATAAGAAACATCACCAAATTTTCCTAGAATTTATTTCACAACATGCTAATTATTAGAATTAAAATACTCAGAATAGTGACCTAAAACTGAAAAATCAATAACTCTTCATAGGGGTGGCCTCTGACTTTAGAAAATTCAGAGAATGTTCCCAAATTCAGAGGCTTCAAAAGCCCTATGGTCTCATGTCATAGTGAATTGTATACATGCATGGAGAATTGAAATAGTGCAGAGAGTAAATAAATAATTAAAAATAAAATACTTAGTGAAATTAAATGATTTCTTTTCCACATTATTCTCCTCTGTTCACTGAGCAAGGGGGTATTTTTATTTTAATTTTCTGATTTTCCTACACAAAGTTATGCATTTTTTAAGTTTAGGGAATTAAATAAATAAAAAATACCCTAATTTCCTACTTATCCACGCAGCGCCACGCCATCCTCGGCAGCTCTGAAAGGCCACGCATCGTCTTCTGATTCGGTGCCGCCATCCGACTCAGTGCTCCAGGGCCCCACGGTTCATGTACCATCGCATTATCCGGCTCAATCCAGACCGTCCGTTTGATACACGCTCGATCCGACGGCTCCCAGTCATCGTCTACGACTGGTGTGCACCCGTGACCGTCAACCTTCTAACCCTAATTTCTCACTCTATTCTCAACGAATTTTCGTGTTCTTATGCTCTATGGATTCGTCTTGAGGAGACAAACACATCCATACGGTAAACATGTATTGAAATTGACTCAAATTAAATAGAGAATCTCTGTAAGCTCGGGAAGAATAGTGAGTCCATACCTTTGCTCAGAGAAGTGAAGCTTCGATCTGAGAGTTGTGTCACCTTCGATTGGGTCCAAGAGAGCTCCAGATGAAGTCCCTTGGGCTGGTGAATTGTCCAGGTATGATTTCGACCACGCCCGATTACAAAGCTTGGAGTCCGGAACGGATGGGTGGCTCCGGAGAGGGGCTTTCACTGGGGAACTCCTTCTCTTGACCTTGTGCAGGTGTGGGTGAGTTTAATTTGAATTTGGTGGAGAGTTGGGAGATGTCCTATTTTTGGGTGGAATTTTGGCTGAGAAATTAGGCTCTGTTGATGGGGATTAGGGCAAATTGTCACTGGGGATCAACTGCTCTAAGTGTGGAGAGTGGTCCGGAGAAATTTTGGCAGGGTTTCAGTAAGGTCTGGTTCAGCACCTCTCATGGCCGAGAGGAGGTGAGGTTTAAATAGGAGAGGGTGGAGGGCCTCCCAGGGGGGTTTAAGGCTTGGGATCAGCTGCTTAGGTCAAGGGAAGAACAGCCATGGTGGCCATTGGGCATGGGGCAGCTCAGCAAGGGAGAATTGAATTTTTTGGCTCCTCCCAAGGTCTCGGCCATGGTGTTCCGGCGGCCTGGTGGCTGGCTTGCCAGGCACTGGTCACCATCTTATTCAGGTGGGTCAGGGCTGGGGTTTAGTGCAATCAATTGGCCATGGACATGTGTAAAGGAGTTTGATTTAAATGGAATGGGAGAAAGCTCATTTTGGCTTGGTTTGGGTCAACCCATGGAAATAGACTTGGTGCACCTCCCAAAGACCTGATTTTGAGCTGAGGGAATCATTTAGGTCAGCTTAGAAGGAGTGGTGAAGTCTCCATCCATGGTGAGGTGGCTAAGCATGGTTTAGTGTGTGACATGCTTAAGGTAAAAAAGGGTTTAAAAGGGTTTAAGAAAGAGATCCCCTCTCTTGCCATTAATGGTTTGGTGAGGTGGAAAGTAGATTCCATAGCTCTCATGGATCCCATGGGGCTCATGCATGGCTTCATGGCTCACCTTTGGCTTGGGGAAAAGTTTGGTCAATTTCATGAAAAAGGTTTTAAAAATTTTGGTAATTTAGGGGTGATTTGATGGAATTTGGCATATGGCTTGATTTGGATTTATTTTATCATGGATTTAGAACTTAGGAGATGGTTTTATCAAATGAATGATGATAGAGGATTGTCATGTGGGCTTTGGGCCTTTTGAAATTATTTTTGATGGGCTTTTAGGAAGGCTAAGGGGATGGGCCTTTAGGTTTAAGAATGAATTCATGGATGGGAATTTTGTAGAAGTTTGGGCCAAATAATTATTGGGTTTGGTTTAGGGATATGTCATGAGTGATTTGAAATGAGTTTGGAGTGATTTGGGTTTGAATTGGGTTGGATTTGGGCCTCGGTAAATGGGCCAATGTAGGTCAAATTGGGCTAACTTGGGCCAATGTTGGGCTAAGGTTGAAATTGATGTAAAATTATTGTTGGGAAATGTTTATGGGAATGTTTTAAAGAGGTTTTGACTTTGGTTGGGTTTTGATTTTGGGGTTTGGGCTTATTTGGGTTAGGTTTGGGTTTAGGTCAAAATTGGGCCTTTTAGCTTTGGGTTGAATTTGAGTGGGGTTTGGGTCCAAATTTTGGGCAATAAATGTTAGTGTTTTATTTTTGGAGATGTTAAGGAAGGTTTAGAAAAGGTTTGGGGTTAATTGGATTTGAATTGGGTTAGTTTGGGCTAAGTTTGGGTCATGGGTCCAAATTGGGTTTTAAGGTCAAAAGTGAAATTGGATTCAAATTCCAATCAAATTTGACTTGGATTTGGTCTAGATTGGTGTTGGGGATGTTGAATTGAAGTTTAAAATTGAATTGGACCAGAATTTGGGTCAATTGGGTAGGTTTGGTTTGACATTAGATTCATTTTGGGTTAAAATGGGTCAAATTGGGGATTTTGACAAAAGTGGGGTAAATTGACAAAATTGGCCCATGGTGTAGTTGAACAAAATGAAATTGGGAATATTTGGGATTTTCTGGAATTTTCTGGGAAGTTTCTAATTTTTTGGATTTTTTTGGCTAGGAGGGGCTTTTTGGGTATTTGGAGGGTATTGGGGGGTATTTTTGGAATTTTTGGTATTTTTGGTTATGAATGATCAATTTGAGTGATGTGGGAATGTTTGGGATTGGTTTTGCGGAATTTTGGGTATTTGGTGATTTTTTGAAAAATTTGGGTAATTTCAAGGGTTTTGGGTAGGCTAGGCGGGTGTAGGGTCCCGGGGGTCAAAAATTGAAAATTTAGAAAATTGAAAATTTAGAAAATTGAAGATTGGGTAAATGTAAGTGGAATGAAATCATTTTGGTTGAGCCATGAAGCCATATCAAGCCCAGATGAGCCATGAAGGGACTCATTTGAGGCATTCACTATGTTGTTCCTAACCCTCTTAGCCAAGGGCTTTAGGGGTTAAGGACCATCCATGTGAATTACCTGCATGAGTCAGGAGGTCAAGTTGGGTGTGGGTGTGGTTTTAGGAGGTGTGTGAAAGTGTAGTGTATAGGTGTAGTGTGTGTAAGTCGGCCCTTCACTGCACCGAGCCACCAGTAGGCGGTCCTAAGGCCAAAGAGTCCTATAGGAACTCATCCTTTAAACTTCCACATTTGATTTCAACCCTCTAGGTGATTAGGGGTTTACAATCAAGTTTGTGGAGTTTGCAGGGAGTTAAGAAGTGGTTTGAATTTCTAAGTGGAGGGTTCCACTTCTAGTCCTCTAAGATAGTCAAAGGAAAAGCCTAAGGCTAGATCCTAAGTACTAAAGAGAGAAGAGAAGACCTCATCAAAAATTATGTCAACAGTGAAGATAATGAAAATTATATAGTGATTTGGTGAGATCGTGATTTATCTAGTGAGTCATTGTATCGATTTAGTGAATCGATTGTGTTTGTTTGTGTATTTGCTTTCATGTTCAATGTGTGTTGTATTTGTTTTCAAATTGTGTTGTTTGATTGTGTGTTAGGACTTGAATCATTATATTATACTTATCTGAAGTGTATTGAGCCAATATTGAAGATTATAAATGGAAATTAAAGGAGTTTGATTTAAACTTTGTGTTTGATTGGTGGATTCAATATTTAATTTTTAAAAATTTTTGGAAAATGTTTTGGAAGTTAGAAACTGAAGCCCTACTCTAATATGAGCAATTGGAAGTTGAATTTATGAATTTTGGTGGAAAATAAAATTTTAGAGTGATTTTTGTGAAAGGCGAGTCTGGCGCCTAGGCGTCAGAATTCGGCGCTTAAGCGCCGGTTCGGCCTGCTTACCCGAAAAACACCATATAAACCCCATTAGCCATGGATGACGCCTAAGCTTCATCTCCTTCCCCATTTTCGCAAAAATTCACCTCTTATATCCATTTTGAGGTCAAAACATCAATTATTTGGGCGCGAAATCACTTGATTTCTTTGTCTCGAGGTCAGATCTACACTCTAATCCATTTATTTTCGATTTTCACCATAGTTTTTCCTATGTTTTGCTAAAAACCGAAATTTTGAGAAAAATTTTGATTTTGAGGTATTCTATTTGGATTTTTAAACTTATTTTAAGTTTCTTAAACTTAAAAAGAGTTTAAATATTTGATTCCTAAATTTGTTCTTGTTTTCTTTCACGTTTAGATGGCACTAAAATCTAAGCGCGGGAAGGGATGAGAAAATTTTGATAGTAGCAAGTTCGCGACTACGGCAGCGCATTTTCGATATCACGAATTTGGGACATTGAGAAAGTTTATCTCAGAGCGAAGCTTTTACAATCCGGGTGAAATGATCGAGAACACAATCGTTGTGCACAACTGGCAACAATTTTGTTATTTCACTACTATTGTTGTTATTCCAGTTGTTCGCAAATTTTATGCTAAGTTTTTAGATGCGGAAGACTACGAAGTCTTCGTCAGAGGTATTGGAGTATGATTTACTCTGGGGAGGATCAATGTGTTTTTTGGACTGCCACCTACCATCGAGTGCCACTATTCTGGATTATCTCCATCTGAGGGGGATCTTGAGATGATTATTGCTTATTTGACTGACGGCACTGGAGCATGGAAGATCCGGAATGAAAAACGGGTAAACATAAAATCTTTTAAGCTAAATGGTGTTTCAAAGCCTTGGTATTATTTTATTTCTGCTAGATTCTACCTTCCAACCACCTGAGTGAAGTTACCAGAGAAGGAGCTATCCTGAACTATTGCATTCAGGAGAGGAAGTTGATAGACGTTGGCAGTATTATTTATGATTCTATGGATTCTACTGCTAGATCCAGCACTTCTGTGGGACTGGGATTCCCATCTTTAATCTATTCTTTATGTGTTAGCAATGGAGTCACTACAGATATTTCTGAGGAGAAGCTGAAGTCTACCAAGCCAATTGGGCAGGAGAGTGTTAGTATTTACGATCATCTTCGAGGGAAGAGATCGACCACTCCTTCTACTTCTGTACCCACTTCAGGTAGACCTTCCACTTCCAGACCTTCTACTTCTACTGCTGAGCCACCGTCTAGTTTTTGGGAATCGATGCATGATCAGTTTATAGAGCGAGCAGCATGAGTTATTTCAAACTCACTCGCAGAGTTGATTCTATCGATAAGAAAATCGATCATTTATCCGAGTATACCCGGAGGAAGAGTAGTTACGATGCTGAGTATGATGAAACTCTCGTTAGATTCCTGAAGGGAGAGCATGATGTTCAGTTTCCTACCTTTCCTAGTTTCTCACCATATGTTGATCCTAAGGATTTTGAGTTTTCTTTGGTGATGATGACGATGATGAGGCTACAGACAGTGATTAGTGGCCTGATTTACCTCTGAGTTGTGCTAAGTCTGTTGTTAGTTTAGTTTGTTTGCTAGTATTGATTGTTGTTTGTTGTTTGCTAGTTTAGATTTGTTTATGTACTTTGTGTGGATTTTTTTGTGTTGAGACTGTTGTTAGAGTATTTTTAATGTATTGTGTTTAAGATTGAAATTTGGATAAATTTATATTTATTTCTGTTTCAGCCTACTATTTAGTAGTTAGTATTGTTGTTCTATTTCTGTTATTATAAGTAGTATAGTCATTTAATTTAATTACTAATGAGACTGCTTACTTTTATACCTGCTTCATTATTTTAGTATTATTCATAAAAGCATGTGTAGAAGTAAATTTTTCGTTCTAGAATTTTTTTACATACTTATAAAAATTCCTTTTTAAAATTATGTTTTTCTTTCTCTCATACTTAAAAAAAAAATTCATGATAGACCAAAACTTAAGTTTGAGTAAAAGGGAAAATACATTCAAATTTAAATTTTATTTGTCCTTTAAGAACTATTATTTTCTTAAAATAAAATTTTTTTAAACATAACATGAGAAATGAAGAATCTATTTAAGATCACTTAAATTTTTGAAATTATAAATAATTTAGTGGACTTAATAAAAAATTTTAATAACTTTGATTGATTTTAAGAATAGAATTATTCAACTTAAAGAAGAATAAGATTAAGAAAATTTTCTATTCATAGTAGAGATAATTAAATTTTAGAAGTATTAAAAAGTAAAAAATTATAACTCGAAAAAGAATAGATTGAAATTCTTTTTAAAATCTATATATGTTATAATAATTAAGTGAAAATGTATAAGTTTGAAAATATAAGTTAAGGATAGTGAAGTTTAAAACCATTAACAGACTATCCAGATACAGTAATCCTCTCTTAAAAAAAAAGGATAGAAAAAAAAGAAAAAGAGAGGAGAAGCTTGAGGAAATGCCTAATTAAAAATAGGTTTCACTTGAATTAACTTATAAAAAGAAAACTGATTACATATATTACTTAATTCTTATGCATGTATTTTTATTAGAAAAGAATTTCATGAAGATCTTTTTCTTGTGAATAATTTATGTGATCTTAAAATAATAAACAACAATTACTTTCGAAGTGAATGAAAATTTTTTGAAATCTTATGATTTGGTAGTTAAAATATTCTTTAAATTCTTAAAATTAAACTTAGTTAGTGAAATTTGGTTAATGATTTACTAAAGCCTTTATAAAATCAAAAATCATCAGGAGTCATAAATATTTACCTTTTTATTTCCAAATGTTTTACATTTTATATAGTTAAAAGGGTTACTTGAGGACAAGTAACGTTTAAGTTTGGGGGATATTGATCCAAGAAAAAAATACCTATTTTTATGCCTTGATTTTTATTAAATTTTAAGGATATTATGCTTTAATGAAATGTATTTTTGTGTTTTTGGATGTAGGTTATACAAAAATGTTCAAGAAGGAGAAAAATATAAAAAAGGAGCAAAAAGGAGCAAAAAGGAGCAAAAATAGAGCCAAAATGCAAAATTATCGAAATTACTGGCCTGGCGCCTAGGCGCCAGAGTCCGGCGCCTGAACGCCAGCTCGATACAGAAAACTGTTAAGTTTTTTATGACTTTTAGGCGGTTATTTTGATGGTGTGAGCGGTTATTGGACCTTCTAGAAGACTGGTAGTTGTTCCTGGTTTATAGGACATGTGATACAATGTATTTAGATGCTTCAAAACGGTTTTAATCGCGAAGAGGTGCGAGCCAAAGTGAAGAGATGTGAAGAACTGGACGAGGTGTCCGGTTCCTAGGCGCCAGATTCCGGCGCCCAGGCGCCAGAGACACCTTCTAGAAGATTCATTGAATGTGGACATATTTTGAAGAGGTGCCTTGAGGCAACCCTTGAAGCCTATAAATAGGAGGGTATTCCTTTAGAGACAAAAGCCCCATTTGCCCTATCTACCCCCCCATCTAGAGTCCAATCTAGAGAGAGAATTAGAGAGATCATATTAGGGCCACCTTTTTACTTTCCTTCATAAATTAGTGAGTTTATTTTAGAGTTTGTATTTAGAGTTTGAAAGAGTTGGTGCATCTGTAGTTCATTACGCTGTGGAGTCGGTAGGAATCGAAGTTCAAGTAGGAGAAACATCTAAGATAAGTATTTTTATTTTGATTCAAAGTTTATTTATTATGTTTTGTTATTTAATTTCAATGTGTTCTGAGTAGTTACTTTACTTTCTCCTTTCAATTATGAAAAGATTAATAAGATAATACAAAATTCATCGGAGAATTAAAAATCATATATTTTCAAAAACATTGTGATGATATTAATACCGGTTCTTAATTTACTATTTAAATTGGTCATTTAAATTGTTAAAACCTGTTGAAGAGTTTTGAGACTTAGAAGGAGATGAATTCTTAACTTGTAGATATCACATGAATCCTTGGGTAGTCGAAGGCCTTGTGCGAGTTATTCAAGGTGAAGTTCAAATAAATAGGAAGATGTTATATATTGGGCGTAGAATTGATAAGTTTTTAGAGTGACAAACTAATATCTTATGATTTGGTTTATAGAACAGGAAAGGGTCACTAGTAGGGCCCACCATAGCCACTCTTGGACATCTAGTAGTGTGAGCCTAGATTAACCCATTCTACTAACAATACATCCGGACCTGATCTATAGGCTAGCTAATGTTCTTTGTACCTGGATCAAAGGATAAAGAATATGAATGCTTCTATTTGGCACAATACCATAAATTTATATTCTCCACGAATATTATCATTATCTTAGAAAATCTTGGATTAATTGAAAGGGATAAAGTTGCTTTCTTATTGCTATTTACATCAAATTATTTTATTTCTGCTTTATTATTGCATCTAGTAAATTAAAGATATTTTATTTTATATTATAAAAAATACTTTAAAATAAAAATATTTAAAGATCTATAACTCTCTCCTCGTGGGAACAATACTAGGGTCTTTTTTTCAAAGCCCTATATTACTTGAAACGATATGTATACTTGTGTAGAACCCCTAGTATGTAAAATATTTTTCATAAAATTATATTTATATACACTAGCCACTATTATTATTTATAACATATATTTTAGAAAGCATTAATTAGTACGTTGATCTTCAGAGGACTTCGGGTCAAGTTTTTGGCACCGTTGCCAGGGAAGAAGATGTTAGTACGCATATATTTATATCGGGTCAATATACACACAATTTGTGATGTGGTGCTCGTTTATATAAACTTTTCAAGGTGTAAGATCAGTTTGACTTCATACTTCAAAATTTTTCAAACTTAAAATTATTTTCAAAAAATCAAAATGCTACTTCCAAATTATATATATATAAATTTAAATTAAACACACAACCCATAAAAATACATCAACAACAAGATGGAAAAGGACAAATCTTTTCATTCATCAATTGAGAAACCTTCTGAACTTGAATTGAAGTTACTTCTGAAACCTTTAAAATATGACTTTTATGTGATTCCTCAACTTTGATGGTTATAATTTCCTCAAACTTAACTTCAGAAGAAGAAGAGCGTTTACTGAAAATTTTAAAGAAATATAAGAAAGTCTTTTGATGGATAATTTATTGATATTAAAGGAATCAGTCATTCAACTTTTATGCATAAAACTCTGATGGAAGAAAACTGTAAACCTAGGACTGTTCCTCAAAGGAGATTAAATCCTATTATGAAAGAAGTTGTTAATAAAGAAATTTTAAAGTGGTTAGATGCTGATATTATCTATCATATTTCAGATAATGCATGGGTTAGTCCAATACACTGTGTTCTTAAGAAATGATGAGTAATTGTAACTGTTAATGAGAAGAATGAACTAATTCTAATAAGACAAGTTACAAAGTGACTAATATGTATTGATTATAGAAAACTAAAACTTATCACGAGAAAATATCATTTTCCTTTACCCTTTTATATCAAAATGCTAGATAGATTAGTTGGGCATAAATAGTTTTGTTTTCTAGATGAATATATTGGTTATCACCAAATACAAATTGCTCCAGAGGATCAAGAGAAAACAACATTTTCCAGTCCTTATGGTATACTTGTTTTTAGAAGAATGTCTTTGTTTTATGTAATGCCCCTGCTACATGTCAAAAATGTATGATGGCTATTTTCTGTGATTTAATTGAAAAAGAAATTGAAGCTTTTACTGATATTTTTTCGGTGTTTGAAACTTCATTTGAATCTTGTTTAGAACATTTATCATGAGTTCTTAAACACTGTGAAGAAACAAATTTAGTCCTTAATTAAGAAAAATGTCAGTTTATGTTAGCAAGAGGAATTGTTTTGGAACATCACATTTTAGAGAAATGTATGGAAGTAGATCTTCTAAAATTAAAGTGATTGCTAATTTAACTCACCCAACCATTGTGAGGGAAATTATGAGTTTTTTATGACATGTTGGATTATACAAGAGATTAATTAAAGACTTCTTACAAATTTCTAAGCCATTATGACATTTGCTCAAGAAAGTTGTGATCTTTAATTTTGATAAGGATTGCCAAAAATCTTTTGAGATTTTAAAAGAAAAATTAATCACTGCACCAGTTATTTTTTTCACCAGATTGGAAAAAACTATTTAAATTAATATGTAATGCAAGTGATTATGATATTGGAGTTATTTTGGGATAGAAATATGATAAAATATTCGAAGTAATTTACTATACTAGTAAAACTCTTAATACAGCTCAAATTAAATATACCACAACTAAGAAAGAGTAATTAGCTATAGTATTTGCCTTTCATAAATTTAGATTATATTATTTAGAACCAATTGTGTGGTGCATACATATCATTCTGTTATTAAGTATTTAATGAAAAAGAATGATGCAAAACCATGACTGATAAGGTAGTTTCTTCTTTTGCAAGAATTTGATTTCGAAATAGTAGATAGAAAGGGAACTGATAATCAAATTGATGATCATCTATCCAGGCTTGACTCTGATAAACTACTGTGTTATGAAGAAGAAATTACTGAACATTTTCCTGATGAGAAATTGTTTAAGTTTAATGAATGACGTGTTCCATGGTATGCAGATATTGTGAACTTTACTGTTAGTAACATTCTACCTTTTTGTATGACACACAAATAGAAGAGGAAATATTTATCTGAAGCTAAGACTTTTTTTTGGGACGACTCATTTTTATATAATTAGGGGAATGATCTAACTATTCGAAGATGTGTGCCGTTAGAAGAGACTTTTGAAATTATCCATAAATGTCATGATTTTGATTTTAGGGGATATTTTGGTGTTGATAAAACATCATACAAAATCTTGCAATCTGGATTTTATTGGCCTACTATCTTTAAAGATGTTAATGCTTATATAAAAAATTGTGATCATTGTCAATGTGTAGGCAATATTTCTAAAAGAAATGAGATGCCTCTCAATTATATTTTGGAAGTTGAAATATTTGATGTTTGGGGATTAGATTTAATGGGACCATTTAAACCATCTTTTGGAAATTTATATATACTGTTAGTAGTAGATTATGTGTCTAAATGGATAGAAGTTGTTGCTTTACCTCGATGTGATGCTCAAAATGTTGCAAAGTTCTTCAAAACAAATATATTTTGCAAATTTAGAATGCCGAAAGTGATCATAAATAATGGGGGAAGTCACTTCAAAAATGCGATAATAGAAAAATTATTGAAAATATATCACATCAATCATCAAATTTCTACTGCTTATCATCCTCAGACAAGCAATTTGGCTGGAGTTTTTGTTGACCTTACTTTTGGTTGAGTCTAGGATGAGAAATTAGGGTTTTAGTGTGGACGGTCACAGGTTCAGACCAGTTGGAGATGAAGACAGGCGACTGTTGGATCGCGCATGTTTATATTGGATGACTCGGATCGCATCGGACGAGAAGATGGAACGGAACAGCGGGCTGCATAGCATCTCGCCTCAGCTGGTGGCGTCGAATGGGAGCGTGCCGCGTGGGGAGTTTGATCCGCTGTAGGTTGACGTGGTTAAGTAGAAAAATCTAGATTTTTTGAATTATTTAAATCACCTGAACTTTAAAAATCCATAACTTTGTGTAGAAAAATAATAAAAAAATACCCTCTTGCTCAACGAACAGAGGAGAATAATGTAGAAATGGTTTGAAATTTATTTGATACATGTATGATTTTTAATTAATTAAATACCCTCTGTAGTCTTTAATTCTCCATGCATTAGGACATTTCACCATGGCTTGCCATTTTAGCATGTTGTACCGTCTATCATGGGAGATCATTACTGATTTTGTCAAGGTCAGAGGAGACCTCTATGAAGAGATCTATATTTTACAAGCTTTTGCATCTATTTTGATAAATTAATTCCAATAACTAGCATGTTGATTAGAAAAATCCAGAAAATTATGGTAGGTTCCCTATGACCAGAGGACCCTAGAAAAAATAAAAATTTGATTTAAGTCACTAAAAATAAATCTAATGGAAATTAAGACCTAAATATCAAATAAAAATAAATTGGATTATATGTAAATGTAAATGGCTTAAAAATAATTCTCCACTAAACTTTAAAGGTCAGAGAACTCTTCATAAAAATTTCATGACATTTGGAGTTCATTTAGCCACTTAAATGAATTTTCAAAGTGAAATGATAATTTTGAACATTAAAATAGTTTTAATAATTAAAATGCGCTTCAAAAATTTATCAAATTAGTTTTGGGAGTTCACTGTAATCATAGGAATTTTCTAAAATTAAAATTGTAATGTTAATAAAATTTTTATTTTTAACTATATTTTAAATATTTAAATAATTAAAAAATAATAAAAATCACAAAAATATTAAAAATCATTAAATTACCACATTTGGTTTCCTAATCACATAGGAACCATCCACACAATTTTTCTAAGCCTTAAAATCAAAAATATTAATTTTTAAAGGCTTAAATTAATTTTTAAAAGGCTAAAAATGAATTTCCTTAATTTTTCACAAAAATAATTCTAATAATTAAAATAAAAATAAAAAAATATAAAATTTATTTCTCTGGGTTCCCTGACCTTAAAGGGACTTATGAAAAATATAAAATTGAATTTTAATCTTTAAAATATTTTATAATTAATTAAAACTCTAAAATTTAAAATAAATCTAATATTTAAATTAAAACTAAGAAAAACATGAAAGTTGGTCCAAGTGGTCCTCCGGTCTAGGTATAATTCCAATAAAATTTTCAAAGTAAGATGTCTTATTTTGGGCAAGTTATTGAATTTTCATTAAAAATCTCTTATTTTTGCATTAAAATAAATATATAAATTAAATTAAAATTTGAAACATCACAGTTTCTCCTCTAATGTTTTAATTGACCCATAAGTTGAGATACATAAAAATTTCAAAGTCATTTGAATTAAATTTAGTGAATTATGAGGTGATAATGGCCTTTAGAGGTAAAATAATAATTTTAAGGAATTTAGCCTTAATCAATATTTAGGCTTAATTAAAATGGGAAAAGGGCAATAAATGACCTTAATCATTTTGTTTGAATTATTGAAACATCAAGGGATAAATGGTAGAAACCCGCTGTAATTTTTGTCACGCCATAACTAAACATTTAAATTTCCTTAATTATTTTAATTTGGAAGAAAATTAAATTTAAAGAGCCTTAAGGTTAGGGGTTGATTTTGGAAGTTGATATTCCACTAATTTAATACCCCTTCATTTGATGTTTAAATGATAATTCAATATTTGATGAAAATCATAATCTTGAAGGTCATACTTCCTTTTCTTTAAAAAAAACATAAAAATACCTACTAAAATCTTAAGGGCTTAGTGGTGAGCTAGCTTAATCAAAGGAATTAACTAATAAGAATTAGAATAGAAAACATAGTTAATTTTAAACTACTTTTGAAACATTACATGCCCATCAAAATTTGATAAATTCTTCCATAAGCTAAGTTTGCATCTAAAGGCCCACCCACATAATTCCTAAGTAAAATGCTAAATGATAACTACCCCACCTTTCGGGATAACTAAAATATTGGCTCACTGAGCATAAGGGTATGAAACAGATAAATCATTTAATAACTATGTTAAGTCCAAAAGGACCTCGAGGAAGCTCATAAGTATTGTGAAATATCTGAGCCTCTCCTGGATCTTTTCACAAGCCTTCTGGACACCTTGTAGAACAACTGGATCTATTATATCTATTAAAAGAAAAATATCTCTCAAATAAGTGAATAGAACCCGTCGGGTTATGACATAGGACTTTGTAAGCTTATAACGAACATATCCATAGGTTTTACTTTCCTACAAATTATAAATGTTTATTGTAAGAATACTAAAGTTTCAGGTGGAGATGGCAGGAAGACTTACCAGGTACGCTTTTATTTTATTGCAACTTACTTACCTGCACTCTGTTGTACTTTATCTCCTCGCAAATTTGCATACTAAACAACAATGTCACTCTGCATGAAAACTGAAATCTTTAGGATAGCCACAAAACTGAGACAAAAAATCAAAAATTAAAAGTCAAGATAAGATAAGATTCACTGCAAGAACTGTCGGCGATAAAAACTCGTCGTTCCTATCATCGCCCATTTAGGGTTTTTATGTCAAATATCAAGGAGTCGCCACTCTCTTTCTTTATCTATCGCCCTAATTCTTATCTTATCTATACTTATTGTCAGAAGTCATTTGAAGCATTTGAAGAAGGATTAATCATGATAGAGATTGAGAGAAAAGAATATCAAATGATGATCTCATAGAACAAGTCTTCAGATTGTATAATTACTGAAGTTTTTTTTTGTATAAGAAAATCATATGAAGATCTTGGGTAACCAGAGAGGTCTTGTAGGTGAAATACCTATCCTGAGTTCTTTAATCTCCTATAAGAGCAAGCTTTTATAGTTAATTACATCCTGAGCAATTAATACTGCCTAGGAAAACTCCCGATTAAGGTTAACATTTATTCTTGAAAAAGTGTAAGTATTGTCGTGGTAGTGCGTTTCTGAAGAATCGATACTGCCAGAAAGTTTTGTTTATGTTGGGTGTTTGTCGTGGCTTTTTGGTGTTTTGTTTGTTGTTTTGGATTTTTTTTTCATCGTAATGTCGTTTTGTCATTTTTTATGTCATGTTATGTGGCATGTCGGGATGTCTTAGTTTGTATGTCATATTATTTTATGTCATGTTATAATGTCATAATGTCATGTGATGTCGTATTGTCATGTCATTTTATGTCATGTCGTAATGTCATGTGATGTCGTTATGTCATTTTTTATCTGATGTCTTTTTATCGAGTCGTAATATCATTTTTATTGTTGTAATATCATTTTGTCATATTTTTGTTTTGTTCTGCAATGTCATGGTGTTGTTTTGTTATATTATCTTTTTGTTTGGTTTGATTATTGTTTTACTTGATTTTCGTTGTGTCAGTTTCATGTCACATCATTGTTATGTCATGTCGTCATTTTATTTTTGTTCTAAAATGTCAGTATTATATCAAGTCGTTGTTTGATTTATTTTATTAATTTTTTCCGTGTCATGTTGTGTCATTTTGCTATTTCTTTATTTGGTATCATGTCATGTCATATTGTTTTGTCATTTCATTGTGTTTTGGTTTGATGTCATGTCATGTCATGTTGTTTTTTCATTTCATTGTGTTTTGATTTGATGTCATGTCATGTTATCTCGTTTTGTTATTTTATTATGTTTTGGTATCATGTCATGTCATGTCGTTTTATCATTTTGTTTCAGTTTGATTACTTTGTTTGTTTTGTTTTGTTTTGAATGTTGTCATTCCGTCTTTATCGTCTTGGAAATAGAATTAGCACACCCTATAACATGCAAAGAAAATCTAAACGAAACTTGTCTTCATCCTACAAATAAAACATTATCAGAATTAATGTCATACAAATGTTTGAATTACCTGGTAAAAATGTATGTTGTTTTAGAGTTGTCGGATGTCTAAGTTTGGTTGAAATGCCAAGATAGATTTATGTCAATGTATGCTAAATTTTTTATTTGTCTTGAATGTCGATTTGGGTTGAATTTTGGATTTTATGTCAATCTATATGGATTTGGATTTAATTTTGGATTTTTATGTTGATTTATGTTGATTTGAGTTTGATTTTGGTTTTGATGTTAATTTATGTCAATTTGAGTTTTATTTTGGGGTTTTGTCTCGATTTATGTTTATTTTTTTGTCAAGTTAAGCTCGAATTGGGTCGAACATAAGAATTATGTCAGTTTATGTCGAGTTATGTTGAGTTAAGTTTGATTTAGGTCGAACTTAAGATTCATGTCGGTTTGGGTTTAGTTTAGGTTGAACCTAAGGTTTATGTCGATTTAGGTTCAGTTAGATTCAATTTAGGCTGAACCTAAGGTTTTGGTAGACTTAGGTTCAATTTGGTTTGAACCTAGAGTTTATCTCGAGTTAGATCCAATTTAAGTTGAATCTAAAGTTTGGTTGAGTTAGGTTCAATATTGGTTGAACCTATAGGTTTGGTTAGGTTCAATGTAGTTGAACCTAAGGTTAGGTTAAGTTAGGTTCCATGTAAGTTGAACCTAGAGGTTTTGTTAGGTTCAATTTGGGTTGAACCTAAAGTTTGGTTGAGTTAGGTTCAATGTAGATTGAACCTAAGGCTAGGATAACTTGGGTTCAAATTAAGTTGAACCTAAGTTAAAAGTCTATTTAAGTTCTTAGCAAGTTGAATCTAAGGTTAAGTTGCTTTAGGTTGACATAGATTCAATTTAGGTTGAATCTAAGGTTAGGTAGACTTAGGTTCAATTTGGATTGAACCTAAAATTTATGCGAGCTAGATTCAATTTGGGTTGAATCTAAAGTTTATGTTGAGTTAGATTCAATTTGGGCTAAAGTTTATGTTGAGTTAGATTCAATTTGGGTTGAATCTAAAGTTCTAGTTAGCTTAGGTTCAAGTTAGGTTGGACCTAAGTTAGAAGTTGATTTAGATTTTTTGTAAGTTGAACCTAAGGTTTGATTAAATTGGGTTCAAGTTAATTTGAACCTAAGTTAAGGTTTGCGTTAGGTCCAATGTATGTTGAACCTAAAAAGGTTTGGGTTAACTTGGGTTCAAGTTAGTTTGAACCTAAGTTTAGGTTTGAGGTTAAGAGTTTAAGTTTAACTTGGGTTCATGTCAAGTTGAACCTAAGTTTAGGTTTGAGGTTAACTTGGGTTCATGTTTGGCTAAACTTAAGTTTAGGTTTGACCTAAGTCTAACATGGGTTAACTTAAGTTAGGTTAAGTTTAAGTTTTGAGTCAGGTTCAAGTTAGGTTGAACCTGGGTTTTGCCTTAAGTTCAATATGGATTGAACTTAAGTTTGGTTTGGTTTATGTCAAGTTATCTGATTTAGGGTTGATTAAACCTAATTTGGGTAAGGTTTAATTGGTATGATTATTTTAAGATTTGGTTTGATTGATTAAGTCTTAATGTTTATAAGACTTAATGGATAATTAAGTCTAATGGGTTAGACTTAATTGAGAATATTAGGTTGAATAAGCCTAATGTGACTAAGGCTTAATGATTAATTATGTCTAATGGGTTAGACCTAATTTTGATTAAACCTAATTTAGTTAAGGTTTAATGATTAATTAAGTCTAACCGGGTTAGACTTAATTAGGGTTTAAAATTCAATTAAACCTAATTTAGTTAAGGTTTAATAGTTAATTAGGTCTAATGAGTTAGACCCAATGGGGTATAAAGTTTGATTAAACCTAAGTTTGTTAAGGTTTAATAGCTTAATTAGGTCTAATGGGTTAGACCTAATTGAAGTTTAAGTTTGATTAAATCTAAGTTTGTTAAGGTTTAATGGTTAATTAGGTCTAATGGGTTAGACCTAATTGAAGTTTAAGTTTGATTAAACCTAAGTTTGTTAAGGTTTATTAGCTTTAATTAGATCTACTAGATTAGATCTAATTGAAGTTTATGTTTGATTATGGTTGATTAAGCCTAATTTAAGTAAGGCTTAATTTTTAATTAAGTCTAATTAGGTTAAACTTAATTGGAGTTCAAAGTTTAATAGTTTAATTAGGCCTAATGGATTAGACCTAATTAGGGTTTAAGTTTTGATTAAGCCTAATGTAATTAAGGCTTAATAGTTAATTAGGTCTAATGGGTTAGACCTAATTAGGGTTTAGAATTTGATTAAACCTAATTTAATTAAGGTTTAATGACTAATTAAGTCTAATTATGTTTCTTAGACCTAATTAAGGTTTTTTATTTGTATTAAACCTAATTTAGTTAAGGTTTAATGATTAATTAAGTATAATTATGTTTCTTAGACCTAATTAAGGTTTTGATTTGTATTAAACCTAATTTAGTTAAGGTTTAATGTTTAATTAAGTCTAATTAGGTCTCTTAGACCTAATTAAGGTTTTTAATTTGTATTAAACCTAATTTAGTTAAGTTTTAATGATTAATTAAGTCTAATTAGGTCTCTTAGACCTAATTAAGGTTTTTGATTTGTATTAAAACTAATTTAGTTAAGGTTTAATGATTAATTAAGTCTAATTATGTCTCTTATACCTAATTAAGGTTTTGATTTGTATTAAACCTAATTTATTTAAGGTGTAATGATTAATTAAGTCTAATTATGTCTCTTAGACCTAATTAAGGTGTTGGTGAAGTTTAGGTTCACATGGGTTGAACCTAAGGGTCTAAGTTTGATTTGAATTCATTTGGGATTGAATCCAAAATTCAACCTATGTCTATGTGTATTAAACTTTAGGTTACATGTGAGTTTAGACTCAACACTTAGGTTTTGAATTTGGGTTTATAGGGGTTAAACCTATTAGTCCTGAGGATGCAAGTAAACCCTATGTCAGTTAGGGTTTAACTTTATCCTGGATCTGACCAGACCTAAGGCTTTAGGATATGATTAATCCTTGATGTATTTTAGTGAGTTAATTAAGTTTAATATGTCCTTAAACTTAATTAAATTCTTATTTTTGTTATTAAACCTAATGTCATGAGGTTTAATGGGTTAGTTAAGCTTAGTGTATCTTTAAACTTAATTAAGTTTAATTTCTGAGTTATTAAACCTATTGTCTGGAGGTTTAATGAGTTTTAATTAAGTATGATTTGATGTCTTAGACCTAATTAAGGTTTATCATAAGTTTATTTTGGATTAGACTAAGCTTTGACTTAGCTTAATATGAAATAGGCTAAGTTGGGTATAATTAAGCTTAATTTGTCTTTAAGCTTGATTAAGGTTTTGATTAAGGTGATAATTAAGCCTAATTTGTCCTCTTAGACTTAACTAAGGTTTTTCATAAGTCTAGTGTGGGCTAGACTCAATTTGAACTTAGTCTATTAAGAAAAATAGGCTAAGTTATAAAAAGATGATTTTTAGGACTTAAATTTATTAATTTAATAATAAAATTTAATCCCAAATTTTAAAATGTCATTTTAAATTGTTTAATGACTTAGAAATTATTGTCCTTGGGTTATTGTCTTCCACCCTAAAATTTCTAACCATTTTCCAATTTTTATTTTTCTTAATTTTTAATTTTTATAATTATTTTTAAAATAATTACAAAGTGGTTTAGAAATTATGAAATATCACCCTAAGTAATTTCTCCGTCCTAAGAGAAATTAGGGGATGTGTAATATCATTAGAGGATTATTTGGTGAAAATTTCATAATTTTTGGAGTTATAATTAATTTTTAATAATTAAATTACTCCAAAAAGTAATTAACTAATTAAAAATCAAATATAACTAAAAAATTAAAAAGTTTGGTTCCATGTTGTTCTCCTCTTTTTCCTCTTTTTAGAGGTATTTTTATTTTATTTTTGTGATTTTTTTGGGAAAAGATATGATTTTTTTATTTTCTTAAGGTTATTTTAGATTTAATTAAATCCAAAATAACCATGATGCGCCACATGTCCTTATACCATCGAACGTGCGGTACGATTAGCTGCGGGGGCCGAACAGCGGATCCCACAGCTCTTGATCAGCGCCGTTTTCGGAACGGACGGCTGTCATTTAATCTGGCGATTTTTCAGGATTCGCGAACCGTCCATCTTCTAGGCTCAATATCTAACTCATTTCTCAACGGAATTGAGTGATTTTTGAACCTATAGAATCATCTAAGGATGTGGATTACATTCATATGGTGATCATAGGGTTTTGAGTTGATTTAACTCATGATTAACCCAAAATTCGAACATAATCATATAATTATAAAAAAAATTCATACCTTTGCCATAACAACTTTGAGCTTAAATGGATGGTTTGGCAACTTCTTGTGGTCCTAGGGAAGCTTTTCCACACTTCAATTTGGACTTAAATCGGGTCTATATAAGTGCAAGAACAAAGGTGGTTAATTAGTAATTTTGGCTTGGGTTAGCCAAATTGGAGAGATTTAGTTGGTTTGCTGGCCTGATTTGGGCGTGGTTCAATTGCTTGAGCCATAGGAAACAAATTTCATGTAGGATGCTTTTTGATTGGAACACTCCAAAAGGTTTTGGAAATTCCTCTATCTCACTTGATTTTAGCCTCTCGAGTTAGCCCATTTAAGCTGATTTGGTGAAGCTTTAAGGCTAGATAAGGGCTGGGTTTGATATGATTCAATCACTAAGATCCTAGAGAAGATTTTGTTGTTGGGAGCAAGGGGATTTGGAAAAAGCTTGGGCCACTATCTCTCTCTTTTTTCTTCTCCGCTTTTCTATTTGAGTTTAGGTCCTATTTATAGCCATAGATGGCTGCCCTTTTGATTTGGCTGATCTAGGAACAATCTAGGATAGTTGCTAACATCCTTATTAAACAATTCCAAGAGGATTTCGGCCTTCAATTGATTGGGTAGGAGGCCTTTGGATTTTTTAATCAAACCATGCACAAAGGAGCAATTATGGTGTTCAACCATGGTAAAGTCTTAACCCAAGCCACTCTTTACTCTTATTGGATGTCCAAGAGACTTAAGATGACTCAATGATGACAAAAGATCATCCTTATACCATCTCATTTCATGCATAAGTGAGGAAATGCCATGTAGGATTCTATTTTCCAAATTTTTAATCTAAAGATTAACCATGGTTAAACTAGAGTTTGTCCAATGTGTCTTTGTGTTATGATGGGTCTAATGGGTCATGGGTGACCTATTAGTGACCCTTCATAATTTAATTTTAATTTAAAATTAAATATAAGAATTTTTGTGTCACATATGATGTGATGGGCAAAATTCCATCTTTCTATTTAATTTTCATTTTAATTATGCCATTAATTAAAAAAATGTTGAAAATTATTTCATTAATCAATTTATTAATAAAAATAAACTTTAATTAATTATTTGATTAATTTTTATGTCTTTCTTAAGTTGAAGGTTTAAATTTGTCACATTTTAAACCTTTTGAACAACAACAACAACAACAAAGCCTTAATCCCACTAAGTGGGGTCGGCTACATGAATCATTTTTCTCCATTGCGTCCTATTTAGTGTCAAATTTTCATTTAATTCTAATAGATTAAGATCATTTTCTATGCAATAAGCCCAAGTTTTCCTAGGTCTGCCTCTGCCTTTCTTAACATAAGTTGTATTTAAAACATCTACTCTCTTAATCGGATCATCAGGTGGTCGACGCTTAATGTGACCAAACCATCTAAGGCGACTCTCTCTAATTTTATCCGTCACTGGTGCAACTCCAACCCTATTACGGATATATTCATTTCGCATTTTGTCTCTAAGTGTAAAGCCACTCATCCATCTAATCATTCTCATCTCGGCAACACTTAACTTAACATTATGCTTTTCTTTTAAAGGCCAACATTCAAGCACCATAGAGCATTGAAGGTCTCACCACCATCTTATAAAATTTTCCTTTCGGTCTAAGCGGTACTTTTCTATCACACAATAGGCCGGACGCATTCCTCCACTTCAACCAACCAACCTGAATTCTACTATTAACATCCCCATCTATATCACCATCGCTTTGAACAATGGACCCGAGATATCTAAATCGTTCACACCTTTTAATAATTTGATCACCCAAAGTTACACTTCGTCACTAGACCTACTATTACTAAAATTACATTCCATGTATTCGGTTTTAGTTCTACTCAAACGAAGACCTTTAGACTCCAATGTAAACCTCCATAATTCAAGTTTTTCCTGGACTTTTTCTCTTGTCTTATCCACCAGGAGGATATCATCAGCAAAAAGCATACACCAAGGTACATCCTCTTGTAAATGGCCAATAAGACCATCCATAAATAAAGCAAAAAGATATGGGCTTAAAGCCGATCCTTGATGTAAACCAACAGAAATAGTAAAATACTTGGTCAATCCTCCTTCAGTTCGAACACATGTAACAGCTCTAGCATACATATCTTTAATGACTTGAATATAAGTCAAATCAACACCTTTCTTCTCGAGGACTCTCCAAAGAACATCTCTAGGAACCTTATCGTAGGCTTTTTCTAAATCAATAAAAATCAAATGTAGATCCTCCTTATTATCTCTGTACCTCTCCATCAAACCTCTTAATAAATGTATAGCTTGCATGGTAGACTCGCCCGGCATAAATCCAAATTGATTATGAGAAATCTTCGTAATACGTCTTAACCTATGTTCAATTACCCTCTCCCATAACTTTAAAGTATGACACATCAATTTAATTCCTCTATAATTTGCACACTCTTGTGCATCTCCTTTATTCTTAAAAATGGGGACCAAAATGCTCTTTCTCCACTCCTCGAGCATCTTTTTTTGTTTTTAAAATAATATTAAAAAGTTTAGTAAGCCGGAAACCCCCAAATCACCTAAACATTTCCACACTTCAATTGGGATATCATCGGGTCCTACGGACTTTCCCCCTTGGTTTTCTTTAAAGCCTCATCAACTTCTTTTTTACTAATGCGACGGTAAAAGTGAAAAGTTTTATTATTATTAACGATATTAAGATCACTAAGGTCGATCGTACTTTCAGCATCATCATTAAAAAGTTTATCAAAATAACTCACCCACCTATGTTGAATATCTTTTTCTAAGAAAAGCACTTTTTGATTTTCATCTTTAATACACTTTACTTGAGTTAAATCTTTACTTTTCTTTTCTCTTTGTTTGGCTAGTTTATACATATATTTTTCACCTTCCTTAGTATCTAACATGTTATAAAGATCACTAAAAGCATAATTTTTAGCGTCACAGATTATTCTTTTACACTCCCTGCGGGCCATTTTATATTTTTCCCAATTCTCTACGCTTTTACATTTAAACCAATTTTTATAACATAACTTCTTATATTTTATCTTTTCTTGCACATTATTATTCCACCACCAACTATTTTTATTTATAGAAACTTTTTCTTTTGATTCTCCAAGTACATCTTTAGCCACTTGTTTAATAGTATTAGTTAATTTTTCCCACATAACATTTGCGTCTTCATGAGCATCCCAAATATTTAAATCTTGAATTTTACTCATAAAAATAATTTTATTTGTGTCTTTTAGGTGCCCCAATCTTATTCTACGATGTTGAATCCTAGTATTCTTTATTTTACAATTCTTCATCTTAAAATCTAGAACTAATAATCGATGTTGGGTACTTAATTGCTCACTTGGAATAACCTTGCAATCCTTACAATCTCGACGATCTCTTCTTCTCATAAGAAAATAATCAATTTGTGTTTTATTAGATCCATTCTTATAAGTAATAAGATGCTCATCTCTTTTCTTGAATAAAGTATTAGTAATAATCATATCATACGCTAAAGCAAAATCTAAAATGGCTCTACCTTCTTCATTAATCGCTCCATAACCGTAGCCACCATGAATATTTCTGAAATCTTCTACCACTCTACCGACATGTCCATTTAAATCTCCTCCAATAAAAATTTTTTCTTCAAGGGGTATCAAGTGTATTAAGTCTTCTAAATCATTCCAGAATTTATCTTTAAAGTCTATATCTAAACCGACTTGAGGAGCATAAGCACTTATAATATTAAAAATCTTAGTATCAATAGTAATCTTAAGTGCTATAATTCTATCTCCAACTCTATTAATTTTAACAACATTATCTTTCAAACTTTTATCTATAATTATACCTACACCATTTCTAGTACGACTCTTACCATAATACCATAGTTTAAAACCTAAGTTATCAATTTCCTTAGCTTTTTCTCCAACCCATTTAGTTTCTTGAATACATAGGATATTTATCTTTCTATGGATCATAATATCAACCAATTCCATTAATTTACCATAGAGAGTACCTATATTCCAAGATCCTATCCTAATACTAGTATCATGGACTAACTTCTTTACCCGCATCCGTCCGTAATGTGGGAACCCTTGCTTACTTGACACTACACCTGGCGCCAGTGTAGCGGCCCTTGCACACTTTCCACTGTATTCAGGCCATACAGCGCGTCGCTTCCAGGGGACGCCCTAGCACTTACACAATGATCAAAAGGATTCATGTCATGATTTTTTTTCGACAAGTTTTACGCTGGCTGTCGACTACCTAACGCAACCCTCCACTTTTCAAATCCGGGCTTGGGACCGGCAACGGCAGTGTTATTTTAAACCTTTTGAACATATTTTTATTTTAATTAATTAAAAAGTAATTAAAATTTTAAATATTCATTTTATTAATCAATTAATTAATCAAAAATGATTTGAAATTAATTATTTGAATAATATTTCTAATTTTTAATTTAAAATTGAATATTTTGTTATTTTATGGTTTTTTAATTAAATTTCCATTTTTTAATTAATTATTTAATTAAATAAAAATATTAGAAATTATATCATTAGCCATTTAATTAATCAAAATAATTTAAAAATTAATTATTTGATTAATTCTTATCATTTTATCATTTTTGGTTCAAAATTAAGTGTTTTGACTAAATTCAATGAAAGTTGACCATGGTTGACCAATGTTGAACCAGGTTTACCTAAGTTAACCCAAGTTGGTCAACTTTAGTCCAAAAATTTCTAATGTGAGATTCTCAACCTTGTCATGATTATTTGATCACAAAATTGTTGGTTTTGTCATTTTGTGGTCCATATATGTCATGTTGACCTAATTAGGATTTTATGTTAATCCAAAGGTCAATGTAGTAACTTTTGAATCAAAATTTTGTTGATTTTGATCAATTTCATGGTGATCATGTCAACATTTGTCTTTGGAGTCAAATTTGTGGTCAAGGAAGGCATAAGTTACCCAGTTTAACCATTTTAACCCCTTTTTAGGTCAAGAATTGTCCAGTGGGATTAATGTGATTGTCTTTTTGTCAATTTTGACTAAATTTAAAGATTTTTAGTCAAAAACTGATTAATGAAGTCAATGCAACATTCATTGGGTCAAAATTCAATCAATTTGACCTAGTTTGTCATTTTGGTCATAAAAGGGCTATAAGGTAAATGTAGAGGTTTTTATGCCATATAATAGTCAATTTGTCTTGTTTTTGTCAATAATTTGTCAGTATTGACTTTATTTGATTATGATTAATCAATTCAAGCCATTAATTGACCTCATATGATTTATTTAACCTTGTCATGGTTAATTTTCTCATAAGGTCATTGGTCTTAATATCAACCTTAGACTTGACTAGGTTGATAAAATTGAGTCATTTTGATATTTTTTAGGTAATCAAATGTCTCATTTTTTTGTCAGTTTAATGTTTGTAATGTCTTGATGGTTGATCATATAAATTTTGAGTCAGTGAAGAAGTCATTAAGTGATGAATTGACTGTCTTGACCAAAATTTGACCTTTTAGGTTAAGATTAACCATATAATCAAATTTATTTATTTAGATTAATGAAATTAATATTTTTCAAAATCTGTCATTATTGATTTGATTAATTTATATTGTAATTAAAATTTAGCTTAAAAATAATTTATTAAGATTTTATCCTAGGCCTTAGGATTTGTTGTCCTTTGTCAAATTCTAGGAGGTCAATGTAAGTAGACTTTCTATCTTAATGTGTGTGACCCTCACAAAATTTTCAAAGTTCTTGGAGATATTTAGGAAGCTTACAATCAATATTTCATTTGTTGAAGCCTTAGAACAAATGTTAAGCTATGTGAAATTTATGAAGGATATTCTCAACAGAAAAAGAAAGTTTGAAGATAATAAAACTGTTGCACATAGTGGATAGTGCATTGCAGTAATTCAGAAAAAGCTTCTTGAAAAGCTTAAAGATCCTGGTAGTTTCACAATTTCATGTGCAATCGGAGACAGATTTTAAGGAAAAGCTTTATGTGATTTGGGTGCAAGCATTAACCTTATGCCATTATCAATATTCAAAAGACTCGTATTATGAGAAATGACCCCTACTACTGTAACTGTGCAATTAGCGGATCGTTCAATCACATATCCTAAAGGAGTTATAGAGAATGTTTTGATGAAAGTGGATCAATTTATCTTTCGTGTCGATTTCATTGTAGTAGATATGGAGGAAGATAAAGAGATACCCATAATTTTAGGGTGAACTTTCCTAGCCACAGGCAGAGCAATGATAGATGTGCAAAAATTGGAATTAACAATGAGAGTCAATGATCAAATGGTTACATTCAATATCTCAAAATCAATGAAATATCATGCATGAGGTAAAGATGATGAATGCTATAGGATGGATGTTATCAGATATTTGAGTGAATGTCATTTCAAATCAGCTTATGAAGAAAAATATGAATGTGAAGAACTGGAACACGAGCAAGAAAAGTAATTATAACATTCTAAAGATTTTCATGAGAAAGATTTAAATTATGTTCATGAAAATTTTGAATTATTGGATATGACTAAAAAGATGAATCTTTTGATCCATCAGTTGAAAAATCTTATGAACTTAATTTAAAGTTGCTTCTGACTATTTGAAGTATGCCTTCTTAGGTGTTTCCTCAATGTTGATAGTTATAACTTTCTCTCAATTGATTGAGAAAGAAGAAGAGAGTTTGCTTGAAATTTTAAAGAAATATAAGATAGTCTTTGGATGGACAATGACTGATATTAAAGGAATAAGTCCTTGAATTTGTATGCATAGAGTCCTTATGGAGAATGACTGCAAACATCGGGCTGATCCTCAAAGGAGATTAATCCCTATCATGAATGAAATTGTTAAAAAAGAAATTTTAAAGTGGTTGGATGTTGGAATTATCTACCCTATTTTAGATAGTGCATGGGTTAGTCATATTCACTGTGTTCCTAAGAAAGGCGGAGTTACTGTAATTGTTAATGAAATGAATGAGATTGTACCAACAAAATAAGTTACACGATGGAGAATATGTATTAATTATAGAAAATGAAACCTTTCTGCAAGGAAAGACCATTTTCCACTTCCCTTTCTAGATTAGATGCTGGATAGACTAGCTGGGCATAAATATTTTTATTTTCTAGATGGACATACTGGTTACCACCAAATACAGATTGCTCCTGAGGATCAAGAGAAAATAATGTTACCAGTCTTTTTGGTACATTTGCTTTTAGAAGAATGCCCTTCGGTTTATGTAATGCCCCTGTGCAGGTACATAGATGGTTTATATTTTGAAAATAGGTCGTCCTGTAGAAGCTGTAGGCCGCCGGAATCAAAATCCCGTCTCTTGCTTTAGAAGAACTTCCAATTTATATGTATAATATTAATTTAAAAAGATGATTTTAATTTTAAAATATGAAATCAAACTAATTTCATACCTTGAATAGTTTAAGTAAATGAGCACTCGTATTAAGCTATGCATCTACCCTGAGGAACAGACACATTGCTTAACATAGAGACTCAGTTAAATAAACTAATTAAATATGACATTTGTTTGGTCTGTGAAACCTGTTTTGTTGACCGACAGGTTCCCCAATTTAATACAAAAAATGGAATCAAATGGGTTTTATATTAATTTTGGGTTTTTTAAGTTTCCTATAAGGGCAAGCCCCTATAGTTAATTACATCTTAGATAACCGAAGTCACCTAAGAAAAATTTCAATAAAAATCAGGAAAAGTATTTTTTGAAACTTCAAAAGAATCAAGGATTTTCAATGAAATTGTGATAACCAGAATCCAATAGGTGTGAAAGGCTCAAATTCTAGAACATTTGATTTTGAGGAATCCAAAGACGAAAGAATTAGGAGATATCATGGATCCAAGAGGAGATCTTGGTGATTTCTCGATATATCCTATTGCTTGGCTTCAATTTAGCAGAATTATTATATTTCATCCTACCAATTTTAATTAATTGGGCTTACACTCACTTTGACACAGGTTAAGAGAATAGCCAGAAAATTAGGAGGGTGTCGGCATATTTTTATGTTATGTATTTTGAAAAGGGGGCGCCTATAGAAGTTGTCGGCGAACTATAAAATTAAAAATTTAATTTAAATATATATATAGTTTTAGAAAGAAGCATTTGATTTTGAAAATAAATTTAAGTTTGAAAATTTTAAGATATGAAATCAAACCGATCTCACATCCCAAATAGTTTATATAAACAAGCACCACACAACAAACCGTGTATCTATCCCGAAGAATAGACACACTTCTTAACGATGGGGCTCGATTAAATAAAGTAGAAGATTTGTGACATCCATTTGGTCTGCGAACCAATTTTATAAGCCAACAAGTTTCTATGTTTAATATAAAGGAATTAAACAGGGTTTTTATTACCTGGGCTCTTAAAGTTCCCTATAAGGGCAAGCCCCTATAGTTAATTACATCTTAAATGTCCGAAGACACTCAAGAAAACTCTCGATAATGATTAGTGGTTTTGCTCTTAAGAATTTCAAAGTTTAAGGTTTCAAAGGAGTTGTATTTTGGAAATTTCGATAGAGAATGGATCAAATTTGGAACAGTTTATTTTAGGAATCCAAAGGAGGAAGGTAGAAGAAGTTGAGGATCCAAGAGGAATCTTGGAAACTTCCCAAACTATCTTATTATTTGGCTTCAATTTAAGAGTTTATTTAATGTTGTAATCCTACCAGTTTTAGTTATTTTAGGACTTATGCTTGTATGATATGATCATACAAATAGCCTCGAAGATGTGAGGGTTTATGTCGTACCAAACAACTACCTTGGAGTCTTAAGGCCGATTAGGGCTTAATTTGTATGACATGATGATGCAAATGCCTAAAGAAAAGTTGAGGATTTATGTTGCATTAGACAAACTACCTCGAAATCCTATGGCTTTGTTATTTAATTCTAGGAAAGGTTTTGCTGAAGTAGACTCAAGTTTTGCTGACGATGGCCGTGCTGCCCACTATACTCCAAGCTTCTTGTTGTTGCAGAGGTTTGGTTTTAGAAAGTGACAATCAGGAGATGTGAGAAGTGTTTTGGTTTGGAGGTGTCTTAAGGTTCAAATGTCTTAACATTTTGTTAGGGGAATCTTAAAGTTGGTTATAACAACATCAGTTAAGATCCCATGGTTCCATCATTCCAGCACCATTATTTTTATCGGATTCACTTAGTCCAAATGAATATGCTAAACTCAACTAAATGAGTTCCACACTTTCATTTAGACCGTGGGAAATCCCGTTAGCAACACGTAGGTTACATCATCCGAGGGATTCCCGATCATCCAACAATACATTTTAATTTAGTTGCAGTTGTAGTTTTGTTGTTCTGTTTGTGATTAAATTTTGAGTTGTTTTATATTTTGAAGGTTGTGGCGGTGAATTTTATCTCGTGTTGATTTTAATTTAGTTTTAGGTTTCAGTTTTGTGACTATCCTAAAGGTTTCAGTTTTCATGTAGGGTGACATTCTTGTTTAACATGCAAGAAAAGTAAAGTGTAGTACAGGTAAGTAAATTGCAATAAATTAAAAGCATACCTGGAGGGTCTTCTCGTCATTCCGAGCTGCACTTAAAACACATGTCAGAGCATTTTATATATTTGCAAGATAATACCTAGGTAGAGCTAAGGGAAGGTTTTGGTTATCTACCAAAATCCTAATCCTATCACTAGTCAATTCCTATGACGTCTAGGTTCTTGTGTTTCGTTGAGGATGATTTTTTCTTCACCAAAGAATAATTAAGTTCAATTGTTCTTCTAAAACATCCCATTATATTGAAAAAGTGCTTAAGATGGGTCTTAAACATCTTTTCAATGTTGCTGGGATTATTTCAAGTCCAAATGAGTTTCATTGTACAGGTGAATTGATCCTTTAAAATTTTAGTTAAGTTTTGTTTCTTGCTCAGTGAACTAGGATGTTTGATTATCCTATGAGTAAAGTGACATTTCACTTGATGCTCCATTTAAGAGTTATAATAGTAATGAAAGCCTTCAGGGGCAAATTAGTTTGTTAAAATTTTTTAACAATTTAGAATTAGAATTGATGATTCAAAGTGATTTGATTTAGTTGTAAAATTTTAATTAATAATTTTAAGTTTGGAATAGCATTCAAATTGTTTTAATTAAATCTTTATATTTTTTAATGATCTTAATATTTTAAATTTGCTTAGGTTGAAAGAGGTGTTTAAATTATTTAATTTTATTAAATCTTGATGACTTGATTTGAATTAATTATAATACTTTAGGTTGATTTTAATTAGATTGATTTTTATATTTATTTTATTTTTTTATTATGGATTGTTTTAAAATTACTTGAGGTTTCAAATTTGTTTTAAGTTTGTTCTTAAGTGATTTCAAATTGATTTTAAATGTTTAAAATTTATTTTAATTTGATTATTAAGTCATTTAATGTTTAATCTTTAATTTATTTAAAGGTTATTTCCCGTTTTAATTATTAATTTGAATCATCATTTTAGAGTTATTTAAAAGTTGAATATTTTTGAATTGATCTATTTAGGGATTGTAGATTGGAGAGTTGATATCTTCTTAAATCATATCCCTTATGTTAATAATCCAAATTTTAATTATTATTCTTCAAAAATTTATATGATTTAATTAATTAAAGTTCCTTTTTTGATATTTTCAAAGTGACTAATAGATTTCTACCCCTTTATTTCCTTAAGTTTCAATCAGCCAAGAGAAAATTAAGATAAAATATTTTACCCTTCCTTCAATTAAACTTAGTGTTAATTAGGGCTAAAATCCTTAATTACTTTTTATGCCCCTTTTAAGCCTAATCACTTCATAAATCACCAAATTGAGCTCATATGAACTTGAAATTTTTATGTCACTTCACTCACATGCCAATTAAGACATTAGAAGAGAAATGTGATTTTTCTGTCTTTAATTTTAATTTATATAATTATTTTGATAAAAATAAGGATTTTTCAATGAAAGTTCAACAACATGACCAAGGTAAAGTTTCCGTCCTCAAGAAAATTATGGGATGTCCCTATTGACCGTAGGACCACTTGGACCAATTTTGGTGATTTTTTGAATTATATTTTATTTATTATAATTATTTTAAGTTTTGGAGTATTAATTAATTATAAAATAAAATTGAAGTTGAAAATTAAGTTTTATATCTAACCTCAAGGAACTCAGAGTAATAAATTTTTTATTTTTCTAATTTTCCTTTGATTTATTAAAATTAATTTAGTGCAAAGGTTGGAAAATCCATTTTTTAATATTAAAATTGTCCTAAGCCCTTAAAATTCAATATCTTAACCTAGGGACTTAGGAAAAATATTTGGTTGGTTCCTAAGTGATTATGGAACAAAATATGTCATCTTTATGATTTTTAATATTTTTGTGATTTTTATTATTTTTAATTATTATTAAAATATTCAAAAATAGCTTAAAAATGATAATTTTAATTTTAATTTTCTTAAACTCCTCTGATATCAGAGAGCCCACTAAACCAATTTGGTGAATTTTTTAAGTGTATTTTGTGTTTTATGAATTTTTAAAGTTTAAAAATGACCATGCAACTTAAATGATCCATTTAGTGTGTTAAATCATTTCCAATTGACTTGAAATTTTTATGTGAGGTTCTCTATATCCTAAGTGATAGTGGAGAATTGATTTCAAGTAATTTTGATGTGAGGATACTCCTAATTAATTAGAGTTCAATTTTAGGTGTTTGGGCTAATTAGGGTTATTCTTAAGGAATTAAATCAAACCATAATTTTCCTAGGGTTCTCTGGTCCTAAGATACTTCCCCTAATTTTCCTAGAATTTTCTAAGCAACATGCAAATTATTGGAATTAAAATTCCAAAAAAGAGACATAAAATTGGAAAATAGAAAACTTGCCATAGAGATGACCTCTGTACTTAGAAAATTCAGGGAATGTTCCCAAGAACAGAGGCTACAAAAGCCCTATGGTCTCATGCCATGGTGAATTATATGCATGAATGGAGAATTGAAATACTTAAAATAGTATTAAATTAATTAAAAATAAAATACTTAACAAAACAACTTAATTCTTTTTCCACATTATTCTCCTCTATTCACTGAGCAAGAGGGTATTTTTATTTTATTTTTATGATTTTTCTATGCAAAGATATGAATTTTTAAAGTTCTGGGTATTTAAATAAATCAGAAATACCCTATTTTTCTACTTATCCACGCGGTGACGCGTCAACCTCAGCAGCTCCGAACATTCCATGTGGCGCGCCTCCATTCGACGCTGCCTTCCACCTCAGCGCCACGCGGCCCCGGAGTTCCGTTCCATGCCTTCATTTGATGCAATTTGGATCGTCCATTCGATACATGCGCGATCCAACGGTTCCTGGTCATCGTCTACAATTGGTGTGTCTCGAGATACGTCCACACTAAAACCCTATGATCTTCGTCATTTCTTAACCAATTTACATGAAATTTGATCCTATGTGTTCGTTTAAACGAGAGCTACAAATCCATACGGCTAACATGCATTGAAATCGACTCAAACAAAATGGAGAATCGAAAGAAGCTCTCGGGAAGGAGGAGTTCCATACCTTGGCTCTGAGAAGTGAAGCTTCAATTAGAGGGGCTTGACATGTTTGTTGGAGCTGGGGGAACCTAGGGATGAAGCCTCTGGTCCTGGTGAAATGCCTAAGTATGAAAGTGACCAAGGCCGATTTCAAAGCTTGGCCGATAGGAAGAATGGCTGGCCTGGTGAGGGGGCTTTTGCTGGGGAACTTCTTCTCTTGGTCTGGTGAAGGTGTAGAGTCAATCAATTTGAAGATTGGCTCACTGTGGTGAAGTGTCCTAGTTTTGGGCTCAAAATTGAACTCAGAAATTGAGCTCACGGAGGGGGTTTTAGGGTTTGATTTCAGTGGGGCTCAAGTGCTCTATGTTAGAAGAAGGGTGTGGAGTGATTTTGGCAGAGTTTTGGTAAGGTTTGTTTCAGCACCTTCTTTGGCCTAGAGGGAGGTGAGTTTAAATAGGCATGGCCATGGCTGATTTCAGGGAGGTTTGAAGGCTCGGATTTGCTGCCTAGGGGAGGAGAAGAACAGCCACAATGGCCATTTGGGTTGGGACAGTTCAGCAAGCAGGTTTAGATTTTTTGAATCCAAGTGAGGCTCTCGGCCTGGTGTTTTTTTGGCGGCTGTGGTGGCTAGCCGACCAAAGTCAGGTTTCCCTCTTGGTCATGGGAGTCAGGGTTGGGGTTTGGTGCAAACAATTTGCATTGGCCATGTGTAAAGGACTTGATTCAAGTAGAATGGGGGAAGTGGCTCTTTTGGGCTCAAATGGGTCAAGTCATGTTTTGGGGCTTGGTGCACAACCAAGGCTTGACCTTGGGCTGAGGGAGAGTCACTTGGGTCATCTAGGAAAGGGTGGTGAAGTCCCCATCCAAGGTGATGTGGCTAAACTTGGTTAAAGTGTAACATGAATGGGGTTAAAAAGGTTTAGTGAAGGTTTAAGAAAGAAACTCCTTCTTTTTCCATTAATGGCTTGGTGAGGTGGAAAGATCTCTCATGGCTTCATGTGGCTTGACACAAAGCTCCATGGCTTGCTCATGGCTTGGGAAAAGGTTGGCTCATTTTCATGTAAAAGGGTTCTAGGAATTCTTGGCATTTATGGGTGATTTTGGCATTAGGCTTAATTTAGGATTATTTGATGATTGATTTAGGACTTACGGGATGATATCAATTAAAGGGATGATGATGAGAATTTGTTATATGGGCCTTGGAATAAATTTTAGGCTTTTAAATTTGGTGAAAGATGGGCTTTTAAAATGTTTTAAGGGTATGGGCCTTTAGGTTTTAAAATAAACTTTTGGATAAAAAGGTTTGGTAAAAATTTATGACAAATAAATGTTGTTTTTAGTTTAGGAATGTGTTATGAAGGTTTTCGAAAAGATTTGAGGTCATTTGGAGTTGAATTGGATTTAATTTGGGCTTTTCAATAATAAGGTCAAAATGGGTCAAATTAGGCTAACTTTGGCTAATATTGGTTTTGATGTAAAATTAATGTTATAAAATGTTTATGGAGGTGTAACAAAGAGTTTTCAATTTTGGTTGGGTCTTGATTTTGGGATTTGGGCTTGTTTGGGTTCATGATTAGTTTAGGCCAATTTAGGGAATTTTGGCTTAGGTTAAGCTTGGGTGAAGTTTGGGCTCAAATTTGGGCAAATCAAGTTAGTGTTTTGTTTTTTGGGGATGTTAGGAAGGTTTTAGAAAAGATTTGGGGCTAATTGGAGTTGAGTTGGGTTGGTTTGGGGCAAGTTTAGGTCATGGGCCAAAATTGGGCTTTAAGCTTCACATTGAAATTGGATCCACATGTTCATAAAATTGGGTGGATTTGGTTTAAATTGATATTGGGGATATTTAATTGAAGTTTAGAATTGAATTGGATCAAAATCAAGGTCAATTGGAGTGATTTGGTTGGACATTGGGTCCACTTAAGTTAAAAAAGGGTCAAATTGGGGGTTTTAGTAAAAGTGGACTAAATTGACAAAATTGGCCTATGGTGTAGTTGAACAAAATGAAATTGGGAATATTTAGAATTTTTTGGAATTTTCTGGGAATTTTTGGAATTTTTTAGATTTTTAGACTAAAAGGGTATTTTGGGTATTTAGAGGTTATTTGGAGAGTATTGGGGTATTTTGGTGGGTTTAAGAGGTGAGAATTATTTCAAAATATTTTTTAGTATTTTTTGGAATTTTGGGTAAATTTTGAGAAATTTTGGAGAGTTTTGGGGTTGTAGGGGTAATTTGGGCAATTTGGGGTAGGTTTGGTGGGTTTAAGGCCTCGGGGATCAAAAATTGAAATTTTGGAAAAATGAAGACTGAGTAAATATGAGTGAAATTAAACCATTTTGGTTGAGCCATGAAGCCATTTTAAGCTCACAAGAGCCATGAGATGACTCATCTTAGGCACTCAATATGTTGTTCATAACCCTCTTAGCGAGGGGTTTAGGGTTTGAGGTCCATCCATATGAGTTGCCTACATGAGTCAGGGAGTCAAGTCAGGTAAGAATAGTTTTAAGATTTGAAATGAGTGTGGGAGTGTGGTGTGTGCAAGCTAGACCTCACTAGACCAGACCATCCAGGGTACTCCTAAGGCCAAAGAGTCCTATAGGAAACTCATCCTTTAAACCTCCACATATTGGTTTTAACCCTCCAGTGGCTCCGGGGTTTACAATCAAACAAGTGGGGTTTGAAGGGAGTCAAGAAGTGTTTTGAATTTCTATGTGGTGGGTCCCATTTCTAGTCCTCTAGGATAGTCGAAGGGAAAACCTATGGCTAGATCCTACGTACTAAGGAGAGAGATCAGACCTCACCAAAAATGAGGTCAACAGAGGGTTTATGTCATATCTGATGACAAACTCAGAAACCTAAAATGGGTTAGGGCTTATATTGCACTAGGTTCAAATGTCTAAAAGGCGAGGTGAAGGTTTATGCTGCACTTAGCAAGCTACCTCGAAGTCATATGGTTTGTTGTTTATTTCTAAGGAAAGTTAAGCTGATGAAGATTTATTTTGCTGTTGAAGATGGCCATGCTGCCCACCGCACTTGCTCCGAGCTCCTTGTTGTGGCAGTTTTAGTTTAAAGAAGTGAAAAATGAGGGGATGAGAGAAGTATCATGTTATAAAAAGTTGAACAATGAGGTGATTTAATGTCTTATTTAAAACAAATGTTTAAGTTGATTATGGCGACAACGATTAGGATCTCACGGTTCCCTCGTTCTGGTATCACCATTTTCATCGGATTCACTTAGTACAGATGAATTTACTAAATCCAACTTAATAGATTCCATACTTTCATCCAAACCATGGGAGATCCGAGGGACTCTCGGTCATTCAATAAGACATTTTAATTTAGTTTCACTTATGATCTTTATTTTGTTTGTGATTAAATTTTGAGTTATTTTATATTTTCAATGTTGTGGCGTTGAATCTTTATTTTGTTGTTTTGATTTTAGTTTTAGTTTTGGTTTTAGTTTTGCCGCTATCCTAAAGGTTTTGATTATCAAGCAGGGTGGCATTGTTATTTAACATGCGAGCTTAACTAAACAAGAGGTACATGCTACAGTAAAATTTAAATCAGCAGTAACAAGCAATCTAAACTAAGCAGGTATATATGCTCTAAAAAGTAAAGCAAGCAAACTAAACTAAACAGGTGTATGTGCTGAAAGTAAAGCAAGTAAACTAAACTAAATAGGTATGTATGTACTAAAAAGTAAAGCAAGCAAACTAAACTAAACAGGTATGTATGTGCTGAAAAGTAAAGCAAGCAAACTAAACTAAATAGGTATGTATTCTAGAAAATCCATAGAAAAGTAAAAATAACGGAGTATCGTAAGCGCGATGGCGCGGAGGACTTAGATTTGTGCTATATATCCCAACCTTAGGTGCTAACTACCAGACCGTCTTCCTACAGAAGGCATTCCTAACTCGATCCAGACAGTTAACCGTTGGCCTTTGTAAATTTTTTCATTCATTTTAATTTGGATCTCATGCGAGTAAAAATTTATGGGTGAAAGGCTATTTTTTTAGTATGGTAGTTTTGTGTTTTAAAATGTATTTGTATATTTTGTAAAGCAGTGTGATCCATAGGTTGACTACCCTAATCGAGTTAGGACTACTAACAACCTAAGGGTGGCGGTGGTAGATACCTCGAGGTTAGGTGAATAGTGTCGTGAATTCCTTCCTCTACCCTTTCCAGGGTCTCTGAGTCAGGAGGCACTATTCTATGAATTCTCTCGTATGCTTCTCTGATGTAATGTCATCATCGTCTTCCTCTATCCATCCTACTTACAGCCTTGTTTGATGGCTCCACATATAGAGAAAGGCTATACACGTGCTCTTATGTGTCTTGCATAAGCACGTAACTTAGGCCAAGAAACAAGAAGAAATAAAGGACAGGGGGATCAAGGAGAAGAAAAGGGGAGCAAACAATCCACCTAACACATTGTCGTAAAAGAGGTCTGTTATTTCTCAAAATTGAAGAAAAACCAAAACACGTGTCAAAGCAGCTAAACCTCTCCCAACATGGTGCAGAGAGGTAATGGTAAGACATGTGAAACAGGTAGGTTAAGCCCCTCCATCATGGTGCAAAGGGTCACCATAGATTGTATATGATAAAGGAGTCAAACCTCTCCAAGATGGTGCAAGAGGTTATCATGTAGTATGTGAAGTGAGAAAAACAACGAACTCCTTCAACATGGTGCGAGGGTTAGTAGACAAACTCCTCCAACATGGTGCAAGGAGTAGCTGTGGAAGGCAACAGGACCGAGCCCGCAAATGGGTAAGAACAAGTATGCAAAGGTCTTAAATCCTTTCACGTGTATAAAATCATAACAAAGACGATGTCAAAAGTAAGGTGATGTAGTGAGTGAAGTGGTGTAAGGATGTGATGTGTAAAGTGATGTAGGATGTGAGATAGTGTGAGCCCTGAGGCAATGTGGCATTTAGGGTGATGTGGTGTAGGGATGTGAGCTAATGTAGTATATGATGTGATGTAGGGTAATCTAGTATATAAGGTGTTGCAACGTAAGAATGATGATGTAGGTTATGTGGGATAATGTAGTGTATAGGATGTTGGTTGTGTAAGTGCTGTAGTAATGTAAGGCAAAAGAAGATGTTTAAAATCAAAACCAATGAACAGCGTAGGAAAACTGAATTTGATCGAGAAAAATTGGGCAGCATAACGGCATAAAAAATCAATTTTCCACATCTGCAATTTGCATAAAATAAGTGCCACAAGCATGTATATATATGTAACATTCAATATTTCCACCAATTTGGAGTTCCCACATTCACCACAATATGAAAATGAAGTAACATGAGCATATGACACTATTCCAAGCATTTTAGGCAAATGAAAGAGCAAGTGAAAGAGTGTAAAGACACCTAACTTAAGCATGTAAGTTGAGGACGTTTAAGCATATAAAACAAATCCAAGATCTCTCTTTAAAGTGGTAAACATGCCACTTTTCTTCCTTCCCTTTTTCTCACTTAAAAGCAATTTAAACCACATTCATCCATGCATATATGAAGTGAGGGCAGCAAAGACATGTTTCCAATTAGCCCAAAAAGATAGCATACAAGTGCACATTTCGCCTCTAGGAAACCATACATATGATGTAAACCAACCCGACATGAAGATAAGAATGTAAATTTTAACATTTGGCATGTATATACATGATGCAAATCAATCCCAAGTTGATGTATAGGTGCAGTTTGTTATATAAGAGATGTGTATACATGATGTAAACCAACTTTAACTTCACATATAAGTGCAGATTCTTGCATAAGAAGTGTGTAGGGATGATATAAGACAATCCAGAAATTATTTATAGGTGGAGATTTTAAATTTAGATGAGCATAAGAATGATACAAACTCATCCAAATAATGTTCACAAGTGCAGATTTTGTACTAGGCATGCATAGGAACAATGATATTCCTTCTTATGTGCAATGGATACCACCATGAAATGCTATGAGCATGTATATAACAAAGTCACATTCCTCTTTCAAATGCTAAAGTATGTTTCATTTATGTGATGTGTAAATATCTTCTTTTATTTTGAAATTTGATGAAGTGTATACAAGTATTTCAAAACCATGAAGTGACTTGCATGAGAAAAAAACATTTGAGTTCCTTCATGTAAGACACCATTTTTTATGCGTAAGATGAGGTGAAAAGTGTGCTAAATTTACGCCTTAATGTTACACATGTAAAGCCTTAGTGAAATAAATGGAAAATAAGCATGTACAGCCTCATTCATGAGTGTTTCCATAGCACATATTTAGGAATCCGAAAATTGGCATAAAATTTTGTCAAAAATAGTTCCATATGAACTAGCCATTTCCAAACAATATAAAAGCATGGAATGAGATGGAAAACATGCTAAATTGAATCCTTGATGTGATACATATGAATACATGCCAAAATAGATGATAAACAAGCTCACATATCTTCAAATTTGGATGTTCCCTGTGTGAGCATGTTCCAATCCGAAATTTGCAAGTGTTTTACCAAGTGATTTATAAAGTGTACCAATAAGTGCAAGATAAAATTGAATCCCCACAATTCAATGTAATAATGTAGTAGAGAAGTAATAAGCTCACATAAGGCACAATAAAGCAAGTGACTCTCAAGTCACATGTAACTTTCCAAATGCAAAACTTTCAACATAAAGGCACCATAGGAAACAAATACCAAGTGTACAAACTTGTAAGTTCTTGCCAATGAAAATATCATTTTGTGCATGTGGTAGGATGAAATATGTATAAGAAAACAAAGCCTAGATGTTATATATGCAAAGCCCTCATGAAATAAGTGAAAAGAGGCACATATACCTTCATATTTTGGGTGTCAAATGTGGTGTCACCTTAGAATCCGAAAATTGCATGAAATTAACAAGTGTTTTCATAATTTCAAAATACAAAGTCCTAAAGCTAAGATGTCCCAAATAACAAAGCAGAAGCCTGTGATCTCTTCTAAATAAGGTGTGTCAAGCCTTAAGCACTTCCCAACATGTATAAGATATCACCAAGCTTTCAAGTAGAAAAAGCTATACCTAGGAAATCTCAAGCATTTTCATCATGTAAAGCACTAAATTTTTTTGCATGCATTCCAAACATTCCAAAGTGTAAGAAAAGCTATTTGAATCTCATGTGAAGCAAATAGATTTCAAGACTCTCCCATCATGAAAATTTCGGCCAAGGGAGGTGGCAAGAACGCCTTCTAATAGTATATGGAATTATCCCACCATGAAGCATTCTAGTAGCATGAAATTTTTCCATATAATTGCTTCAAAATTTAAGCACAAATTTATAACTTTCACCACTTAAAGAAAGACTTTAAATTCTAAGCATGAGTTCTAAACTTTGTCATAAAAGAGAGCATCAAAACTCAAGCACCAATTTGTAACTTTCACCACTTTAAAATAAATTTAAAACCCAAACAAGAATTTTAAGCTTTTGCCATGAATGGAAGCTTTAAAACTCAAGCACAGATTATAATCCCACCATGTTATCCCTTAGCCAAACATAAGAAAAAAAACAAGACATGAGAGGGGAAATTGTGCTTAAATGGCCAAAATAAATTGACCAAGCCAAAGGGGAATGTAAGGATGGAAAATAACTTAACTCAAACAAAAAAAAAAAAATAAACATAATTTTACCTAAAGTTTGGCTCAAGAGAAGAAAATGGCAGCACCTCCCCTCCTCTTATGCAAATTCCGGCCAACCCAAAACATGGCCAAGAAAGGCCATTAAATAGGCAAAGTAGTAGAAAAAAGAAGAAGGGAAAAGGGGGCCATTGAACTTACCCATGGGTAAGGACCCTTGTTAGCAAGAAAAGTGCAGCCATTAACCCATTTTTAAAGTGATGGATGAAGAGAAGTCATTGATTAGGTGGAGGATAGAGATAAAGAAAGCACCAAACCTTAGAGAAGAAGCAAGGGGAAACATCCACCATGGAGGATTTGACCAAGAGAGGGGGAGGCATGAGTTAGGGTTCGGCCAAGGGAGATGAGGCGCGATAAAAGGAGGAGGGGGGCTGGCGTGAGCTGCTAGGCAAGGCTATAAACAAAAAAAGGCATTTTAATAATTAATTACTTAGCTGCAACGCACCGATTTTGATGTCGTTCGCTCGTGCATCAAACAATATCAAATTATATATGCCTCCCAAATAATATCGATGTTCCGGACGTAACGGCGCAGTCCGTTTAGGAATCTGAGGTCGTTTGGGTAACCTCGTCGTCGATCGGGTCAAAAATATTAAATTTAGAGCTTTTGATGAAATCAGTTTAAATTAGCAAAATTGGGCTATGATGTAGTTGGAGTAAATGAAATTGGTAATTTTTCGGACATTCTAGGAATTTTTAGAAATTTTTGGAATTTTTTGAATTTTTGGTTATGCAGGGATATTTTGGTAATTTCGGAGATTTTCAGGGTAAGTGGTAAAAAAGTTAAATTAATGGCTCGGGGTAGCACAAAATGAATTTGGAGTCAAACGAGAGTGTTCGGGGGCATTTCTAACTAATGTGGACGATTTTACGAACCCCGGAACGTCTTTCAAGTATCGGCTTCTTTGGTTGCGAGGGGCCCACCGGTTGCTCGAAAGTATGGTATGTTTACAGTCAAACTTCTCAGTGCGATGAGGGGAACGCTCTAGAATGATTTTTGGGGAACTCAGGTGGTTCTGTGAAGTTTTGGGTTTTGGGCCCCTTTCAAGGGGCAATTTTGGAAATTTTGGTACATTTGGGTAATTTTGGTCAATTTGAGTGGTGGGAGGTATTTTGGGATGATTTTTAGGAATTTTGGCAATTTAAGGAGATTTTAAGAATTTCGGCAATTTAGGGGGATTTTGGGAATTTTGTGGAGTTTAGGGGCAGGGGTCAAAAGTTGAAATTTTGGAAAAATTGGGATTTGTTGAAGGTGAGTTGTATGGAATTGTCTGGATTGAGCCACAGATCAAGAGTCACCCTCATTTGGTTCTCTATGTGTTGGTACTAGCCAAACCCTAACTTTAGACTAAGGGCTTGGGAAAACCACTTACATGAGTTTCCAAAGAGTTAGGGGATAAAAAATGAGATGTGTTTGATTTAGGATTGTGAGTGTGGGGTGTAAGTGTAAGTGCAAGAGTCTCAGACTTCCAAGGGTAGTTCCTAAGGCATGACTACCTATATGGAATCCTATTTGGTCTTCCTTATGTTTAGCCTTGTTCCCTTTAAAGATTAGGGGTTAGACCCTAACATATGAAAGACCTATGCTAAGAAGACAAGCTTGTTGAATTTCTATGTGGTAAGGTACCATTTATAGCCTTTTAAGAAAAGTCACCAGGAAAGTCCTATGGCTAGACCCTAGGCTATCTAAAGAAAGACTAGACCTCAACCAAAAGTGAGGTCAACTAATGGACCCCCCAATAGGTGTGGTGTGCAAGAAGAGTACACCGCACATATTAGTATTGACTGACAAGATCAACAAAACCAACATATGCATCTGAGTCTAAACTCAGGACATGACCTAGAGTCCAACAAGGAAAGTGTCTATTGGGGAGAAAGCTCCCGCTGAGGAAAAAGAAAACTCCAACTGGGGAGAACATAGGTAGGAACCTTCAAAATGCCACATTTTGAAGAGGACTGGACCCGATACGATTTCACGAATTTTGATTTGAGAAAGATTTGAGCAAATGTTTCTTTTCTTTTGCTTTTGAATTTTAATTTTTTTGAAAATTTTTGGTTTGTTCATTCTTTAATTTGAAAATTTGATTATGAGAAGATTTTGACTTGATTTTGGGTTTGATTTAAAATTTTTCTTGAGTTTTAAACTTGAATTTGAATTGAGGTTTGATTTTGAACGAAATTTTGAAATTTATGGTGAGTTGGAATTTAATAGATTGGTGGAATTAAATGGGAGCGAGGATTGGAATTTAGGTACCAACCTCAGAAGTGAGAATCGAAATTTAGGTACCGTTCTCGAAAAAGATGGGAATCAAGGTTCAAGTACTGACCCTAAGGGATGAGAACTAGAACTTAGGTACTAGTCTCGGAAGTGAGAATCAGATTATAGGTACCGATCTCGGAGGTGCAGAGACGAGGACTGGGACTTAGGTGCCAACTTCAGAATAACGTGGCAAGTAGAGAATATCTCAGAAGGGTCGTGGAAATATAGGGAAGAGAGGTGTCGAAGTCTCTTATTGAACTTTGAATATCGGGAATGGTGGCAAAATATCTTGTAGTGGAGGTGGAAATAGAGGAAAGAGAGGTGTCGAGATCTCTTATCGACCCTCGAATATCATGAAGGGTGGAAAAATATCTTGGAACAGAGTTGAAAATATAGAGATGAGAGGTGTCAAAGTTTCATATTGACCTTCGAATATCATGAAAGGTGGGAAAATATCTCAGAACGGAGGTCGAAATATAGGGAAGAGAGGTGTCGAGATCTATTATCGACCCTCGAATATCGTAAAAGGTCAGAAAATATCTCGAAGCCGAGGTGGAAATATAGGGAAGAGAGGTGTCGAGATTTCTTATGACCCTTGAATATCACGAGAGGTGGAAAAATATCTCGGAATAGAGGAGGAAATATAGGGAAGAGAGGTATTGAGATTTCTTATCGACCCTCGAATATCGTGGGAGGTGGAAAAATATCTCGGAGCGGAGGTGGGAATATAGGGAAGAGAGGTGTCAAAATTTCTTATCGACCCTCAAATATCACGAAAGATTTCAAAGGATATCTTAGGAAAAGATCTGGATTTGTGGATTTTAGATTTGTGATATTTGTGTAAGACACAAAAATTGTGGAACGTTCTTTTCAGAACGGAAGACTTCCGAAATGAGTGAGAGTTTTTGGAAATCTCGAGAAGAATTTGATTTTCGAATTTGTTTTCATATTTTTTATTTAAATCTTTGTTTTTGTTTCATCATATCATTCTTTCTTTTATGGTTTTGCTTTTGATTTATTTTCAAGCATTTTGATTTAAGTTTCTTTTTTATTGGTTTCAATTTTGTTTTGTACCGTTCATTGTTCATTTTATTATTTTGGGGACCCCGACGAGGTCCCACGGCTTATTAACCGTCAAACACAAAAGGGAACATTATGAGAACAGAATTCTCCATTAACTTCATTCAAATATCAATACAACTGATCCAATACTTAGTACAATGGATGCATTGCTGACAAGCATCCCAAAATATGATGGAGTACATATATCTGATTACAATAAACTGTAGCATCTATCTGACTGACGCTGAAGTAATATCATCTGTTGTAGTCTGGTGTAGAAACTGAAGAGGATTTACCGGTATCTGGCCTACTAGCTGGAACTATATGCAAAACGAGCCAACCTACCAAAGGCTACGCTATGGAACAAAAGTCCCCTCTCGATCACCCAAAGGTACAGCTATCACAGTGACAGAGGGCGGTAACCTTCTAACTCGAGATCTGGCCTATAGAATGATGGTGTCTTATCTTCACTCATCCTCCTGAATGTGACTGACACTCGCTTTGCTCGAACTCCTGGGATGCAGTGTTTTACGAGGTTGGCTCCATTTCCTTGGAATATTAACACTGGCCCTACCAGTAGGTGAATCTTCGTTGTACCTTAAATTCTCCTGCTCCAATGATCTAGATTTGTCTACCAAGCAGAATGTCACTCTCGCTGACAAACGAGACTTTGCAGAACGACCTCAAGAAGTTATGACTATCTATATGTGGGGGAATGCAATCCCCATCCTTGTAAATATTGATGATGCAACTATTAGGAATACAGTATGCAGGAAGAACGTGTCATTCGACCATCTTCTTTATCATCATCTTAATCTCCGGTGGCATTTCATCCACTTTGTCGTGTGGTAGAATCCTCGAGGGATTTCCCATCCTGTCTGTGGCGAAGTTGTAGCAACAGCCACACTAAATCGTGACTCTACCCTTTCCTCTTTTCCATCTACTTGGCTCTGTATATGTTCTTTCTCTTAGTCTGCCTGCCCTGCCCAGAGTCTGGAGAGCCTTGACACAGGCTAAGATATTCATCTCATCTTTTCTCAAGAAAACATTAGTCCAAAGCTCAAGGCCTTTTAAGATATTGACTTCCCTTCCTCGAATAATATCTATCTTTTCAAATCTGTCTTTATGGACTCTTTGATCTATACCATGATATAATCTGGTATCAGTGGCGGTGGCGGCAACTGGATGAACTCTAGTACATAAGGCTCGACATCTGGCTGCTCTCCAAGCTATCTTCTCAAGACTGCAGCAGTGTATGCTTCGTAAGTCCCGTACTTCTCCAATCGCAGTACATTGCAGTCTGAGGATACTGAGAATGCTCCTAAGGCTATCAACTGTTAGGGAAAATCTGGGTTGCACGTCGGACATCCAGTGAATATCTCCTCTATCAGATTTTGGGCTGGTTGTGGCTCTTCTAGAGGCTCTTCTGCAGGTTCTGGTTCTGTATCTATCCTTGGTAAATTTTCTCGAGTTTCTTTCATTTCAGGCTCGTAGAAAGCTACCTCTGGTACTGAAGCTGACTCGGTGGCCAATAGTTGGGCATGTCTCCTTTCCATTCTTTCCAAAATACAGCATTTTCTTCGGTTTGCATTTCTCCTCTTAGTGCAACCCAGTGGCACATCTGGCTGTCTGTCGACTGAAGGTAAAAGCAGATCACCTCCTGGAGTGGTGATAACTGACGGAAGCAAAACATGTCTATCGGTAGGTGAGTGTAACGGTCTAGACCTCCAGTACCTCAGTACCCCAAGGTCTGTCCCTTTTCTTGACATGCGAGGTTTTAGCCGCTTTTACGAGCAAATACCAACTGATGTCCTGATATTCCTGCACAAGACAAGATAGGAGAAGATGTCAGTGGTTGGTAATTTGCATGAATAGGAACAATATTTAGAGTTTATTGGTGGATTTTAAAGTGTTTAATTTTAATTTTGTTGATGCAATTATCTTATTTAATATAACTATGAAAATTTAAGTTATGAGATTTCACATGAATATTTTTTAGAGGCAAAATTTTGTTTTATTTCATTTTGAATTTATTACAAAATTTGGACCCAGTCACAGACACTGACTACGTGGCTTTATCGGAATAAGATTCTCATTCAACATCTTCACGTCGCGTAGTACTTCTTGAGAAATCATTCATTTATAGGAAACATGAGCCTCTCCCCTTGCTAGTCTACGATCTGGTATGCTCCTCCGGAGTAAACCTTCTCCACTACAAATGGTCCCTCCCAAGTTGGTTCAAATTTTCCACCTATCTTGTGATGTGCAAGAACATGCCTTCTGAGTACAAGAACAAGGTCACCAACTTTAAATGATCTCGAGCGGACCAATTCGTCATGGGCTAGAATCATCTTTGCTTGATAAAGTTCCAAATTCTGTTGTGCGAGCAATCTCTTTCCTTCGAGGTTCTCCAATTCTGAAAGTCGTAGCTTTGCATTTTCTTCTGTTGTAATTTGATTTGCTACAACAACTCTGAGCGATGGTAGCTGAACTTCTAGTGGGAGAACTGCCTCAGACCCATACACAAGGGTGTAGGGTGTAGACTGTGTCGGTGTTCTGACTGTCATCCTATAAGCCCATAAGGCTTCCAATAATTTCTTGTGACATCCCTTCTTATTTTCGTCGAGAGTCTTATTTAAAATTTGTACCAATGTTTTGTTGAAGCTTTGGGCAATTCATTGGCTTTAGAGCAGTAGATCGTAGAATATCTCCAATCTATCCCATGTCGTCTGACAAAGTTATTGATTTTGGTGCTTCTGAAAGTGGACCCATTATCTGAAATGATTCGGCACATGACACCAAAATGGTAGACAATCTGACTCTTGAAGAACTGCAGAACCTGTTGAGATGTAACCTCTCATAGCGGAATTACCTCTACCCTTTTAGAAAAGTAATATGTATCTGTAAGTATGAATCTATGTCCTCTGGAAGAAGGAGATTCTATTGGGCCTACTATATTCGTGCCCCAACACTCTAATGGCCACGATGCGATCGTGGGGTGTATAACATTCAGAGGCTGGTGCAGGACCACTCCATGTACTTGGCACTAATGACACTTCTTAGCGACATCCATGCAATCTATCATCATTGCTAGCCAATAGTATCCAAGTCTTTTGATTTTCATTTTCATTTTTGGTCCTAACTGGAGAGCTCCACACAATTCGGCGTGTACCTCTCTGACAATCTACTGTGCTTCTACTCTACTGAGACTTCTGAGCCACATCTGATTGAAAGATCTTCTATATAGTATGTTGTTGATTATCGTATACGAAATTGCTCGTTTCTGAATCTGATGCGCTACTGACCTGTTTTCTGGTAACTTTCCAGTTTGCAAATATTTCATTATCGGTTATCGCCAATATTCTGTATCTTCTGTGACTGCAGCTGCTACTTTTCATTTCCCAATTTGTGCAGGATATCGAGGTCGATCTGTGATAAAGTCTGACATCCTCGTATAGTGATATCTTTGGAATACTCTGGTGGACAAGCAAACTCTTTATCTACTTTAGCTAAAGCATCCGCATAAGTAATATCTGCCCAGGGAATCCTATAAAATGTCACACTGGCGATTTGCTCTAGAAGTTTCATGGGTACCAATGATAATCTGCTAATCTTAGTTTTAAAAATCTTGTATTGCCCAACCACTTGCTGGATGACAAGCTGTGAGTCGCCATAAATAGCAATGTCGGTTATATCCATTGAAATTGCCAATTTTAATCTTGTGATTAGAGATTCATATTCTGCTTCATTATTGGTGCATGGCTCTGTCAGGTGGTAGGAAAACCTTAACATTGTTCGATTTGGTGTCACGAAGATCAGACCAATCCCTGCTTTTCCTGGTATCACTTTATGTTGTACCTTATCTTTTCTGGCTGAGGAAGCTCCGTCGAAGTACATATCCCAACTTTGAGCATTGGGGTCTTTTATTTGCAATATCTGCTCGTCTGGCAATTTGTCTTTGAGTAGGGACCCAGCTGGCAGTAGGTGTGCCATGAGGAAGTCTGCTAAAATTTGACCTTTGATAGCGCGAAGGGGTACAAAATTTATGTCAAATTGCAATAGAATCATCGACCATCTTGCAAGACGTCCAGAGAGCGAAGGTCGGTTCACCAAATATTGCAATGGATTAACTTTCAAAATCAGGTTAACCTTGTGAGACAACATGTAATGTCTAAGCTTTTGAGCGACGGAGATTAAATCTAGACAATGTTTCTCAATAGGAGGATACTTTATTTCTGCGGGAATTAGGTGACGACTCAAGTAGTAGAGTGTGTTTTCTTTTCCCTTATCATTGACTTGTGCTATAAGAGCTCCGAGGGAGTCGTTTAATGTCGTGGTATAAAGTATCAATGGTCTATCCAGGATAGGGGCTGCCAAAACCGGTGGTGTCATAAAATATTGCTTAATATCTTCAAAGGCATGTTGGCATTTCTCTTTCGAAACAAATTTGGCATCCTTTTTAATTAATTCTGAGAAAGGCCGACACCTCCCAGACAGATTAGATATGAAGTGTCTTAGATGTGCCAATTTTCCTTAAAAGGAACGTAATTGTTTCAAAGTTTTGGGAGGAGGCATCTCTATGATAGCTTTAATCTTATCTGGGTCGATTTCAATTCCTCGATAACGGACAACGAATCCAAGAAATTTCCCATAGGTAACGTCGAAGGAGCACTTTAAGGGATTCATCTTTAGATTGTATTGTCGTAATTGTTCAAATGCGATCCTCAAATCGTAAAGGAGATCCTCTCTCAATTTTCTTTTGATGACTCAGTCTTCCACATAACATTCCACTTGGTTATCGATGAGGTCATCAAAGATCCTTGTCATTGCTCGTTGTTATGTTACACCAACGTTCTTCAGTCCAAATGACATTATCGTGTAGCAATAGATCCCGATCAGCGTTCTGAAGGCTATAAACGCTGTATCTTCTGGAGCCATCTTGATTTGATTATATCCTGACGATCCGTCCATGAAAGAAAAAATTTCATGCGACGAGATGATATCCACCATTAGTTCGGGTATCGGTAGAGGAAATTCATCATTTGGACATGTCTTGTTTAGATTCCTGAAGTCAACGCATACCCGAATCTGTCCATTTTTCTTCCTTAAGAGTACAACGTTGGCCAACCATGTAGGGTGTTGCTCTTCCCAGATGAAGTTAGCTGATATTAATTTCTTTATCTCTGTTGTGACTTGCTATTCTATATCGAGACACATTCTTCGAGGAGCTTGTTTCATTAGAGTTATATTTTGATCCACCCCGAGGCGAAGAACTGCGACCTGTCATTTCTTCGTAGTTCCAAGCAAAGCAATCTTTCAATTCTAACAGAAGTTTAATCAAATCTTTAGACTCTTCTTCACTGAGCAGGGAGCTTATAACGGTAGGTCGAGGCAGTTCTTCAGTTTCGAGGTTGATTTCTTTCAACTCATTTACTGTTGACTTGATTTCTTCTTCAAATTCTGGTGGAGCATCGTCGATCGTAGGATCTTGGAAATCATCTTGAATGTCCAGAAAATCTTCTTCTGAAGAACTAGTAACAACCATGCAAAATTTTGAGTCATCGACCGGTCCAACCGTTCCAAACCCGAGGCCTTCTTTCGAATTGAATTTATGGCTTTTGACGTTCCATAAATTTTCAAACAATTGTAACTAACTTTTTGGCATTTCCTTTGGCACATGAGCCAATTAAACCAAATTTTGCACATAAGGAAAAAGGCAACCAAAAGGTAATTTCATTAATTCATTATCATCTTCTTCAAAGTTGACAACAGGCGCAGGAATAGAAGGAGAAGCACGGTGGAACCTGATCGGCTTAACACCACCATTATACACTTCCTTTACCTCCATACCCTAGATCTTTTAAGAACTGATTGGAGTTAAGGTTATGTTTTGTACATAATGGTTGATCTGATCGTACGTTGACTCATATTTGTTCTTCGTATTTGTATCTTCTAGAGTGATTTCAAACTGCAACTTCTTTCAATTGATTATCATCATTTCTTTTTCTTCTTCAGAGCTTTCTTCTGTATCGATGTTGATCACTGGCTTCGTATGCTCAACAGTCTGGTAAGTTCTTCCTCGCCCACGTCCCCGGCCTCGACCTCAGATGCATGGGCTAAAAGAACCTCCACCGCCTTTTTGTAAAGGAGTGGTGGGAGACTATCAAAGCGGAGCTGCATGGCCCCGTCCTTGTAACCTTTCTGGATCTTCTTCTTCATTTTTTATGCTATCTCTGGAGAATACTATCTTCTTTGTTGGAGCATAGTAGGCGGCGTCTTTGTGAATGCACACTTTGTGAATCGAGAACGGTTACAAGTGTCCCTTAATGCAATGCTCTTATCCATCCTTGTAGTAATTTATGCATTGATGCAGGGATGACGGGACCATGTGGTACTCGTAAGCCACGACCGACCAACTAGGATATTGAACAATGTCTCTGCGTCGATGATATAGAATTTTGCAGTTGTTACTAGGTCTCCAACTTTCATCTGTAGTGTGATTAACCTCAAGGCTCTTTCTCCTTTCTGATTGAAGCCTCTTAGCATCATCTTATCCGTAGAAAGTTCTTGGGCATCGATATCCAAATAAGTTAATGTCCACAGATTCATTATGTTGAGTGATGCTCCCGGATCTACTAGCACTCTGGAGAGCACATATTTTCCAATATTAACGAAGATGTACAGCAGACGGTTGTGATCTGCGGTACCAAGTAGTAAGTCGTCGTCTGTGAAAGTCACACCAGGCTACTCTTCTGATGTACAAACTCCATCCGAGGATGAGCTAAAAAATTGAGCTAAGCAAATTTCTGGATCGAGCAAGGCCCTTACCAAATTTTCTCTAATCTCCTTTGACAGGATCAGAGCGTCATAATTTTTAGTTTGTCCTGTAACTTCCTAATATGTGCTAGTATGTTGTAGTCCACATGACTAGAGCTTCTAACTTCTTCTCGAATCTGGATTCCTTCCATTGCTGGGGGTGGTTCTTCTTGAGCAACTATTTGCTTTCCTTTCTCTGTTGGAGCTGTTCTTAGTGGTAATACTCTTTCACTCCTGAGATTTACTTCTGTTATATCTTCTGGATCTGGAATTTCTTCTGGATCCAAAGTTTCTTCTGGTGTTGCAGTAGGTTCTTCTTGTATTGATTCGGTATCTGAATAGTCTAAACTATGAGGAATTCCTTTGCATTCTAGGACTGGTTCCTCACTCTTTGAACTTTTTTAATTGATATCTTCAATGTATTCTTTTTCATTGATGTTCTTGTCGGGAACAATTACGATTTGAGGATCGATTTGGGAATCGAAATTGGAGTTAGATTGATCGCAGTTAGTTGTGTCATGAGTAGAGACAACCAAAACGTAACCAGAATCAAATTCATTAGATTCTGAAGAGCCCGAAGAGGCATGCTGATAATGGTATAGAGTCAGTGGTTCGAGGGGTTTCACCCCCGAATCCGAGACAACCAATCTAACCGGGACAACCCCTATCCTACCCTTCACGCTATCATCCTTGATTCCTCTTACAATATCCTTCTTTCTCGACTTCAGTGGTTGAGATGATTCTCTTGTCGTAGTCTTCTTCTTCGGCTGAACTGAAGGCAAACTCTGGGTAGCAATGTTCCTCGAAACTGATTGGATCTGGTCCAGAACTTTCTTGAGATCTTCCCAAGTAGTGCTCCATCCTCTTTCACCGGTGTAAGGTTCTAACTAGGAGATTGGCTTGGCTGAAATCATATTTATAGAACCTCTCTCGGGTTCCTTTAAATATTCTTTCGGTATTGTTAAGTTTCCTTCTTTATAGTTCTTCTCGAGCCAGTCTTTGAAACTGAAGCACCCTTCTATCGTATGTCCCAATAATCTGTGGTATGGACAATAGTTGGGCTGATCCTTCTTGTCGACCTCTTCTAGCTTCTTTGGTTTTGGTAGTTTGAATTCTGGCTTCTTCATTAGATTGTTGAACATCTTTGCCTCAACGTCGGCCTTGAAAGAGTAATTCTTGTTTAGACGCTCCCTTATTGTATGACTTCGCCTGACACCTGTCTGAGATGAATTCTGCCGAGATGATCGCTAATCCGCCCAACCGTACTGAGGGCTTTTTTCTACCTGAATCTTCATCGGTTGCTTTCCCTTGTCGACCGATGCCACTACACCCGATTTCTTCTCGAATGCTCGAACTAGTTTTGAATTTTCTGTCTTTTCTGTAGGCTCCATGTGCTTTACTTCTTCTTATAGACTGCTAGCCTTGCTGAGTAATTTCTCGAAGTATTTTATTGATAAACCTTTAAGCATGAATGCTACTAGACTGTGGATACTCTTAAGAAGTATCTCGATTGCATGCTACTCCTGGAGCTGCAGCTCACATTTCATGCTAAGGTTTCTCCATCTCAAGATATAATCAACCAGGGATTCATAGGGCTTCTGTCATTCCACAACAAGATCTCCTATAGTAACGTGGCATTGAGCGCTGGTAAACTTTCTGACAAACAATTCTTCTATCTCAAAAAATATCTTGATTGATTCGTTAGGTAGTTCTGCATACCAATCAAAAGCTATTTCCATCAGGTTGCTGGCGAACTGTCTAAGTAATAGGGCATCGCTCCCTCCTGTGTTGCAACAACTAGCTCTGAAATGGGCCACGTGCTGATGAGGATTTCCTGTACCATTAAATGTCTTGAAGGTCAGGGGTACGAAGCCTTTTAGATAGGGTACGACATCGAACTCCTCCGAGTAGGGTCTACCTTTTGGAACTGATGCACCACCCTTAGACTGAGCCAAGGCCTCCCATACCTGCTGATCACTAGAAAATATATTAAAATTTTCATACCAATTTTATATGAAATTTCACTTTAAAGAAAGGTATTTTCTTTGTTTTATTGTAGGAATGAAGATTTATAAGTACTGGAGGCAAAAAGCACAAAACAAGCAAATTTGGAGCAAAAAGGACTCAATTTGATGAAAATTGAACTGTCCCACCGACGGCGAGATTTAGGCCGCCGACGGTGAATTTTTTCTGAAAGATTTTTAATATATTATAAGGAGCCCGCTGACGGCGAGATCGAGCCCGCCGATAGCGAGATCGGCGCAGTTAGCCCATCTTCTAGAAGCCCACCGACAGCGAGACTGATACCCGCCGACGGCGAGATAGTTAAATTGAGCCAGATACATTGAACTTGAATGTTTTTTAAAGAGGTGCTTAAGAAACCTTTAGAGATTTGACCCTTCTATAAATAGAGCTGAAGTTTAGTCAGTTAGTGTGTCATTCTAGAGTCAATTTTAGTCATTTGTGTGGAAGTTAAGTGTAATTTAAGAGTCTTTTGAGTGAGTAGATTAAGTTTTTATCATTTTCGTGTGCTGTACTGGAAGGAAGAGTCAAAGGAACTTCAAGAGTCTGCTTGGGGAGAAGAATTGAGATAAGTATATTTGTTATTTGTTTGTTAACTTTAATGAAATCCATGCTTTGTGTTATATTTCACATGCATTCTGAGTAGTTTCCTTAGTCTTTCTCCTTGTTCTTGAGATTAGTGAAATGACAAATTTAAATAGTTGTTCCTGAAATATGAAAATAAAAATTGTGATAATCTTTTTACTTGAATCGTAATTTACTTTCAATCTGGCCAATTGATTTGTTAACATATGTTGAATTATCAACTATAGTAAAGATTACATCCAAGATTCAGGGAAATCAAAAGCCTTGGAAGGAGGGTGCAAATAAATATGGAAATATTAACTAGCGGACATAGAATTGAACATTTTAGTGTGACAGACAAAAATATTCAATTCGGTCTTATTATTTGAGAGCTAAAGTGTAGATGTTAGCCCTCAGAGTGAGGAGAACGTGGGAGCTCGAAGTGGCAATCGGTATCCTCCCAACCTAGCCGCAGATTCAAGCAATCAAACATAAGACTAGTCAATATTCTTTCGCACTCGGACTAAAGGGTAAAGAATAGGTATGCTCCTATTTGGCACAATATAATTAAAAACTAATTTAAAATTTCATTCACTTAATATTCTAAAACAAGGATAAAGATACTTTTCTGAAATCTTATATTAACCTTTTAAGCATTAGTTTATTTTAGTCTAAGTGTTCTAAATTTTCGTATACTAGATTAATAAGTAAATTTACTTTAAGTTGTTCTTTGAAATTTACTAACTTCCCTGTGGGATCGACATCTAGGACTCCCTTGGAGCCCTATATTACTAGATAACGATATGTATACTTGCATAGAATCCACAATATAAACCATAAAATCCATAACAGAATCATAAGAATATATTTAGTGCGGATCAAGTTTTTGGTGTCGTTGCTAACTTTTATAATAGTAAGTATAAATATCGAAAGATGGATCAAGTTTTTGGCGCCGTTGCCGGGGAAATTAATAGTAAGTAATTATTAAGGTAATTAATAGAATTATTTAAATAATTATTAGAGAAACAGACTATTTTAAATATTACTTAAAAATTGTATGCATAAATTTGGAAACAAAAATTTAATACCTTACGATTCAGAATTAGAACGCACAATTAAAAGAATTAGAAAACAAAAGAGAGAAATTAAAAATTTAACAAAAATGGCAAATAATCCAGAAATTAAAAATATAAACCAACAAAGACCATTAAGAGATTATGCCAACCCTACATTAGATGAAATTCACCTAACTATTCAAAACCCTGATGTAGCTGCTAACTCATTCGAACTTAAACCTGCAATTATCCAAATGGTACAGAATAATCAATTTAGTGGTTCACCTAACGAAGATCCTAATTTACATCTTGCTAGTTTTTTTGTAACTATGTGCTACTTTTAAATATGAAGGAGTATCTAATGATGCTATTAGACTTAGGTTTTTTACTTTTTCTTTAAGGGATAAGGCTAAGATGTGGTTAAATTCATTAGCACCTGAATCTATTAAAACTTGGGGAGAATTATTACAAAAATTTCTATACAAATATTTTCCTCCCTCTAAAACTGCAAAACTTAGAAATGATATAACATCTTTTAGCCAGTTTGATGGAGAATCCATATATGAAGCTTGGGAGAGATTTAAAGAACTTCTTAGGAAATGCCCACATCATGCATTACCAAATTGGTTAATTATACAAACTTTTTACAATGGATTAGTAGGATCTCTTAGATCAATCATTGATGCTGATGCTGGAGGTTCATTAATGTCAAAACCATTTGATGAAGCCTATGCTTTAATAGAAGAAATGGCTACTATTAATTTTCAATGGCCTGCTAAAAGAGTAAATACTAAAAAGATAGCTAGTGTTCATGAAAATGATGCAATATCTATGCTAGCTAATCAAATTGCTGCTATATCAAAGAAATTAGATCATTTTGGAATGAATTACTCTCCTACTATATTAGAAGAAAACTCATCTGGACAAATTATGGATTCTCAATCTCCTTATGAAACTATAAATGCTTTTAATAATAGACCCAATAATCCTTATGCAAATTATTATAATCCTGGTTGGAAGAATCATCCAAATTTTAATTGGAATAACAATACAACTAATCAACAATGGATGAACAACTCTATAGGAAATCCACCTAATCAAGGAAATTCAAATTATAAACCTTCTTATCCACCTAGATTTAATAACACTCAATTTAAAGATAAGAAGTTATCTATAGAAGAATTAATATTAAATATGGGTCAGCACTTGCAAAATCAAGGAAATCAATTACAAATTCAAGGAAATCAATTACAAAATCAAGGAACAACAATTAAAAACATTGAAACTCAACTCAGACATATTGCTACTGCGCTTAACAATAGAATTCCTGGAACTTTTCCTAGTAATATGGAAATAAATCTGAAAGACCAAGGAAAAGAACAAATTAAAGTGATACAATTAAGAAGTGGAAAAGAGTTAGAAACTAAAAGTTAGAAAAAAACATAAAGTAAAAATGAGGAAGTGGAAATTGAGAAAGAAAAGGATCAACAAGATAAAATTTTAGAATATCCATTAATCCCTATGAAAATATCTATAGTAAAAACCACCACCACCATTTCCTCAACGACTAAAGCAACATAAAAAAGATAAGCAATTTGCTAAATTCCTTGAAATTTTAAAAAAATTAACGGTAAATATTCCTTTTGTAGAAGCATTAGAACAAATGCCTAAATATGTAAAATTTATGAAAGATAGTTTAAATAAAAAAAGAAAATTTACAGATAATGAAACTGTTGCACTTAGTGAAGTGTGTAGTGCAATTATTCAGAAAAAACTTCCTGAAAAATTAAAAGATCCTGGTAGTTTCACTATACCCTGCGCTATTGGAGAAAAATTTTATGGAAAAGCTTTGTGTGACTTAGGAGCAAGCTTAAATCCAATGCCTCTATCAATTTTTAAAAGATTAGAATTAGGAGAAATTTCACCTACTTCAGTAACTCTTCAGTTAGCTGATCGTTCTGTGACATATCCTAAGGGAGTTATTGAAGATGTGTTAGTAAAAATGGATAAATTTATCTTCCCAGTAGATTTTATTGTTCTAGATATGGAAGAAGATAAAGAAATTCCCATAATATTAGGAAGATCCTTTTTAGCCACTCGAAAAGCTATGATTGATGTTCAGAAAGGAGAATTGACAATGAGAGTAAACGATCAAAAAGTAACTTTTAACATAGTAAAATCAATGAAATATCCTGCTTTAGAAAAAGATGATTAATGTTTTTGAATGGAAATACTTGAACATTTGCAAAATGAAAATTTTAAAGAATATTATGAAGAAAAATTAGAAAAAGAAAATATAGAATTAATTGAAAAGCAAATAATGAAAAACTGGATTATATACAAGAACAATTCGAAATGTTGGATAATACTGAAAACATTAAAAAGAATATAGTTCCGTCAATAATTAGACATCCCGAACTTGAATTAAAAATTTTACCTAATCATTTAAAATATGCTTATTTAGGTAACCATTCAACCCTACTAGTTATTATATAAGTTGAATTGAATGAATTACAAGAACAAAAACTGTTAGACACATTAAAAAAATATAAAAAAAACTTTTGGTTGGACTTTAGCGGATATTAAAGGAATTAGTCCTTCAATCTGTATGCACAGAATTATTCTAGATAATGAACATAAGCCAAGAGTAGATCTTCAAAGAAGATTAAACCCAATAATGAAAGAAGTAGTCAAGAAAGAAATATTAAAATGGCTAGATAATGTTATTATATATCCTATTTCGGACAGTGCTTGGGTAAGCTCAATTCACTGTGTTCCTAAGAAAGGAGGAGTGACCGTTAAAGCTAATGAAAATAATGATTTAATACCTATAAGATAAATTACTGGATGGCGTATATGTATTGACTATATAAAATTAAATGCAGCCACTAGGAAAGATCACTTCCCATTACCATTTCTAGACCAAATGTTGGATAGATTAGCCGGACATAAATATTTTTGTTTTTTAGATGGATATACCGGTTATCATCAGATACATATTGCTCCTGAGGATCAAGAGAAAACCACATTTACTAGTTCATATGGAACATTTGCTTTCGAAGAATGCCTTTTGGATTATGTAATGCACCTGCAACATTCCATAGATGTATGATGTGTATATTTAGTAAATTAGTTGATAATGGAATAGAAGTATTTATGGATGATTTCTCTGTATTTGGAACATCATTTGACGCATGCTTGAATCAGCTTGAAAAAGTATTAGAAGTATGCAAGAAAACTAACTTAGTTCTAAATTGAGAGAAATGTCAATTTATGGTTGCAGGAGGAATTGTATTAGGGCATAAAATTTCGGAAAATGGTATGGAAGTAGACCCTGCAAAAATTCAAGTTATAGCTAATTTACCACCTCCAACTACAGTAAAAGGGGTAAGAAGTTTTCTTGGACATGCTGGATTCTATAGACGCTATATAAAAGATTTTTCAAAAATTACTAAACCTTTATGCCAACTTTTAGAAAAGGATAAGAAATTTGAATTTACAACTGAATGCCTCAATGCTTTTGAATTATTAAATGATAAATTAATCACAGCACCAATAATAGTTTCACCTGATTAGGAGAACCCATTTGAACTTATGTGTGATGCTAGTGATTATGTTATAGGAGCAGTACTTGGGCAAAGATATGATAAAATTTTCAAAGTTATATACTATGCTAGTAAAATTTTTAATCATGCTGAAACGAATTATACAGTTACTGAAAAAGAGCTATTAGCAATTGTTTATGCTTTTGATAAATTTAGGCCTTATCTAATCGGAACTAAATGTATCAGGCATACCGATCACTCGCTATTAAATATTTAATGCAAAAGAAAGATTTCAAACCAAGATTAATTAGATGGATATTACTAATGCAAAAATTTGATTTTGAAATCATTAACAAAAAGGGAACTGATAATCAAAAAGCAGATCATTTATCAAGACTTGAATATAATGAATTATCTGACACTGATAACAAAATTACTGATAGTTTTCCTGATGAACAATTATATAATATAAATGAGTGGAAAATACCATGGTATGCTGATATAGTAAATTATATTGTAAGTGATATTTTATCACCTATGTTAACTTTGCAACAACAACAAAAATTCATTCATGATGCTAAAACATACTTTTGGGATGAACCATATTTATATAAGCAATGTAAGGATCTTATAATTTGAAGATGTGTGCCTTATGAAGAAACAGAACAAATCATTCGTAAATGTCATGATTCCGATTTCGGAGGACATTTTGGAACGTATAAAACTCGCTTATAAGATTTTACAATCTGGATTCTATTGGCCTACTCTTTTTAGAGATGTTTATAGATATATCAAAACCTATGATAGATGCCAACGAGTAGGTAATATATCTAGAAGAAATGAAATGCCTCTAAATTTTATATTAGAAGTTGAGATATTTGATGTTTGGGGATTAGATTTTATGGGACCATTTGTTTCTTCATTTGGAAACTCATATATATTAGTTGCTATTGATTATGTTTCTAAATGGATTGAAGCACAAGCTTTACCTCGGTGTGATGCTAAGAGTGTTTCGAAGTTTCTAATGAAAAATATTTTTACTAGATTTGGAATGCCGAGAGTGATTATCACTAACGGAGGATCTCATTTTAGAAATCAATATATTCACAAACTAGTAGAAAAATTTAACATTATTCATAAGATATCAACTGCTTATCATCCACAAACCAGTGAATTAGCTGAAGTTTCTAATCGAGAAATTAAACATATTTTAGAAAAGACTGTAAACCCTAATAGATTAGATTAGTCTACAAGACTAGATTCTGCATTATGGGCATACAGGACTGCTTATAAAACCTCGATTAGAATGACTCCTTACAGACTTATTTATGGAAAAACTTACCACTTACCCGTTGAATTAGAACATAAAGCTTATTGGGCAATTAAAGCATTTAATTACAATCTAAAAGAAGCTGGTGAGAAAAGATTATTGCAATTGAATGAACTAGATGAATTAAGAAATGAATCTTATAATAATGATAGAATTTATTAAGAAAAAATGAAATTATGGCATGATCAGAAGATTAACCTGAAGAATTTTGAACCAGGACAAGAAGTTCTGCTTTATAATACAAGATTGAAATTATTTCCTGGGAAATTGAAATCTCGATGGTTAGGGCCTTTCACTATAACTCAAATATTTTCATATGGAACTATAAAAATCGAAGATCCAAAAACCGGGCATAGATTTAAAGTAAACTGATCACGCATTAAAACCTTATTTTCAAGGAATAAGACCAAATTTTAAAGAGGTTTTAATGTTCAGTTAACCTGATTACTAATTAAATTAGGTCGGGCTGACGACGTTAAACCAAGCGCTTTATGGGAGGCAACCCATAGTAGTTATTAATTATGATCTATTTATTATAGTTATTAAAAAAGTTTTAACATAGAATGAATTCTACTCATTTTACTTTTTAGAATCATCACAAATTTGAATCTATACGAAGAAATCGAAAAATATTCGGACCGAAACGAAAAAGTGGGCAATTTACCTAATCACGCCGACGGCGAGATCGATCCCGCCGACAGCAAGATCGGCCTGCCCAATTTCAGTTTTAATTAATTAACTATCCTGCCGACGGTGAGATCATTACCGCCGACGGCGAGATAGTTCAAAAGTGGTTTTTATGAGTTATTATGCGGTTTTGGACGGTTCTAAGTCCATTTCTCTTTAAAAAACGTTTAGAACTTCATTCTTACATCATCTTCATTTTAGAAACAACTAGAGCCCTTCAAAAAAATCTATTATGGCCTCCAAACTACTTAAAACCACGAAATCCGGAGTTTTTAACCGAAGAAAATTCGTCAGTTCTGAGGCTTAGCAAATATTCAACAAAGTTTTCATGAAAAAGCGACTGATTAAGGAGAGAGGATTCGTAAAAAGAGGAGCGGAGAATTCAACAACAACAATTGAAGAAATGATTGTTCAGCGACGTTGGGAGGTATTCTGCTATACCACATCTGCTGTAGTCATTCCAGTAGTCAAAGAATTCTACTCTAATCCGCATGTGATCCATAACAGAAGTGTTTACGTAAGAGGCGGATGGGTAACTTTCACTCCTTCTCAGATAAATGAATTATACTCGATTGAGAATACCCCTATTTGCCACTATTCAAATTTTGTTCCTACAAGATACAACATGAATGAGATCTACAGATATCTGACCGATGAACCTGATGATTAGGAATTACGAGAAGATGGGTACGTTAGTTTTTCTGCGTCACTTCTTAACCCTGTCTATAAGCACTGGCATTTCTTTATTTCATCAAAATTATTACCCACTATGAGGGTAAACAAGGTTTCGAAGGAATGCGTAATTTTAAATTATTGTATTCAATCCGGATTGCCTATTGATGTGGGATCTATTATTGTGAAGTCTGCACTAGGATTGATTGTGCATGGGTCAATTCATGGACTTGGACACCCATCAACTATATTTGCTTTATGTAGTCAGTACCAAGTTTCCTACGAAGCTTGGGAAAAAGTGCTATTGCCATGGAAACCATTAGATCCGACAGATATGTTTCCTACATTAGATAATAATGATGATACAATAATTATTTCTGATCAAGCATCCCAAAATAATCCTTTAGTTAAACACCTGACTGATAAAACAAACCTTATTTTAAGGAAACTTAAAGGATTGGAGAAGGAACTACAGAATGTGATGAATTCTATTGATAATATCTCTTATTTATTCGATCACATCGATTGGAGAATGAAGGAGCACTTTGACCATACAGACATCCGGAGGCAAGTTTTATACAACTATCGAGACGAAAGGGTGGATCGAAGAAGATTCTACCGCGGGATTCCCTTTCGTGCCTTTCTATAATTTATTTGTGCACTCGCGTTCTATTGGAAACATCGCAGAAGAGAACGAGTTCGCATTCGGATGAGTAAGCAGAGATTTCTATTCATATTATATGTATGTGTGTTGATTTGAATTTAGTTTTTGATTTAGTTTGAATTTTACATAGATAATCTCAGTTTGGATGAGATTGTATGTTGTTTGTTTAGTCTCAGCATTTAGAGTATTGTGGTGTGGATTGCAATGCTGAGTTAGATGTGTTTAGGTTAATTTGATAAGTCGATTGCTAGTTATGTAGTGTTTGAAGTTTGTAAGTTCATGGATTTCATTTATAAAGTTATAATGTTTGTGTTGTGTGAATTTATGTGTTAGTATAAAATCTAATCTTAATAAAATATATAAATAAATATATCAAATTTAGTGACCGGAACAATGAACAAGGCTTAATCTAGATTAAAAACATTGTAAAAATTAAAAATATTAAAAAATTTTGGAAACCCCGCCGACAGCGAGGAAAAGTCTGCTTACGACGAGAAAACGTCCACTGACAGCAAGAAAATCTCGCTGACAGCGAGATTTTTCCGAAACTTTGGCCTTAGTAAATTAATTATCTCGCCGACGGTGAGAAATTTCTCGCCTACAGCGAGATCGCTAAATGTCCTTTATTTGACCGGTTAACCGACACTATTCATCGTCTCCCTCCTCAAAAACTTAAAAAAACTGACCTAGGGCTTGTAGAATCTTGAATTTGAAGCGATTTCAATACATTTTGACGCTGGATTTTATCTTCCCTTGGTAAGAGCTTCACTCCTATGTAAAAATTTTTTGATTTTCACCATGAATTTCTTCTACATTAAGGATTTTGGAAAAATTTTGAAATGTGAAGAAAAGAATTAGAAGAAGTTCATGAAATTTGATTTAGATTGATTTTAGTAACTATTGGAAGCCATCTTAGTAATATTTGGAAGTTTAGTTAAGAATATTTACAAATTTCACAGATCGAAAAATGGCTCCACGACAAAAGAGAGGAGTGGATTACGACGAAACTCATTTTGTGAATGCAAGGGCACAATCGAGATATTTTCACAATATTCAAGCGTAACATGCATTCAGGATCGAGTTTTCAAAAGTACTAGAGGTGAAGTAGAGTGAATAATTAAAGAAAAAGGATGGAAAAATTTTTGTTTCATAATTAACAGAGCCGCTGTGGAAGTAGTGAAAGAATTCTATGCAAATCTAACTCAGGCTGAAGATGCACCGGTTAAGGTTAGAGGATTTTTTGTGGACTTCAGCGCTGTAAGAATAAATGCTTATTACGAGGTAAGAGACACCTACACTTGTGAGTATGATACATTCGGAACTATGGAAGGACCACTAGAGGAGATGATAGACTTTCTCACTGATGGGAAAGGAGTTTGAAAAATGAAGCAACGAGAACGGGTAAACTTCCCTCTTTCTATGTTGAATGCATCATCTAAATCTTGGCATTATTTTATTTGTTCTACATTGTTACCTACTTACCACCATAGTAAGTTAACAAGAGATAGAGCAATTCTGAATTTTTGTATTCAGAAGCAAAAAAGTATTAATGTGGGAAGTATAATTTATAAGAATATATTAGCCACCTCAAGAAGTGAAAGCGGAGGAGGACTAGGACATCCTGGTCTTATCTATGCACTCTACCAATTATCTGGGGTAGAGTCAAAAAAGGATGAGGAATGGGTGGAGCCTATGAAACCCATTACTCTGGCTAATATTAAGAAATATGAATCCCACGAGGGATGGAGATCTGGAACAAGGAGTTATAATCCTTCTACGAGTAGAGATATTCCCTCTACTAGTTATAACCCTCCTCCCTATAGTACTCCTACCCTTCATGATTTGATGAATGAGATGACCCTTCGGCGGAAGAGCTTTGAGAAAATAGAGGAAAAACTGGAGCATATTGATCAGAGAATCGTAGGCTTAGAAAGAAGACATAATTATGACAGCGAGTATCTTCAGAGGCATTCAGAGTATGAGATAGCATATTATGAGGCAGAGAGTCGTTACAGAAGAGGAGAGCTTGATGTTGTATTCCCTGAGTGCCCCCGATATACTCATTACCAGCCTAACCCTCCAACTGATCAAGGAAATGACAATATAGTTTGGGACTTTGATGCAGAAGATTAGATGTTAGGTTTATTTTTTTAGTTATAGGTTCTGATGTTGTGATTGTTTGTTTGTTGTTTTAGTATTGATCTTTTAGTTCATAAACATTGATTGTTATGTTGTGTAAGACATTTTAATATTTTTGTATAAGTTAAATTTGTGTGGCTTTTTAAATTTTAAAGATTTCAATTGTAACTCTAAAACTTAATTAGTAAAATGTATATGGATGTTGTGTTATGTTGTAGTATAAGTTGTGTTAGTAGTTGTACTTATTTTAAAACTTCTTTACCCAACATTTTCTTTAATATTTGGTGTATATAAAAATACTAACAGTACAGGTTAATTAAGTAATTAAAAAAAGTCTGCAGAACATCAAAAGAAAAAGAAATACCTAAAGCCCGAAGGTATGATTTCAATTTACAGTTTATTTTCTTTTCACCCTACATGTAAATAGATAGAAAACTTTAAGTTTGGGGGAGAGAAAAACAACAAATTTAATTATTAAATTGTTCTCGATATACATTTTCAAAATTATTATAAAAATGATTTTTCGTAGTAATTTTAATTCAAGAAATAGAATTAATTTATCTAAATATTATAAAAAGTTGAATAAAATATTTTTAGTAATTAAACTAATTTTATAGATTAAGAAATTTAGTTTAAAAATGATAAGAATCTAGTTAACTATATAAATTAAAGAAACTATATTTTAAAATATGAACTTCATAAATATTTAGTTGAGAAAGAAAAGATTGAAACTCAATAAAGTAAAAAACTTTGAAATATATATATTAAGTAAGGAAATATTTCAAGTTTCAAATTTAGGAAAGAGAAAAATAAAGTTCAAAATCATTAACAGGCTATCCAGATATAGTAATCCTCACTTTAAAAAGAAAAAGGAGGATTAAAAATCAATCCCTGAAAAGAAAAGAAAAAAATATATATTGGATTGAAAATCAATCCAAATGAAAAAGAGAAATATAAGTGAGGAGAAGCTTGAGGAAGTGTCTTATCAAAAATTGGCTTCATTTGAATCAACCTAAAAGAAAAACTCAGTTATATTTCTAAACTTATATATATATGGATTAGTATTTTACTGAGTAGTATTTTCATGAAACTTCCATCATCTGAATATTTTAAGTAATTTAATATTTCAAATATAGTCATTCTTGAAATAAATAGAAGACTAAACATCTTAAACTTGATAACTAAATAGCCTTATATCCATAAAATTAATTTAAATATCTAAAAATATTTCTATTAAACTTAACTATAGAATTCATTTAAAATTAATTCATAGTATTTCTGAATTAAAAACTTACTACAAATAATCATTATTCTTACGTAGTATTAAAATTACTTGAGGACAAGTAATAGTTAAGTTTGGGGGAATTTGATCACTAGAAAATATATTAAGAATTTCATACCAATTTTATATGAAATTGCACTTTAAAGAAAGGTATTTTCTTTGTTTTATTGCATGAATGAAGATTTATAAGTACTGAAGGCAGAAAGCACAAAAGAAGCAAATATGGAGCAAATAGAACTCAATTTGATGAAAATTGAACTATCCCGCCGATGGCGAGATTTAGGCCGCCGACGGTGAGTTTTTTTTGAAAGATTTTTAATATATTATAAGGAGCCCACTGACGGCGAGATCAAGCCTGCCGACGGTGAGATCGGCGCAGCTAGCCCATCTTCTAGAAGCCCGCCGACAGCGAGACCGATACCCGTCGACGGCGAGATAGTTAAATTGAGCCAGATACATTGAACCTGGACGCTTTTTGAAGAGGTTCTTAAGCAACCTTTGGAGATTTGACCCTTCTATAAATAGAGCCAAAGTTTGGTCAGTTAGTGTGTCATTATAGAGTCAGTTTTAGTCATTTGTGTGGAAGTTAAGTGTAATTTAAGAGTCTTTGAGTGAGTAGATTAAGTTTTTATCATTTTGGTGTGCTGTACTGGAAGGAAGATTCAAAGGAACTTCAACAGTATGCTTGGGGAGAAGAATTGAGATAAGTATATTTGTTATTTGTTTGTTAACTTTAATGAAATCCATGCTTTGTGTTATTTTTCCCATGCATTCTGAGTAGTTTCCTTAGTCTTTCTCCTTGTTCTTGAGATTAGTGAAATGACAAATTTAAATAGTTGTGCTTGAAATATGAAAATAGAAATTGTGCTAATCTTTTTACTTAAATCGTAATTTACTTTCAATCTGGCCAATTGATTTGTTAACATATGTTGAATTATCAACTATAGTAAAGATTACATCCAAGATTCAGGGAAATCAAAAGCCTTGGAAGGAGGGTGCAAATAAATAGGGAAATATTAACTAGCGGGCGTAGAATTAAACATTTTAGTGTGACAGACTAAAATATTCAATTCGGTCTTATTGTTTGAGAGCTGAAGTGTAGATGTTAGCCCTCAGATGAGGGGAACGTGGGAGCTCTGAAGTGGCAGTCGGTATCCTCCCGACCTTAGCATGCGATTCAGTAATCAAACATAAGACTAGTCAATATTCTTTGCACCTGGACCAAAGGGTAAAGAATAGGTATGCTTCTATTTGGCACAATATAATTAAAAACTAATTTAAATTTTCATTCACTTAATATTCTAAAACAAGGAGAAAGATACTTTTCTGAAATCTTATATTAACCTTTTAAGCATTAGTTTATTTTATTCTAAGTGTTCTAAATTTTCATATACTAGATTAATAAGTAAATTTACTTTAAGTTGTTCTTTGAAATTTACTAACTTCCCTGTGGGATCGATATCTAGGACTCCATTAGAGCCCTGTATTACTTGATAACGATACGTATACTTGCGTAGTATCCACAATATAAACCATAAAATCCATAACAAAATCATAAGAATATATTTAGTGCGGATCATGTTTTTGGTGTCGTTGCTAACTTTTATAATAGTAAGTATAAATATCAAAAAGTGGATCACCTGCCACTCTACTATCTGTTTAATGTCCTTTTCTATCAAGCTCGGAGTTGGGTCCTTCCTTTGTTGTTCCTCCCCATTGGCAGAAGCAACTTCTCTTCTTTCGTCTGTAATGTGCACAATTTCTGGTTGATTGACTTCTGGAGATGCTGCTGGTCGTGACTATGTTTAGCCATGCACCGTAGCCATATCTGTCATGGAGGCAGTCATGTCTTGCACCCTCTTCTCCAGTCTCAGCATATGTTCATCTCTGGTTTGGATGGCCCGTTGATATTCCTCTGCGGTGTTCTCTTCTGAAGGAAGAGCTTCACGTGCAGATGAAATGGCCCTAGTTTCTACCATATTAATATCCATGAATTCATCCATAGCCCTCAAGGAAGATATATAACAGACCTTTATTTTAAATTAAAGGGTGGAATTCAAAATCATTAAAGGCCTATCTAGATATATTAATCCTTTCCTTATAAAAAAAAGAAAGAATAAAAATAAAGAAAAAGAAAAGAAAGAGAAAAAAGAATAGAAAAGGGAGGAGAAGCTTGAGGATTTAAGGGCCTAATCAAAAATTGGTTCCATACCTAAATTTTAAAAAATAAGTTTTGAGAAAATCTAAAGCTTAAGATTATAATATAGTGAGTAAAATTATTTTCCAATAAAATTTTTTAAGTGAGAAAAATAAAATGTTTGAATCATATATTTTGAAGAATCTACAAATATTTCTGAATTAGATAGAAATTTATATTTGTCATGATCTTTGACTTAAGAACTTTCTAAACTTTAAGTTAGTCTCACTTACTAAATTTTTTTCTAAATTGGACTATTTCATTTCTAAAACAAAATTTTGAAACCTTCCTAAAAAAACTCATTTACATAATTTGCATGCTTAATTTTTATATGATTTTAGTGTCACTTGAGGATAAGTAACATTTTAAGTTTGGGGGGTTTTGATACACCTAAAATATATAATATCTGAGTAGTTTCTTTATCTTTTTCCATTTTAATTATTTATAATATGGGATACTACGCAAGTATAAATATCGTTTATCAAGTAATATAAGACTTTTTTATTAAGCCCTAAGATATCGAACCCACAGGGAAATGTCTAAAATTTTAAAGAAATAATAAAAATAGTTTTTTACTTTTTAAAATGATTTTGTAAAGTCTGTTTTAAAATATAAAGTTTTAAATTTTATTTTTGATATTTTCTGAATAAAAAGTAAAGCAAATAACTAAAGTTAATACAACTATAAAATAGTATGAAAAAAATGAGAATAAAATACATTTTTCCTCTTTCAATGAATCAGTAATAATTATGGAATTTCGTTGTGGAAGTATCTAAATATCTTATGCCAAATAGAAGCAATTATATTCTTTACCCTTACTTGGTTCTATAAAGAACATTGGTTAATTTGAAGTTTTGAAATAATGTAGATGGGTTAAGGAGGGAAGATACTAGCTCTCACTCTAGAGTTCCCTCGATTCCCTCCACCTGGGGGCTAACATCACATAACAAAATTTAAAACATCAAACCAAATTAGGAGGCTTTAGCCTGTCATTCTAAAGTCCTCTGATTTTACTCCCCATTATAAATATATCTTCCTATTTATTTGCACCCAACAATATGAACTACAATTCTCACCCATACAATTAGATGTGATTCTTTCCAATTGTTGATTGAGACAATACCGCATTGGTTCTTGCATGTTCTCACAACAAATTTTAACATCATAATTGGCTAAATCAAGAGGTAAATGAAGTGCAAGTAGTGAATCATCACAACTTCTTCCAACATTGAAATCTTATGCTTCACACAACTTCTTTCCATAATTTAATTACTTCATCATTTAAAAGGAAAAAGATAAAGAGAACTAGTCAGAACTCATGGAGAAAACACAATCACAACTTGATTTAAAAGTAGAATTCATAGTGAAAATACAACAAGTCTTACTTTAAAACTAAATGTAAAACAAAGATAAATACTTATCTGAAAATCCTCTCCAGTAGACTTTTGAAGTTCCTTTGAAACTTTGCTTTCTCTTTATAAGATACAATAGAGGTTGGCGCCCAACTCCATTGACTCCAAATCTCTATTCTACTCTTAATAAAAACTAGATACAATTGATAATAAAAGTGGATGAAGTGGAAATGTGCGCTCTCCATAACTCTCTAAAATAAACTTAACTCTTAACATTAATCACACCCTCCAACAACAACCTTTTGCTGATCTTCAAGTATTCATTTTAAAATTTTCCAAAAAGTGCCTTGGTGTCTCTTGAAATCATGTCCAGATTCAACGTATCCACCAAAGAATGCATCCATCTATTCAAATTTGCCACCCAAATTAAGTTAAGGAAGTTTAAACCAAAAGTTGCTTCAAACAACCCTTGAAAATGGCGCCAAATTTGAGTTAATTCATATTTTTTAATTATGGCACCTATGAGCCAAGGGTCCGACCCTTAGGCGCCAGAGGCCAAAATTTTTCATTCTTCAAATTTTGCTCCAAATTTGATCCTCTTTCTCTCCTTTCATCATATTTAGTCATTTTAATCTTACCTACAAGAAAAATATAAATGTACCTTCCATTAAAGTGTAATATCATTAAAAATAGTTATAAAAATGTATTTAAAAACACTATATATTTTAGGTATATCAAAATCCTCCAAACTTAAAATGTTACTTGTCCTCAAGTGACACTTAATCAAATAGAGAATCTTAACAAGCAAATTATGTAAATGAGTTTCTTTAGGAAGGTTTCAAAATTTTGCTCTATAAATGAAATAGTCCAATTTAGAAAAAAATTTAGTAAATGAGATCAACATAAAGTTTAGAAGATTCTTAAGTAAAGGATAACAAAAAATATTAGTTCCAATCTACTTCAGAAATAATTGTAGATTTTTCAAAATATAGGATTCAAGCATTACATCTTCCTTACTTAAAAATTTTCTTTTGGAAATAATTCTACTTATTAGATTATAACATTAATCTTCAGATTTTCTCAAAACTTATATTTTAAACTTTAGATATGCAACCAATTTTTAATTAGGCCCTTAAATCCTCAAGCTTCTCCTTCCTTTTTACATACTATTTTTTTTCTTTTTTTCTTTTTCTTCTTTTTTCTTTTTCTTTTCTCTTTTTCTTTTCTTTTCCTTTTTTTTATAAGGTACGGATTACTGTATCTGGATAGGCTTTTAATAATTTTGAATTCCACCCTTTCATTTACAACAAAGATCTGATATAAATCCTTCACTTAAAAATTATAAATAATAGTGTTAAAAATTATTTATTAATAAAAGAAATTTATGCTTTGAAAAATAAAAAGTCAAATCTTCTATTTATCCAAAATACAACACTTCTTACTAAAGATAGTTTAACTATATTTAAGATTACTTTAATAAGAAAATTTTAACTTTAAATTTTTCATCATTACTATAAAATTTAACTGAATTCTCTTACTCATTTTTATATTCAAAATTTTGCTTCCCTAATATAACTTCATATACATAATTATTTTCAATCAAAAATCAAATTTTATTTAAGTATTCTTGAGGACAAATAAATTTTTTGTTTTTGAAAATTTGTTTTTAAATTCCTTCCAAACTTTAATTTTTAATTAGGATAAAACATTTAAGCATAAAATTGATACATGGGTAAGAATTAAAAAACTAGAATAATATTCTTGCAAGAACCTTAATATCCTAAATATGTAAGTATAAAATTTAAAAATAAGGTGTAAAAAGTTGATCAAATTCAGTTTTTCAATTTTTCATAAATAGAAATTTCAAAATTTCAAAGGACTTCTACAATAGTGGACGTTTTCAAAGCAAATACACACCAACTTAACATAACACAAATCACAACATACTATAAAATAAATGATAGCAAATTTTGAAAAGTTTAAACCTGCTATATAATATTGGTTTCTAATAGTGTTCTAAATTTTCTAATATTTATAGGAATTAAATTAGACACTACTAAAAACTCAAACACTAGAAACGCATAAAAACATTTACTACCACAAACATATCACAAATTACAACATAAAAACATCTGAATGTGCATAAAAGAAATAATCTAACTATAATCTACACAACATCAGAGTTCACACCAAAATACATCACATCACAAATGAGAACATCAAGTAAAAACATCACAACACATAAGAAAATCACAACATCACAAACTAAACATAACAATCCTAATTATCATCCTCATTGACCCACTGAAAATATGTTAAGATTTTCATGCCTATTTTATATTGATTTTAATGATATTTCACTTTAAAGAAAGATATTTTTGATGATTTGTTGCAGGTATGTTGATTTATGGACAATGGAGTGAAAAATGCAACTTTGGAGCAAAAAGGACCAAAAATATGAAAATTTAATCTAGGGCGCCGACGGCGAGCTCGACGGCGCCGACTGCGGAATTTTCCCTAGAGTTCAGAAAAATATTACAAGGAAGCTCGCCGACGGCGAGATCAAGGCCGCCGACAGCGGTCCTTATGGAAAAGAGTCAAAGGCTAAGTGGTCTAAAAGGTCGTCGAACGCGCGCTCGAGGCTGTCGACGATGAGAAAATCGGTTCTCTCACAAGGTACATCAAATGTGGATAATTTTTGAAGGGATGCTTGGGAAACTCTTCAAATACTTTAAAAGAAACAATTTGGGACTGAAAAGAGGGTGGTCTGTTATTGTCCGTGTGTCCACCGAGTCCATAGTGTGTCTACTAGAGTGTTAGTTAGTGTCTTATTTTCATTATAGTTTTAGATAGTGAGTTCAATAACTGATGTTTGTGAGGGATTATTCGAGAGATTGTAAGAGTGGAAGAGAAGTAAGAGATTTCTTCCTCCTTGCCATTTCGAAGGAGCATTCTGCATGTTGTAAAGAAAGGAAGAGATTCAGAAGAACTTCAAGGAGTTTTCTTGGGGAGGAATTCAAGATAAGTTGTATTTACTTATTCGAGTTTGTAAAACCTTGCTTTTATATATGAAATCCAAGTTTTATCGTATCTTGTCCACGAAATCTGAGTAGTTTTTCTGTCTTTCTCCTTGTTTTGATATTTTAATGAAATGGTAATTTAAATTAGTGTGCCAAGAAAATTTTAAAGAAGTTATGATAATCCTTTCACTTAAATCTTAATTTATATTCAATCTGGCCAATTGATTAGTTGAAATTTGTTGAGTTTAACAACTATTTATGAGATTCATGGAGGTCAAAGTTTTTGAAAGTAGGGTGCAAATAAATAGGGAAATAAAATTTATCGGGCGTAGAATTGGAGATTTTAGAGTGACAGACTAAAATCTTCAATTTGGTCTTATCGTTTGGGTGCTGCAGTGTAGATGTTAGCCCTTAGGTGAGGGGAATGTGGGAGCTCCGAAGTGAGAGCTGTATCCTCCCAGTGTAGTCGCGGATTCAGTAACCAAGCATAGGATTAATAAATGTTCTTTATGCTTGGACCAAAGGGTAAAGAATAGGTATGCTCCTATTTGGCACAACACAGTTTTTAAACTAATTTTAATTATCTATTTACTCAATTTTCTTAACAAGGAGAAGGATTATTGCTTATATATTTGAACTTCACTTTATTAGTAGAATAGTTAACTGTTAGTAAAATTTGTTTATTTAAAACTTCATCTTATTAATGATTGTGTATTAGTGACAGATAAGCAATTTGATTTATAAAGTTGTGATTCTAAATTGGTTTCTATAATCCCAATCAGTTGCCTCTGAACTATCCTTGTACGATCGATATCCAGGACTCCATTAGAGCTCTGTACTACTTGACCAATACTTATACTTGCGTTGAAAGATTACTCTGCAATTATTGAATATCTATACTCATTTATATTAAATACAAGCAATATTAAGTTTACGCAAAGTGTCCGCAGCGGTACAAAGTTTTTAGTGCTGTTTCCCGGGATAGTCAGAGCGTTAGTTAGTTAGATAGAATAGATAAATAGTTATATAACATAACTAGAGTAACAGATGATTTAGGATAAATAGAAAACTTTTTAAAAGAATTTGCAACTTATTATTAGTCAACTGTTTTTCGGTGTACTGATTTCGATTGTATGCGTAAATTTAGATCTGAAAATCTTATACCCTACGATTCGGAATTAGAACGCACTGTTAGAAGAATTATAAAACTGAGAAGAGAATCTAGAAATCCTGATAATCTTAATACAATGGTGTTGACCTCATTTTTGATGAGGTCTTCTCTTCTTCTCTTTAGTACTTAGGATCTAGCCTTAGGCTTTTTCTTTGATCGTCTTAGAGGACTAGAATTGGGACCCACCTTTTAGAAATTCAAACCACTTCTTAACTCCCTGCAAACTCCACAAACTTGACTGTAGACCCCTAATCACCTAGAGGGTTGAAATCAAATGTGGAAGTTTAAAGGATGAGTTCCTATAGGACCCTTTAGCCTTAGGACTGCCCTGGGTGGCCTGGTCTGGTGAAGGGGCTGGCTTACTCACACACTACACTTATACACTACACCTATACACTACACTTTCACACACCCATACCTAACTTGACCTCCTGACTCATGTAGGTGATTCACATGAATGGTCCTTAACCCCTAAGCCCTTGGCTAAGAGGGTTAGGAACAACATAGTGAATGCCTCAAATGGGTCCCTTCATGGCTCATATGGGCTTGATATGGCTTCATGGCTCAACTAAAATGATTTCACTCCACTCAAATTCACCCAATCTTCAATTTTCCAAATTTTCAATTTTTGACCCCGGACCCTACACCCGCTTGCTTACCCAAAACCCCCGAAATTACCCAAATTTCTCAAAATTTCCAAATTATCCAAAATTCTCTAAAATCATTCCCAAACATTTCCACATCACTTAAATTGATCATCCATACCCAAAAATACCAAAAATTCCAAGAAAACCTCCCAATACCCTCCAAATACCCAAAATACCCCTCTTGACCTAAAAATCCAAAAATTCAGAAAATTTCCAGAAAATTCCAGAAAATCCCAAATATTACCAATTTCATTTTATCAAACTACACCATGGGCCAATTTTGTCAATCTACCCTACTTTTGTCAAAACCCCCAATTTGACCCATTTTAACCCTAAGTGAACCCAATGTCAAACCAAACCTACCCAATTGACCCCAATTTTGGTCCAATTCAATTCTAAACTTCAATTAAATATCCTAAATACCAATCTAGAACAAATCCAAGCCCAATTTGATTAACATAGGATTCAATCTCACTTTTGGCCTTAAAGCCCAATTTGGACCCATGACCCAAACCTAACCCAAACTCACCCAATTCAATTCCAATTAACCCCAAATCTTTTCTAAATCTTCCTTAACATTCCCACAAACAAAATACTAACATGATTTGCCCAAAATTTAGACCCAAACCCCACTCAAACTCAACCCAAAGTTAAAAGGCCCTATTTTGACCTAAACCCAAACCTAACCCAAATGAGCCCAAACCCCAAAATCAAAGCCCAACCAAAGCCAAAACCTCTTTGAAACACTCCCATAAACATTTCTCAACATTGATTTTACATTAATTTCAACCCTAGCCCAACATTAGCCCAAGTTAGCCCAATTTGACCTACATAGGCCCACTTACCAAATAAATCCAAATTCAAACTAATTCAACTCCAAATCACACCAAATTGATTCCAAGCCCTTCATAGAACATCCCTAAACCAATTATGACATTTATTTGACAAAGTTCTTCACAAAATATTTACCCAAATGCCCATCCTAAAATCAAAAAGCCCATTTCCCTTAAACTTTCCTAAAAGCCCACTTCACCACATCCAAAGGCCCAAAATCCATCCAAAGCCCACATGGCATTTCCCCTCATCATCCATTTAATCAAAATCACCCCTAAGTTTCAAAATCATCAATTAAACCATTCCAAATCAAGCTTCATGCAAATTTTCACCAAAATATCCAAAATTCTTAAAACCCATTTCCATGAAATTGACTCAACTTTCCCCAAGCCAAAGACAAGCCATGCAAGCCATGGACAAGCCACATGAAGCCATGGAAGGCTTCGACATGCGACCATGCCATTAATGGTAAAAGGAGGGGCCCCTTTCCTAATCTTTCATTAAGCATTTTTTACCTTAAGCATGTCACACACTAAACCATGTTTAGCCACCTCATCATGGATAGAGACCACACCACTCTCCCTTGGTCGGCCCAACCGATCCTCTCAGCCCAAAATCAGAGCCATGGAGAGGTGCACCCAACCCAAACCAATGGGTTGACCAAATTAAAGCCAAAATGACCCCCTCCCCATTCCATTTTAATTCAAAGCCTTTACACATGGCAATTGCCAATTGATTGCACAAACCTCCAGCCCCGACCCACCCGGACCCGAGGGTGACCCATGCTGCCGGCCAGCCGCCCGGATCGCCGGAAAACACCATGGCCGAGACCTTGGGAGGAGCCAAAGTTTGGAATTCCCACTTGTTGAGCTGCCCCATGCCAAATGGTCACTATGGCTGTTCTTCTCCTCACCAGAGCAGCTGATCCCATGCCTCAACTCCCCTTGGAAGGCTCTCCAGCCTCTCCTATTTAAACCCCTCACCCTCACGGCCATGGAGGAGAGAGTTGCACAAACCTTGCCGAAACTCTGCCAAAATTGTTCCAAACCCTTCTCCACCCTTAGAGTAGTTGATCCCCAGTGTCAATTTGCCCTAATCCCCACTGATAAAATCCAATTTCCCAACTGAAATTCCACCCAAAACAAGGACACTTCTCCACAGTGAGCCAATTCCCAAATTGATTGGTTCTACACCTTCACTGCGACCGAGGGAAGGTGTCCACCAAGCAAAAGCCCCATCTCCAGGCCACCCAGCTTGCTCCAGCCTCCAAGCTTTGCGATCGGGCTTGGTCGAAATCACACCTAGACAATTCACTGCGACCAGGAGACTTCATCTGGAGCTTGCTGGGATCCAATCGAAGGTGCAACAACTCTCAGATTGAAGCCACACTTCTCTGAGCAAAGGTATGAGCTAATTTTTCATCCCGATCTTCTAGAGATTCTCCATTTTGAATGCTTTAATTTCAATGCATGATAGCCGTATAGATGTGTTCGTCTCTTCAAGACGAATCTATAGAGCATAAGAACATGAAAATCCATTGAGTATCGAGTGAGATCTTAGGGATTTAGTGTGGACGGCTCTCGGGTGAGGACGCTCGGGGACGATGAACGGATGTCGTCCATTCAATACACGCGCGGACGAACGGCTCAGATGGCGTCGGACCAGGAGACGGTACGAGAACCGCGGGGCCCGGCTGCTGACTCAGGTGGCGGCGTCGAATGGGAGCGCGACACGCGGCGTTTCGGAGATGCCGAGGATGAGTTGGCGCCGCGTGGATAAATAGAAAATTAGGGTATTTTCTTATTTATTTAATTCCCTAAACTTCAAAAATTCATAACTCTGTGTAGAAAAATCAGAAAAATAAAATAAAAATACCCTCTTGCTCAGTGAACAGAGGAGAATAATGTGGAAAAGAAATCTTTTAATTTCATCAAGTATTTTATTTTTAATAATTTATTTACACTCTGCACATTTTTAATTCTCCATGCATGTATACAATTCACCATGGCATGAGACCATAGGGCTTTTGAAGCCTCTGAATTTGGGAACATTCCCCGAATTTTCCAAAGTCGTGAGGCCATCCCTATGAAGAGTTATTGATTTTTCAAATTCATGTCACTCGTTTTGAGTATTTTAATTCCAATAAATAGCATGTTGTGAAATAAATTCTAGGAAAATTTGGTGATGTTCCTTATGACCAGAGGACCCTAGGAAAAATAGGTTTTGAGTTAGTTCATTTAAAACAACCCTAATTGGCTTAAACACCCAAAATGAATCTCTAATTAATTAGAGCTAACTATACATCAAATTGAATTGAAATCAATTCTCCACTGACCTTTAGGATCAGAGGAATCCACCATAAAAGTTTGAGGTCAATTGGACTTGGTTAGCCCCACTAATTGGGTTGATTAAGCCACTTAGCCATTTTAAACTTTAAAAATTCATAACTTTTAAAATACCTTTCAAAAATTCACCAAATTGGTTTTGGAGCCTCTCTGATATCAGGGGAACCTATGAAAATTAAAATTTCAATTTTCTAAAAAAGTTGATTTTTAATAATATTTTAATATTTTTAATAATTAAAAAATAATAAAAATCACAAAAATAATAAAATTCACCAAAATGTCACATTTTAAATTTTAATCACATAGAAATAAATCCCACATTTTTCTTAGGTCTATTTAGTGAGATATTAAATTTTAAATCTTTAAGGTAATTTTAAAATTAAAAAAATGTATTTTCTAGCATTTTAACTAAAATAATTATAATAAATCATAGAAAAATCAAAAAATTGCAAAATTTGCTTCTCTGATTTTCTTGATATCAGAGAGATTTTTAAAAAATATAAAATTCATTTTTCAACATTTATTTTATTTTTAAATTGATTAACACTCCAAAACTTAAAATAATTATAATAAAACTAATATAATTCAAAAAATCACCAAAATTGGTCCAAGTGATCCTCTGGTCATTAGGAATGTCCCCTAATTTTCTTAAGGACAGAAACTTTCCCTTGGTTATGTTATTAAATTTTCCTTGGAAATCTCTATTTTTCACCAAAAATAATTATTTAAATAAATTAAATACAGAAAAATCACATTTTCTCCTCTCATGTCTTTAGTGACATATGAGTGAAGTTACATAAAAATTTCAAGTTCATTTAAGTTCAATTTAGTGAGTTATGAAATTATTAAGCTTAAAGGGTAAAGTGGTAATTAAATTTTTTTTAACCCTTAATTAAAACTTTAGGTTTAATAAAAAAAAATTAACAAGTAAAATATTTGATCCTAATCTGATTTGGATGATTGAAATTTAAATGATTAAAGGATAGAAACCCATTAAGCAATTTTAAAATGATTAAACTTTAATTAAATAATGGATTAAATTTGGAAGAATAATAAAATTGGAATTATTAAAATAGGGATATTATTAGGAAGAGATTTATTCTTTAATTTAAAAATCTCTAAATTAATTATCTCATTAATATTCAATTTTTAATTAAAATGATAACTCAAATTTAAAATATTAAAAGACTTAATCATTAAACTAAAATTAAATTATTAAACTCTTTTAAAAATTTCAATTAAAATTAAAAATAAAATTAAATTAAAATTAAATTAAATTAAATTAAATTAAATTAAATTAAGATTTTAAAAAAATTAAATTAAATTAAAGATTAAATTAAATTAAATTAAATCAAATAGAATAAAATTAAATTAAATTAAATTAAATCAAATTAAATTAAATTAAATAATTAAATTAAATTAAAATAAATTAAATTAAATTAAATTAAATTAAATCAAATTAAATTAAAACTAAATCAATTCAAATTAAGTTGAATTAAATTGAATTAAATTAAATTAAAACCCAATTAAATTAAATTAAATTGAATTAAATATAACATCACCTAAAACAGAAAGAAATTAAATATAAAGCAACTTGAACACTATTCCAAATTTAAACCCATTAACTTAAATCAAATCATTTGAATACCAATTTACCTTCGAAAACTTTGGTTATTATAACTCCTAAATAGAACATTAAATGAAATGTTACTTCACTCATAGGATATTCAAATGTCCTAGTTCACTGAGCAAGATAACAACAAAACTTGAATTCTCGGATGATTAATTCATTTGTATAATTAAATTCATTTAGACTTAAAACAATCCTAGAAATATTGAAAAGATGTTTAAGATTCTTCTTAAACACTTTCTCAATATGATAGGACATTTATAAGAACAATTGGACTTAATTATTCTTTGATGAAGAAAATCGTCCTCAAACAAAAACACAAAGAACCTAGACGTCATAGGAAATGACTAGCTATAGGATTAGGAACTTGGTAGAAAATCATAACCCTTCCCTTAGCTTTACCTAGGAACTTGCTCAAATATTCTAATTGTGTTTTAAGTGCAGCTTGGGATGACGGGAAGACCCTCCAGGTACGCTTTTATTTTATTGCAATCTACTTTATTGCAATTTACTTTCTTGCAATTTCATTAATCGCATCGCACTTACTTTTCTTGCATGATAAACAACTGTTGCATGAAAACTCACACCTTTAGGATAGCCCCTAAAACTGAAACCAAAACTAAGTTAAAAGTCATTGTAAGATAAAATTCACCGCCACAACATTTCAAAATATAAAACAACTCAAAATTTAATCACAAACAGAACACAAAACTACAATTACAATTAAATTAAAACGTCCTGTTGGATGATCGGGAATACCTCGGATGATGTAACCTACGTGTTGCTAACGGGATTTCCCACGTGCCTAAATGAAAGTGTGGAACTCATTTAGTTGAGTTTAGCAAATTCATCCGGACTAAGTGAATCCGATAAAAATAATGATGCCGAAGGATGGAACCGCGGGATCTTAACCGGTGTCGTTATAATCAACTTTAAGATTTGTTTTAATTAAAACACGAAAAACACTTGGAAATTAAGATTCTCTCTAAACCAAAACACTTTTCTCATCTCCCGATTTATAACTTCTAAAACTAAACCCCGCAACAACAAGGAGCTCGGAGCATGGTGGGCAAGGCACGGCCATCGTCATCGAAGAAACCTCGAGTCTACTTCAAGAAACTTTCCTAGAACTAAACAACAAAGCCATAGGACTTCGAGGTAGTTTGCCTAGTGCAACATAAACCCTCAACTCTTCGTTAGGCATTTGCATTGCAAATTAAGTCCTAACCAGTCTTAGGATTCCGAGGTAGTCGTCCGGTACGACAATAAATCCTCACATCTTCGAGGCTATTTGTTTGATTTTATCATACAAATATAAGCCCTAATTAATTAAAATTGGCAAGATCAAAACATTTAAATAAATATTAGGACTTTCTTAAATCCAAGCCAAACAATAGGATAGTCGGGAAATTACCGAAGTTCACTTCGAATCTGTGATTTCTCCTACTTTTCTTCCTTTGGATTCACAAAACAAAATGTTCCAAACTTGATCCATTCCCTATTGAAATTCCAAAATTCAATCCCTTGAAAATCTTAAACTTTCAAATCCTCGAGAGCGAATTATTGATTATTATCGAGAGTTTTCTTAGGTGATTCCCATCACTTAAGATGTAATTAACTATAGGGGCTTGCCCTTATAGGGAATTTTAAAGAACCTGAGTAATATAAACCCCGTTTAATGTTTTCATATTAAGCAGGGAATTTTGTCGGCTTATAAAATTGGTTCGCGGACCAAACGGATGTCACAAATCTTCTAGTTTATTTAATCGAGCCCCACCGTCAGCAGCCGTGTCTATCCTTAGGGATAGATACACGGTCTGTGGTGCGGTGCTCGTTTATATAAACTATTTGGGATGTGAGATCGGTTTAATCTCATATCTTAAAACCTTCAAATTTAAAATTATTTTCAAAATCAAATACTACTTTTCAAATTATTTATTTTAATTAAATTAAAAATTCGCCGACAGCTTCTGTTAGGCGACCCCCCCTTTAAAATAACACACAACCTAAAAATATGCCGACAAATGGAAAACAACATAAACAACCAAAGAATAGAAAATGAACATCAATCCAGACCACTAAGAGATTACGCTAACCCTACATTTGATGAAATTCACTTAACCATCCAAAATCCGGATGTAGGCTGCTAATTCATTTAAGCTTAAACCTGCAATTATCCAAATGGTACAAAACAATCAATTTGGCAGAAATCTTAACGAATATCCTAATTTACATCTTACAAGTTTCTTAGAACTTTATGCTACTTTTAAATATGACAGAGTGTCTGATGATGCTGTCAGACTTAGACTTTTTCCTTTTTCACTAAGGGATAAGGCTAAGGCTTGGTTAAATTCGTTAGCACCTAAATCTATTAGAACTTGGGGGGAACTTTCATAAAAATTCTTATCAAAATATTTTCCACCATCAAAACTGTTAAGCATAGAAATGATATCACATCTTTCAGTTCCTTTCACTTAAATCTTAATTTATATTTAATCTGGCCAATTGATTAGTTGAAATTTGTTGAGTTTAACAACTATTTATGAGATTCATGGAGGTCAAAGTTTTTGAAAGTAGGGTGCAAATAAATAGGGAAATAAAATTTATCGGGCGTAGAATTGGAGATTTTAGAGTGACAGACTAAAATCCTCAATTTGGTCCTATCGTTTGGGTGTTGCAGTGTAGATGTTAGCCCTTAGGTGAGGGGAATGTGGGAGCTCCGAAGTGAGAGCTGGTATCCTCCCAGTGTAGTCGCGGATTCAGTAACCAAGCATATGATTAATAAATGTTCTTTATGCCTGGACCAAAGGGCAAAGAATAGGTATGCTCCTATTTGGCACAACACAGTTTTTAAACTAATTTTAATTATTTATTTACTCAATTTTCTTAATAAGGAGAAGGATTATTGCTTATATATTTGAACTTCACTTTATTAGTAGAATAGTTAACTGTTAGTAAAATTTGTTTATTTAAAACTTCATCTTATTAATGATTGCGTATTAGTGACAGATAAGCAATTTGATTTATAAAGTTGTGATTCTAAATTGGTTTCTATAATCCTAGTCAGTTGCCTCTGAACTATCCTTGTACGATCGATATCCAGGACTCCATTAGAGCTCTGTACTACTTGACCAATACTTATACTTGCGTTGAAAGATTACTCTGCAATTATTGAATATCTATACTCATCTATATTAAATACAAGCAATATTAAGTTTACGCAAAGTGTCTGCAGCGGTACAAAGTTTTTAGTGCTGTTTCCCGGGATAGTCAGAGCGTTAGTTAGTTAGATAGAATAGATAAATAGTTATATAACATAACTAGAGTAACGAGATGATTTAGGATAAATAGAAAACTTTTTAAAAGAATTTGCAACTTATTATTAGTCAACTGTTTTTCGGTGTACTGATTTCGATTGTATGCGTAAATTTAGATCTGAAAATCTTATACCCTACGATTCGGAATTAGAATGCACTGTTAGAAGAATTATAAAACTGAGAAAAGAATCTAGAAATCCTGATAATCTTAATACAATGGAAAACAACATAAACAACCAAAGAATAGAAAATGAACATCAATCCAGACCACTAAGAGATTACGCTAACCCTACATTTGATGAAATTCACTTAACCATCCAAAATCTAGATGTAGCTGCTAATTCATTTGAGCTTAAACCTGCAATTATCCAAATGGTACAAAACAATTAATTTGGCAGAAATCTTAACGAATATCCGAATTTACATCTCACAAGTTTCTTAAAACTTTATGCTACTTTTAAATATGACAGAGTGTCTGATGATGCTGTCAGACTTAGACTTTTTCCTTTTTCACTAAGGGATAAGGCTAAGGCTTGGTTAAATTCGTTAGCACCTGAATCTATTAGAACTTGGGGGGAACTTTCATAAAAATTCTTATCAAAATATTTTCCACCATCAAGACTGTTAAGCATAGAAATGATATCACATCTTTCAGTCAGTATGAAGGAGAATCGATATATGAATCTTGGGAAAGATTTAAAGAGGTTCTTAGGAAATTTCCACATCATGCTTTACCAGATTGGTTAATTATTCAAACTTTTTATAATGGATTAGTAGGATCTCTTAGATCCATTATTGACGTTGTTGTTGGTGTATCACTAATAACTAAACCTTTTGAAGAAGCTTATGCTTTAATCGAAGAAATGGTTACCAATAATTTTCAATGGCCTGCTAAAGGGTAAATCCTAAGAGAGTAGCCAGTATTCATGATTTAGATCATTTCACTATGATAGTTTCTCAAGTTGCTGATCTTTCAAAGAAAATAGATCAATACGGAATGAATCATTCTCAAACACCTCCAATGTTAGAATAAAATTCATTGGGACAAATTGTAGATGCTCAATCCTCATACGAAACTATAAATTTGATAAATAATAGAAAAAATAACTCTTATTCAAAGTATTATAATACATGTTGGAAGAATCATCCAAACTTTAATTAGAATAACCAAGATAATGTTAATCTTGTTAATCCTCAGTGGGGGAACAATCCTGTAAACCCATTAGGAAATGTAAATAATCAAGGTAATTTTAATTATAGACCTTCTAATACACCAACTTTTTATAATAATTCACAATTTAAGGAGAATAAGTTATCTATGGAAGAATTAGTTTTAAATATGGGAAATCAATTACAAAGTCAAGGAGCTGTTATTAAAAACATAGAAAACTAATTGGGGCATATTGTTACTGCACTGAGTAATAGACCTGTTGGAACTTTACCTAGCAATGCTGAAGTAAATCCTAAAGATCAAGGAAAAGAAAAGATCAAGTCTATTCAATTAAGAAGTGGAAAAGAGTAGGAAACAAGAGTCCAAAAAGAAACTGTAGTTGAAAAGGAAAAAGTGGAAACTGAAGGAGAGAAAATGAAAGTTTATATCCGGATTTTCCTCTGAAACCTATGAAAATTACTGTTGAAATACCACCACCACGATTTCCTCAAACACTAAAGCAACAATATAAGGGAAAAAGATTTGCTAAATTCTTAGACATTTTAAGAAAATTGCCAATAAATATTCCTTTTGTTGAAGCTTTAGAATAAATGCCTGATTATGTTAAATTTATGAAGGATATACTCAATAAAAAGATGAAGTTATTAGATCATGAGCTGTTGCACTTAGTGAAAAGTGTAGTGTTATAATTCAGAAAAAGCTTCCTAAAAAACTTAAAGATCCTGATAGTTTTACTATCCCATGTGCTATTGGTGAAATATTTTACGGTCGAGCATTATATGATTTGGGAGCTAGCATAAATTTGATGCCTCTATCAACTTTTAAAAGGTTAGGAATAGGAGAGATTGCACCAACTTCAGTAACTCTACAGTTAGTTGATCGATCTATTACACATCCTAAAGGAGTTGTAGAAGATGTTCTGGTTAAGGTTGATAAATTTATCTTTCTTATAGATTTTATTATTTTAGATATGGAAGAAGATAAGGAAATTCCAATCAATTTAGGAAGACCATTCCTAGCTACAGGAAGAGCCATGATAGATGTTCAAAAAGGAGAGTTGACTATGAGAGTAAATGATCAAGAAGTGACCTTTAACATCTCAAGGTCAATGAAATATCCTTCAATAGAAAAACATGATGAATGTTTTAGAATGGATATATGTGATTCTTTGAGAAAAGAATATTTCAAAGTAAAATTTAAAGAATATGAAGATATGGAAAATAATGAATATGATGAAATTGATAGCGAAGAAGTTGATTATATTCAGGAACAATTTGAAACACTCAATTCAACAGCACCAGAGAACGAAACATTAATTCCATCAATTGTAAAACCCCCTGAACTTGAATTAAAGACTCGTCCCAATCATTTGAAATATTTATTTTTAGGAAAAATTTCAACATTACCAGTAATTGTATCCTCAGACTTAAACGAAATTCAAGAACAACAATTAATGGATACATTAAAAAAGTACAAAAAAGGTTTTGGACAGACTTTGGCTGATATAAAGGAAATTAGTCTTTCGATTTGTATGCATAGAATTTTATTGAATGATGAACATAAACCAAGAATTGATCCACAAAGGAGACTGAACCCTATTATGAAAGAAGTAGTTAAAAGAGAAATTTTAAAATGGTTAGATGTTGGAATTATATATCCTATTTTGGATAGTACTTAGGTAAGTCCAATTCATTGTGTTCCTAAGAACGGAGGAGTAACTATTGAAGCAAATGAGAATAATGAATTAATACCTATCAAACAAGTTACTAGATGGCGTATTTGTATTGATTATAGAAAATTAAATGCTGCCACCTGAAAAAATTATTTTCCTCTTCCTTTTCTAGACTAAATGTTGGATAGACTTGCTGGACACAAATACTACTACTCTCTGAATGGATATACTGGTTACCATCATATTTCTTTTGCTCCTGAGGATCAAGATAAAACAACATTTACTAGTCCTTATAGAACTTTTGCTTTTAGAAGAATGCCTTTCGTATTATGTAATGCACCTGCAACATTCTAGAGATGTATGATGTCTATATTTAGTAAGTTAATTGATAATGGTATAGAAGTATTTATGGATGACTTCTATGTATTTGGAACATCAGTTGATGTATGCTTAAATCATCTTGAAAAAGTTTTGGAGTTATGCGAAAGAACTAATTTAGTTCTAAATTGGGAGAAATGTCAATTTATAGTTGCAAGAGGAATTGTATTAGGGCATAAAATTTCAGAAAATGGCATGGAAGTAGACCCTGCAAAAATCCAAGTTATAGCTAAATTACCACCTACTACTACAGAGAGAGGGGTAAGAAATTTTCTTGGACATGCTGGTTTTTACATGTGTTATATTAAAGATTTTTCAAAAATTATCAAACCTCTATGCAAACCTTAAGAAAAGGACAAGAAATTTGAATTTAATGAAGACTGCTTAAATGCCTTTGAGATATTAAAGGAAAAACTAATCACAGCACCTATAATAGTTTCACCTGACTGGGAGAAACCATTTGAACTAATGTGAGATGTTAGTGATTATACTATTGGAGCTGTTCTTGGTCAAAGATATGATAAGATTTTTAAAGTTATTTACTATGCTGGTAGAACTCTAAATGATGTTCAAGTTAACTATACGGTTACTAAAAAAGAGTTACAAGTTGTTGTGTATGTTTTTGATAAATTCAGATCTTATTTAATTGAGACTATATGTATTGTGCATACTAATCATTTTGCTATTAAATGTCTAATGCAAAAGAAGGATACTAAACCAAGATTAATCAGATGGATACTTTTGATGCAAGAATTCGATTTTGTGGTAATTGATAGAAAGGGAACTGACAATCAAATTCCTTATTTTATATTGAGATTAGAATATCATGAATCATCTGACACCGACAATAAAATTACAGACAGTTTTCCTGATGAACAACTTTATAATATAAATGAGTGGAAAATACCTTGTTATGCCGATATAGTTAACCATATAGTAAGCAATGTTTTGCCACATATGCTAACACTGTAGCAACAGAAAAAATTCATTCACGATGCAAAAGCATATTTTTTGGATGAACCATATTTATATAAGCAATGTAACGATTTTATTATTAGGAGATGTGTGCTTTATGAAGAAACTGAACTGAATATTCAAAAATGTCATGATTCTGAATTTGGAGGACATTTTAGGATTGACAAAACTACGCACAAAATTTTACAAGCTGGATTTTATTGGCCTACTCTTTTTAGAGATGTATATAGATATATCAAAACTTGTGATAGATGCCAACGAGTAGATAATATATCTAGAAGAAATGAAAAGCCTCTGGATTTCATGTTAGAAGTTAAGATTTTTTATGTTTGGGGATTAGATCATTTATTCCTTCATTTAGGAACTTATATATTTTGATTGCAGTTGATTATGTATCAAAGTGGATTGAAGCACAAGCTTTCCTCGTTGTGATGCTAAAAGTGTTTTAAGATTCTAAATGAAAAACATTTTCATGAGATACCGAATGCTGAGAGTGATTATCACTGACGGAGGTTCCCATTTTAGGAATAAATATATTCAAAGATTGGTGGAAAAGTTTAATATTGTTCATAGATTCTCTACTACTTATCATCCTCAAACTAGTGGATTAGCTAAAGTTTCTAATCGTGAGATTAAACAAATTTTGGAAAAGACTGTAAATCCTTGTAGAGTAGATTGGTCTACAAGACTGGATACGGCGTTATGTGCATACATGACTGTTTATAAAACTCCAATTGGAATGACTCCTTACATACTCATTTTTGGAAAGACTTGCCACTTTGCAGTAGAATTGAAGCATAAAACATATTGGGTGATTAAAGAATTCAATTATAATTTGAAAAATGTTGGTGAGAAGAGATTGTTACAATTGAATGAATTAGAAGAATTAAGAAATGAATCTTATGTTAACGACAGAATTTATAAGGAAAAGCTGAAGTTAAGACATGATCGAAAGATTAACCAGAAGAAATTTGATCCAGGAAAAAAAGTTTTGCTTTACAATACAAGACTGAAGTTATTTTCTGGGAAATTGAAGTCTCGTTGGTTAGGACCCTTTATTGTGACTCAAGTTTATACTTATGGAGCTGTTGAAATTGAAGATCCAAAGATTGGGAATAGATTTAAAGTAAATGGACATAGATTAAAATCATATTTTGAGGGTAAAAGACCAAACTTTAAAGAGGTTTTAATGCTCAGTCAACCTGAATAACACCTGAATAGGTCGGGCTGATGACGTTAAACCAAGTGTTTTATGGGAGGCAACCCATAGTTATCTTTATTTGTTGTGTTTTTGTTTGAATTTATCATTAGTTAGTAGTAGTATTGAATTCTACTGCTTGTATTTACCCTTTGATCATTATGAAATTTGGATCTATGGAGAAAATTTAGAATGTATTTGACCACAGCGTTTTTATGCAAAATTTCGTTTAGCACGCTGACGACGCGCTCGATGCCACCGACGATAGGTTTTTCCCGAGGGCCCTGACATTTAATTGCACAGAGTCCGTCGACGGTGAGATCGAGGCTGCTGACGGCGAGATCGGTAAGTGGGCAGTTTTTCGAGTTTAAAATGACAGTTTTTGGCTGTTTTAGGCGAATTTATGCTCTATAAACTTCTATGGACAGTTCCTAAACTCAACATTTCTCAAAAATGAATGGAAACTTCCTTGAATTCTTCTCTAATAGCTTCCAATTCAATAGATCACCCTAGATTTTGAGTGTTTAAGAGGAGAAAGTTCCTCAGTGCCGAGGCACAATAACTTTTCAACAAGGTGATGTCAAAGAGGAGGTTAATCAAAGAAAGAGGTTTTGTGAATCGAGGATTAAACAATCCTTCGACAGCAATTGAAGAAATGATCGTGCGGCGAAGTTGGGAAATATTTTGCTACACTACTGCCGCATTAGTCGTTCATGTGGTGAAAGAGTTTTACGCCAATTTACATGGAATCAACCAAGGAAGCGTCTATGTGCGAGGTAGGTGGATAGCTTTTAACTCTGGAAGAATTAATGAATTGTAAATGCTTGAGAATGTTCTTTTCTGCCATTATTCCAATTTCATGCCGACAAGAGATAAGATGAATGGAATCTACTAATATTTGACGGACGAAACTGAAGACTGGGAAGTTAGAGAAAACGGGTATGTCAGTTTTTCTGCTACACTTTTAAATCATGTTTCAAAACATTGTCACTTTTTCATATCTGCAAAGTTATTACCTACAATGAAGATCGGTAAAGTCACCAAAGAGAGTGATATATTAAACTACAACACTCAAATGGGATGACCAATTGATATTGGATCAATTATTGTGAAATCTATTTTTGGCCTGATCGTTCAAGGATCATCTCAAGGGCTTGGACATCCTTCAACAATTTTCTTAATATGCAGTCTATTTCAAGTATCTTACGAGATTTGGGAAAAGGTACTTTTGCCTTAGAAACCTTTAGACCTAACTGTACGGCTTATCTTAGGGTTGTGTTGTATTTTGAAAAGGGGTCGCCTACAGAAATTGTCGGCGAATTTTTAAAATTTTAAATTTAGTTTAAATATATATAATTTGAAAAGTAGCATTTGATTTTAAAAATAATTTTAAATTTGAAAATTTTTAAGATATGAAATCAAACTGATTTCACATCCCAAATAGTTCACATAAACGAGCACCGCACCACAAACCGTGTATCTATCCCGAAGAATAGACACACTGCTTGATAATGGGGCTCAATTAGATAAACTAGAAAGGTTTGTGACATCCGTTTGGTCTGCAAACCAATTTTATAAGCCGACAAATTCCCCTGCTTAATATGAAAGCATTAAACAGGGTTTATATTACTCAGGTTCTTTAAAATTCCCTATAAGGGCAAGCCCCTATAGTTAATTACATCTTAAGTGACGGGAATCACCTAAGAAAACTCTCGATAATAATCAGTAATTCTGCTCTCAAAAAGTTCAAAGTTTATGTTTTCAAAGGATTGAATTTTGGAATTTCAATAGGGAATAGATCAAGTTTGGAACATTTTTGTTTTTGGGAATTCAAAGGAAGAAAGGTATGAGAAATCACAGATTCGAAGTGAACTTCGGTAATTTCCCGACTATCCTATTATTTGGCTTGAATCTAGGAAAGTCCTAATGTTCATTTAATGTTTTGGTCTTGCCAATTTTAATTAATTAGGACTTATATTTGTATGATAAAATCATACAAATAGCCTCGAAGATGTGAGGGTTTATGTCGTATCGGACGACTACCTCGGAGTCCTAAGACCTAGGTTAGGGCTTAATTTACATGATATGATCATGCAAATGCCTAACGAAGAGTTGAGGATTTATGTTGCACTAGGCAAACTACCTCGAAATCCTATGGCTTGGTTATTTAATTCTAGGATAGGTTTTGCTGATGTAGATTCAAGTTTTGCTGACGACGATGGCCGTGCTGCCCACCATGCTCCAAGCTCCTTGTTGTTGCAGAGGTTTAGTTATAGAAGTCATAAATCAGGAGATGAGAGAAGTGTTTTGGTTTAGAGAACTTCTTAATTACCAAGTGTTTTTGTGTTTTAATTAAAACAAATCTTAAAGTTGATTATAACGACACCGGTTAAGATCCCACGGTTCCATCCTTCCGGCATCGTTATTTTTATCGGATTCACTTAGTCCAGATGAATTTGCTAAACTCAACTGAATGAGTTCCACACTTTCATTTAGACCGTGGGAAATCCCGTTAGCAACACGTAGGTTACATCATCCGAGGTATTCCCGATCATCCAACAGGACGTTTTAATTTAGTTTTAATTGTAGTTTTGTGTTCTGTTTGTGATTAAATTTTGAGTTGTTTTATATTTTGAAATGTTGTGGTGGTGAATTTTATCTTGCAGTGACTTTTAATTTAGTTGTGGTTTCAGTTTTAGGGACTATCCTAAAAGTGTGGGTTTTCATGCAACAGTTGTTTATCATGCAAGAAAAGTAAGTGCGATGCGATTGAATAAATTGCAATAATGTAAATTGTAATAAAATAAAAGCGTACCTGGAGGGTCTTCCCGTCATCCCAAGCCGCACTTAAAACACAATTAGAATATTTAAGCAAGTTCCTAGGTAAAGCTAAGGGAAGGGTTATGGTCTTCTACCAAATTCCTAATCCTATAGCTAGTCATTTCCTATGACGTCTAGGTTCTTGTGTTTTGGTCTGAGGACGATTTTCTTCATCAAAGAATAATTAAGTTCAATTGTTCTTATAAGTATCCTATTATATTGAGGAAGTGCTTAAGAAGAATCTTAAACATCTTTTCAATATTGCTAGAATTAATTTAAGTCCAAATGAATTTAATTATACAAATGAATTAATCGTCCGAGAATTCAAGTTTTGTTATCTTGCTCAGTAAACTAGGATATTTGAATGTCCTATAAGTGAAGTAACATTTCATTTAATGTTCTATTTAGGAGTTATGATAACCAAAGTTTTCGAGGGCAAATTAGTGTTCAAATGGTTTGTGATTTAGTTTAATTTCAGTTATCGGATTTAAATTTAGAATAGTGTTCAAGTTGCTTTATATTTAATTTCTTTATGTCTTAGGTGATGTTATTTAATTCAATTTAATTTAAATTTAATTTAATTTAATTTGGTTTAATTTTAATTTTAATTTAATTTTAATTTTTAATTTTAATTTTAATTTTATTTTGATTTTTATTTTAATTTTTATTTCAATTTTAATTTAATTTAATTTAATTTAATTTAATATGTTTTAATTTAACTTAATTTAATTTATTCAATTTAATTTAATTTAATTTAATATGTTTTAATTTAATTTAATTTAATTTAATTTAATTTAATATGTTTTAATTTAATTTAATTTAATTTATTTAATTTGTTTGATCTAATTTAATTTAATCTTTAATTTAATTTTTATTTTTTTAATTTTAGTTTAATTGAGAATTTAAAAAGAGTTTAATAATTTAACTTTTTAATTTAATTTTAATGATTAAGTCCTTTAACATTTTAAAACTTAAATTTGAATTATCATTTTTAATTAGGAATTAAATATTATTGAGATGATTAATTTAGAGATTTTTAAATTAAAGAATAAAAACCTCTTCCTAATAATATCCCTATTTAATAATTCCAATTTTATTATTCTTCCAAATTTAATCAATTATTTAATTAAGGTTTATTTTAATTATCTTCAAATTATTTAGTAGGTTTCTACCCTTCAATTATTTGAATTTCAATCATCCAAATCAGATTAAGATCAAATATTTTACTTGTTAATTTTATTAAACCTAAAGTTTTAATTAAGGGTTAAAATTTTAATTACCATTTTGCCCTTCAAGCTTAATAACTTCATAACTCACTAAATTGAGCTTAAATGAACTTGAAATTTTTATGTAACTTCACTCATATGTCAATAAAGACATGAGAGGAGAAAATGTGATTTTTCTGTATTTAATTTATTTATATAATTATTTTTGGTAGAAAATTGGGATTTCCAAGGAAAATTTAATAACATGACTAAGGGAGAGTTTATGTCCTTAAGAAAATTATGGGACATTTCTAATGACCAGAGAACCACTTGGACCAATTTTGGTGATTTTTTGAATTATATTCTTTTTATTATAATTATTTTAAATTTTAGATTATTAATTAATTTAAAAATAAAGTAAAGGTTGAAAAAATAATTTTATATTTTTCAAAACTCTCTCTGATATCAAGGAAATCAGAGAATCAATCTTTACAATTTTCTGATTTTTCTATGATTTATTAGAATTATTTTAGTGGAAATACTAGAAAATATATATTTTTTTTAATTTTAAAATTACCTTAGGGCTTTAAAATTTAATATCTTACCAAAAAGACCTAAGAAAAATATGGGATTTGTTCCTAAGTGATTAGAATTCAAAATGTGACATTTTGATGAATTTTATTATTTTTGTGATTTTTATTATTTTTTAATTATTAAAATATTAAAATAATACCAAAAAATCAACTTTTTTAGAAAATTGAAATTTTAATTTTATTAAATTCCCCTGATATCAGAGAGGCTCCAAAACCAATTTGGTGAATTTTTGAAAGGTATTTTGAAAGTTATGAATTTTTGAAATTCAAATTGGCTAAATGACTTAATCAACCCATTTAGTAGGGCTAACCAAGTTCAATTGACTTCAAATTTTTATTGTGGGTTCCTCTGATCCTCAAGGTCAGTGGAGAATTGATTTCAAGTCAATTTGATGTATGATTAGCTCTAATTAATTAGGGACCTATTTTGGGTGTTTAAGCCAATTAGGGCTATTTTAAATGAATTGACTCAAAACCTATTTTTCCTAGGGTCCTCTGGTCATAAGAGACATCACCAAGTTTTCCTAGAATTTATTTCACAACATGCTAATTATTGGAATTAAAATACTCAAAATAGTAACATGAATTTGAAAAATCAATAACTTCTCATAGGGATGGCCTCCGACTTTGGAAAATTCGGGGAATGTTCCCAAATTCGAGGCTTTCAAAAGCCCTATGGTCTCATGCCATGGTGAATTTCCTACATGCATGGAGAATTAAAACAATGCAGAGGGGAAATAAATCATTAAAAATAAAATACTTTATGAAATTAAATGATTTCTTTTCCACATTATTCTCCTCTGTTCACTGAGCAAGAGGGTATTTTTTTTATTTTTATGATTTTTCTACACAAAGTTATGGACTTTTGAAGTTTAGGGAATTAAATAAATCAGAAAATACCCTAATTTTCTATTTATCCACGCGGCGCCGCGTCAACCTCGGCAGCTCCGAACGCACACGCATCGCTCTCTGATTCGATGCCGCCATCCTACTCAGTGCTCCGGGGGCCCGCTGTATCGTTCCGTCTCCTCATCCGGCGCGATCCTGGTCGTCCGTCCGAGCATGTATTAAATGAACAGCATCTGTTCATCGTCCCCAAATGTCCTCACCCGAGAGCCGTCCCTCTTCTAGGCCTAAGATCTCACTCGATACTCAATGGATTTTCGTGTTCTTATGCTCTATGGATTCGTCTCGAGAAGACGAACACATCTATACGGTTTATGTGGCAAGAAATTGACTCAATGAAAATGGAGAATGTTCAGAAGCTCGGGAAGAAGAGTGAGGCCATACCTTTGCTCAGAGAAGTGTGGCTTCGATCTGAGGGTTGTGTCACCTTCGATTGGATCCCAGCAAGCTCCAGATGAAGTCTCCGGTCCGGTGAATTGCCTAGCTATGAAAGTGACCACGGCCGATCACAAAGCTTGGAGGCCGGAGCAACCGGGTGGCCTAGAGATGGGGCTTTCATTGGGAAACTTCTCCTCTTGGTCCGAGTGAAGGTGTAGGACCGGTCGATTTGAGGATTGGCTCACTGTGGCAAAGTGTCCTGGTTTTGGGTGAAATTTCAGTTGAGAAATTGGATTCTGTTGGTGGGGATTAGAGCAAATTGACACTGGGAATCAACTGCTCTAAGTATGGAGAAGGGTTTGGAACAATTTTGGCAGAGTTTCGGCAAGGTTTGTGCAACTCTCCTCTCATGGCCGTGAGGGGGTCGGGTTTAAATAGAGGTGGCTGGAGAGCCTCACAAGGATGGCCAAGGGTTGGGATCAGCTGCTCTGGGCATGGGAAGAACAGCCATGGTGGCCATTGGGCATGGGGCGGCTCCAGCAAGGTGGAATTCCAAAGTTTGGCTCCTCCCAAGGTCTCGGCCATGGTGTTTTCCGGCGACCCAGGCAGCTGGCCAGCAGGCATGGGTCACCCTCAGGTCCAGGTGGGTCAGGGCTGGAGGTTTGTGCAGTCAATTGGCCATGGACATGTGTAAAGGGCTTGGATCAAAATGGTATGAGGATATGGCTAATCTTGGTTTAATTTGGTCAACCCATGTGTTTGGGTTGGGTTCACCATCCAAGGCTTGACCTTGGGTTGAGGGGGAATCATTTGGGTCAGCTGAATTGTGGTAGTGAAGTCCCCATCTTTGGTGAGGTGGCTAAACATGGTTTAGAGTGTATCATGCTTAAGGTAAAAAGGGCTTAAAAAGGGTTTAAGAAAGAGGCCCTCTCTCTTACCATTAATGGTTTGGTGAGGTGGAAAGTGGATTCCATGGCTCTCATGGCTCCTATGGGGCTCATGCAAGGCTTCATGGCTTGTCTTTGGCTTGAGGAAAAGCTTGGTCAATTTCATGAAAAGGGATCTTAGAAATTTTGGTAATTTGATGGGAATTTGTATGGGGCTTAATTTGGAATCATTTGATGATTGATTTGAACTTAGGGATGATTTTAATTAAGGGTATGATGAGAGGAATTTGTCATATGGGCTTTAGCATGAAATTTGGGCTTTTAGGAAGGCTTAAGAAGGTGGGCCTTTGGTTTGAAAAAAAATTTATGGATGGGAATTTTGTAAAGGATTGGGTCAAACAAATGTTGTGTTTAGTTCATAGATGTGTCATGAGTGATTTGAAGCAAATTGGGAGTGATTTGGGTTTGAATTGGGTTGAATTTGGGCTTCTTTGGTGAATGGGCCAATATAGGTCAAATTGGGATAACTTGGGCCAATGTTGGGCTAGGGTTGAAATTGATGTAAAATAAATGTTGGGAAATGTTTATGGGAGTGTTTCAAAGAGGTTTTGGCTTTGGTTGAGTTTTGATTTTGGGGTTTGGGCTTATTTGGGTTAGGTTTGGGTTTAGGTCAAAATTGGGCCTTTTGGTTTTGGGTTGAATTTGAGTGGGGTTTGGGTCCAAATTTTGGGCAAATCGTGTTAGGGTTTTTTTTTTAGGGATGTTAAGGGAGGTTTAGAAAATATTTGGGGTTAATTGGAGTTGAATTGGGTTAGTTTGGGTTAGGTTTGGGTCATGGGTCCAAATTGGGCTTTAAGGCCAAAAGTGAAATTGGATCCAAATGTCAATCAAATTGGACTTGGATCTGGTCTAGATTGGTGTTGGGAATGTTGAATTGAAGTTTTGAATTGAATTGGACCAGAATTTGGGTCAATTGGGTAGGTTTGGTTTGACATTGGGTTCACTTTGGGTTAAAATGGGTAAAATTAGGGGTTTTGACAAAAGTAGGGTAAATTGACAAAATTGGCTTATGGTGTAGTTGAACAAAATGAAATTGGGAATATTTGGGATTTTCTGGAATTTTCTGGGAATTTTTTGAATTTTTGAATTTTTGGGTCAAGAGGGGTATTTTGGGTATTTTGAGGGTATTGGGAGGTATTTTTGGAATTTTTGGTATTTTTGGCTATGAGTGATCAATTTGAGTAATGTGGAAATTTTTGGGATTGATTTTTGAGGAATTTTTGGTGATTTGAAAATTTTGGAGGATTTCAAGGGTTTTGGGTAGGCTAGGCGGGTGTAGGGTCTCGGGAGTCAAAAATTGAAAATTTGGAAAATTGAAGATTGGGTGAATGTAAGTGGAATGAAATCATTTTGGTTGAGCCTTGAAGCCATATCAAGCCCACATGAGCCATGAAGGGACTCATTTGAGGCATCCACCATGTTGTTCCTAACCCTCTTAGCCAAGGGCTTAGGGGTTAAGGACCATCCATGTGAATCACCTACATGAGTCAGGAGGTCAAGCTGGGTATGGGTGTGGTTTTAGGAGGTGTGTGAAGGTGTAGTGCATAAATGTAGTGTATGTGTAAGTCAGCCCCTCACCAGACCAGGCCACCCAGGGTAGTCCTAAGGCCAAAGAGTCCTATAGGAACTCATCCTTTAAACTTCCACATTTAGTTTCAACCCTCTAGGTGATTAGGGGTCTACAATCAAGTTTGTGGAGTTTGCAGGGAGTTAAGAAGTGGTTTGAAATTCTAGGTGGTGGGTCCCAATTCTAATCCTCTAAGATAGTCAAAGGAAAAGCCTAAGGCTAGATCCTAAGTACTAAAAAGAAGAAGAGAAGACCTCATCAAAAATGAGGTCAACCAATGGACCCCCAATAGGTGTGGTGAGCTGACGGAGCACACCGCGCGTATTGGTGTTGACCGAAGCGATCAACAAAACCAACACAAACGTCCAAGAGACAAACTTAGGACAAAATAGAAGAGTTTCCGCTGGGGAGTGTCAAGTATATCTCTGAGACTGGAGATTCCTGAACTCTCGCTGGGGAAAGGAAAAGGAGGTGAATCCCAAATCACATGATCTGGGGGAATTTCAATTTATATTTCATTTTGTTTTAGTTTAAGCTTTGATGTGTGAGCTCAGATTTTAGTTTGAGTTTCAATTTAGATTGAAGTTTGATTTAAAATCAATTTGAAGGGATTTGAACTTGAAATGAAAATTGGAATTTTGTGGTTTTAGATGTAACATCTTCAACCTCAAAAGAAAATTGAATTGATTGGATTGAATCATTGCAATGAGGAGAGATCTCGGGGGATGTAAAATCCTTAACCTCAAGATTTTGATTTTGATGTGTTTCATTGCGATAGGGAAAGAATCCTAAAGCAATGCAGTCTCAGATGTAAAATCCTCAACCCCTAAAAATTTAAATTTTGATGTATTTCATTGCGATAGGGAAAGAACCTAAAGCAATGCAGTATCGGATGTAAAATCCTCAACCCCATAAATTTGAATTTGATGTATTTCATTGCGATAGGGAAAGGATCCTAAAGCAATGCAGTCTCAGATGTAAAATCCTCAACTCCAAAAGTTTGAATTTGATGTATTTCATTGCGATAAGGAAAGGATCCTAAAGCAATGCGATCTCGGATGTAAAATCCTCAACTCCAAAAGTTTGAATTTGATGTATTTCATTGCGATAGGGAAAGGATCCTAAAGCAATGCAGTCTCGGATGTAAAATCCTCAACTCCAAAAGTTTGAATTTGATGTATTTCATTGCGATAAGGAAAGGATCCTAAAGCAATGCAGTCTCGGATGTAAAATCCTCAAGTCCAAAAGTTTGAATTTGATGTATTTCATTACGATAGGGAAAGGATCCTAAAGCAATGCAGTCTCGGATGTAAAATCCTCAACTCCAAAAGTTTGAATTTGATGTATTTCATTGCGATAGGAAAGGATCCTAAAGCAATGCAGTCTCGGATGTAAAATCCTCAACTCCAAAAGTTTGAATTTGATGTATTTCATTGCGATAGAGAAAGGATCCTAAAGCAATGCAGTCTCGGATGTAAAATCCTCAACTCCAAAAGTTTGAATTTGATGTATTTCATTGCGATAGGGAAAGGATCCTAAAGCAATGCAGTCTCGGATGTAAAATCCTCAACTCCAAAAGTTTGAATTTGATGTATTTCATTGCGATAGGGAAAGGATCCTAAATCAATGCAGTCTCGGATGTAAAATCCTCAACTCCAAAAGTTTGAATTTGATGTATTTCATAGGGAAAGGATCCTAAAGCAATGCAGTCTCGGATGTAAAATCCTCAACTCCAAAAGTTTGAATTTGATGTATTTCATTGCGATAGGGAAAGGATCCTAAAGCAATGCAGTCTCGGATGTAAAATGCTCAACTCCAAAAGTTTGAATTTGAATAGTCATTGACTTTGCAAAGATTTGTAGTGTGGGATTTTGGTGTTTCGAGAGTTTCATGAAAGTTGTAAAAGACTTTCATGAAGGAAATAGATTAGGAGGGAATATGTAGATGTTACATACCCCATTCAAAAGAGTTGATCGGAAGTCACTGGTTTGGATTGGGTATAATCCCTCGTCATCAGATTCGATCCGTGTCAATGGAATCAACAGCTTCCATCCCAGACAAGGGAGAGAATAGAACGGATTAGATTTCAGATTTGGAAAGTTGAGTTTGAACTCGATTGAGATTTGATTTGAAATTTGGAAAGTTGAATTTGAACTTGATTGGGATTTGATTTGAAATTTGGAAAGTTGAATTTGAACTTGATTGAGATTTGATTTGAAATTTGGAAAGTTGAATTTGAACTTGATTGAGATTTGATTTGAAATTTGGAAAGATCGAATTTGAATTTTGATTGAGATTTGATTTGAAATTTGGAAAGATCGAATTTAAATTTTGATTTAAATTTGATTTGAAATTTGTGTTCATTTCGTTTGTCCTTTAATGATTCAAATTTATTTTATCGGTTATTTAATGTTCATGTGAGTTTGGTGTTTATCATTTTCAGATTTTTAAGGAAAGTTTTCTTTTATTCTTTCATTTTTTGTTTCTTTTCTGTTATTTATTCGAAGTTCATTAAACTTTAATGGCGTTTCCCAGTCAATTTGCACAAAAGAGGTGAAGGCCAAAAATGTGACATGGTCACTTTCATTCCAATCATGCTGAAGATACATCATACAACTCGATCTGGAATACATCTCATACAATCCATGTAGACTCAAAACGGACTATGTATGATTTTGTCGATCAATCCAAAAAGGTATCTGTCAAAATCAATGTCTGAATAGTGGGGTACATGGTCAATAACATCACCTTCCAAGCCATCCTAGGCAAGGATGTCGTATGGATGTACGTTGGAGGTGTGATATTTTCCATGCAACTCACAGCTCGTAAGGTCGGAGGCTCTCTAGCTCCGGTCCGGTCGGAAGTGGTAAGGTGTCTTCCTGTCGTCCATCCTTCCGAAAGTAACCGAGATCCGCTTCACCGTACTCTCGGTATGCAATGTTTAGCGACATCCGCTCCGTTGCCCTTCGACATCATGACGGAACCTACCGTAATGGTATCTTCACCGGCCCTCGGAACTAACTCCGGGCTCGCTATCCGGAGGTCGGATCCGAACATGATGTTACACTCATTCAGGAAAGAAACTGTGCAAAAAGGTCTGACAAAGTCGTGGTGATCTATGTGCGGGGGTATGCAGTCACCCTGCTTGTAAATATTAATAATGCAGCTATTGGGTATGCAATCTGCTGGCCGTACCCTCCATGTTATCAATCTTTTTACCATTCTCTTGATGACTAATGGAATTGGATCCACTTGTCCATGACGGAGTATCCCTGGTGGGTTCCCCTTCCTGTCTTCTGCGAAGTTGTAACAGCATCCGCATTGTATTGTAATTCTACCTTTCCCTGGCATCCATCTCCGGGGTTTTGAGTAGGTGTTTTCTCTTAGAAGGCCCGCTCGGCCCATTCTTTTCAAATCCCGGATGCAATCCACAATTTGTTGTTGTTCATATTCTGAGAACACGTCTGTATGTAGCTCGAGGCCTTCTAGTATATTGATCCTTCTGCCCCTGATTCTCTCGAAGTATTCAAAAGTTTTCTTTTCGACATTATGCATTCTTTCCAGCTCGTACTCTGGAATAATCTGCAAATGGTGGGGCCTGGTAACGTATTGTGGGATATACGGCTCAATCCCTTCACGTTCTCCTGCATACCTCGGCTCCTCGGGGATGATGTCCGTCGGGACATCCTCCGGGGTTGCTTCTGCAACAAGGTCATGCATTACCGGTGGTTCTATCCGGTGGCGTGGTAGCCTTCTTTCTTCCGATCTTCGTGAGATTTCCCGGTCCCTTCGTTATCCTAGGAGCCGGCCTCCTTTCTTCTCGGTACCCGGTGAACCGGCGTCCTTGAAGTGTATGTACGGCAGTAGCAACTCGCCTCGTCGCGCCGGTCCGCCGCTAGTTTGGTTAACATCTTACGGATATGGCGATTCTTATTTCTTCGTTGCGTTGCTGTGAGAGTAGCTCTTCGAACTTCCTGAGTTTCTGTGGGCACGGCGCTGACAAGTCTGCCCTCTACTGTAGCGACTACAGACTTGATTTTCTTATCTTCTTCAGTGTTCGTTTTTCTTTTCTTGCTGCTGGATTGTTGGCTTGGGCCACCCACTTTCATCACTGTCTGACCGGGCAGTCCCTCTCGGGCAACTGGGATCCAGTCACTTTCCTCATACTGTAGGTCTGCTGGTGCGAAGTCCGAGTCAATCTCGATTATCGCTCCATCTTTCACCCTCTTTTCGTCGAGTGCAAGGCTTACGCCATTTCTAAAGTTCAGGACCAACCGCCCGTTCGACATTTCCCTGCGAAAAGACAAGGAAAAGGATCAGGGGCTGTACTAAGAACAAGAACATTAAGAAAATGTTTATTAAAGACACATTTTTTTTACTCTTATATTTTTAAATTTAACAGGAATGAAGTGGGATAAGATCAGGAAAGAGATTTTGATATGGAAGAGAAAACAAGGAAAATTTTATTATCATGATTTTATTTATTTTTTTAGCACATTTTTTATTATTTTTGGGTTCGGACCCAGTCATAAGTAATTACTTCGCCCGTGCTTCTTAGGGATGAAGAATTCATTCCTTCGAAACATCAGGTAGCGTGATACTTTTTCAAGTATCGTCCATTGATCAGAAGCATATGTTGTTCTCCCTGGCAATTCACTAGCTCGTAGGAACCTCCTGAGTATACTGCTTCAACCACGAACGGTCCTTCCCAAGTGGGTTCAAATTTTCCTCCTATCTTGCGGTGTGCAAGAATAGGTCTTCTGAGAACGAGAACTAAGTCACCAACTTTGAAGGTTCTCGGCGGACCAATTTGTCATGGGCTCGAACCATCTTAGCTTGGTATAGTTCTAAATTCTGCTCGCTGCCGCAAGTCTTCTCCCTTCCGAGGCTTTCTAATTCTTCTAGTCGTAATTTGACATTCTCTTCTCGTCGTGATCTTGTTTGCAACTGCAATTCGAGTGAAGGAAGCCGGACCTCTAAAGGTAACACTCGCCTCGGACCCGTGCACCGGAGCGTAAGGTGTAGCTTGAGTAGGAGTTCGAAGGTTGTCCGGTAGGCCCATAAGGCTTCTAACAACTTCTCGTGCCAATTTCTCTTATTATCGTCCAAAGTTTTCTTTAAAATTTGAACGAGAGTTTTATTAAAAGCCTCGGCCAGGCCGTTTGCTCTTGGGTAGTAAATTGTGGAATATCGCCGATCAATTCCGTGTCTCCGACAAAATTATTGATTTGCGTGCTTCCGAATGCCGACTCATTATCCGAGATGATCCCGCGCGTAACTCCGAAACGGTAGACAACTTGGTTTTTGAAAAGCCGTAGCACGTGGTGTGCTTTCACTTCTCCGAGTGGAACCGCCTCGCCCACTCGGAAAAGTAATCCGTAGCCGCAAGAATGAAGCGATGTCCTTTTGAAGATGGTGGTTCTATTGGACCCACTATATCTGTGCCCCAACATTCAAATGGCCACGACACAATTGTCGGATGTAGCACATTTGGAGGTTGGTGTAGAACCACTCCGTGCACTTGGCATTGGTGACAGCTCTTGGCGATTTTCATGCAATCGGTCATCATCGAGGGCCAGTAGTACCCTAATCTTTTAATTTTCATTTTCATCTTCGGACCCGACTGGTGAGCGCCACAGAGTCCTAAATGCACCTCTTTAACAATTTCACGGGCCTCGAACCCGCTTAGGCACCTTAGCCACATTTGATCAAAAGACCTTTTGTATAACGTGTTATTTATTAATGTGTAAGACAGAGTTCTTTTCTTAATCTGATGGGCTAGCGACCTATCGTCTGGTAGTTTTCCTATTTGCAGGTAGTCTATTAATGGCTGTCGCCAATCTTCCGTGTTCTCTCGTCACCGTTGCAACCGATTCTTCTCCTTTTCCCGATTTGTGTATCGTGTCTATGTCGAGCCGTGATAGGACCCGACGTCCATGAACCGACACTTCCATCGATTCATCTTGCAAACGAGCAAATTCTTTTGCGAGGCGAGCTAACGCATCCGCTAAGGCATTTTCTTTTCGGGAATTTTGTAGATCGTCACATTCGTAATCTGTTCCAACAACCGTATGGCATACTCGGAAGTATTGCTCGAGTCTTGGCTTTAAAATTCGTACTCGTTCGGCGATCCGTTGAATGATTAATTGCAAATCCCCGTAGATGTTGATGTCCGTTATCCCCATTTGAATGGTTAATTCCAGATCTCGTTATGAGGGCTTCGTATTCCGCTTCGTTGTTTGTACACGGTTCCGTCAAGTGGTAGGAGTATCTTAGCATCCCCCGCTCCGGTGTTATAAAGATTAATCCGATCCCCGCCTCACGGGCACTATCACTTGCGATTCTTCGTCTTTGTGTGCTTGAAGATGCTCCGTCGAAATATAATTCCCAACGTCGATCATCGGGGTTTTCTAGGCTCATTATTTGGTCATCCGGCAAGTCGTCATTGAGAGGAGATTCCGCCGAGCAAAGGGTGTGCTCTGCGAGGAAGTCCGCTAAGACTTGTCCCTTTACAAGCACGAAGAGGCACGAAAGTTATATCGAATTGCAATAATATCATTGACCATCCGGCAAGTCCGCCGAAAGCGTTGGACGGGTCATCAAGTATTGCAATGGATTAAATTTCGAGATCGAGTCGACCTTATGAGAAAGCATGTAATGCCCGAGCTTTTGAGCGGCGAAGATCGGGGCCAAACAATGCTTTTCAATTGCGGGATACCTTATTTCCGTCGGAAGTAAACGACGGCTTAGGTAGTAAAGAGCATTTTCTTTACCCTCATCATTGACTCTGGCTAACGAGGCTCCGAGAGAGTCTTCTAAAGCCGCGGTATAAAGTATCAGCGGTCTACCTAAGACTGGGGCTGCTAAGACAGGAGGTGTCATTAAGTATTGTTTAATGTCTTCGAAGGCCTTCTGGCATTCATCTTCCCAAATAAATATGGCGTCCTTTTTAACTAGTGCCAAGAAAGACTGACACCTACCTGACAAGTTCGAGATAAATAGTCGAAGATATGCCAACTTCCCTTGAAAAGATCGTAGTTGTTTTAAGGTTTTGGGAGGCGGCATTTCTAAGATAGCTTTAATCTTTTCCGGGTCGATTTCAATTCCACGATGTCGGACAACGAATCCTAAGAATTTCCGGAGGTGACGCCGAAGGCGCATTTTAAGGGATTCATCTTAAGGTTAAATTGTCTTAATCGTTCGAAAACAATTCTCAAATCATACGAGTGGTTTTCCTTTACTTTGCTTTTGATGACCACATCGTCCACGTAACATTAGACTTGATTGTGAATGAGATCATCAAAAATTCTTGTCATTGCTCTCTGGTAGGTTGCTCCTGCGTTCTTCAGTCCGAATGGCATCACTGTGTAGCAATATACTCCGATCGGCGTTCGAATGCCTGTAAGTTTTTCATCCTCCGGAGCCATTTTTATCCGGTTGTATCCCGAAGATCCATCCATGAATGAGAATATCTCATGTGTTGAAGCAATGTCGATCATTAATTCGGGATTGGTAGAGGGAATTCATCTTTTGGACATGCCTTGTTTAAATCTCCGAAGTCTACACAAATTCCGATCCGACCATTCTTCTTCTCGACCGGCACCACATTGGCTAACCAAGTCGGGTATTGTTCTTCAAGGAAAAATTTAGCTTCTATTAGCTTTTTAACTTCGGCTATGACTTGCCGTTCGATTTCTAGACGCATTCTTCGGGACCTTGTCGGACGGAACGAAGCGGGATCCACTCCTAGCTTATGGATCGCGACCTCCGGAGCTAAACCCGGCATCTCATCGTAGCTCCAAGCAAAACAAGTCTTTAAATTCCATTAATAACTTGATTATTTCTTCGGAGTCTTCTTTATTGAGTAAGGAGCTAACAAAGGTAGGTTTAGGCTCTTCGCTAGTACCTAAGTTAACTTCCGTTAACTCATCTATTGTAGATTTGATCTCTTCTTCGAATTCTGGTAGATCGTCTCCAATTTGTAAATCTTCAAATTCTTCTGTAGTTTCCATGCAGTCTTCATTGGACTTGCAAGTGACAACCAAGCAAAATTCAGTATTGTCAACTGATCCTACTGTGCTGAATCCGAGACCATGCTTTGAATTGGGTGGACGACGGAGTTATTCCATAATTTTTCAAAATATTGTGATTGACCTTTTGTCCATCGTTGAGGTAAGAAACCACGCTGAATTAAATTTTGAACACAGGGAGAGTACCACTCAAAAGGTAATTCCATTAATTCTGATGAAGTAGCATCTTCAAATTGTACATTATTTTCAGTTTTGGCGGAAGGAGCACCACGGTAGAATTTGATGGGCTTTGCACCGCCGCTATGTACCTCTTTGACCACCATACCCTCGATCTTATTAGAATGAATCGGGGTCAGGGTCATAGTATGTACATAGTGGTTAATCTTCTCGTACATCGATTTATATTCTTCGTTCTTTTCATCTTCGAGAGGGATCCTGAATTGCGGCTTCTTCCAACTTATTGTCGATGCTTCTTGTTTGATCTCTTTTTCTTCTTTAGAACTATCTTCCCAATCAATATTGATGGCTGGTTTCCTCTGTCCAACTGTCCTAAAGTCTCTGCCATGACCTCGTCCCCGGCCTCGACCTCGGATGCGAGTTGTGGAGAAACCTTCACCGTCTCGCCGTAAGGGAGTGGTGAGTGACTGTTGGACTAGAACTTCAGGTTCTTCGTTGTCCCGAACTTCCTTTGCTTCATTCGTTATGGTATCTCTGGAGAAGATTGTTTTCTTCGGGGGTGCATAATAAGCTGCATCTTCATGGATTCCAATTTCATGTACGGAGAATGGTTGTAAGTCATCTTTGATGCACTGTTCCCCTCCATCGTAGTATTTGATGCACTGATGTAGAGATGATGGTACCATCCTGTTTTCATGTATCCATGGTCGGCCCAGTAGAGCGTTGAACGACGTTTCTGAATCGAAAGTGTGCAACATGCTGTCGGGGGTTCCCGGTTCCATCAAAGGTCTTGAACAGAGGTGGTACAAAGCCTTTCAGATATTGGACAGCGTCAAATTCTTCAGGGTAAGGTCTACCCGTAGGAATGGATGTCCCGCTCTTTGATTGTGCCAAGGCTTCTCGCACCTGCTGTTCCACTAAGCTTTTGATATCCTTTTCCGGAATCATGCTTTGTGTTGTATCCTTCTTTAATTGATCATCCCCGTTGACGGACGTAATCTCCTTTCCTCCGTCTACAATGTGAATGACCTCTGGGGGTGTCTCTCATTGGGTTTGCACTCGACTCCGGAGAGTGGCTAGGGCTACTGCCCATCTCTTCCATCCTTTTTGCCATTTGGGAGATCGTATCATCTTTCTCTTGAAGCTGCCTCCTCATTACTTCCGGCTCCTCTCTTTCTGCGGCTGCAGGAGCACCTTGTGAAGCTGACGAAGCTCGTGTTTCGACCATGTTGATTTATGCATATTCATCATCCATGAATTCTGATGAATCAATCTCATCTCCAAATTTCTCTTCTCTTTCTTTTGCTATTCGTCGAATATCAGTCCTCAACTTTTCCATAGCATCCTCTAGCGGTCCTTTCTGTGCATCCTCGCAGTTGTTGTGTGATAGTTGTCGGGTTCCCTTCTCACGAGTCCCCTTCACTGTAGTAGCGCTTTCTTCGGATTCGAGTCTCCTGATGAGACTTTCCTTTTCAGGCTGTTGTTTCAATCTTAACTGTCCAGTAGTGGGACGTCATACCATCCTTCTAGCAGCAGAAGGTCTGGGACCAGATGGTCTGTCAGCCAAATGCTGGAAGGTGGTATCCTCCCTAATCTGTAATCCTGAAACAACGATAGGCGGACTAGCCTTCATCCTTTTATTTGGCTTTTCTGTAACGATGGCAGGTTCTACTCGGGGCCCAAGATGGGATTTGACTGGCACCCGCCCTATCCTTCTTAGAATCTCCGATACGGGGCATTTCTCTTTCTTTGCTAGCTTCTCGATCACAGTCTGTAGTCGGGCAAATGGTGTGATCCTAACCCTTTTCTTTCTGCTGTCGTTGTAGTATGCGGGTCGAGGTAATGTAGAAACAATCCTGCGGACATTTTCCTCGTCAGCTGCGGCGGAAAGGGGATGGAATCTACTTCCTTCCAAAAGGGGTGTATCTTCAGGCAATGGTATGTATTCGGGTAGTGGTGTGTACTCGGGGATTTCGGGATTTCCTTCAGAAAGCGATTTCGGCAGCTACGGCCTTCCCGGCAATCTTCCTACTTCGTTCCTTCTTTGGGTCCGTGTTAGTGATGGAATTCTTGAGCTGGACCCGATTTCAAAAACGAAGGTCTCACGAGAAGGCTCGTACCCTCCACGGTAACGGGTTCACCATAGTTCTTGATTTCCTTCCCCTTTAATTTGGAAAAAGCCGGGGTAGGTGCGAGAGACAACTAGATCGATGGGGGTAGCAAGAACAGGTCCTTCGTGGACGGCGATGCATCCTCTCGATTGGAATCTTTTGCAGGGGAGGAAACTCTTGAGTTAACCTGAGGTTGAACTCGATCAGCGGCTTCTCAGTTTCAGATACTTTGTTTGTCAGCGTGAAAAGGGTAACATCGGTGATCTTGACATTTGTGTTCTCGAATCCTTGTCCAAACCGGATGATACCATTATCGGGCAGCTCATCCTTGTAAGCAGCGAAGTCCAGTCCATTGGTGAAGGAGAAAATCAGCTTTGGGGCTTCCATTTCGCAGGGTAGATTCGATTGTCGGTCCCAAGTTATGCTTCTTCTCATCGAGACAAAAAGAAAGGAATCGAAAGAGTCCGAACACATTCTTGTTCATGTATTTATAAGAAGGAGTTATTTGTTAAAAGAGTCATTCATTAGAGGGTTTGTTTATTTAGAACGGAATGTTCAAAGGTGTAGAGAAGGTAATGAATCGATTCGTAGTTGGAAAGGAAAAGAAAGTCTTATGCAAGACTTCTCGACTCGAAGGATCACTCCTAAACTAACACCTATTGGGGGTCCACCCCACCTCAGAAATGAGGTAAAGGATCTCGGAACCTCTCTGTTTAGGGGTGTCTAAACAGTGGCTCCTAAATCCGAGAGAATGTTGGCTACACTTGTTCAAGGTAGAAATGAACATAGTATTCCAACGGAAAGAAGGGTAGCTTGATCCACTAGGAATATGGATACACTACCGATTTTTGAAAGCAGAATTGTCTGATTAAAATGGAGAGAGGAATTGTCCCCAGTGGAGTCGCCAGAAATTGTACGGCTTATCTTAGGGTTGTGTTGTATTTTGAAAAGGAGTCGCCTACAGAAATTGTCGGCGAATTTTTAAAATTTTAAATTTAGTTTAAATCCTGTCGGCATTTTTTTTAGGTCGTGTATTTTATTTTGAAAAGGGGGTCGCCTAACAGAAGCTGTCGGCGAATTTTTAATTTAATTAAAATAAATAATTTGAAAAGTAGTATTTGATTTTGAAAATAATTTTAAATTTGAAGGTTTTAAGATATGAGATTAAACCGATCTCACATCCCAAATAGTTTATGTAAACGAGCACCGCATCACAAACCATGTATCTATCCCTAAGGATAGACACACTGCTTGATGGTGGGGCTCGATTAAATAAACTAGAAGATTTGTGACATCCGTTTGGTCTGCGAACCAATTTTATAAGCCGACAAGTTTCCCCTGCTTAATATGAAAACATTAAACAGGGTTTATATTACACCGGGTTCTTTAGAATTCCCTATAAGGGCAAGCCCCTATAGTTAATTACATCTTAAGTGATAGGAATCACCTAAGAAAACTCTCGATAATAATCAATAATTCTGCTCTCAAGGATTTCAAAGTTTAAGTTTTCGAGGGATTGAATTTTGGAATTTCAATAGGGAATGGATCGAGTTTGGAACATTTTGTTTTGGGAATCCAAAGGAAGAAAAGTAGGAGAAATCACAGATTCGAAGTGAACTCCGGTAATTTCCCGACTATCCTATTGTTTGGCTTGGATTTAGGAAAGTCCTATTGTTTGTTTAATGTTTTGATCTTGCCAATTTTAATTAATTAGGGCTTATATTTGTATGATAAAATCAAACAAATAGCCTCGAAGATGTGAGGATTTATTGTCGTACGGACGACTACCTCGGAATCCTAAGACCGGTTAGGACTTAATTTGCAATGCAAATGCCTAACGAAGAGTCGAGGATTTATGTTGCACTAGGTAAACTACCTCGAAGTCCTATGGCTTGGTTATTTAATTCTAAGAAAGCTTTGCCGATGTAGATTCAAGTTTTCGCTGATGACGATGGCCGTGCTGCCCACCACGCTCCGAGCTCCTTGTTGTTGCAGAGGTTTTAGTTTTAGAAATCATAAATCAGGAGATGAGAAAAGTGTTCTGGTTTAGAGAAGTCTTAATTTCTAAGTGTTTTTTATGTTTTAATTAAAACAAATCTTAAAGTTGATTATAACGACACCGGTTAAGATCCCACGGTTCCATCCTTCCGGCATCATTATTTTTATCGGATTCACTTAGTCCAGATGAATTTGCTAAACTCAACTGAATGAGTTCCACACTTTCATTTAGACCGTGGGAAATCCCGTTAGCAACACGTAGGTTACATCATCCGAGGTATTCCCGATCATCCAACGGGACGTTTTAATTTAGTTGTAATTGTAGTTTTGTGTTCCGTTTGTGATTAAATTTTGAGTTGTTTTATATTTTGCAATGTTGTGGCGGTGAATTTTATCTTGCAATGACTTTTAACTTAGTTTTGGTTTCGGTTTTAGGGGCTATCCTAAAGGTGTGAGTTTTCATGCAACGAGTTGTTTATCATGCAAGAAAAGTAAGTGCAATGCGGTTAAATAAATTGCAAGAAGGTAAATATCAAGAAAGTAGATTGCAATAAAATAAAAGCGTACTCGGAGGGTCTTCCCGTCATTCCAAGCCGCACTTAAAACATAATTAGAATATTTAAGCAAGTTCCTAGGTAAAGCTAAGGTAAGGGTTTTGGTTTTACTACCAAATTCCTAATCCTATAGCTAGTCATTTCCTATGACGTCTGAGGTTCTTTGTGTTTTTGTTTGAAGACGATTTTCTTCATCAAAGAATAATTAAATTCAATTGTTCTTATAAATGTCCTATCATATTGAGTAAGTGCTTAAGAAGAATCTTAAACATCTTTTCAATATTTCTAGGATTGTTTTAAGTCCAAATGAATTTAATTATATAAATGAATTAATCGTCCGGGATTCAAGTTTTGTTGTTATCTTGCTCGATGAATCTAGGACATTTGAATATCCTAAGAGGGAAGTAACATTTCATTTAATGTTCTATTTAGGAGTTATAATAACAAAAGCTTTCAAGGGTAAATTAGTATTCAAATGGTTTGTGATTTAGTTTAATTTCCATTAATGGGTTTAAATTTGGAATAGTGTTCAAGTTATTTTAGATTTATTTTGAATTCTTTATGTCTTTGGTGATGTTATATTTAATTCAACTTAATTTAATTTAATTTAATTGATTTTTAATTTAATTTAATTCAATTTAATTTAATTTAATTTGATTTGATGTTTAATCAATTTGATTTGATTTAATTTTAATTTAATTTGATTTAATTTAATTTAATTTGATTTAATTTAATTTAATTATTCAATTTAATTTAATTTAATTTAATTTAATTTAATTTGATTGTTTAATTTAATTTAATTTGATTTAATTTAATTTAATTATTTAATTTAATTTAATTTAATTTTAATTTAATTTAATTTAATTTAATTTAATTTTAATTTAATTTAATTTAATTTAATTTTTAATTTTAATTGAAATTTTTAAAAGAGTTTAATAATTAAGTCTTTTAATATTTTAAATTTGAGTTATCATTTTAATTAAGAATTGAATATTAATGAGATAATTAATTTAGGGATTTTTTAAATTAAAGAATAAATTTCTTCCTAATAATATCCCTATTTTAATAATTCCAATTTTGTTATTCTTCCAAATTTAATCCATTATTTAATTAAAGTTTAATCATTTTAAAATTGTTTAATGGGTTTCTACCCTTTAATTATTTAAATTTCAATCATCCAAATCAGATTAGGATCAAATATTTTACTTGTTAATTTTTTATTAAACCTAAAGTTTTAATTAAGGATTAAAAATTTTAATTACCATTTTACCCTTTAAGCTTAATAATTTCATAACTCACTAAATTGAACTCAAATGAACTTGAAATTTTTATGTAACTTCACCCATATGTCAATAAAGACATGAGAGGAGAAAATGTGATTTTTTTGTATTTAATTTATTTATATAATTATTTTTGGTAGAAAATAGAGATTTTCAAGGAAAATTTAATAACATGACCAAGGGAAAGTTTCTGTCCTTAAAAAAAGTAGGGGACATTCCTAATGACCAGAGGATCACTTGGACCAATTTTGGTGATTTTTTGAATTATATTATTTTTATTATAATTATTTTAAGTTTTGGAGTATTAATTAATTTAAAAATAAAATAAGTGTTGAAAAATGGATTTTATAATTTTCAAAAATCTCTCTGATATCAAGGAAATCAGAGAAGTAAATTTTGCAATTTTCTGATTTTTCTATGATTTATTATAGTTATTTTAGTGAAAATGCTAGAAAATACATTTTTTTAATTTTAAAATTACCTTAAAGCTTTAAAATTTAATATCTCACTAAATAGACCTAAGAAAAATGTGGGATTTGTTCCTAAGTGATTAAAATTCAAAATGTGACATTTTGGTGAATTTTATTATTTTTGTGATTTTTATTATTTTTTTAATTATTAAAAATATTAAAATATTATTAAAAATCAACTTTTTAGAAAATTGAAATTTTAATTTTCTTAGGTTCCCCTGATATCAGAGAGGCTCCAAAACCAATTTGGTGAATTTTTGAAAGGTATTTTAAAAGTTATGAATTTTTAAAGTTCAAAATGGCTAAGTGGCTTAATCAACCCAATTAGTGGGGCTAACCAAGTCCAATTGACCTCAAATTTTTATGGTGGATTCCTCTGATCCTAAAGGTCAGTGGAGAATTGATTTCAAGTCAATTTGATGCATGTTTAACTCTAATTAATTAAAGACCTATTTTGAGTGTTTAAGCCAATTAGGGTTGTTTTAAATGAACTAAGTCAAAACCTATTTTTCCTAGGGTTCTCTGGTCATAAGCAACATCACCAAATTTTTCTAGAATTTATTTCACAACATGCTATTTATTGGAATTAAAATATTCAAAACAAGTAACTCGAACTTGAAAAATCAATAACTTTTTATAGGGATGGCCTCCGACTTTGGAAAATTCAGGGAATGTTCCCAAATTCGGAGGCTTCAAAAGCCCTATGGTCTCATGCCATGGTGAATTGTATGCATGCATGGAGAATTAAAATAATGCAGAGAGTAAATAAATTATAAAAAATAAAATACTTGATGAAATTAAATGATTTCTTTTCCACATTATTCTCCTCTCGTTCACTGAGCAAGAGGGTATTTTTATTTTATTTTTATGATTTTCCTACACAGAGATATGAATTTTTGAAGTTTAGGGAATTAAATAAATAAGAAAATACCCTAATTTTCTATTTATCCACGCGGCGCCGGCGCATCCTCGGCAGCCTCCGAAAGGCCACGCGGCGCGCTCCCATTCGACGCCGCCACTTGAGTCGGCAGCCCGGGCCCCGCGGTTCTCGCACCGTTTCCGGTCCGACGCCATCTGAGTCGTTCGTCCGCGCGTGTATTGAATGGACGGCATCCGTTCATCGTCCCCAAGTGTTCTCACCCGAGAGCCGTCCACACTAAATCCCTAAGATCTCACTCGATTCTCAATGGATTTTTATGTTCTTATACTCTATGGATTCGTCTTGAAGAGACGAACACATCTATACGGTTAACATGCATTGAAACTAAGGCATTTGAAATAGAGATTCTCCGGAAGCTCGGGATGAAGAATTAGCTCATACCTTGGCTCGGAGAAGTGTGGCTTCAATCCGAAAGTTGTTGCACCTTCGATTGGATCCCGCAAGCTCCGGATGAAGTCTCACAGTCGCAGTGAATTGTCCGGATATGATTTCGACCAAGCCCGATCACAAAGCTTGGAGGCTGGAGCAACTGGGTGGCCTGGAGATGGGGCTTTTGTTGGTGGACACCTTCCCTTGGTCTGGTGAAGGTGTAGTGCCAATCAATTTGAGAATTGGCTCACTGTGGAGAAGTGTCCTGGTTTTGGGTGGAATTTCAACTCTGAAATTGAGCTTACAGAGGAGAAATGGCAGGGGGATTTCACCGGGGATCAAGTGCTCTAAGGGTGGAGAAGGGTACGGAACAATTTTGCGCGAGTTTTTGCAAGGTTTGTGCTTAGCTTTTCTCATGGCCGAGAGGGGTGGAGTTTAAATAGGAGAGGGTGGAAGGCCTCCCGGGGGAGTTAGGGCTTAGGATCGAGCTGCTGCGGTGAGGAGAAGATCAGCCATGGTGACCACTAGGCATGGGGCGGCTCGGCGAGTGAGAATTTCAATGTTGGCTCACATGTGAGCTCTCGGCCATGGTGTTTTCCGGCGGCCTGGTGGCCGGCCGGCCAGGCAATGGTCACCATCTTGGTCAGGTGGGTCAGGGCTGGGGTTTAGTGTAGGCAATTGTCAAATGCCATGTGTAAAGGGTTTGATTTAGATGGAATGGGGGCATGGCTAAATTTGAACCTAAATGGGTCAACCCACCCATTTGGGCTAGGTGCACCACCCAAGGCCTGGTTTTGGTCGAGGGAAAAGTGATTTGGCTCAGCATAATCGGTAGGGTCAAGTCACCATCCAAGCACAATTAGGCTTAAGCATGGTTTAGTGGAATCATGGAAGTGGTTAATCACCTTTAGGAATTAAGGAAAGAGCCTCCTCCTTTTGCCCAAAATGGCATGGTGACATGTAAAGAGGCTCTCATGGCTTGCATATGGCTTGTGCATGGCTCCATGGCTCCATTTGGCTTGGGAAAAGGTTTGGTCGATTTCATAAAAAAGGATTTTAAGGATTTTGGATAATTTGGTGGAAATTTGGATGAAGCTTCATTTAGAATTATTTGATGATTGGTTTAGGACTTAGGGATGATTTTAATTGAAAATATGATGAGGGGAAATGTCATATGGGCTTTGGAAGAATTTTTTGGGGTTTTGGATTTGGTGGAAGTGGGCTTTTAAAATGGTTTAAGGAATGGGCCTTTTAAGTTTTGAAAATGAATTTATGGATGGGAATTTTGTAAAGAGGTTGGGCCAAATAATTGTTGGGTTTAGCTCATGGATGTGTCATGAGTGACTTGAAGCAAATTGGGGGTGATTTGGATTTGAATTGGGTTGAATTTGAGCTCTTTTGGTGAATGGGCCAATATAGGTCCAAGTGGGCCAAGTTGGGCCAATGTTGGGCTAGAGTTGAAATTGATATAAAATCAATGTTGAGAAATATTTATGGGAGTGTTTCAAAGAGGTTTTGACTTTGGTTGGGCTTTGATTTTGGGGTTTGGGCTCATTTGGGTTAGGTTTGGGTTTAGGTCAAAAATGGGCCTTTTAGCCTTGGGTTGAGTTTGAGTGGGGTTTGGGTCCAAATTTTGGGCAAATCATGTTAGTATTTTGTTTGTGGGAATGTTAAGGAAGATTTAGAAAAGATTTGGGGTTAATTGGAATTGAATTGGGTGAGTTTGGGTTAGGTTTGGGTCATGGGTCCAAATTGGGCTTTAAGGCCAAAAGTGAGATTGGATCCAAATGTCAATCAAATTGTGCTTGGATTTGGTCTAGATTGGTATTTGGGATATTGAATTGAAGTTTAGAATTGAATTGGACCAAAATTGGGGTCAATTGGGTAGGTTTGGTTTGACATTGGGTTCACTTAGGGTTAAAATGGGTCAAATTGGGGGTTTTGACAAAAGTAGGGTAAATTGCCAAAATTGGCCCATGGTGTAGTTGGTCAAAATGAAATTGGGAATATTTGGGATTTTCTGGAATTTTCTGGGAATTTTCTGAATTTTTGGATTTTTAGGTCAAGAGGGGTATTTTGGGTATTTGGAGGGTATTGGGAGGTTTTCTTGGAATTTTTTGGTATTTTTGGGTATGGATGATCAATTTAAGTGATGTGGAAATGTTTGGGAATGATTTTGGAGAATTTTGGATAATTTGGAAATTTTGAGAAATTTGGGTAATTTCGGGGGTTTTGGGTAGGCTAAGCGGGTGTAGGGTCTCGGGGGTCAAAAATTGAAAATTTGGGAAATTGAAGATTGGGTGGATGTAAGTGGAAAGAAGTCATTTTGGTTGAGCCATGAAGCCATATCAAGCCCATATGAGCCATGAAGGGACTCATTTGAGGCATTCACTATGTTGTTCACTAACCTCTTAGCCGAGGGCTTAGGGGTTAAGGACCATCCATGTGAATCACCTACATGAGTCGGGAGGTCAAGTTAGGTATGGGTGTGGTTTTAGGAGGTATGTGGAAGTGTAGTGTGTAGGTGTAGTGTATAAATGTAGTGTGTGTGTAAGTCGGCCCCTTCACTGGACCGGGCCGCCTGGGGCGATCCTAAGGCCGAAGAGTCCTATAGGAACTCATCCTTTAAACTTCCACATCGGATTTCAACCCTCTAGGTGATTAGGGGTCTACGGTCGAGTTTGTCGAGTTTGCGGGGAGTTAAGAAGTGGTTTGAATTTCTAAAAGGTGGGTCCCAATTCTAGTCCTCTAAGATAGTCAAAGGAAAAGCCTAAGGCTAGATCCTAAGTACTAAAGAGAAGAAGAGAAGACCTCATCAAAAATGAGGTCAACAAATATATATAATTTGAAAAGTAGCATTTGATTTTGAAAATAATTTTAAATTTGAAAATTTTTAAGATATGAAATCAAACTGATTTCACATCCCAAATAGTTCACATAAACGAGCACCGCACCACAAACCGTGTATCTATCCCGAAGAATAGATACACTTCTTGATAATGGGGCTTGATTAGATAAACTAGAAAGGTTTGTGACATCCGTTTGGTCCGCGAACCAATTTTATAAGCCGACAAATTCCCTGCTTAATATGAAAGCATTAAACGGGGTTTATATTACCTGGATTATTTAAAATTCCATATAAGGGCAAGCCCCTATAGTTAATTACATCTTAAGTGACGGGAATCACCTAAGAAAACTCTTGATAATAATCAGTAATTCTGCTCTCAAGAAGTTCAAAGTTTAAGTTTTCAAAGGATTGAATTTTGGAATTTCAATAGGGAATAGATCACGTTTGGAACATTTTTGTTTTTGGGAATTCAAAGGAAGAAAGGTAGGAGAAATCACATATTCGAAGTGAACTTCGGTAATTTCCCGACTATCCTATTGTTTGGCTTGAATTTAGGAAAATCCTAATGTTCATTTAATGTTTTGGTCTTGCCAATTTTAATTAATTAGGACTTATATTTGTATGATAAAATCATACGAAATAGCCTCGAAGATGTGAGGGTTTATGTCGTATCGGACGACTACCTCGGAGTCCTAAGACAGGTTAGGGCTTAATTTACATGATATGATCATGCAAATGCCTAACGAAGAGTTGAGGATTTATGTTGCACTAGTGCAAACTACCTCGAAATCCTATGGCTTGGTTATTTAATTCTAGGATAGGTTTCTGCGATGTAGATTCAAGTTTCTTGACGACGATGGCCGTGCTGCCCACCATGCTCCAAGCTCCTTGTTGTTGCAGAGGTTTAGTTATAGAAGTCATAAATCAGGAGATGAGAGAAGTGTTTTGGTTTAGAGAACTTCTTAATTACCAAGTGTTTTTGTGTTTTAATTAAAACAAATCTTAAAGTTGATTATAATGACACCGGTTAAGATCCCACGGTTCCATCCTTCCGGCATCGTTATTTTTATCGGATTCACTTAGTCCAGATGAATTTGCTAAACTCAATCGAATGAGTTCCACACTTTCATTTAGACCGTGGGAAATCCAGTTAGCAACACGTAGGTTACATCATCCGAGGTATTCCCGATCATCCAACAGGACGTTTTAATTTAGTTGTAATTGTAGTTTTGTGTTATGTTTGTGATTAAATTTTGAGTTGTTTTATATTTTGAAATGTTGTGGCGGTGAATTTTATCTTGCAGTGACTTTTAATTTAGTTGTGGTTTCAGTTTTAGGGACTATCCTAAAAGTGTGCGTTTTCATGCAACAGTTGTTTATCATGCAAGAAAAGTAAGTGCGATGCGATTGAATAAATTGCGATAATGTAAATTGCAATAAAATAAAAGCGTACCTGGAGGGTCTTCCCGTCATCCCAAGCTGCACTTAAAACACAATTAGAATATTTAAGCAAGTTCCTAGGTAAAGCTAAGGGAAGGGTTATGGTCTTCTACCAAATTCCTAATCATATAGCTAGTCATTTCCTATGACGTCTAGGTTCTTGTGTTTTGGTACGAGGACGATTTTCTTCATCAAAGAATAATTAAGTTCAATTGTTCTTATAAGTATCCTATTATATTGAGGAAGTGCTTAAGAAGAATCTTAAACATCTTTTCAATATTGCTAGAATTATTTTAAGTCCAAATGAATTTAATTATACAAATGAATTAATCGTCCGAGAATTCAAGTTTTGTTATCTTGCTCAGTAAACTAGGATATTTGAATGTCCTATAAGTGAAGTAACATTTCATTTAATGTTACGTTTAGGAGTTATGATAACCAAAGTTTTCGAGGGCAAATTGGTGTTCAAATGGTTTGTGATTTAGTTTAATTTCGAGTTATCGGATTTAAATTTGGAATAGTGTTCAAGTTGCTTTTATATTTAATTTCTTTATGTCTTAGGTGATGTTATTTAATTCAATTTAATTTAACTTTAATTTAAATTAATTTGGTTTAGTTTTAATTTTAATTTATTTTTAATTTTTAATTTTAATTTTAATTTTATTTTGATTTTTATTTTAATTTTTATTTCAATTTTAATTTAATTTAATTTAATTTAATTTAATTTAATATGTTTTAATTTAACTTTATTTAATTTATTTAATTTAATTTAATTTAATTTAATATGTTTTAATTTAATTTAATTTAATTTAATATGTTTTAATTTAATTTAATTTAATTTATTTAATTTGTTTGATTTAATTTAATTTAATCTTTAATTTAATTTTTATTTTTTTAATTTTAGTTTAATTGAGAATTTAAAAAGAGTTTAATAATTTAACTTTTTAATTTAATTTTAATGATTATATCCTTTAACATTTTAAAACTTAAATTTGAATTATCATTTTTAATTAGGAATTAAATATTATTGAGATGATTACTTTAGGGATTTTTAAATTAAAGAATAAAAACCTCTTCCTAATAATATCCCTATTTAATAATTCCAATTTTATTATTCTTCCAAATTTAATCAATTATTTAATTAAGGTTTATTTTAATTATCTTCAAATTATTTAGTAGGTTTCTACCCTTCAATTATTTGAATTTCAATCATCCAAATCAGATTAAGATCAAATATTTTACTTGTTAATTTTATTAAACCTAAAGTTTTAATTAAGGGTTAAAATTTTAATTACCATTTTGCCCTTCAAGCTTAATAACTTCATAACTCACTAAATTGAGTTAAATGAACTTGAAATTTTTATGTGACTTCACTCATATGTCAATAAAGACATGAGAGGAGAAAATGTGATTTTTACTGTATTTAATTTATTTATATAATTATTTTTGGTAGAAAATAGGAATTTCCAAGGAAAATTTAATAACCCGACCAAGGAGAGTTTCTGTCCTTAAGAAAATTATGGGACATTTCTAATGACCGAGAGAACCACTTGGACCAATTTTGGTGATTTTTTGAATTATATTCTTTTTATTATAATTATTTTAAATTTTGGATTATTAATTAATTTAAAAATAAAGTAAAGGTTGAAAAAATAATTTTATATTTTTCAAAACTCTCTCTGATATCAAGGAAATCAGAGAATCAATCTTTACAATTTTCTGATTTTTTTATGATTTATTAGAATTATTTTAGTGGAAATACTAGAAAATATATATTTTTTTTAATTTTAAAATTACCTTAGGGCTTTAAAATTTAATATCTTACCAAAAAGACCTAAGAAAAATATGGGATTTATTCCTAAGTGATTAGAATTCAAAATGTGACATTTTGATGAATTTTATTATTTTTGTGATTTTTATTATTTTTTAATTATTAAAATATTAAAATAATACCAAAAAATCAACTTTTTTAGAAAATTGAAATTTTAATTTTATTAAATTCCCTGATATCAGAGAGGCTCCAAAACCAATTTGGTGAATTTTTGAAAGGTATTTTGAAAGTTATGAATTTTTGAAATTCAAATTGGCTAAATGACTTAATCAACCCATTTAAAAGGGCTAACCAAGTCCAATTGACTTCAAATTTTTATTGTGGGTTCCTCTGATCCTCAAGGTCAGTGGAGAATTGATTTCAAGTCAATTTGATGTATGATTAGCTCTAATTAATTAGGGACCTATTTTGGTTGTTTAAGCCAATTAGGGCTATTTTAAATGAATTGACTCAAAACCTATTTTTCCTAGGGTCCTCTGGTCATAAGAGACATCACCAAGTTTTCCTAGAATTTATTTCACAACATGCTAATTATTGGAATTAAAATACTCAAAATAGTAACATGAATTTGAAAAATCAATAACTTCTCATAGGGATGGCCTCTGACTTTGGAAAATTCAGGGAATGTTCCCAAATTCAGAGGCTTTCAAAAGCCCTATGGTCTCATGCCATGGTGAATTTCCTACATGCATGGAGAATTAAAACAATGCAGAGGGGAAATAAATCATTAAAAATAAAATACTTTATGAAATTAAATGATTTGATGGGAATTTGTATGAGGCTTAATTTGGAATCATTTGATGATTGATTTGAACTTAGGGATGATTTTAATTAAGGGTATGATGAGAGGAATTTGTCATATGGGCTTTAGCATGAAATTTGGGCTTTTATGAAGGCTTAAGAAGGTGGGCCTTTGGTTTGAAAACAAATTTATGGATGGGAATTTTGTAAAGGATTGGGTCAAACAAATGTTGTGTTTAGATCATAGATGTGTCATGAGTGATTTGAAGCAAATTGGGAGTGATTTGGGTTTGAATTGGGTTGAATTTGGGCTTCTTTGGTGAATGGGCCAATATAGGTCAAATTTGGCTAACTTGGGCCAATGTTGGGCTAGGGTTGAAATTGATGTATAATAAATGTTGGGAAATTTTTATGGAAGTGTTTCAAAGAGGTTTTGGCTTTGGTTGAGTTTTGATTTTGGGGTTTGGGCTTATTTGGGTTAGGTTTGGGTTTAGGTCAAAATTGGGCCTTTTGGTTTTGGGTTGAATTTGATTGGGGTTTGGGTCCAAATTTTGGGCAAATAATGTTAGGGTTTTGTTTTTAGGGATGTTAAGGGAGGTTTAGAAAAGATTTGGGGTTAATTGGAGTTGAATTGGGTTAGTTTCGGTTAGGTTTGGGTCATGGGTCCAAATTGGGCTTTAAGGCCAAAAGTGAAATTGGATCCAAATGTTAATCAAATTGGACTTGGATCTGGTCTAGATTGGTGTTGGGAATGTTGAATTGAATTTTAGAAATGAATTGGACCAGAATTTGGGTCAATTGGGTAGGTTTGGTTTGACATTGGGTTCACTTTGGGTTAAAATGGGTCAAATTGGGGGTTTTGACAAAAGTAGGTTAAATTGACAAACTTGGCCCATGGTGTAGTTGAACAAAATGAAATTGGGAATATTTGGGATTTTCTGGAATTTTCTGGGAATTTTCTGAATTTTTGAATTTTTGGGTCAAGAGGGGTATTTTGGGTATTTTGAGGGTATTGGGAGGTATTTTTGGATTTTTTGGTAATTTTGGCTATGAGTGATCAATTTGAGTAATGTGGAAATGTTTGGGATTGGTTTTTGAGGAATTTTGGGTGATTTGGAAATTTTGGAGGATTTCAAGGGTTTTGGGTAGGCTAGGCGGGTGCAGGGTCTCGGGGGTCAAAAATTGAAAATTTGGAAAATTGAAGATTGTGTGAATGTAAGTGGAATGAAATCATTTTGGTTGAGCCTTGAAGCCATATCAAGCCCACATGAGCCATGAAGGGACTCATTTGAGGCATCCACCATGTTGTTCCTAACCCTCTTGCGCGAGGGCTTAGGGGTTAAGGACCATCCATGTGAATCACCTACATGAGTCAGGAGGTCAAGCTGGGTATGGGTGTGGTTTTAGGAGGTGTGTGAAGGTGTAGTGCATAAGTGTAGTGTATGTATATGTCAGCCCCTCACCAGACCATGCCACCCAGGGTAGTCCTAAGGCCAAAGAGTCCTATAGGAACTCATCCTTTAAACTTCCACATTTGGTTTCAACCCTCTAGGTGATTAGGGGTCTACAATCAAGTTTGTGGAGTTTTTGCAGGGAGTTAAGAAGTGGTTTGAAATTCTAGGTGGTGGGTCCCAATTATAATCCTCTAAGATAGTCAAAGGAAAAGCCTAAGGCTAGATCCTAAGTACTAAAAAGAAGAAGAGAAGACCTCATCAAAAATGAGGTCAACACTAACCAGAATGTTCCCAGCCAATAATGAAGAAAATGATATAGGCGTGATTATGTATCAAGAATCACAAAACTCTATTCCAATCAACCTCTTGTAGCAGACAAGACACCGATGATCTTACACAGAATCAAGAATCTTGAGAACCATGTACAAAATTTAATGAATTCAGTTAATAATATCTCTAATTTCTTTTATCACCTTGATTGGAGAATGAAAGAGCATTTTGATCATATTGGATGTTTTGAAGCAAGTTTGATACACTTAATGAGAAGAACAGGATGGATTGGAGAAATTCAACTGAAGAATTCCCATTCTAACCTTTCTATAACCTATTCGTCCACGTTCAAGTGATGGGTGATATCAGAGGAGAAATCAGCACTGATTCAGAAGAGTAGTGGAATTGCTTTACTATATATGTTTCTTTATGTTTAACTTGATTTGAACTATGTTTGTTTATTTGCTTTCGATTGTTTGCTTTTTAATCTCAGTATAGTTGAGAATATGTTTGGAATGTTTTGTTTTCAGCGTTTAGAGGATTGTGGCTTAGATTGCGACGCTGAATTAAGGAATTTTGGTTGAGAAAATACCTGGCTTGTTTGTTATGTAATGTGTCTTGTAACACTTGGATTAATATATAATTATGAAGTTTTGTTGTGTGTATGTTTATTTATGTTAATATATCACTTAATCACTTAAAATTTATGTTTAAAATGATCGAATTGATGACGACGAGGCTTAAAATTGATTGAAATCGCAAAAATAAGAAAAAAAGATTAAAATTTAAGAATCTCGCCGACAGCAAGAACGACCCCGCCGATGGTGAGATCCCAAAAGTTACCTTTTGACCGCGATTTTGACCAGACAACCGCCATTATTCATCATCTTCTTCCCTTATTTACTGAAAGTTTTGACCTAGGGCTTGAGAGATCTTGGATTTGGAGCAATTTCAACTCATTTTAACACCGGATTTTATCTTCCCTCGGTAAGAGCTTCCCTCCTATGTAAAAATTTTTTATTTTCACCATGAATTTCTTCCACATTAAGGAATTTTGGAAAAATTGAAATGTGGAGAAAAGACTTGGAAGAAATTCATGGAACTTGATTTAGATTACTTTAAGTCACCATTGGAAGCCATTGTATTATTGTTTTGGAGTTTAGTTTGGATTTTTGTAATTTTGATAGATCGAAAAATGTCTCCCCGTCAAAAGAGGCGACTTGAATTTAATGAGGCTCGATTTATAAATGATATATCCCAATCAAGATACACTTCAATCTTCCAAGGAAAGAAGTGTATTCAAGATCAAGTTTTTGATAATCCTGGAGGAGAGGTGGAATGAGTTAATAGAGAAAGGAAGTGGGAGAACTTATGTTACTCTACTAACAAAGCTGTTGTAGAAGTTGTAAAAGAGTACTATGCAAATCTGACTCAACTTGAGGACGAGCCTGTAAAACTAAGAGGATTTTCTGTTGATTTTAATGCTACAAGCATTAATTATTTTTACGAGCTTCATGATTTTTACTCTAACGAGTATGAAACATTTGGAACTATGGAAGGTCTGTTAGACGATGTTATTGAATTTCTCACTGATGGGAAAGGGATTTGGAAAATTATGCATCATGAATGGATTAACTTTCCTCTTTCTATGATGAATGCCACAACTAAGGTGTGACATTATTTCATTTGTTCTACTCTACTACCTACCTATCACCATATTGAAGTGTTAAGAGATAAAGCTATTCTGAATTTCTGTATTCAGAACAATAGAAGTATATATGTGGGGAATATTATTTACAAGAATATTTTGGCCATGGAAAAGAGTGAATCAAGTGGGTATTTAGGACATCCTGGCCTAATTTTTACACTTTGCCAATTATCTGGAGTGGAAGCTAGAGACGATGAAGAATGGGCATATCCTATGAAACCCATTAGTAAAGCCAATTTGAAGACATATGAATCCCATGAAGAATGGAGATCTGGGAGTAGAAGTAAAGCACCTTCTACCAGTAGAGATATCCCCTCTACTAGTTATGACCCTTCTGCTTCTAGCTCTCATACTCCTTATGATTTGATGAATGAGATTACCCTGGAGCGAAAAAGTTTTGAAAAGTTTGATGAATGACTTGGCAGAATAGATCAAAGGATTGAAGGATTAGAGCGGAGAAATTATCATGATAGTGAATATCTTCAGCGGCATTCTGATTTTTTGATTGCTTATTATGATGCTCAGGCTAGATACTATAGAGGTGAGCCTGATGTTACTTTTCTAGAATGCCCCCAGTATACTTTCTATCAGCTCAATCCACCTGCTGACCGGGGAGATGAAGACATTGCATGGGATTTTGATCTCTGATTTTTAAAATTTTATTGTGATGTGATGTATGTGCGTTTTGTTGTAGTATTTTCATTTTGTTATTTGTATTTTGTGAATTGTTTTATTTTCTGCAATATGTATTATGTTTGTAGTTTGTATTTCATTTCTGGGTTGTGATGCATAATTATAATTGTAATTGTGAATTCTTAGATAAAAAAGTAGATTGTTTGTTATTGTACTGTGAAATGCAAATGTTATTTTGTACTGTCCAGTGTAGTATAGTTAATTGTTGTTGTTAAATGTTTTATTTTATATACTTGTTTCAAAATTTCATTACCCCAGCAAATTCTCTAAACTGTTATATGTGTAGAAGTGTTCCTAATATTACAGGTCAGTTAAAGTTAAAATTTTTTAGAAGAACCTGCAAAAATTTCAGAGAGAAGAAAATGCCTAAAGTGCAAAGGTATGATTTTTATATTTAAAATTTTTCTTTCCACCCATATTATTTCTTTTAATGAAAACTTTCAGTTTGGGGGGAAGAAAAATATTAACAATTATATGTTCTCAATTAAAATATTTTCAAATTTTATAACATGATTTTGGTGATAAAATTTAATTCAGTTAACTATATTTAGATTTTATTTAAATATTTTAGAAGATTCAAAGAAATATTTTTAGTAATGAAAATTAATTTTGTAGGTTAAGATATTTAGTATAAGAGGATAAGACTATAGTTAACTATTTGAAAGTAAAGAAAACTATATTCTATAATATTAAGAATCTTAGGAATTTAGTTGAGAAAGAAAAGATTGGGACTCAATGATGTAAAGACTATGAATTACATATAAGAGGAAGGAATGATATAAGTTTCAAATTTAGGAAGAGAAAGGTGAAGTTCAAAATCATTAACAGACTATCCAAATATAGTAATCCTCATTTGAAAAAGAAAAAGAAAAAGAAAAATAAAGGATTGGAAAACAATCCTTGAAAAGAAAAGAAAAATATATAAAGGATTGAAAAGCAATCCAAATAAAAAGAAAAAAAAAGAAAAAGCAAGTGAGGAGAAGCTTGAGGAGATGCCTTATCAAAAATTGGCTTCACTTGGATTAACCTAAAGGGAAAACTAAAAACATTTCTGAACTTATATTTATGGACTAGTTTCTTTACTAGTAGTGTTTTCATGAATTTCCTATCATCTGAATATTCTAAGTGAATTAATATTGCAACATATAGTCATTCTTGAAATGAATAGAAGAGTAGAACTCTTAGACTTGATGACTAGATAGCCTTATATCTGCAGAGTTAATCTAATTACTTAAAATCTTTCTAAGAAGTCTTAATATGATATTTATTTAAATCAAAATTATAGTAGTTCTGAATTAAAACTTTACCACAATGAATCATAACTTTTATGTAGTACTAAAAATTACTTGAGGACAAGTAATAGTTAAGTTTGGGAGATTTTGACCCCTGAAAATATGTTAAGATTTTCATGCCTATTTTATATTGATTTTGATGATATTGCACTTTAAAGCAGGGTATTTTTGATGATTTGTTGCAGGTTTGTTGATTTATGGACAATGGAGCGAAAAAATTCAAAAAAGTGCAAATTTTGAGTAAAAAGGACCAAAAATATGAAAATTTGATCTAGGGCGCCGACGGCGAGCTCGACGACGCCGACGGTGGAATTTTCCTGAGAGTTCAAAAAAACATTACAAGGAAGCCCACCGACGGCGAGATTGAGGTCGCCGACAGCTGGCCTTATGGAAGAGAGTCAATGGCTAAGTGTTCTAGAAGGCCACCGACGGCGCGCTTGAGGCTGCCGACAGCGCGCTCGAGGCCGCCGACGGCGAGAAAGTCGGTTCTCTCACAAGGTACATCGAATGTGGATGATTTTTGAAGGGATGCTTGGTAAACTCTTCAACTACTTTAAAAGAAACAATTTGGGGCCGAAAAGAGGGTGGTCTGTTGTTGTCCGTGTGTCCACCGAGTCCATAGTGTGTTCACTAGAGTGTTAGTAAGTGTCTTGTCTTCATTATAGTTTTAGATAGTGAGTTCAATTAGTGATATTTGTGAGGGATTCTTCGAGAGATTGTAAGAGTGGAAGAGAAGTGAGAGATTTCTTCCTCTTTGCCATTTCAAAGGAGAATTATGCGTGTTGTAAAGAAAGGAAGAGATTCAGAAGAACTTCAATGAGTTCACTTAGGGAGAAATTCAAGATAAGTTGTATTCACTTGTTCCAGTTTATAAAACCTTGCTTTTATATATGAAATCCAAGTTTTGTAGTATCTTGTCCATGAAATCTGAGTAGTTTTTCTGTCTTTCTCCTTGTTTTGATATTTTAGTGAAATGGTAATTTAAATTAGTGTGCCAAGAAAATTTTAAAGAAGTTGTGATAATCTTTTCACTTAAATCATAATTTAATTTTAATCTGGCCAATTGATTATTTAAAATATGTTGAGTTTAACAACTATAGTGAAGATTACATCCGAGATTCAGGGATGTCAAAGTCCTTGAAAGTAGGGTGTAAATAAATAGGGAAATAATATTTATCTGGCGTAGAATTGGAGATTTTAGAGTGACAAACTAAAATCCTCAATTCGGTCCTATCATTTGGGTGCTGAAGTGTAGATTTCTGAAGTGAGAGCCGGTATCCTCCCTGCCTAGCCGCAAATTCAGTAACCAAGCATAGGATTAGTCAATGTTCTTTACGCCTGGACCAAAGGGTAAAGAATAGGTATGCTCCTATTTGGCTCAATACAGTTTTTAAACTAATTTTAATTATCTATTCACTTAAATTTCTTAACAAGGAGAAGGATTCTTGCTTATATATTTGGACTTCACTTTATTAGTAGAATAGTTAACTATTAGTAAAATTAGTTTATTTAAAACTTCATCTTATTTACGATTGCATATTAGTGACAAATAAGCAATTTGATTTACAAAGTTGTGATTCTAAATTGGTTTTTATAATAATAGTCCGTTACCTCTGAACTATCCCTGTGGGATTGATATCCAGGACTCCATTAGAGCCCTATATTACTTGAGCGATACATATACTTACGTTAAAAGATAACTCTACAATTATTGAATATCTATACTCATCTATATTAAATACAAGCAATATTAAGTTTACAAAAAGTGCACGGAGTGATTCACTCATCATCATCATCATCATCTTCATTCTAGTCTCTAGATGGCACATATGGTATATAAAAAGGATGTGGGGGCATCTCGGCACTATGATCTCCTCTAATCACTCTGTCCATGTATTGCTGATAATTCTCCTCATATTCATCATGTTTAACAATATACCTTTCAATATTTTCAATCTTTCCATCCATATCTCTAACATGCTCTTTGGTAAGGCTCACCTTCTTCAAAATCTTCTGTAATAATTCATTTTGTGAATCTTTGGAGGATGATGCATGTGCATTAGAAGCACGAGAAGTAGAAGCAGCAGAAGTAGAAGCACTGAAAGCTCTAACATATCCTTCTTTCCAGTCAAATATTGAATGTACAATGTAAGTGTTAACATTTACACTGGTAATAGGTCTAAGTGGCTGAAGAACCTCTTCCCATGTTTTAGACTTAACACCAAAATGCTCATAAAGTGAATGAATCAAGGAAGGAAATCTCATGCCTATTGTAGTAGCAGCTCTGGCACAATTCATAATATATTAAAAAATAATAGCTCCAATATCTAAAGGTGTTCCCTACTGAATGCAATGGTTCATAACAGCTCTCTCCCTTGTAACTTCACTGACATGACTTGAAGGCAAAAGCTTAGATGAGATTAAGTAATGTCATGCCTTTGAAGTAGCATTCAACTTAGAGGTATGAAAATTCACTCTTCATTCATTTGTAATCTTCCACAAACCTCTTCCATTAGTAAGAAAGGCCATAATCTCATCTAACTCTCCCTCAGAAGGATGATAATTCACATAAAAACAAAACATCGCAAGAGGTAATCGGTAAAAAGTATTAATTACCACAGGTGAAAAATCCACTTGTTGCCCCCTAACCATTACCAAGTTGTCTTCTATTGCTGGCAAATTAGCATAGAACTCTCTCACCATAGAAACAACTGCAACAGCGGAGAAGTAACAATATCTTTCCTAATTCCTTCTAGAAATCATCTCCTCAATATCTCCTCCTGGCTTGCTAAAACTCATTCAAGAATCAATTTCCGCGATGCGAGTTCATTGATGTAACGATTCTCTAATCTAGAACTGACAAATTTGTTGGAATCAAATTTCACTTTTTTTTCGAGCATTTTGACTTTGGAGTCATCTCTAAAAATTCAAAAAAAATTATCATAAATTCCAAATTTAAACTAAACTTGTCAACTCAACTTCCAAAGGCAAACTCTACTAAATCCAAGCAATTTCTCATGTTTTTTTCTCAAATTTTCACCATGAATACTGATTTTCAGATTTTTTAATAATGTACTCAAAATACATGGTGAAAATAAAAAAATTTTACTTAGGAGTAGAGATCATACCTTAAAGAATTCAAATCCAACAAATTTAGACGAAATTGGCTCTAAAATGATCCAATTTAGTGATGCCCTAGGCTCCTATTTCGCGAAATCTATAGGTTGAAGGTGATGGGAGTGTTAAAAATGGATAATTTCGGGTTTTTAACTGCAGAAAATAGATTTTCACGAACCGACGCCTATGTGCGAGGCATACGGCGCTTAGCCACGAAATCTGGCGCTTATGCGCCTTCAGTTTGGAGTTAAGGAGCCAGTGCCCAAATTTTGACAATTAAGTTAATTTCATAAAAAATCTGAGTTAATCGCCTTTAATCACTTCAAATAATTATTTCTCCCCATAAACTCTTCTAATACTCCAAAAGTACACTTTAATCTCCAATAATTCCACGCAAATCTCACAGAAACACAAACTTATATTACTTAAATATCAAAACACATTTAATACAAACTACAAATTTCTATCCAAACACTTTGGATGAAATTCCCCCATAAATAAGTTCATACGCATGTAATTTAAACACAAACTTACATCATTAAGATGTAACAAACACATGTAAAGTGCAACAAACACAAACGTTAAAAAAAAACACACTTAAAACACTAAACACACATAATTAAACCACAATACCACACATAATTTAATTTCAATCTCCATTAGGTGGATTATATCCAGAACCACCATTAGTTCCATTTGAACCATCTGAAATGTTAATCTAATAAAACGGGCAATGATTGAAAGCTCTTACATCTACTTTTTCTATCTATTTGTTCTTTAGAAACATCGCTTTATCCACTTCTTCCACATGACTTGTACGAATGAATTGTATTTTGAGTTGCCATCCAATGTGCGCTAAATGTGCATAAATTTCATTTAACTTTGCATCAATAGAATCCACATCAGCCTCGATCTTCTTAATCCTTTCTGCTAATCCTTAGATACTCACAGCCAGAAATCCATTATATAACTCTTACACACTATCACAAATAAACTTATTCTTGTTGGCATCCTCTTTCTTCTTAATTTCGCTCTCCCAAGAAGACATTTTTGCACTCAAAATACTTTTTTTAATGTTCAGACATGAAAATAAGAATTGGGAAAAGTATCTCATAAATTCAGGGCCTTTTTATATACTTAGGAAGCCTTAAAACTGACCTTAGACAAACTACTCACCCACGATTTAGGCTTCTAGAACCTCATTTTTCACGTTTTTTATAACTGTGGCGCATATGCACCAACCAGCAGCGCATAGCCGCCAGTGCAGATTTTTGCACAGATCTACCAAAAGTAAAAAATCTTTATTCTGACTCCTCTAAGTCATCAAATAAGGTCAAACAAACACCACTATAAGATAAAAACTCCAAAATGCTACCACATTTCTCAATTGAAATCAAATAAAAGCACACAAAGCAAATATAAAGCAAAACACACCGATAAATATGGGTTGCCTCCCACAAAGCTCTTGGTTTAACGTCATCAGCCTGACATGCCTAGATCTTATTTTGAGTAACCCAACATCATATACACACCAGGTTTAGATTGATAGACTGAAAAGTAAGGTTTAACTCTATGACCGTTAACTTTAAATATTTTTCCAGTCTTAGGATCTTTAATATCCACAGCTCCATATGAATAAACTTTCATCACAATAAATGGGCCCATCCACTTGGACTTAAGTTATCCAGGAAAAATTCTCAACCTAGCATTATATAGTAAAACTTTTTTCCCTGGCTCAAGATTTTTAGTAAGAATCTTTTGATCATGCCACAACTTCATCTTTTCTTTAAAAATCTTAGCATTTTCATAAGATTCATTCCTTATCTCTTCAAGCTCATTTAATTGCAACAATCTTTTTTATCGAGCATCTTTCAAATTATAATTGAACTCTTTAATAGCCCAATATGCTTTATGCTCAAGTTCAACTAGTAAATGATAAGTTTTTCCAAAAATTAGCCTATATGGGGACATTCCTATAGGAGTTCTGTAGGCAGTCCTATAAGCCCACAAAGCATAATCTAATTTGATTGACCAATCCTTTCTATTAGGATTAACAGTCTTTTCCAATATTCTTTTAAATTCACGATTGGATAATTTAACCAAACCACTTGTCTGCGGATGATAAGCAGTAGCAATGCAATGGTTAATATGATGGTTCTTTACTAACTTCTCCATAATCGTATTTCTAAAATGAGTTCCCCAATCGGTTATGATTACTCTTGGTATTCCAAATCTGCAAAATATATTCTTATTTAAAAACTTTCCAACACAATGAGCATCACATCAAGGCAAAGCAACAGCTTCTATCCATTTAGATACATAGTCTACCGCTATCAAAATGTATGTATTTTCGAAAGATGGTTTAAATGGTCCCATGAAATCTAATCCCCAAACGTTAAATATTTCAACTTCTAACATATAATTGAGGGGCATCTCATTTCTTCTAGAATATTGCCTACATGTTGACATTGATCACAATTTTTAATATAAACATTAACATCCTTAAAAATTTTAGGCCAATAAAATCTAGATTGTAAGATTTTATATTCAGTTTTATCAACTCCAAATTGTGCCCCATAATCAGAATAATGATATTTTTGAATAATTTCATAAGTTTCTTTTAAAGGCACACATCTTTGAATAATCAAATCCTTTCATTGTTTATATAAAAATGGGTCATCCCAAAAATAAGTTCTGGTTTCAGATAAAAATTTCTTCTCCTGGTATGTCAAACCATAGGTTAAAATATCATCAACAAAAAGTTTACAATGTTGGCATACCACGAAACACACTACTCATTAACAGTGAACAATTTTTCATCGGGAAAATTTTTATTAATTTCTTCAGTATCACACAGAGATTTCTCAGTTTCAAGCCTGGACAAATGATCGGCAATTTGATTATCAACACCCTTCCTATCTACTATCTCAAAATCAAATTCTTGCAAAAGCAGAATCCATCTAATCAATCTTGGTTTTGCATCCTTCTTCTTCATTAAGTATTTAATAGCAGAATGATCAGTATGCACCACACATTTTGTTCCAATTAAATATGATCTGAATTTATTAAAGGCAAATACTATAGCTAATAACTCATTCTTAGTAGTGGTATAATTAATTTGAGCTTCATTAAGAGTTTTACTAGCATAGTAAATCACTTTGAAAATCTTATCATATTTCTGACCTAAACGTACTCCAATAGCATAATCACTAGCATCAGACATTAATTCAAAAGGTTTTTTCCTAGTTTGATGAAACTATAATAGGTTTAGTGACTAATTTTTCTTTTAAAATTTCAAAAGCTTTTAGGTAATCATTATCAAAATTAAAAATCACATCTTTTTCTAGTAAACGGCATAAAGGCTTCAAAATTTGTGAAAAGTCTTTAATATAACGTCTGTAATATCCAGCATGTCCCAGAAAACTTCTAATTTCACTTACATTAGTTGAGCAAGGTAAATTAGAGATCACTTGAATTTTTACAGGATCTACTTCCATACCATTTTCTGATATACGATGTCCCAAAACAATTCCTCCTGCTACCATAAATTGACATTTCTCCCAATTAAGGACCAAATTAGTTTCTTCACATCATTTCAGAACTTTAGATTGATATTCTAAACATGATTAAAATAAAATTCTAAATACTGAAAATTCATCCATAAAAACTTCAATTCCTTTTTCAATTAAATCACGGAAAATTGCCATCATACATCTCTAAAATTTAGCAGGGTCATTACAAAACCAAAGGGCATTCTTCTAAAAGCAAATGTACCATAAGTACTGGTAAATGTTGTTTTCTCTTGATCCTTAGGAGCAATTTGAATTTTTGGTAACCAGTATATCCATCTAGAAAACAAAAGTATTTATGCCCAGCTAGTCTATCCAACATTTAATCTAGAAAAGAAAGTGGAAAATGGTCTTTCTTGGAGCTAAGGTTTAATTTTCTATAATCAATGCATATTTGCCACCCTGTAACTTGTCTTACTGGTATTATTTCATTCTTTTCATTCACAGTCATAGTAACTCCTCCTTTCTTATGTACACAGTGAATAGGACTAACTCATGCACTATCTGAAATAAGGTAGATAATTTCAGCATCCAACCACTTTAAGATTTCTTTCTTAACAACTTATTTCATGGTAGGATTTAATCTCCTTTGAGGATCAGCTTGAGGTTTGCAATTAGCCTCCAAAAGGATTCTATGCATACAAATTAAAGGACTAATTCCTTTAATATGAGCAATACTCCAACTAAAGGGCTTTCTTATATTTCTTCAAAATTTCAAGCAAACTCTCTTCTTCTCTTTCAGTTAAATGAGAGAAAATTATAACTGGTAAAGTTGAGGAATCACCTAAAAAGGCATACTTTAAATGATTAGGATGCATCTTTAAATCAAGTTCATGAGGTTTTTCAATTGATAGACCAAAAAGTTCATCTTTTTCAATCATGTCAAATATTTCAAAATTTTCATAAACATAATTTAAATCTTCCTCATGAAAATCTTCAGAATCTTGTAATTTCTCTTCTTACTTGTGTTCCAATTCTTTACTTTCAGATTTCTCTTCATAAGTTAACTTGAAATTGCGTTCACTCAAATATTTGATAACATCCATTCTATAACATTCATCATCTTTACCTCTTGCAAGATATTTCATTGACTTTGAAATATTGAATGTAACAGTTTGATCATTAGCTCACATAGTCAATTCTCATTTTTGCACATCTATCATCGCTCTGCCTGTGGCTAGGAAAGGTCTCCCTAAAATTATGGGTATCTCTTTATCTTCCTCCATGTCCAACACAATGAAATCAACAGGAAAGATAAATTGATCCACTTTTACCAAAACATCTTCTATAACTCCTTTAGGATATGTGATCGAACGATCAACTAATTGCAAAGTTACAGTAGTAGGGGTTATTTCTCTTAATCTCATTCTTTGGAATATTGATAACTACATAAGGTTAATGCTTGCACCCAAATAACATAAAGCTTTTCCAAAAAATCTATCTTCGATTACATATGAATATGTGAAACTTCTAGAATCTTTAAGCTTTCAGGAAGCTTTTTCTAAATTATAACGCTACACTCTTCACGAAGTGCAACAGTCTCATTATCTTAAAACTTCCTCTTTCTGTTGAGAATATCCTTCATAAATTTTTACATAGCTTGGCATTTGTTCTAAGGCTTCAGCAAATAAAATATTGATTATAAGCTTCTTAAATATCTCCAAGAATTTTGAAAATTTCTTATCCAATTTTTGTTGTCAAAGTCTCTAAGGAAATGGAGGTGGTGGCTTTTCTAAATCAACCTTAGGTGGAGAAATAAGTTTTTCCAAACCTTTCGGAGCATCCTCTTTTGGTTTTTCAATCTCTTCTTTTTCTACTTTAGTCTCTTTTTGAACTCTACCTTCCAACTCTCTTCCACTTCTCAACTGAATAGCTTGTACTTGCTCTTTAGTCTTGTCTCTTAGATTTACTTCAGTATTACTAGGAAGAGTTCCTTGGGATCTATTACTTAATGAATTGGCAATCTGTCCCAATTAATTCTCAATACTTCTGATTGTAGCTCCTTGACTTTGTAATTGATTTCCCATTTGTAACACCATTTCTTAAATAGACAACTTCTTCTCCTTAAATTGTGAAGTGTTGTTAAAACCTAGAGGATAGGTTGGTCTATAATTATTATTCCCTTCGTTGTTCCAGTTTCCCAATGGGTTTACTTGGTTGTTCCCCCATTGTTGATTACCACCACCCTGATTATTGGTATTCTAGTTAAAGTTTGGATGGTTTTTCCAACCAGGGTTATAATAATTGGAATATGAGTTATTAAGCTTACTTATGACATTCAAGGTTTCTGATGAAGTTTAAGAGTCAACCATTTGGTCTAATGAATTTTCTTCAATCAAGGAAATTGGCTGAGAAAAATTCATTCCAAATTGGCCTATCTTCCTTGAAATTGCAACAACTTAATTAGCTAGCATCGCAAAAGCATCATTTTCATGAATGTTGGCTACCTTTTTTAGGATTTAACCTTTTAGAAGGCCATTGAAAATTATTAGTAGTCATTTCTTCAATTAAAGCATAAGCATCAGCAAACTGTTTAGACATCAATGAACCACCAGTAGCAGCATTGATAATAGATCTAAAAGATCCAACTAATCAATTGTAAAAGGTCTAAATTATTAACCAATCTGATATCAAATGATGTGGACACTTTCTTAGGAGATCTTTAAAACATTCCCATGCTTCATACATAGATTCCCCTTCAAATTGAAAAAACGATGTAATATCATTTCTAAGCTTCGCAGTCTTAGATGGTGGAAAATATTTAGCAAGGAATTTTTGTGCTAAATCACCCCAAGTTCTGATAAATCCAGGTGCTAAAAAATTTAACCAAATATTAGATTTATCCCTAAGTGAAAAAGAAAAAATTCTAAGTCTAATAGCATAGTCCAAAACACCATCGTATTTAAAAGTAGCACACAATTCTAAAAAATTGGCAAGATGTATATTAGGATCTTTAGTTGGTGGTCCTCTAAAATGGTTATTAAATATCATCTAGATAATAGTAGGTTTAAGTTCAAATGAATTAGCAGCTAAGCAGGGTGTTGAATACTACCATGAATTTCATCCACTGTAGGGTTAGCGTAATCTCTTAAAGGTCTAAATTCTTGATGGATTTCAACGATTTGATGATCTTGATTCGCCATTTCTTGAATATTTTTATCTTTTTTGTATTTTTAATTTTTTAAATTTTACTAATAGTTCTCTCTAATTCAAAATCGTAAGGCACAAGTCCTCAGAACCTGAACTACGTAGACACAATTAACAAAATAAAATAAAACACACTAACAAAAACAATGAAAAGTAAAAACTTAATTTTTCTTAAATTCTCTTTAAATGATATTTTAATTAATTTCCCCAGCAATGGCGCCAAAAACTTGATCCCCGAATATTTATGCTTACGATTTAGATATGAAATTATACTTTAATTATTTATAATATGGGATACTACGCAAGTATACATATCATTTATCAAGTAATATATGACTTTTTGATTAAGCCCCGATATATCAAACCCACAGGAAAATGTCTAAAATTTTAAAGAAATAAAAAAATAGCTTTTTACTTTTTATAATAATTTTGTAAAGTATGTTTTAAGATAATAAGTTTTTCAAATTTATTTTTGATATTTTCTGAAAAAAGTAAAGCAAATAATTAAAGTTAACACAACTATAAAATAATATGAAAACAAATGAGAATAAAATTTCTTTTTTTCTCTTTAAATGAATCAATAATAATCATGGAAGTTCGTTGTGGAAGTATCTAGATGTGTTGTGCCAAATAGAAGCAATTATATTCTTTACCCATTCTTAGTTCTAAAAAGAATATTAGTTAATTTAAAGTATTAAAATAATGTAGATGGGTTAGGCAGGGAAGATACTAGCTCTTACTCTAGAGTTCCCTCGATTCCCTCCACCTGAGGACTAACATCACATAACAAAATTTAAAAAATTAAACTAAATTAGGGGGCTTTAACCTGTCACTCTAAAGTCCTCTAATTTTACTCCTCATTATAAACATATCTTCCCATTTATGTGCACCCAACCATATGGACTACAATTCTCACCCATACAATTGCATGTGATTCTTTCCAATTGTTGATTGAGACAATATCACATTGGTTCTTACATGATCTCACAAAAATTTTAACATCATAATTGGCCAAATCAAGAGGTAAATGAAGTGCAAGGTAGTGAATCATCACAACTTCTTCTAACATTGAAATCCTATACTTCACAGAACTTCCTTCCATAATTTAATTACTTCAACATTTAAAAGGAAAAAATAAAGAAAAATACTCATAACTCATAGAGAAAACACAATCACAACTTGATTTGATAGTAGAATTCATAGTGAAAACACAAAAAGTTTTAATTTAAAACTAAATGTAAAACAAAGATAAACACTTATCTAAAAATCCTCTCTACAAGACTCTTGAAGTTCCTTTGAAACTTTGCTTTCCTTTACAAGACACAATAGAGGTTGGTGCTCAACTCCGTTAACTCTAAATCTCTATTCTACTCTTAATAAAAACTAGATACAATTGATAATAAAAGTGGATAAAGTGGAAATGTGTGCTCTCAATAACTCTCTAACATAAACTTGACTCTTAACACTAATCACACCCACCAACAACAACCCTTTTTCTGATCTTCAAGTCTTCTTTTTATAATTTTCCAAAAGGTGCCTTGATGTCTCTTCAAATCATGTCCAAATTTAATGTATTCATCAAAGAATACATCCATCCATTCAAATCTGCGGCCCAAAATAAGTTAAGAAACTTTAAACCAAAAGTTGTTTCAAACATCACCTGAAAATAGAGCCAAATTTAACTTAATTTGTATTTTTTAACTGTGGCGCTTATGCGCCAAGGGTCTTGCGCTTAGGCGCTATAGCCTAAAATTTTTATTTTTAAAATTTTGCTCCAAATTTCATTCTCTTTTGCTCTTTTCATCATAGTCAGTCATTTTAATCATACCTACAAGCAAAACACAAATATATCTTCCATTAAAGTGCAATATCATCAAAAATATGTATAAAAATGTATTTTAAAACACTATATATTTTAGATATTTCACTGCGCCGGATAGGGCCCGGCGGCACCCAAATCCCAAATTCAGTGCATGCTCTCTGGAAATAGGGCGCCAGCGGCGCCCATTCTGGTGCTTGCAGCACTAGTTGTCAATTTTGCACCGAACTTCTTTCTCGTCTGACATATTCCAAATTTTCAATATGATTCAATATCTTCCATTCTTTCATGATATTTAAAAGCGAGTAGGACTCAAACATGACTAACTACAATAACAACTACTAAAAACATAACAAGGATAAATATGGATTGTCTCCCATAAAGAGCTTGGTCTAATGTCGTCAGCCTGACAAACCATTCCGTTTTTTAAGATAACTTAACATTAAAAACTCTTTAAATTCTAGTCGAAACGCTTTAAAATATGGTTTTAATCTGTGCCCATTAACTTTAAAAATCTTTCCAATTTTAGAATCCTTAATATCAGTTGCTCCAAAAGAATATACTTTTTTAATAGTAAGATGTCCTAACCACCTAGACTAAAGTTTTCCAAGAAATGATTACAATTTTTTATTGTATAGCAAAACTTTCTGTCTAGGTTCAAATTTCTTTCTTATTATCTTCCGATAATGCCATAATTTCATTTTCTCTTTATAAATTATGTCATTATGATAAGATGCATTTCTAATTTCTTCCAATTCATTTAATTGAACAAATCTCTTCTCACCTGCTTCTTCAAATTAAAATTAAGCTCTTTAATTACCCAATATTCTTTATGCTCCAATTCAACAGGTAAGTGGCAAGTCTTTCCAAATACTAGTTTATAAGGAGACATTCCGATATGGGTCTTAAAAGCAGTCATGTAAGCCTATAATGCAGTATATAATCTCACAGACCAATCTAATTTGTGAATATCCACAATTTTCTCCAAAATTCTTTTAATTTCACAATTAGACACCTCAGCTAAACCACTAGTCTGTGGATGATAGGCAGTAGAAATTCTATGAATAATATTATATTTTCCAACCAATCTCTGAATCTAATTATTTCTAAAATGAGATCCACCATCAATTATGATCACTCTCAGCATTTCTTATCTTGTAAAGATATTTTCTTTAAAAATTTTGAAACACTCTGAGCATCACATCTTGGTAAAGTAATTGCTTCGATCCATTTTGAGACATAATCAATATCAACCAATATATATATTTTCAAATGAAGGAGTAAATGGTCCCATAAAATTCAATCCACGTACATCAAAGATCTCAACTTCTAAAGTATAATTTAGAGGCATTTCATTTCTTCTAGAAATATTACTTACTTTCTGACACCGATCACATAATTTTATATATCTATATACATCCCTAAAAAGAGTAGGCCAATAAAATCCAGATTGCAAAATCTTATAAGCAGTTTTATCAACACCAAAATGTCCTCCAAATTCATCATCATGACATCTCTGAATAATTGGTTCAATTTCTTCATATGGAACGCATCTTCTAATAAAAAGATCCTTACACTATTATTAAGGGTAGGGCTTATCCCAAATAAAATTAGCATCATGTCTAAATTTCTTTTGTCGTTTCCTTGTTAAATCAGGTGGCACAATATCACTTACAATATAATTAACAATATTAGCATACCAAGGCAAATTCCTTTCCATAGTGGTATAAAGTTGCTCATCAGGGAAAGTTTTTTCAACTTCCTTCTCAAATTCAGATAATTTATAATATTCCAATCTAGACAAATGGTCAGCAATTTGGTTATCAGTTCCTTTCCTATAAACTATCACAAAGTCAATTTCTTGCATTAGAAGTATCCATCTGATCAATCTTGGTTTGGCATCCTTCTTTTGCATCAAATATTTGATAGATGAATGGTCAGTATGCAATATGAATTTAGTTCCAATCAGATATAGTTTGAACTTTTGAAAGGCATAAACTATAACTAGTAATTCTCTTTCAGTAGTGATATAATTAATCTGAGCTTCATTAAGATTTTTATTAGCATAGTAAATAACCTTGAACATTTTATCACACCTTTGCCCTAAAGTAACTCTAATGGCATAATCACCGGCATCAGACATAAGTTCAAATGGTTTCTCCCAATCAGGTGAAATGATTATAGGGGTAGTGATTAGTTTTTCTTTTAATAGTTCAAAGGCATTCAAACATTCTTCATTAAAATCAAATTTCTTATCTTTTTCTAAATGTTGACACAAATGTTTAGTAATTTTTGAAATATCTTTAATATAATGCCTGTAAAATCCAGCATGTCCTAAGAAACTCCTTACCTATCTCAAAGTAGTAGGAGGTGGTAATTTCTCAATAATATGAATTTTTGTAAGGTCTACCTCCATACCAAGTTCAGATATTTTATGCCCAACTATAATTCCTCCTGCAACCAAAAATTCAAAATTTTCCCAATTCAGTACTAAACTTGTTCTCTCACAAAGCTCCGAAACATTTTGCAAATTATTCAAACATAAGTCAAATGAAGTTCTAAATATAGAAAAGTCATCCATGAATACTTTATTCCATTATAAATCATATTACTAAAAATAGAAATCATGGATCTTTGAAACTATGCAGGTGCATTATAACTCGATTTATGTATTTCCAAATACAAGAATTTGTTACCACTGCTAGAAAATTTAATTTCTGGAAAAGGCGCGAAACACTTGACCCAGAATAACTTGCTATATAGATTTGTACCAAATTTAATTTACGACAATAGCATTAAATAAAACTTGATTACTACTGAATGTTAGGCCGTTAGTGATTAATACTTCTAAATATATATTTATATATCAAAATATAATTTTAAAGGAAAATATTTTATATACTTTTTTGGTACTACGCAAGTATACGTATCGTTTCAAGTAATAAAGGGCTTTGAAACAAAGACCCCAGTATCAATCCCACGGGGAAAAAGGGTAATAAATTTTTAAATATTGCATTTCAAAATCTTTTAGTATTTTAATCTAACTATAAATTACTTTTAATTTACTAGATGCGGATAAAGAAAACAATAATAAGAAAATGATTTTGTGAAAATAATATAAAACAAACAACTTTCTTCCTTTCAATTAATCTAAGATTTTTAATATAATTTAATATTTGTTGGAGAATCTATTTTATGGTATTGTGCCAAATAGAAGCATTCCTATTCTTTACCCTTTGATCCAGGCCCAAAGAACATTGGCTTATCTACAGATCAGGTCCGGATGTATTGTTAGTAGAATGGGTTAATCTCGGCTCACACTACTAGATATCCAAGGGTGGCTATGGTCGGCCCTACTAGTGACCCTTTCCTTATCTATAAATCAAACTATAAGAATTTAGTCTGTCACTCTAAAAACTTATCAATTCTACGCCATTTAAATCTTATCTTCCTATTTATTTGCACTTCACCTTGAATAGCCCGTGCATGGCCTTCGAATACCCAAGGATTCAAGTGACATCTACAAGTTATGAGTTCTTCTCCTTCTAAGTCTCAAAACTCTTCAACAGGTTTTAACAATTTAAATGGTCAATTTAAAAAGTAAAGTAAGATCAGGTATTAATATCATCACAATGTTTTGAAAATATTTTGATTTTCAATTCTCCATCGAATTTTATATTATCTTATTTATCTTTTCATAATTGAAGGAAGAAAGTAAACTAACTACTCAGAACACATTGAATATAAACAACAAAACATAATAAATAAACTTTGAATCAAAAATAAAATATTTATCTCAAATATTCCTTCTGTAGATCTTCTGATTCCTACTGACTCCACAGTGTAATGAACTCCAGATGCAACAATTTGAAAATAAACTCACTAAACTAAATAAAAGAGGCCCTCTATTTCTCTCTCTATTTCTCTCTCTAAGGATGAGAGATCCTAAAGTGGCTAAGAGATAGGGATGCAATGGGGGCACACACTTTTTTCTGAAGGAGTGGACTCCTATTTATATGCTTCAAGGGTTGCCTTGAGGCACCTCTTCAAAACATATCCGAATTCAATGAATCTTCTAGAAGGTCTGTCTGGCGCCTAGGCGCCGGACACCGCGTCCAGTTCTTCGCACCTCTTCACTTTGGCTTGCACCTCTTCGCGATTAAAACCGTTTTGGAGCGTCCAAATGCAATGTATCACATGTCCTATTATCAAGGAACAACTGCCATTCTTCTAGAATGTCCAATAACAGCTCACTCCGTCAAAATAACAGTCCAAAAGTAGTCAAAAACTTGACAGTTTCTGTATCGAGTCTGGCGCTTAGGCGCCAACTTCTGGCGCCTAGTCGCCAGGCCATAAATTTTTTATAATTCTTGTATTTTGCTCCATTTTTGCTCATTTTTTCTCCTTTTTCACCCTTTTTCCTTTTTTGGACCTTTTTACATCACCTACATCCAAAAACACAAAAATACCTTTCATTAAAGCATAATATCCTTAGCAATTGATAAAAATCAAGGCATAAAAATAGGTATTTTTTTCATGGGTCAAAATCCCCCAAACTTAAATGTTACTTGTCCTTAAGTAACCCTTTTTACTATATAAAATTTATAACCTTTGGAAAAAAAGATAAATATTTAAGATTCCTTATAATTTTTTATTTTATAAAGTCTTTAATAAATTATTAACCCAATTTCACTAACTAGGTTTAATTTTAAGAATTTAAAGAATATTCAACTACCAAATCATAAGATTTCAAATTTTTCTCTCGTTTTGAAAATAATAGAAGTTTATTATATTAAAATCTCATAGATTATTTACAAGAAAAAGATCTTCTTGAAAAACCTTTCTTAAATAAAGATACATGCATAAAAATTAAGTAAAATATGTAACTAGTTTTCCTTCTATAAGATAATTCAAGTGAAGCCAATTTTTTATTAGGCATTTCCTCAAGCTTCTCCTCTCTTCTCTTTTCTCTTTTTTTTTTTAACATATAGAGAGGATTACTATATCTGGATAGTCTGTTAATGATTTTGAACTTCACTATCCTTAACTTATATTTTCAAAACTTATACATTTCCACTTAATTATTATAACATGAATAAAAATTCAAAAAGTTTTTCAATCTTTTCTTTTTTCAAGTGATAATTTTTTATTACTTAATACTTCTAAAATTTCATTATCTCTACCATGAATAGAAAATTCCTTAATCTTATTCTTCTTTAAGTTAAATAATTATATTCTTAAAATCAATCAAAGTTATTAAAATTTTACTTAAGTTCACTAAATTGTTTATAATTTCAAAAATAAAAGTGATCTTAAATAGATTCTTCATTCCTTAAGTTATGTTAAAAAGTTTTTATTTTAAGAAAATATTAGCTCTTTAAGGACAAATAAAATTTAAATTTGAATGTATTTTCCCTTCCCCCAAACTTAAGTTTTGGTATACTATGAAAATTTGAAAGTATGAGAGAAAGAAAATCATAATTGTAAAAAGGAAATTTTTATAAGTATGTAAAAACGATCTTAAAAAGAAAAATTTACTTCTACTCATGCTTTTATGAATAATAAAGATAAAATTGAAGCAGGTATAAAAAGTAAGCAGGCTAATTTTTATGATTATTCTAAATTTAAAACAAAATAAAAGCAGAGCAAAATTACTAATTACTAAAAAGTAGACTGAAACAAACATATCATAAATTAACTCTAATCTCAGTCTCAAACACAATATACTAAGAAAATTCTAACAACAGAATCTTAACACTAATCAATCCACACAGGTACATAAACAAATCAACATACATCAAACATCAAACTAAACAAACAAACCAAACAAAACAAACTAACAACAAAGTAGCACAACATAGAGATCTATCAACTACTAGTCATCTGGTCGAAGCTCTAATCATCATCATCGTTACCAAAGGAAAACTCAACATCCTTAGGATCAACAAATGGTGTGAAACTAGGAAAAAGTAGGGAAACTAACATCATGCTCACCCTTCAGAAATTTGACGAGGGCTTCATCATACTCAGCATCATAGCTACTCTTCCTCTGGGTATAATCAGATAAATGATCAAGTTTCCTATCAATAGTATCAACTCTGCAGTGAGTTTGAAATAACTCCTGCTGCTACTCTATAAACTGATCATGCATTGACTCCCAGAAACTCGATGGTGGCTTAGCAAAAGTAGAAGGTCTACCTAGCGTAGGTACAGAAGAAGAAGGAGCAGTCGATCTCTTCCCTCGAAGATGATCATATATGTTAATGCTCTCATGACCAATCAGCTTAGTAGTCTTCAACCTTTCCTCTGAAATATCTGCAGTGACTCCATTGCTAATACATAATTAATAAATCAGAGATGGGAATCCCAGTCCAACAGAAGTGTTGGATCTCGTAGTAGAATCCACAGAAGCATAAATAATACTACCGACATCAATAGGCTTCCTTTCCTGAATGTAGTAGTTTAAGATCGCTCGATCTCTAGTCACTTCACTCGGGTGGTTGGAAGGTAAAAATCTTGCAGAAATAAAATAGTGTCATGCTTTAGAAATACCATTTAACTTGGAGGATTTGAAGTTTACCCTTTTTCCGTTCATGATCTTCCAAGATCCAGTACCGTCAGTTAAATAAGCAATGATCATATCCAAATCTCCCTCAGATGGAGATAATCCAGAATAGTGGCACTCTATAGTTGGTGGCAGGCCATAAAATACATTGATTCTTTCTGGAGTAAATCCTACTCCGACACCTCTGACAAAAACTTCATAATCTTCGGCATCCAGAAAATTCACATAAAACTCTCGAACTATAGGGATAATAGCAATAGCAGTGAAATAACAGAATCGTTGCTAGTTGTGCGCAATAATAGTGTTTTCAATCATCTCCCCCAGATGATAGAAATTTCGTTCTAAAATGAACTTCATAGACGTCGCAAATTCGCGAAATTGAAAATGCACAGCCGTAGTAGAAAATTTACTGCAATCGAAGTTGTCTCGTGCCTTCCCGCGTTTAGATTTCCGAGCCATCTAAACATGAAAGAAAACAAGAACAAATTTAGAAATAAAAAATTTAAACTCTTTTTAAGTTTAGAAAACTTAAAATAAGTTTAAAAATCCAAAGAAATCACTAAAAATCAAAATTTTTTCAAAATTTCGGTTCTTAGCAAAACCTAGGGAAATCTATGGTGAAAATCGAAAATAAATGGTTTAAAGTGTAGATCTGACCTTGAGACGAAGAATTTGAGTGGTTTCGCGCCCAAATCCTTGATGTTTTGACCTCAAAATGGATTCTAGAAGTTGATTTTCGCGAAAAATGGAGGAAGAAGAAGGCTTAGGCTTCGATAATGGCTTTTAGGGGTACTTAAGGAATTTTTCGTGTACAGGCCGAACCAGCGGTTAGGCGCCGAATTCTGGCGCCTATACGCCAGACTTACCTTTCACAAAAAATTATTTTTAAATTTAATTTTCCACCAAAATTCATAAATTCAACTTCCAATTACTCACATTAGAGTGTGGCTTCAGTTTATAACTTCCAAAATATTTTCTAAAAATTTTAAAAATTAAAAATTAAATCCACCAATCAAACATAAAGTTTAAATCAAACTTCACTAAATTCCATTTATAATCTTCAATATTGGCTCAATATATTCCAGATAAGTATCATACTTGATTCAAATTCCTAATACACAATCAAACACAACAATTTCTAAGCAAAAACAACACACTGTCGGCATATTTTTTTTTATTTGATTTAAATATATATATAGAATTTAGAAAGTAGCATTTGATTTTGAAAATAATTTTAAGTTTAAAAATTTTAAGTTATGAAATCAAACTGATCCCACATCCCGAATAGTTTATATAAATGAGCGCCACATCACAAGTTGTGTATCTATCCCGAAGAATAGACACACTACTTGATGATGGGGCTCGATTAAATAAACTAGAAGATTTGTGACATCCGTTTGGTCTGCAAACCAATTTTATAAGCCGACAAGTTCCCTTGCTTATTATAAAGGAATTAAGCAAGGTTTATATTACCCAGGTTCTTAAAGTTCCCTATAAGGGCAAGCCCCTATAGTTAATTACATCTTAAATGACGGGAATCACTTAAGAAAACTCTCGATAATAATCAGTAATTCTGCACTCAAGAATTTCAAAGTTTAAGTTTTCAAGGGATTGAATTTTGGAATTTCAATAGGGAATGGATCAAATTTGGAACATTTTATTTTCGGAATTCAAAGGAAAAAAGGTAGGAGAAATTACAGATTCGAAGCGAACTTCGGTAATTTCCCGACTATCCTATTGTTTGGCTTGAATTTAGGAAAGTACTAATGTTTATTTAATATTTCAATTTTGCCAATTTTAATTAATTAGGACTTATATTCGTATGATGTGATCACATAAATAGCCTCGAAGATGTGAGGGTTTATGTCGTATCGGACGACTACCTCGGAATCCTAAGACCCGTTAGGGATTAATTTGTAATGCAAACGTCTAACAAATGGTTGAGGATTTATGTTGCACTAGGCAAACTACCTCGAAGTCCTATGGTTTGGTTATTTAATTCTAAGAAAGTTTTGCTGAAGTAGACTCAGGTTTTGCTGATGACGATGGTCGTGCTGCCCACCATGCTCCGAGCTCCTTGTTGTTGCAGAGGGTTTAGTTTTAGAAATCATAAATCAAGAGATGAGAGACATGTTCTGGTTTAGAGAAGGTATTAATTTCCAAATGTTTTTTATATTTTAATTAAAACAAATCTTAAAGTTGATTATAACAAAACCGGTTAAGATCCCACGGTTCCATCCTTCCGGCATCGTTATTTTTATCGGATTCACTTAGTCCAGATGAATTTGCTAAACTCAACTAAATGAGTTCCACACTTTCATTTAGACCGGGGAAATCTCGTTAGCAACACGTAGGTTACATCATCCGAGGTATTCCCGATCATCCAACAAGACGTTTTAATTTAGTTGTAGTTATAGTTTTGTTTTGTTGGTGATTAAATTTTGAGTTGTTTTATATTTTGAAATGTTGTGGCGGTGAATTTTATCTTGTAATGATTTTTAATTTTGTTTTGGTTTCAGTTTTAGGGACTATCCTAAAGGTGTGGGTTTTCATGCAACAGTTGTTTATCATGTAAGAAAAGTAAGTGCGATGCAATTAAGTAAATTGCAATAAAGTAAATTGCAATAAAATAAAAGTGTGCCTGGAGGGTCTTCCCGTCATCCCAAGCTACACTTAAAACACATATTAGAGCATTTAAGTATTCCAACTAGTACCTAGGTAAAGCTAAGGGAAAGGTTTTGGTTTTTTACCAAGTTCCTAATCCTATAGCTAGTCACCACCTATGACGTCTAGGTTCTTGTGTTTTGGTTTAAGGACGATTTTCTTCATCAAAGAACAATTAAGTTCAATTGTTCTTATAATTATCCTATCATATTGAGGAACTTCTTAAGACGAGTCTTAAAACATCTTTTCAATACCTCTAGGATTGTTTTAAGTCCAAGAGAATTTAATTATACAAGTGAATTAATCGTCCAGGAGTTCAAGTTTTGTTCTCTTGCTTAGTGAACTAGGACATTTGAATATCTTATAAGTGAAGTAACACTTCACTTAATACTCCGTTTAGGAGTTATGACAACAAGAGCTTTTGAGAGCAAATTGATGTTCAAGTGATTTGTGATTTAATTTAATTTCAATTAATGGGTTTAAGTCCGGAATAATGTTCAAGTTGTTTTAGATTTATTTTGAATTCTTTATGTCTTAGGTGATGTTATATTTAATTTAATTTAACTTAATTTTAATTTCATTTAATTTGGTTTAGTTTTAATTTTAATTTAATTTTATTTTTTAATTTAATTTTTATTTTTATTTTAACTTGATTTTATTTTTTATTTAATTTAATTCAATTTAATATGTTTTAATTTAATTTAATTGAATTTAGTTTAATTTAATTTAATTTAATTTAATTTAATTTAAATTTAAATTTAATATAATTCAATTTAATTTAATTTAATTTAAATTTAAATTTTATTTTATTTTATTTTAATTTTAATTTAATATTTTATTTTTTTATGCTTTGAGGATGATTTAATTTTAATTGTTAAAATATTAATTTAATTGAAATCTTAGAAGGATTTAATTTAAATGTTTTAACTTTAATTTAATTTAATGATTAAGTCTTTTAGCATTTTAAATCTTGAATTTGGATTATCATTTTAATTAGGAATTAAATATTATTGAGGTGATTAATTTAGGGATTTTTAAATTAAAGAATAAATCTCTTACTAATAATATCCCTATTTTAATAATTCCAATTTTTCATTATTCTTCCAAATTTAATTAATTATTTAATTAAGATTTATTTTAATTATTTTCAAATTGTTTGGTAGGTTTCCACCCTTTAATTACCTAAGTTTCAAACATCCAAAATCAACTTAGTATCAAATATTTTACCCACCCTTTTAATTAAATCTAAATTTTTTAATTATAGGTTAAAATTTTAATTACCATTTTGCCCTTTAAACTCACTAATTCCATAACTTACTGAATTGAGCTTAAATGAATTTGAAATTTTTATGTGACTTCACTCATATATCAATCAAGACATTAGAGGAGAAAATGTGATTTCTCTGTATTTAATTTATTTATATAATTATTTTTGGTGGAAAATAAGGATTTTCAAGGAAAATTCAAAAACATGACCAAGGGAAAGTTTTTGTCCTTAAGAAAATTATGGGATATTCTTAATGACTAGAGGACCACTTGGACCAATTTTGGCGATTTTTTGAATTATATTCTTTTTATTATAATTATTTTGACTTTTGGAGTATTAATTAATTTAAAAATAAAATAAAGGTTGAAAAATGAATTTTATATTTTTTCAAAAATCTCTCTGATATCAAAGAAACCAGAGAACCAATTTTTATAATTTTCTGATTTTTCTTTGATTTATTAGAATTATTTTAGTGGAAATGCTAGAAAATACATTTTTTAATTTTTAAAATTACCTTAGGGCTTTAAAATCTGATATCTCATCATAGAGACTCAAGAAAAATATGGGGTTTGTTCCTAAATGATTAAAATTCAAAATTTGACATTTTGGTGAATTTTATTATTTTTGTGATTTTTATTATTTTTAATTATTAAAAATATTAAAATAATGCAAAAAATGAACTTTTTTAAAAAATTACAATTTTAATTTTCTTAAATTCCCCTGATATCAGAGAGGCTCTAAAACCAATTTAGTGAATTTTTGAAAAGCATTTTGAAAGCTATGAATTTTTAAAGTTTAAGTTTGCCTAAATGGCTTAATCAACCCATTTGATAGGGCTAACCAAATCCAATTGACTTCAAACTTTTATGGTGGGTTCTCCTGATCCTAAAGGTTAGTGGAGAATTGATTTCAAGTTAATTTGATGTATGATTAGCTCTAATTAATTAAAGCTCCATTTTGGGTGTTTAAGCCAATTAGGGTTATTCCAAGTGAGTTAACTCAAAACCTATTTTCCCTAGGGTCCTCTGGTCATAAGAAACATCTCCAAATTTTCCTAGAATTTATTTCTCAATATGCTAATTATTAGAATTAAAATACTTAAAACAGCATCATAAATTTAAAAAATCAATAACTTCTCATAGGGATGGCCTCTGACCTTGGAAAATTCAGGGAATGTTCCCAAGTTCAGAGGCTTCAAAAGCCCTATGGTCTCATGCCATGGTGAATTTCCTATATGCATGGAGAATTAAAACAATGCAGAAAGTAAATAAATCATTAAAAATAAAATACTTAATGAAATCACATGATTTCTTTTCCACATTATTCTCCTCTGTTCACTGAGCAAGAGGGTATTTTTATTTTATTTTTATGATTTTTCTACACAAAGTTATGGATTTTTGAAGTTCTGGGTATTTAATAAATAAGATAATCCCTATTTTTCTATTTATCCGAATCGGCGCCGCTTCAACCTCAGCATCTCCGAACAGCCACGCGGCGCTTTCTGGTTCGACGCTGCCATCCGACTCAGCACTCCAGAGGCCCGCTGCATCGTTCTGTCTCCTCATACGACTCAATCTGGATCGTCCACGCGCGCGTGTATCAAATGGACGGCATCCGTTCATCGTCCCCAAGCCTCCTAACCCGAGAACCGTCCACACTAAATCCTTAATATCTCACTCAATACTTAATGGATTTTGGTGTTCTTGTGCTCTATGGATTCATCTTGAAGAGACAAACAAATCTATACGGTGATCATGCATTGAAATTAAAGCATTTGAAATAGACAATCTCCAGAGGCGCGGGATAAAGAGTTAGCTCATACCTTAGCTCAGAGAAGTGTGGCTTCGATCTGAGGGTTATGTCACCTTCGATTGGGTCCAAGAAAGCTCCAGATGAAGTTCCTTGGCCTGGTGAATTGTCCAGGTATGATTTTGACCAAGCCCGATTTCAACCTTCGGAGTCCGGAACGGATGGGTGGCCTCGGAGAGGGGCTTTCACTCTGGGAGCTCCTTCTCTTGGTCTTGTGTAGGTGTGGGTGAGTTTAATTTGACTTTGGTGGAGGATTTGGGAGTGTCCCGTTCGGCTCGAGAATCGAGCTCCAAAATCGAGCTCGATTAGTGGGGATTAGGGCAAGAGAACAGTTGGGGATCAAATGCTCTAGGTGTGGGGGAGAGTCTGGAGTGATTTTGGCAGAGTTTCCTTAAGGTTGGTTCAGCACCTCCTCATGGCCGAGAGAGGTGGGGTTTAAATAGGAGAGGGTGGAGGGCCTCCCAGGGGGTTTAAGGCTTCGGGATCAGCCGCTCCATGGAAGAGAAGAACAACCATGCTCGTTCAATCAGGCTGGGACACTTCAGCAAGGGGGAATTTTAATGTTGGCTCACATGTGAGCTTTCGGCCATGTTGTTTTCCGGCGACCTAGTGCCTGGCCGGCCAGGCACTGGTCACCATCTTGACCAGTGGGGTCAGGGGTTGGCAATGGTGCAGTCAATTAGAGTTTGACATGTGTAAAGGGGTTGGATTGAAATGGAATGGGGAGAGGCTCATTTTGGGTTCAAATTGGTCAACCCATGATTTTGGGTTTGGTTCACCTCCCCAAGACCTGGTTTTGGGTTGGGTGAATCAGTTGGGTCAGCTGGTCTTAAGTGGAGAAGTCTCCATCCAAGAATATTTGGATTATATTTGGGTTAAAGGGAATCATAAGTAAGGTTAATGGCTTTTAGGAAGTGCATAAAGGACCTCCTCCTTTTGCCCAATGTAGTAAGGTCACATGTAAACTACTCACATGGCTTGTATGTGGCTTAAGAATGGCTTCATGGCTTGCCTATGGCTTAGGATAAAGCTTGGTCAATTTCATGGAAGTAGAATTTAGGAATTGTGGTATTTTGGTGGAGAATTTTCATGAAGCTTGATTTGGAATGGTTTAATGATGATTTTGAAACTTAGGGGTGATTTTGATTAAATGGATGATATGGAGAAATGTCATGTGGGCTTTGGATTGAAAACATGGGCTTTTGAAATGGTCTTGGGTGGGCTTTTAAAGTGGTTTAAGGAAGTGGGCCTTTAGGTTTGAAAATGGGCTTTTGAATAGAAAAATTTGCAATGGGCCATGCCAAATAAATGTTGACTTCTGTCTAAGGATGTGTCATGATTGATTTGAAACAAGTTTGGAGTGATTTGGGTTTGAATTGGGTTGGATTTGGGCTTCTTTGGTAAACGGCCAATTTAGGTCAAATTGGGCTAATTTGGCCAATGTTGGGCTAGGGTTGAAATTGATGTAGAATTAATGTTGGGAAATGTTTATGGGAGTGTTTCAAATAGGTTTCAACTTTTGTTGGGGTTGGATTTTGGGGTTTGGGTCTATTTGGGTTAAGTTTGGGTTTAGATCAAAATTGGGCTTTTTGGTTTTGGGTTGAATTTGAGTGGGGTTTGGGTCAAAATTTTGGCCAAATTATGTTATTGTTTTGTTTGTGGGGATGTTAGGGAATTTTTATAAAAGGTTTGGGGTCAATTGGAGTTGAATTGGTTTGGTTTGGGCTAAGTTTGGGTCATGGGTCCAAATTGGGCTTTAAGGTCAAAAGTGAAATTTGATTCAAATTCCAATCAAATTGAGCTTGGATTTGGTCTATATTGGTGTTGGGGATGTTGACTTGAAGTTTAGAATTGAATTGGACCAGAATTTGGGTCAATTGCGTAGGTTTGGTTTGACATTGGGTTCACTTTGGGTTAAAATGGGTCAAATTGGGGATTTTGATGAAAGTGGGGTAAATTGACAAAATTGGCCCATGGTGTAGTTGGACAAAATGAAATTGGGAATATTTGGGATTTTCTGGAATTTTCTTGGAATTTTTTGGAATTTTTGGATTTTTGGGTCAAGAGGGGCATTTTGGTAATTTGGAGGGTATTGGGGTATTTTTTGGAATTTTGAGTATTTTGGGTAAAAATGGTCAATTTGAGTGGTGGGAGAATGTTTGAGATTGATTTTGAGGAGTTTGGGTGATTTTGGAGAATTTTGAAAATTTTGGGTAATTTCAAGGTTTTGGGTAGAGCAAGTGGGTCCGGGGTCCTGGGGTCAAAAATTGAAAATTTAGAAAATAGAAGATTAGGTAAATGTAAGTGGAATGAAATCATTTTGGTTGAGCCATGAAGCCATATCAAGCCCACATGAGCCATGAAGGGACTCATTTGAGGCATTCACTATGTTGTTCCTAACCCTCTTAGCCAAGGGCTTAGGGGTTAGGACCATCCATGTGAATCACCTTCATGAGTCAGGAGGTCAAGTTGGGTATGGGTGTGGTTTTAGGAGGTGTGTGAAAGTGTAGTGCATAAGTGTAGTGTGTGTGTAAGTCAGCCCTCACCAGACCAGGCAACCCAAGGCAGTCTTAAGGCCAAAGAATCCTATAGGAACTCATCCTTTAAACTTCCACATTTGATCTCAACCCTTTAGGTGATTAGGGGTCTACAATCAAGTTTGTGGAGTTTGCAGGGAGTTAATAAGTGGTTTGAATTTCTAAGTGGTGGGTCCCAATTCTAATCTTCTAGGATAGTCAAAGGAAAAGCCTAAGATTAGATCCTAAGTACTAAAAAGGAAGAGAAGACCTCATCAAAAATGAGGTCAACAAATGGACCCCCAATAGGTGTGGTGTGCTATCCAAGCACACCGTGAGTATTAGCGTTAACCGAAAAGATTAACAAACCAACACAGATGTCCAAGTGACAAACTTAGGACAAAGTAGAAGAATTTCCACTGGGGAGTGTCAAGTATATCTCTGAGACTGGAGATTCCTGAACTCTCGCTGGGGAAAGGAAAAGGAGGTGAATCCCAAATCACATGATCTGGGGGAATTTCGACTTAGATTTCATTTTGTTTCAGTTTAATTTTTGATGTGTGAGCTCAGATTTTAGTTTGAGTTTCAATTTAGATTGAAGTTTTGTTAAAATTAATTTAAAGGGATTTAAACTTGAAATGAAAATTGGAATTTTGTGGTTTTAGATGTAACATCTTCATCCTCAAAAAATTTGAATTGATTGGATTGAACCATTACAATGAGGAAAGAACTCAAAGCAGTGTGGTATTGGATGTAAAATCTTAACCTCAAGAGCTTGATTTGGTGTGCTTCATTGCAATAGGGAGAGAACCCAAAGCAATGCGGTATTGGATGTAAAATCCTTAACCTCAAAAGTTTGATTTTGATGTATTTCATTGCGATAGGGAAAGAACCTAAAGCAATGCAACATCGGATGTAAAATCCTCAACCCCAAGAATTTGATTTTGATGTATTTCATTGCGATAGTGGAAAGAACCTAAAGCAATGCAAGATCGGATGTAAAATCCTCAATCCCAAAAATTCGATTTTGATGTATTTCATTGCGATAGGAAAGAACCTAAAGCAATGCAAGTATCGATGTAAAATCTTCAACCCAAAGAATTTGATTTTGATGTATTTCACTGCGATAGGGAAAGAACCTAAAGCAATGCAAGATATCGGATGTAAAATCCTCAACCCCAAGAATTTGATTTTGATGTATTTCATTGTGATAGAAAAAGAACCTAATACAATGCAGCATCGGATGTAAAATCCTCAACCCCAAGAATTTGATTTTGATGTATTTCATTGTGATAGGGAAAGAACCTAAAGCAACGCAGTATCGGATGTAAAATCCTCAACCCCAAGAATTTGATTTTGATTTATTTCATTGTGATAGGGAAAGAACCTAAAGCAATGCAGTATCGGATGTAAAATCCTCAACCCCAAGAATTTGATTTTGATGTATTTCATTGTGATAGGGAAAGAACCTAAAGCAATGCAAGTATCGGATGTAAAATCCTCAACCCCAAGAATTTGATTTTGATGTATTTCATTGCGATAGGGAAAGAACCTAAAGCAATGCAGTATCGGATGTAAAATCCTCAACCCCAAGAATTTGATTTTTATGTATTTCATTGCAATAGGGAAAGAATCTAAGGCAATGCAGTATCGAATGTAAAATCCTCAACCCCAAGAATTTGATTTTGATGTATTTCATTGCGATAGGGAAAGAACCTAAAGCAATGCATTATCGGATGTAAAATCCTCAACCCCAAGAATTTGATTTTGATGTATTTCATTGTGATAGGGAAAGAACCTAAAGCAATGCAAGTATCGGATGTAAAATCCTCAACCCCAAGAATTTGATTTTGATGTATTTCATTGCGATAGGGAAAGAACCTAAAGCAATGCAAGTATCGTACGTAAAATCCTCAACCCCAAGAATTTGATTTTGATGTATTTCATTGCGATAGGGAAAGAACCTAAAGCAATGCAGTATCAGATGTAAAATCCTAAACCCCAAGAATTTGATTTTGATGTATTTCATTGCGATAGGGAAAGAACCTAAAGCAATGCAAGATCGGATGTAAAATCCTCAACCCCAAGAATTTGATTTTGATGTATTTCATTGTGATAGGGAAAGAACCTAAAGCAATGCAAGTATCGGATGTAAAATCCTCAACCCCAAGAATTTGATTTTGATGTATTTCATTGCGATAGGGAAAGAACCTAAAGCAATGCAGTATCGGATGTAAAATTCTCAACCCCAAGAATTTGATTTTGATGTAATTGATTTTGCAAAGATTTGTAGTATTGATTTGAAAAGTGTGGAATTTTGGTGTTTCGAGAATTTCATGAAAGTTGTAAAAGATTTTTGTGGAAAGAAACAGATTAGGAGGGAATATGTAGATGCTACATATCCCATTCAAAAGAGTTAATCGAAAGTTGCTGGTTTGGATTAGATACAATTCCTCGCCATCAGATCCGAATTGAAAACCTCGTGGCTCCGTGTCAATGGAATCGACCACTTCCATCCCAGACAAGGGAGAGAGTAGAACGGATTGGATTTCAGATTTGGAAGGTTGAGTTTGAATTTGATTGAGACTTGATTTGAGATCTGGAAGGTTGAATTTGAATTTGATTGAGATTTGATTTAAAATTTGTGTTTATTTTGTTTGTCCTTTAACGATTCAAATTTGCTTTATCGTTCATTTAATGTTCAGGTGAATTTGGCATTCATCATTTTTTTTTTAGATTTTTAAGGAAAGTTTTTTTTTATTCTTTTTGTTTCTTTTATGTTCTTCGTTCGAAGCTCATTTAACTTTAATGGCGTTTCCCAGTCAACTTGCACAAAAGAGGTGAAGGCCAAAAATGTGACATGGTCACTTTCATTCCAATCATGTTGAAGATACATCATACAACTCGATCTGGAATACATCTCATACAATCCATGTAGACTCAAAACGGACTATGTATGATCTTTGTCGATCCATCCAAAAAGGCATCTGTCAAAAATCCATGTCCGAATAGTGAGGTACATGGTCAATAACATCACCTTCCAAGCCATCCTAGGCAAGGATGTCATATGGATGTACGTTGGAGGTGTGATATTTTCCATGCAACTCACGACTCGTAAGCGCCGCAGGCTTTCTAGCTCCGGTCCGGCCGGAAGTGGTAAGGTGTCTTCCTCGTCGTCCATCCTTCCGAAAGTAACCGAGATCCGCTTCATCGGTACTCTCGGTATGCAATGTTTAGCGACATCTCGCTCCGTTGCCCTTCGGTATCATGACGGAACCTACCGGTAATGGTATCTTCACTGGCCCTCGGAACTCACCTGGGCCTGCTATCTGGAGGTCAGATCCGAACATGATGTTACACTCATTCAGGAAAGAAAATGTGCAAAAAGGTCTGACAAAGTCGGGGTGATCTATGTGCGGGGGTATGCAGTCACCCTGCTTGTAAATATTAATAATGCAGCTGTTGGGTATGCAATCTGCTGGCAGTACCTTCCATGTTATCATTCTCTTTACCATCCTTTTGATGACTAATGGCATTGGATCTACCTTGCCATGACGGAGTATCCCCGTAGGTTTCCTTCCCGTCTTCTCGCGAAGTCGTAGCAACATCCACATCGTATTGTAATTCTCCCTTTCCCCGACATCCATCTCCGGGGTTCCGAGTAGGTGTTTTCTCTTAGCGGCTCGCTCGACCCATTCTTTTCAAATCCTGGATGCGATCCATGATTTGTTGTTGTTCGTATTCGAGAACACGTTTGTATGTAGCTCGAGGCCTTCAAGTATATCGATCCTCCTGCCTCTAATTCTCTCGAAGTATTCAAAAGTTTTCTTCTCGACATTCTGCATTCTTTCTAGCTCGTATTCTAGAATAATCTGCAAATGGCGAGGCCTGGTGACGTACTGTAGGATATATGGCTCAATCCCTTCGCGTTCTCCTGCATACCTCGGCTCCTCGGGGATGGTCTCCGTCGGGACATCCTCCTGGGTTGCTTCTGCAACAAGGTCACGCATTACTGGTGTCTTTATCTGGTGGCGTGGTAGCCTTCCTTCTTCTGATCTTCTTGAGATTTCCCTGATCTCTTCTTTTATCCTCGAAGCTGGCCTCCTTTCTTCAGATTCCTGGCGAACCGATATTCTCGAAGTATATGCACCGGCAGTAGCGATCGTCTCGTCGCGCCGGTCCTCTCGCTAGTTTAGTTAACATCTTACGGATACGGCGATTTTTATTTCTTCGCCGAGTTGTCGTGAGAGTAGCTCTTCGTACTTCCCGAATCTCTGTGGGAGTGGCGCCGACGAGCCCGCCCTCTCGCCGTAGCAACTACGTACTTGATTCTCTTATCCTCCTCGCTGTTTGTTTTCCTTTTCTTGTCGCTCGGGTTGGTGGCTTGGGCCACCCACTTTCATTATCGTCCGACCGGCGGCTCCTCTCGATCAACGGGGACCCGACCACCTTCCTCGTATTGCAGGCCTGTGAGTGCGAAGTCTGAGTCAATCTCTATTATCGCTCCATCTTTCACCCTCTCTTCGTCGAGTGCAAGGCTTACGCCATTTCTAAAGTTCAGGACCAACCACCCGTTCGACATTTCCCTGCGAAAAGACAAGGAAAAGGATCAGGGGTTGTACTAAGAACAAGAACATTAAGAAAATGTTTATTGGAGACAGAGTTTTCATTTTTTCTCTTTTTTTATTATTCCTTTTGTATTTTTAAATTCAACAGGAATGAAGTGGGAAAAGATCGGGAAAAAGATTTTGATTTGGAAGAGAGAACAAGGAAAACTTTATTATCACGATTTTATTTATTTTAGCACATTTTTTATTATTTTTGGGTTCGGACCTCAGCCATAAGTAATTACTTCGCCCATGCTTCTAGGGATGAAGAATTCATTCCTTCGAAACATCGAGTAGCGTAATACTTCTTCAAGTATCGTCCGTTGATCAGAAGCATATGTCGTTCTCCTTGGCAATTCACTAGCTGGTAGGAGCCTCCTGAGTAGATTGCCTCAACCACAAACGGCCCTTCCCAAGTGGGTTCAAATTTTCCTCCTATCTTGCGGTATGCAATGATAGGTCTCTTGAGAACGAGAACTAAGTCACCAACTTTGAAGGTTCTTGGGCGGACCGACCGTCATGGGCTCGAACCATCTTAGCTTGGTATAGTTCTAAATCCCGTCGCGCCGCAAGTCTTTTCCCTTCCAGGCTTTCCAATTCCTCTAGTCGTAATTTGGCATTCTCTTCTGTCTTGATTTTGTTTGCAACTGCAATTCTGAGTGATGGAAGATGGACCTCTAAGGGTAACACTGCCTCAGACCCATACACTAGAGCGTAAGGTGCAGCTTGGGTAGGAGTTCTGAAGGTTGTCCGTAGGGCCCATAAGGCTTCTAATAACTTATCGTGCCAATTTCTCTTATTATCGTCCAAAGTTTTCTTTAAAATTTGACCGAGAGTTTTATTAAAAGCCTCGACTGTGCCGTTTGCTCTCGGATAGTAAATTGTTGAATACCGCCGATCAATTCCGTGTCTCCCGACAAAATTATTGATTTGCGTGCTTCGAATGCCGACCCATTATCCGAGATGATCTCGCGCGGCACTCCGAAATGGTAGACAACTTGGTTCTTGAAAACCGTAGCACGTGGTGTGCTTTCACTTCTCCGAGTGGAACCGCCTCTCGCCCACTCGGAAAAGTAATCCGTAGCCGCAAGAATGAAGCGATGTCCTTTTCGAAGATGGTGGTTCTATTGGACCCACTATATCCGTGCCCCAACATTCAAATGGCCACGACGCAATTGTCGCATGTAGCACATTTGGAGGTTGGTGTAGAACCACTCCGTGCACTTGGCATTGGTGACGCTCTCGGCGATTTTCATGCAGATCGATCATCATCGAGGGCCGGTAGTACTCTAGTCTTTTAATTTTCATTTTCATCTTCGGACCCGACCGGTGAGCGCCACGTAGTCCCGAATGCACCTCTTTAATAATTTCACGGGCCTCGGACCCTCTTAGGCACCTTAGCCACATTTGATCGAAAGACCTTCCGTATAACGTGTTGTTTATGAATGCATAGGACGCAGTTCTTTTCGATCCGATGGGCTAACGACCTATCGTCCGGTAGTTTTCCTATTTGCGTGTAGTCTATTAATGGCCGTCGCCAATCTTCCGTGTTTTCCGTCATCGATGCAATCGATTCTTCTTCTTTTTCCGATTGTGTATTGTGTCTATGTCGAGCCGTGATAGGACCCGACGTCCGTGAACCGACACTTCCACCGATTCATCTTGCAAGCGTGCAAATTCTTTTGCGAGGCGGGCTAACGCATTTGCTAAAGCGTTTTCTTTCTGGGAATTTTGTAGATTGTCACATTCGGAATCTGTTCCAACAACCGTATGGCATACCGGAAGTATTGCTCGAGTCTTCGCTTTAAAATTTTGTACCGTCCGTCGATCCGTTGAATGATTAACCGCGAATCCCCGTAGATGTCGATGTTTGTTATCCCCATTCGAATAGTTAATTCCAGTCCCGTTACGAGAGCTTCGTATTCTCGCTTCGTTGTTCGTACACGGCTCCGTTAAGTGGTAGGAGTATCTTAACATCCCCGCTCCGTGTTATAAAGATTAGTCCGATTCCCGCCTTACCGGCACTATCACTTGCGATTCTTCATCTTTGTGTGCTAAAGATGCTCCATCGAAATATAATTCCCAACGTCGATCATCGTGGTCTTCTAAGCTCATTATTTGTTCATCCGGTAAGTCGTCATCGAGAGGAGATTCTCGCCGCAAAGGGTGTGCTACGAGGAAGTCTCGCTGGGACTTGTCCCTTTACGGCACGAAGAGGCACGAAAGTTATATCGAATTGCAATAATATCATCGACCACCCGGCAAGTCCGCCGTAAAGCGTTGGACGGGTCATCAAGTATCGCAATGGATTAAATTTCGAGATCGGAGTTAACCTTATGAGAAAGCATGTAGTGCTTGAGCTTTTGAGCGGCGAAGATCAGGGCCAAATAGTGCTTTTCAATTGTGGGATACTTTATTTCCGTCGGAAGTAAATGACGGCTTAGGTAGTAAAGTGCATTTTCTTTACCTTCATCATTGACCTGGGCTAACAGGGCTCCGAGAGAGTCGTCTAAAGCCGCAGTATAAAGTATCAACGGTCTACCTGAGATCTGGGTCGCTAAGACAGGAGGTGTCATTAAATATTGTTTAATGTCCTCGAAGGCCCTCTGGCATTTCTCTTCCCAAATAAATTTGGCGTCCTTTTTAACTAATGCTGAGAAAGGCTGACACCTACCTGACAAGTTCGAGATAAAGCGTCGAAGATATGCCAACTTCCCTTGAAAAGATCGTAGTTGTTTTAAGCTTTTGGGAGGTGGCATTTCTAAGATAGCTTTAATCATTTCCGGGTTGATTTCAATTCCACGATGTCGGACAACGAATCCTAAGAACTTCCCGGAGGTGACGCCGAAGGCGCATTTTAAGGGATTCATCTTAAGGTTAAATTGTCTTAATCGTTCGAAAACAATTCTCAAATCATACAGATGGTTTTCCTTTACTTTGCTTTCGATGACCACATCATCCACGTAAGCATTCGACTCGATTGAGGATGAGATCATCAAAAATTCTTGTCATCGCTCTCCGGTAGGTCAGCTCCTGCGTTCTTCGGTCCGAATGGCATTATCGTGTAGCAATATACTCCGATGAGCGTTCGAATGCCGTAAGTTTTTCATCTTCTGGAGTCATTTTTATCCGGTTGTATCCCGAAGATCCATCCATGAATGAGAATATTTCATGTGTTGAAGCAATGTCGATCATTAATTCTGGGATCGGTAGAGGGAATTCATCTTTTGGACATGCTTTGTTTAAATCTCTGAAATCCACACAAATTCTGATCTGACCATTCTTCTTCCTGACTGGTACCACATTGGCTAACCAAGTCGGGTATTGTTCTTCACGGACAAATTTGGTGTCTACTTAGCTTTTTAACTTCAGCTATGACTTGTTGCTCAATTTCTAAACGCATTCTTCCGGAACCTCGTCCGACCGGAATGTGCTAGGATCCACTCCTAGCTTATGGATCGCGACCTCCGGAGCTAATCCCGGCATCTCATCGTAGCTCCAAGCAAAACAGTCTTTAAATTCCATAAATAACTTGATTATTTCTTCGGAGTTTTCTTTATCGAGTAAGGAGCTAACAAAGGTAGGTCTAGGCTCTTCGCTAGTACCTAAGTTAACTTCCGTTAACTCATCTATCGTAGATTCGATCTCTTCTTCGAACTCGGTGGAGCGTTTCCAATTTGTAAATCTTCAAGTTTTTATCGTAGTTTCCATGCAGCTTTTCATTAGACTCGCAAGTGACAACCAAGCAAAATTCAGCATCGTCAACCGATCCTACCGTGCCGAATCCGAGACCATGCTTTGAATTGGGTGGACGACCGGAGTTATTCCATAATTTTTCAAAATGTTGTGATTGACCTTTTGTCCATCGTCGAGGTAAGAAACCACGCCGAATTAAATTTTGAACACAGTGGAGAGTACCACTCAAAAGGCAATTCCATTAATTCGGAAGAAGTGACATCTTCAAATTGTACATTGTCTTCAGCTTTGGAGGAAGGAGCACCACGATAGAATTTGATGAGCTTTAGCACCGCCGCTACGTACCTCTTCGACCACCATACCCTCGATCTTATTAGAATGGATCGGGGTCGTGGTCATAGTATGTACATAGTGGTTAATCTTCTCGTACATCGATTTATATTCCTCGTTCTTTTCATCTTCGAGAGAGATCCCGAATTGCGGCTTCTTCCGACTTATTGTCGTCGCTTCTTGCTCGATTTCTTTTTCTTCTTCGAACTCGTCTTCCCAATCAACATTGATGGCTGGTTTCCTCCGTCCAACTCGTCTTAACGTCTCCGCCACGACCTCGTCCCCGCCTCGACCTCGGATGCGAGTTGTGGAGAAACCTTCACCGTCTCGCCGTAAGGGAGCGGAGAGTGACTCGTTGGACTAGAACTTCAGTGTTCTTCGTCGTCCCGAACTTCCTTTGCTTCATTCGTTATGGTATCTCCGGAGAAGATTGTTTTCTTCGGAGGTGCGTAATAAGCCGCATCTTCATGGATTCCAATTTCATGTACGGAGAATGGTCTGTAAGTCACCTTTGATGCACTCGTTCCCCTCCATCGTAGTATTTGATGCACTCGATGTAGGGATGATGGTACCATCCAGTTTTCATGTATCCATGGTCGGCCCAAGAGAGCGTTGAATGACGTTTCGAATCAATTATGTGAAATTTCGCGGTTGTCTTTGCTAAGTCACCGGTCTTCATTAGCAAGTGTTATCGATCCGAGGGCTCTTTCTCCTTTCCGGTCGAATCCTCTTAATAACATTTTGTCCGCTTCGAGCTCGCGAGCATTAATTTCCAAGTATGCTAGCGTTCGAAGATTCATTATATTGATTGATGCTCCCGGATCCACCAATATGCTCGGAGAGTGTAAACTTCCCAATTGTAATCGAAATGTACAACGGTCGGTTGTGGTCTCGCCGTCCCAAGCTAGTAGGTCATTGTCCGTGAAGGTAACACCTCGTTGTTCCTTTAACAAGCAAACCTCATCTAAGGAATCTCCCGGTCATTCGAGCTAAGCAAATTCTCGGATCAAGCAAGGCCTTGATCGAGCTTCTCTCATCTCCTTTCATAAGATGAGAGTGTCGTAGATGCTCAGCTTGGCCGGTAGATTCCTAAGATGAGCTAGCACGTTGTAGTCCACTTTATTTTCATGTGTCTCGGTTTCTTCCCGAATGGGTATTTCTTCCGCCGGGTTGGTTCTTCCCGAACAACCACCCGCTTTCCTTTGTCCTTTGGACCCATTCTCGGAGGTAGAACTCTTCCACTTCTTAAGTTGACTTCGTAATTTCTTCGAATCCAGTATTGAGTTTGCCGGTGTCTCCTCCCGAATCGGAATGACAGTTCTTCCGGATTAGCTTCGCAGTCCGAAGGCTCTAACTCTATTGTGACCGGAGCTCCTCGAAACTCGCAAATAGATTCGTTGCTTGTTGAACTCTCGTAGCCTCCTTGGTGGATGTCTTTTTTCGTCATTGTGATCGTCGAGATCGTGTATGATTTGAGAATTGTTACTTGTATCGGAATCGATGTCCGGATTAGGTTGGTTATCGCTAGTTACGTAATCGTTAGAAACAGTCAAAACGTAGCCAACGCCATAACCCTTATCATTATAAGATCCCACCGGAGTGAGCAAATAATCATACAGAGTAAGAGGTTCGAGGGATTTCTCCCCTGAATCGGAAACAACCATCCTAGGATAGGCAGCCCATAGTCTATCCTCAAGAGCCTCGGTCTTTTCTTCTTCATCAATTTTCTTCTTTTCTTCAATCGTTTCTTGTTGAGGTGGTTCTTCTATCGCAAGTGATAGTGCCGACTTGACAGGTTTCAAACTCTGAATTGAGGCTCGCACCAAAGTGGTTTGGATGCTATCCAAAATCTTCTTCGAAGACTTTGTCCAAGCGGTAGTCCATCCATCATCGGCCGCATAGGGATCTATCTGAACAATGAGATCCATCGAGATAACATTGACGGAACCTCCTTTCTGGGGTTCCTTCATGTATTCCTTCGGGATCGTTATGTTCCCTTTTCGAAGATTGTCGTTGAGCCAACTTTTCAAGGTAATACAATCTTCTATCTTGTGTCCAAGCATCCGGTGGTAAGGGCAAAAGTTGGGATCACCTTTCTTGTCGACTTCTTCGGTTTCTTAGGCTCGGCGATTAGAAATCCGGAGTCTTCATCGATCGCGGAATATTTTCGGCATCGCCTCATTCTTGAACGGATACTCCTCGCTCGAAGCTCCCTTAACGTATGTTGTGGACGAGGCGGTTGTTCATACTCGTTGAGATGACCGATAGCCGGGTCGGGGTTGCCGGTAATTCCGTTGAATTTGCCGCGGCCGTTCGGCGGTATTTGTATTGGCCGCTTGCCTTTATCGATCGCCGCGACGATCCCGGACTTCTTTTCAAAAGTTTTCACGGGCTTCGTTTATCCGTTTTGTCGGTGAAACTTAATTGCTTCGCCTCCTCTTGCAAGCTTCCGGCCTTGCTTAACAACTTCTCGAAAGTCTTAATATTAAATCCCTCGAGGAGAAGTGCTATCGGGCCATGAATGCTCTTAAGTAAAATGCCGATCGCATGCTGTTCTTGTAGCCGTGGCTCACACTTCATACTTAGATTCCTCCATCGAAGTATGTAGTCCACCAAAGTTTCGTTCGGCTTCTGCTTCTCTACCTTCTCTACCACTAAATCACCTATAGTGATGTGGTGCTGAGCTCCGACAAATCGCTTGATGAAGAGGTTCTCTAATTCTGAAAATGTCTTCACCGAACCGTTCGGTAATTCCGCATACCAATCAAAGGCGATTCCTGACAGGCTGTTGACAAATTGTCTGAAGAGTAAAGCATCACTTCCGCCGGCATTGCAATAACTGGCACGAAAATGTGCAATATGCTGCCGAGGGTTTCTGGTTCCATCAAAGGTCTTGAACAGAGGTGGTACGAAGCCTTTCGGATATTGGACAGCGTTGAATTTTTCGGGGTAAGGCCTACCCGTCCGAATGGATGTCCCACTCTTTGATTGTGTCAAGGCTTCTCGTACCTGCTGTTCCACCATGCTCTTGATATCCTTTTCCGGAATCATGCTTTGTATTGCATCCTTTTTAACTGATCATCCCCGTTGACGGATGTAATCTCCTTTCCTCTGTCTACAATGTGAATAACTTCTGGGGGTGTTTCTCTTTGGGGTTGAACCTGACTCTGGAGAGTGGCTAAGGCTGCAGCTATCTCTTCTATCCTCTTTTCCATTTAGGAGATCATATCATCTTTCACTTGAAGCTGCATCCTCATCACTTCTGGCTCCTCTCTTTCTGTGGCTGCAGGAGCACCTTCTGAAGCTGACGAAGCTCGTGTTTCAACCATGTTAATTTCTGCATATTCATCATCCATGAACTCTGACGAGTCGACTTCATCTCCGAATTTTTCTTCTCTTTCTCTTGCTAATCGTTGAATATCAGTTCTTAGCTTTTCCATAGCATCTTCTAATGGTCTTTTCTGTACATCCTTGCAGTTGTCATGCGATAACTGTCGGGTTTCCTTCTCATGAGTCCCCTTCATTGCGGTAGCACTTTCTTCGGACTCAAGTCTCCTGACGAGACTTTCCTTCTCAGGTTGTTGTTTTAATCTTAATTGTCCGGTAGTGGGATGCCATACCATCCTTCTAGCAGCAGAAGGTCTAGGACCGGATGGTCTGTCAGCCAAATGCTGGAAGGTGGTATCCTCCCTAATTTGTAGTCCTGAAACAACGACAGTGGACTAGCTTTCATTCTCTTATTCTTCTTTTCCGCAGCTATAGCGAGGTTCTACTCGCGGCCCAAGACGGGATTTGGCCGGCACCCGCCCTATCCTTCTTAAAATCTCTGATACAGGGCATTTTTCTTTCTTTGCTAACTTCTCTATCAGGGTCTGCAGTCGAGCAAATGTCGTAATTCTAGCCCTTTTCTTACGGCCGTCATTGTAATATGCGGGCTGAGGCAATGCAGAAGCAATCTTGCGGACATTTTCCTCTTCCTCTGCGGTGGAGAGGGGATGGAACCTACTTCCTCCCAAAAGTGGTATGTATTCAGGCAGCGGTGTATACTCGGGCAGTTCTGGGATTTCCTCCAGGAAAGCAACTTCAGCAGCTCTGGCTTCTCTAGCAATCCTTCTACTTCTATTCCTCCTCTGAGTCCGTGTCAGTGGTGGAGTTCTCGAGCTGGACCCGATCTCGAAAATAGAAGGTCTCACAGGAAGATCTGTACCCTCCACGGTAACAGGTTCATCACAGTTCTGAATTTCCTTCCCCTTTAGTCCGGCGAGCTGGGTCGGTGCGGAGACAACTAGACCGGTGGAGTAGCAACAACAAGTCCTTCCGTGAACAACGAGTACTCCTCTCGCTGGAATCTTTTGCAGAGGAGGGAATTCATGAGTTGACTTGAGGTTAAACTCAATCAACGGCTTCTCGCTTCCCGGATTTTGCTTGCGAGTGAAAAGAGAGTGACGTCGGGGATTTTGATGTCGGTGTCCCCGAATCCTTGTCCGAATCGAATGATTCCATTATTAGTGCGGTTGTCCTCGAAAATAGCCGTGTCCAGATCCGTTGATGAAGGAGAAGATCGGCTTTGGGGCTTCCATTTCGCAGGGCAGATTCCAAGTGTTAGTCCCCGAATCGTGCTTCTTCTTGTCGTAAAACTTATGACGAAAAAGAAAGAGTCCGAACACATTTCCGTTTATCTTAGTGTATTTGTTGTATTAAAAGAAAATTTATTTAGATAATTGTTTTTCGAAAAGATTTGTTCGTTAGGACAGAGAATTATTAAAAGAAGGAGAGTTGTAGGAAGGGTAAAGGAGTTGATTAGGAATCGGAAAAGGAAGAGAAAGTCTTGTAGAAACTTCTCGACCCGCAAGACCGCTCCTAAACTAATACCTATTGGGGGTCCACCCCACCTCAGAAATGAGGTAAAAGGATCTCGGAACCTCTTTGTTTAGGGGTGTCGTAGAAATGAACATAGTATTCCAACGGAAAGAAGAGTAGTTTGATCCACTAGGGACATGGATACACTACCGATTTTTTTGAAAGCAGAACTATCTGATTAAAAATGGAGAGAGGAACTATTCCCCAGCGGAGTCGCCAGAATTTGTCGGCATATTTTTTTTATTTGATTTAAATATATATATATATATATATATATATATATATAATTTAAAAAGTAGCATTTGATTTTGAAAATAATTTTAAGTTTAAAAATTTTAAGATATGAAATCAAACCGATCCCACATCCCGAATAGTTTATATAAATGAGCGCCACATCACAAGTTGTGTATCTATCCCGAAGAATAGACACACTACTCGATGATGGGGCTCGATTAAATAAACTAGAAGATTTGTGACATCCGTTTGGTCTGCGAACCAATTTTATAAGCCGACAAGTTCCCCTGCTTAATATAAAGGAATTAAGCAGGGTTTATATTACCCGGGTTCTTAAAGTTCCCTATAAGGGCAAGCCCCTATAGTTAATTACATCTTAAATGACGGGAATCACTTAAGAAAACTCTCGATAATAATCGATAATTCGCTCTCAAGAATTTCAAAGTTTAAGTTTTCAAGGGATTGAATTTTGGAATTTCAATAGGGAATGGATCAAATTTGGAACATTTTATTTTAGGAATTCAAAGGAAGAAAGGTAGGAGAAATTATAGATTCGAAGCGAACTTCGGTAATTTCCCGACTATCCTATTGTTTGGCTTGAATTTAGGAAAATCCTAATGTTTATTTGATATTTCAATTTTGCCAATTTTAATTAATTAGGATTTATATTCGTATGATGTGATCACATAAATAGCCTCGAAGATGTGAGGGTTTATGTCGTATCGAACGACTACCTCAGAATCCTAAGACCGGTTAGGGCTTAATTTGTAATGCAAATGCCTAACAAAAGGCTGAGGATTTATGTTGCACTAGGCAAAATACTTCGAAGTCCTATGGTTTGGTTATTTAATTCTAAGAAAGTTTTGCTGAAGTAGACTCAGGTTTTGCTGATGACGATGGCCGTGCTGCCCACCATGCTCCGAGCTCCTCGTTGTTGCGAGAGGGTTTAGTTTTAGAAATCATAAATCAAGAGATGAGAGACATGTTCTGGTTTAGAGAAGGTATTAATTTCCAAATATTTTTTATATTTTAATTAAAACAAATCTTAAAGTTGATTATAACAACACCGGTTAAGATCCCACGGTTCCATCCTTCCGGCATCGTTATTTTTATCGGATTCACTTAGTCCGTATGAATTTGCTAAACTCAACTAAATGAGTTCCACACTTTCATTTAGACCGTGGGAAATCCCGTTAGCAACACGTAGGTTACATCATCCGAGGTATTCCCGATCATCCAACAAGACGTTTTAATTTAGTTGTAGTTGTAGTTTTGTTTTGTTGGTGATTAAATTTTGAGTTGTTTTATATTTTGAAATATTGTGGCGGTGAATTTTATCTTGTAATGATTTTTAATTTAGTTTTGGTTTCGATTTTAGGGACTATCCTAAAGGTGTGGGTTTTCATGCAACAGTTGTTTATCATGCAAGAAAAGTAAGTGCGATGCAATTAAGTAAATTGCAATAAAGTAAATTGCAATAAAATAAAAGCGTACTCGGAGGGTCTTCCTGTCATCCCAAGCTGCACTTAAAACACATATCAGAGCATTTAAGTATTCCAACAAGTACCTAGGTAAAGCTAAGGGAAAGATTTTGGTTTTTTACCAAGTTCCTAATCTTATAGCTAGTCACCACCTATGACGTCTAGGTTCTTGTGTTTTGGTTTAAGGACGATTTTCTTCATCAAAGAACAATTAAGTTCAATTGTTCTTATAAATATCCTATCATATTGAGGAAGTGCTTAAGAGGAGTCTTAAAACATCTTTTCAATACCTCTAGGATTGTTTTAAGTCCAAGAGAATTTAATTATACAAGTGAATTAACCGTCCAGGAGTTCAAGTTTTGTTCTCTTGCTTAGTGAACTAGGACATTTGAATATCCTATAAGTGAAGCAACACTTCACTTAATACTCCATTTAGGAGTTATGACAACAAGAGCTTTTGAGGGCAAATTGATGTTCAAATGATTTGTTATTTAATTTAATTTTAATTAATGGGTTTAAGTTCGGAATAATGTTCGAGTTGTTTTAGATTTATTTTGAATTCTTTATGTCTTAGGTGATGTTATATTTAATTTAATTTAATTTAATTTAATTTTAATTTAATTTAATTTGGTTTAGTTTTAATTTTAATTTAATTTTATTTTTTAATTTAATTTTAATTTTATTTTAACTTGATTTTATTTTTTATTTAATTTAATTCAATTTAATATGTTTCAATTTAATTTAATTGAATTTAGTTTAATTTAATTTAATTTAATTTAATTTTAAATTTAATTCAATTTAATTTAATTTAATTTAATTTAATTTTAATTTTAATTTTATTTTAATTTTAATTTAATATTTTATTTTTTTATGCTTTAAGGATGATTTAATTTTAATTGTTAAAATATTAATTTAATTGAAATCTTAGAAGGATTTAATTTAAATGTTTTAACTTTAATTTAATTTAATGATTAAGTCTTTTAGCATTTTAAATCTTGAATTTGGATTATCATTTTAATTAAGAATTAAATATTATTGAGGTGATTAATTTAGGGATTTTTAAATTAAAGAATAAATCTCTTCCTAATAATATCCCTATTTTAATAATTCCAATTTTTCATTATTCTTCCAAATTTAATTAATTATTTAATTAAGGTTTATTTTAATTATTTTCAATTTTTTTAGTAGGTTTCCACCCTTTAATTACCTAAGTTTCAAACATCCAAAATCAACTTAGTATCAAATATTTTACCCACCCTTTTAATTAAACCTAAAATTTTTAATTATAGGTTAAAATTGTAATTACCATCTTGCCCTTTAAACTCACTAATTCCATAACTCACTGAATTTAGCTTAAATGAATTTGAAATTTTTATGTGACTTCACTCATATATCAATCAAGACATTAGAGGAGAAAATGTAATTTTTCTGTATTTAATTTATTTATATAATTATTTTTGGTGGAAAATAAGGATTTTCAAGGAAAATTCAACAACATGACCAAGGGAAAGTTTCTGTCCTTAACAAAATTATGGGACATTCTTAATGACCAGAGGACCACTTGGACCAATTTTGGTGATTTTTTGAATTATATTCATTTTATTATAATTATTTTGAGTTTTGGAGTATTAATTAATTTAAAAATAAAATAAAGGTTGAAAAATGAATTTTATATTTTTCAAAAATCTCTCTGATATCAAGGAAACCAGAGAACTAATTTTTATAATTTTTTGATATTTCTTTGATTTATGAGAATTATTTTAGTGGAAATGCCAGAAAATACATTTTTTAATTTTTAAAATTACCTGAGGGCTTTAAAATTTGATATCTCATCATAGAGACTTAAGAAAAATATGGGGTTTGTTCCTAAATGATTAAAATTCAAAATGTGACATTTTGGTGAATTTTATTATTTTTGTGATTTTTATTACTTTTAATTATTAAAAATATTAAAATAATGCAAAAAAATGAACTTTTTTGGAAAATTAAAATTTTAATTTTCTTAAATTCCCCTGATATCAGAGAGGCTCCAAAACCAATTTAGTGAATGTTTGAAAAGCATTTTGAAAGTTATGAATTTTTAAAGATTAAGTTTGGTTAAATGGCTTAATCAACCCATTTGATAGGGCTAACCAAGTCCAATTGACTTCAAACTTTTATGGTGGGTTCTCCTGATCCTAAAGGTCAGTGGAGAATTGATTTCAAGTCAATTTGATGTATGATTATCTCTAATTAATTAAAGCTCCATTTTGGGTGTTTAAGCCAATTAGGGTTATTCCAAGTGAGTTAACTCAAAACCTATTTTCCCTAAGGTCCTCTCGGTCATAAGAAACATCTCCAAATTTTCCTAGAATTTATTTCTCAACATGCTAATTATTGGAATTAAAATACTCAAAACAGCATCATAAATTTGAAAATTCAATAACTTCTCATAGGGATGGCCTCTGACCTTGGAAAATTCAGGGAATGTTCCTAAGTTCGGAGGCTTCAAAAGCCCTATGGTCTCATGCCATGGTGAATTTCCTAGATGCATGGAGAATTAAAACAATGCAAAGAGTAAATAAATCATTAAAAATAAAATACTTAATGAAATCACATGATTTCTTTTCCACATTATTCTCCTCTGTTTACTGAGCAAGAGGGTATTTTTATTTTATTTTTATGATTTTTCTACACAAAGTTATGGATTTTTGAAGTTCTGGGTATTTAATAAATAAGAAAATCCCTATTTTTCTATTTATCCGAATCGGCACCGCGTCAACCTCATCATCTCCGAACGGCCATGCGGCGCGCTTGCGGTTCGACGCCGCCATCCGACTCGGCGCTCCAGAGGCCGCTCGCATCGTTCCGTCTCCTCATACGACTCAATCCGGATCGTCCGCCGCGCGTGTATCAAATGGACGGCATCCGTTCATCGTCCCCAAGCCTCCTAACCCGAGAACCGTCCACACTAAATCCTTAATATCTCACTCAATACTTAACGGATTTTGGTGTTCTTATGCTCTATGGATTCGTCTTGAAGAGACGAACACATCTATATGGTGATCATGCATTGAAATTAAAGCATTTGAAATAGACAATCTCCAGAGGCTCGGGATAAGGAATTAGCTCATAACTTAGCTCAGAGAAGTGTGGCTTCGATCTGAGGGTTGTATCACCTTCGATTGGGTCTAAGAAAGCTCCAGATGAAGTTCCTTGGCCTGGTGAATTGTCTAGGTATGATTTTGACCAAGCCCGATTTCAACCTTTGGAGTCTGGAACAGATGGGTGGCCTCGGAGAGGGGGCTTTCACCTGGGAGCTCCTTCTCTTGGTCTTGTGCGGGTGTGGGTGAGTTTAATTTGACTTTGGTGGAGGATTTGGGAGTGTCCTGTTCGGATTCGAGAATTGAGCTCCAAAATCGAGCTCAATTAGTGGGGATTAGGGCAAGAGAACGAATGGGGATCAAATGCTCTAGATGTGGGGGAGAGTCCGGAGTGATTTTGGCAGAGTTTCCTTAAGGTTGGTTCAGCACCTCCTCATGGCCGAGAGAGGTGAGGTTTAAATAGGAGAGGGTGGAGGGCCTCCCAGGGGGGTTTAAGGCTTAGGATCAGCTGCTCCATGGAAGAGAAGAACAGCCATGCTGTTCAATTGGGCTGGGACACTTCAGCAAGGGGTAATTTCAATGTTGGCTCACATGTGAACTTTCGTCCATGCTATTTTCCGGCGACCTGGTGGCTAGCCGGCCAGGCACTGGTCACCATCTTGACCAGTGGGGTCAGGGGTTGGCAATGGTGCAGTCAATTGGAGTTTGACATGTGTAAAGGGGCTGGATTGAAATGGAATGGGGAGAGGCTCATTTTGGGTTCAAATTGGTCAAACCATGATTTTAGGTTTGGTTCACCTCCCCAAGACCTAGTTTTGGGCTGGGTGAATCAGTTGGGTCAGCTGGTCTTAAGTGGAGAAGTCTCCATCCAAGAATATTTGGATTATATTTGGGTTAAGGGGAATAATAAGTAAGGTTAATGGCTTTTAGGAAGTGCTTAAAGGACCTCCTCCTTTTGCCCAATGTAGTAAGGTCACATGTAAACAACTCACATGGCTTGTATGTGGCTTAAGAATGGCTTCATGGCTTGCTTATGGCTTAGGATAAAGCTTGGTCAATTTCATGGAAGTAGAATTTAGGAATTTTGGTATTTTGGTGGAGAATTTTCATGAAGCTTGATTTGGAATGGTTTAATGATGATTTTGAAACTTAGGGGTGATTTTGATTAAATGGATGATATGGAGAAATGTCATGTGGGCTTTGGATTGAAAACTTGGGCTTTTGAAATGGTCTTGGGTGGGCTTTTAAAGTGGTTTAAGGAAGTGGGCCTTTAGGTTTGAAAAAGGGCTTTTGAATAGAAAAATTTGCAATGGGCCATGCCAAATAAATGTTGAGTTTTGTCTAAGGATGTGTCATGATTGATTTGAAACAAGTTTGGAGTGATTTGGGTTTGAATTGGGTTGGATTTAGGCTTCTTTGGTAAAGGGCCAATGTAGGTCAAATTAGGCTAATTTAGGCCAATGTTGGGCTAGGGTTGAAATTGATGTAAAATTAATGTTGGGAAATGTTTATGGGAGTGTTTCAAAGAGGTTTCAACTTTTGTTGGGGTTGGATTTTGGGGTTTGGGTCTATTTGGGTTAAGTTTGGGTTTAGATCAAAATTGGGCTTTTTGGTTTTGGGTTGAATTTGAGTGGGGTTTGGGTCCAAATTTTGGGCAAATTATGTTATTGTTTTGTTTGTGGGGATGTTAGGGAAGGTTTATAAAAGGTTTGGGGTCAATTGGAGTTGAATTGGTTTGGTTTGGGCTAAGTTTGGGTCATGGGTCCAAATTGGGTTTTAAGGTCAAAAGTGAAATTAGATTCCAATGCCAATCAAATTGAGCTTGAATTTAGTCTATATTGGTGTTGGGGATGTTGAATTGAAGTTTAGAATTGAATTGGACCAGAATTTGGGCAATTGGGCAGGTTTGGTTTGACATTGGGTTCACTTTGAGTTAAAATGGGTCAAATTGGGGATTTTGAACAAAGTGGGGTAAATTGACAAAATTGGCCCATGGTGTAGTTAGACAAAATGAAATTGGGAATATTTTGGATGTTTTAGAATTTTATGAGAATTTTCTGAATTTTTGGATTTTTGGGTTAAGAGGGGCATTTTGGTAATTTGGAGGGTATTGGGGGTATTTTTTGGAATTTTGAGTATTTTGGATAAAAATGGTCAATTTGAGTGGTGGGAGAATGTTTGAGATTGATTTTGAGGAGTTTGGGTGATTTTGGAGAATTTTGAAAATTTTGGGTAATTTCGAGGGTTTTGGAGTAAGTAGGCGGTGTGCGGGGTCCTGGGGTCAAAAATTGAAAATTTAGAAAATAGAAGATTAGGTAAATGTAAGTGGAATGAAATCATTTTGGTTGAGCCATGAAGCCATATCAAGCCAACATGAGCCATGAAGGGACTCATTTGAGGCATTCACTATGTTGTTCCTAACCCTCTTAGCCAAGGGCTTAGGGGTTAAGGACCATCCATGTGAATCACCTTCATGAGTCAGGAGTTCAAGTTGGGTATGGGTGTGGTTTTAGGAGGTGTGTGAAAGTGTAGTGTATAAGTGTAGTGTGTGTGTAAGTCAGCCCTCACCAGACCAGACCACCCAGGGCAGTCCTAAGGCCAAAGAATCCTATAGGAACTCATCCTTTAAACTTCCACATTTGATCTCAACCCTCTAGGTGATTAGGGGTCTACAATCAAGCTTGTGGAGTTTGCAGGGAGTTAAGAAGTGGTTTGAATTTCTAAGTGGTGGGTCCCAATTCTAATCCTCTAGGATAGTTAAAGGAAAAGCCTAAGGCTAGATCCTAAGTACTAAAAAAGGAAGAGAAGACCTCATCAAAAATGAGGTCAACACACACATTGAACATGAAAGCAAATACACAAATACAATCGATTCACTACATTGATACAACGACTCAACAAACCAGATAATAACGATCTCATTACCAGAATACTCTAATCTTCACAAGGGAAATTGTGTATTCCGCTTGGAAAGAACACTAACGCTCTCGGGAAATCGGTAGCCGTCTTTTCGTCGATCCACTTGTTCTTCGCATACATTTCAACTTGAGCATCTTGATAAGCCGCAAAATGATCAAATTGAAGTTTCATCTGCCATTCTAGATGTTCAATCTGATGAAATATCTCATGAAGGCAATCTCCAATGCTTTTAAACTCCGCTTAAAACTTATCCAAGTGACTAGAAATTTTCTCTAAACTTACTGTGATGAAACCATTGAAGTAGGGATGAGGATCCTTTGAGACCTTGTCCCTAGCCTCTTCTCCAAGATTTCTTCTTTCCATTTCTTCAAAAATTTCTCAAATCTCTCAAGAATGAAAAGTAATGGACGTAACTTTGATTACTTGATGGTTAGGGATGAAGATGGGTTGATTTAAAGGTGAAAATCGTGTGAAAAACTGAAAATTTTTTGTTTTTGCACGACCCAGTAACCGTGTTCTTAGACGCCAAATCGGGTGCCTAGGCACCGGACCTATTGATACATAGTTTAACTGGGGCGCTTAGGCGCCGAATCTTGGCGCCTAGGTGCCGGAACTATGTTCAACTCCGTTTCGCCTAATCATCAAATTTCAAAGTTTCGTTCTCCAAGAGAGGTAAATTATACTGGTAAGAGTAATCTAGATGCAATAACACAAATTGTAAGCAATCATAATGAAGGTTAACTTGATCTCCTTTTTACTCATATTTAGAATAGAGTGATCCAGTTTCTAAATCTTACATATTTCAAAATAATCTTCAGCTTAAGTCAACAAAGACTTATAAGCATCAATTTTTTCTAAAGTAATATAAAATTAGTCAAGATCGAGGCTTAACCTTACATTAAAAAAATAAAAACACTCAAAACAAAAGATAATTATGGGTTACCTCCCATAAAGCGCTTGGTTTAACGTCGTCAGCCCGACTTAAGTAAATATTTAATCAGGTTGACTCAATTCATAAGCCTCTTTATAAATCATTTTAATATCTCCCAAATAAGGCTTCAATCTTAATCCATTTACTTTAAAAAATTTTCCCGTTTTGGGGTCTTTAATATCCACAGCTCCATAATGGTATACTTTCTCAATTATATAGGGTCCAAAAACCTTCTCATATTTTTGTCCTAATGCAGCTCCAATTGCAAAATCACTTGCATCACACATTAATTCAAAAGATTTATTCCAATTAGGTGCAACAATAATAGGTGCAGTTATTAGTTTTTCTTTTAGAATATTAAAAGAATTAATACATTCTTTGTTAAATTCAAATTTGGCATCTTTTTCCAATAAATGACAAAGAGGTTTAGCAATTTTAGAAAAATCCTTTATGTATCTTCTATAAAATCCAGCATGACCTAGAAAACTTCACACATCAGTAATAGTACTAGGTGGTTGTAATTCAGCAATAATTTTCACTTTCGCTTGATCTACTTCCATCCCTTTTTGTGAAACTTTGTGACCAAGTACAATGCCTTCGTGACCATGAATTGACATTTTTCCCGAGTTAAGAACTAAGTTTGTTTATTCACATCTTTTCAGAACTTTGGAAATGTTTTCCAAACAAGATTCAAAATAAGTTCCAAAAACTGAAAAATCATCCATGAATATTTCAATTCCTTTGTCAATCAAATCACAAAATATTGACATCGTACATCTTTGAAAAGTTGCAGGTGCATTTCATAAACCTAAAGACATTCTTCTAAAAGCAAAGGTTCCATAAGGACTTGTAAATGTTGTTTTCTCTTGGTCCTTATGAGCAATAAGTAATTGATGATAACCAGAATATCCATCCAGAAAATAGAAATATGGGTGTCCAGCTAGTTTATTGAGCATTTGATCCAAGAAAGGTAAAGGAAAATGATCATTTCTAGTGGCGTCATTTAATTTCCTATAATCAATACAAATTTGCCATCCAGTAACTTGTCTTGTAGGAATTAGTTCATTTTTATCATTGACATTGACAGTTACACCTCCTTTCTTTGGAACACAATGAATAGGACTTACCCATTGACTATCTGAAATAGGATAAATAATACCAGCATCTAACGACTTAACAATTTCTTTTTTAACAACCTCTTTCATGATAGGATTTAATCTTCTTTGCGGTTCAATAGTAGGTTTAAAATTTTCTTCCATTAAAATTCTATGCATACAAATGGAAGGGCTTATTCCTCTTATATCAGCAATAGTCCAACCAAAAGCTTTCTTATAATTCTTTAACACACCTAGTAATTTTACTTCTTGATCTTTACTCAATTCAGAAGAAATAATAACAGGTAAAGTTAACGAATTTCCAAGAAACGCATATTTTAAATGTGAAGGTAATATTTTTAATTCCAGTTCAGGGGCTTTTTTAATTGATGGTAAAAGTATATCATTTTGAGTTATGTTAGTTATCTTTAATAAAATGAGTCTCTTCTTCTTTTACTTCTTCATTTTTATCAGTTAAAAATTCAAATTTTTCTTCAGAAATGACTTTACATTTTTCTTGATAATGTTTTTCAATTAAATAATTAATTATATACATTCGATAACATTCTCTTTATCAGGGTACTTCATTGATTTAAGAACATTGAATTTAATATCTTGATCATTAACTCTCATGGTTAATTCTCCCTTTTGCACATCAATCATAGCTCGTCCGGTAGCTAGAAAAGGTCTCCCTAAAATAATAGGTATCTCTTTATCTTCTTCCATATAAAGTATGATGAAATCTACAGGGAAGATAAATTTATCCACTTTAACAAGGACATCCTCTATAACTCCTTTAGGATAAGTGATAGATCTATGAGCTAACTAAAGGGTTATTGTGGTGGGAGTAATCTCTCCTAAATTCAATCTTCGAAAAATAGAAAATGGCATGAGATTAATACTTGCTCCTAAATCACAAAAAGCTTTTCCACAAAATTTTTCTCCAATAGCACAGGGTATAGTGAAACTTTTCCTGATCCTTAAGCTTTTCACTTAATGCAACAGTTTCAAAAGCTTCCACTTTTTGTTTCTTGCTTAAAATATTCTTCATAAATTTTGCATAAGTTGGTCTTTGTTCCAAAGCTTCAACAAAAGGTATGTTGATAGTAAGTTTCTTAAAAATTTCAAAGAACTTTGAAAATTGATGATCAAGTTTCTGCTATTTAAATCTTTGAGGAAAAGGTGGTGGTGATTTTTTAACTTCCACATTAATAGGTATAACAGTCTGATCTTGACTAGGAGAGAGAGTTTCTTTAGGTTTTTCGATCTCTTCAACCTCAATCTCTTTTTCAATTTCATTATGCATTCTTTGCTTTAATTCCTTTCCACTTCTAAGTTGCACAGCCTTAACATGTTCATGTTCTTTTCCAGTTTCCTTTGGATTAATTTCAACATTACTAGGAAGTGTTCCTACATGTCTCTTATTAATTAAAGTAGCAATTTGCCCCATTTGATTTTCGATGTTACGAATAGCAGTATTTTGATTTTGTAATTGATTATTCATTTGTAAAATTAATTCTTCTATTGATAACTTTTTCTGTTGATTATTAAATCCGGGAGGTTTATAATTTGGATTAACTTGATTATTCCAATTTCCAGTGGGATGAGATTGATTATTACCCCATTGTTGTTGTGAATTATTCCAGTTAAAATTAGGATGATTTTTCCACCCAGGATTATAATAATTTGAATAAGGATTACTTTTACTTGCAATAGCTTGTAAAGTTTCAATAGTTTGAGAATCTTCAATATTAGCAGAGTTATTATGTGAAATATTAATTACAAAATTATCTAATTTTTTTGACATTGCTGCTACTTGTGAAGCTAGGATAGAAAAGGCTTCATTATTGTGAATACTTGCCATCTTTTTAGGATTAATCCTTTCGGAAGGCCATTGAAAATTGTTATTAGCCATTTCTTCAATTAAAGTGTAAGCTTCTTCAAATGATTTAGACATTAAAGAACCTCCAACAGCAGCATCAATAATTAATTTTAAAGATCCAATTAATCCATTGTAAAATGTTTGAATAATTAACCAATCAGTTAAAGCATGATGAGGACATTTTCTTAATAGTTCTTTAAATCTTTACCAAGTTTCATATATTGTCTCCCCGTCAAATTGACTAAACAAAGTAATATCATTTCTTAATTTAACAGTTTTAGAATGAGGAAAATATTTAGCAAGGAATTTTTGTGTCATTTCAGCCCATGTTTTAATAGAACCAATTGCTAATGAGTTTAACCACATCTTTGCTTTATCTCTTAAGGAAAAAGGAAAGAGTCTAAGTCTAATAAGCATCATCGAAACATTGTTATATTTAAAGGTAGCACAAAGTTCTAAAAAACTAACAAGGTGTAAATTTGGATCCTCATTTGGTGTTCCACCAAATTGATTGTTTTGCACCATTTGAATAATAGACGGTTTAAGTTCAAAAGAATTAGCATCTACAGTGGGTATTTGAATACTACTATGAAGATCATCAACTGTAGGGTTAGCATAATCCCTTAATGGTTTATAAACATTTTGATCATTAAATTCAATTGGATTTTGTAAAGTAGCCATTTCTTGAAATTTTTGAATTTATTTTCCCTTTTTAATTTTTCTAATTGTTTTTTCTAGTCAGAATCTAAAGGTATTAACCCTTCAGAACCAAAACTACGCAAAAAAAATAAAGCAAGGAATAAATTTTTTTTTTATTTTATTTTATTTTATTCTATTTTATTTTAATATTTTTATTTTTATATTATTATATTTTTTTATGTTTTTGGAAATATAATATTTAAAAATCTATAAATTGTACCTCTTATCCCCGGCAACGGCGCCAAAAACTTGACCCGATTTTTGTATTTCCAAATACAAGAATTTGTTACCACTGCTTAGAAAATTTAATTTACGCAAAGATGCGAAACACTTGACCCGGAATAACTTGCTATATAGATGTGTACCAAGTTTTAATTTACGGCAATAGCATTAAATAAAACATGATTGCTACTGAATGCTAGGCCGTCAGTGATTAATATTTTTTAAATATATGTTTTTATAGCAAAATATAATTTTAAAGGAAAATATTTTATATACTTTTTGGGTACTACGCAAGTACACGTATCGTTTCAAGTAATAAAGGACTTTGAAATAAAGACCCTAGTATCGATCCCAGGGGAAAAAGGGTAATAAATTTTTAAATATTGTATTTCAAAATCGTTTTGTATTTTAATCTAACTATAAATTACTTTTAATTTATTAGCTGCAGATAAAGAAAACAATAATAAGAAAATGATTTTGTGAAAACAACATAAAACAAACAACTTTCTTCCTTTCAATTAATCTAAGATTTTTAAGATAATTTAATATTCGTTGAAGAATCTATTTTATGGTATTGTGTCAAATAGAAGCATTCCTATTCTTTACCCATTGATCCAGGCGCAAAGAACATTAGGTAATCTACGGATCGAGTCCGGATGTATTGTTAGTAGAATGGGTTAATCTAGGCTCACACTTACTAGATGTCCGAGGGTGTCTATGGTCGGCCCAACTAGTGACCCTTTCCTTATGCTATAAATCAAACTATAAGAATTTAGTACGTCACTCTAAAAACTTATCAATTCTACACCCTTTAAATCTTATCTTCCTATTTATTTGCACTTCACCTTGAATAGCCCGCGCATGGCCTTCGACTACCCAAGGATTCATGTGACATCTACAAGTTAAAAGTTCTTCTCCTTCTAAGTCTCAAAACTCTTCAACAGGTTTTAACAATTTAAATGTCCAATTTAAAAAGTAAAGTAAGATCAGGTATTAATATCATCACAAAGTTTTGAAAATATTTTGATTTTTCAATTCTTCATTGATTTTTATATTATCTTATTTATCTTTTTATAATTGAAGGAAGAAAGTAAATTAACTACTCAAAACACATTGAATATAAACAGCAAAACATAATAAATAAACTTTGAATCAAAAATAAAATACTTATCTCAAATATTCCTTCTACAAATCTTCTGATTCCTACTGACTCCACAGTGTAATGAACTCCAGATGCAACAATTTGAAAATAAACTCACTAAACTAAATAAAAGTGGCCCTCTATTTCTCTCTCTATTTCTCTCTCAGAGGATGAGAGATCCTAAAGTGGCTAAGAGATAGGGGATGCAATGGGGGCACACACTTTTTTCGAAGGAGTGGACTCCTATTTATAGGCTTCAAGGGTTGCCTTGAGGCACCTCTTCAAAACATGTCTAAATTCGATGAATCTTCTAGAAGGTGCATGCCGGTGCCCGAGCACCGGAATGCGGCGCTGGCGCCGGAATCTGGAACCTAGGCACCGGACACCTCTTCCAGTTCTTCGCACCTCTTCACTTTGGCTTGCACCTCTTCACAATTAAAACCATGTGGAGCGTCCAAATGCAATGTATCACATGTCCTATTATCAAGGAACAACTGCCAGTCTTCTAGAATGTCCAATAACCGCTCACTCGGTCAAAATAACTATCCTAAAGTCGTCAAAAACTTGACAGTTTCTGTATCGAGTCTGGCGCTTAGGCGCCAACTTATAGCGCCTAGGCGCCAGGCCATAATTTTTTATAATTCTTGTATTTTGCTCCATTTTTGCTCCTTTTTCACCCTTTTTCCTTTTTTGGACCTTTTTACATCACCTACATCCAAAAACACAAAAATACCTTTCATTAAATCATAATATCCTTAGAAATTGATAAAAATCAAGGCATAAAAATAGGTATTTTTTTCATGGATCACATTACATAATTCAAATGGCATTCTTCTAAATGAAAATATTCCGTAAGGGCTAGTACATGTAGTCTTTTCTTGATCCTCAGGAGTAATAGGTATTTGATGATAACCAATATATTTATCCAAAAAGCAATAGCACTTATGTCTGACAAGTCTATCCAACATTTGATCTAGAAAAGGAACAAGAAAGTGATCTTTTCTGGTGGCGACATTTAATTTTCTATAGTCAATACAAATTCGCCAACCATTAACTTGTCTTGTTAGTATACTTTCATTCCCTTCATTCACATCAACAGTCACTCATCCCTTCTAAGGAACACAATGAATTGGACTTACCCAAGCACTGTTCGAAATTGGATAAATAATTCATGCATCAAGCCATTTTAAAATTTCCTTTTTAACTACTTCTTTCATCATTGGATTCAGTCTCCTTTGCAGATCAGCCCTAGGTTTATGTTGTTCATCCAACAAAATTCTATGCATAAAGATCGAAGGACTGATTCTTTTAATATATGCTAAAGTCCAAACAAAATATTTAGAAGACTTAATACACTTGATACCCCTTGAAGAAAAAATCTTTATTGGAAGAGATTTAAATGGACATGTCAGTAGAGCGGTAGAATATTTCAGAAATATTTATGGTGGCTACGGTTATGGAGCAATTAATGAAGAAGGTAGAGCCATTTTAGATTTTACTTTAGCGTATAACATGATTATTACTAATACTTTATTCAAGAAAAGAGATGAGAATCTTATTACTTATAAGAATGGATCTAATAAAACACAAATTGATTATTTTCTTATAAGAAGAAGAGATCGTCGAGATTGTAAGGATTGTAAGGTCATTCCAAGTGAGAAATTAAGTACCCAACATCATTTATTAGTTATAGATTTTAAGATGAAGAGTTGTAAAATAAAGAATACTAGGATTCAACATTGTAGAATAATATGGGGGCACCTAAAAGACACAAGTAAAATTATTTTTATGAGTAAAATTCAAGATTTAAATATTTGGGATGTCCATGAAGACGCAAATGCTATGTGGGAGAAATTAACTAATACTATTAAACAAGTGGCTAAAGATGTACTTGGAGAATCAAAAGAAAAAGTTTCTATAAATAAAATTAGTTGGTGGTGGAATAATAATGTGAAAGAAAAGATAAAATATAAGAAGTTATGTTATAAAAATTGGTTTAAATATAAAAGCGTAGAGAACTGGGAAAAATATAAAACGGCCCGCAGGGAGTCTAAAAGAATAATCTGTGACACTAAAAATTCTGCTTTTAGTGATCTTTATAACATGTTAGATACTATGGATGATGAAAAATATATGTATAAACTAGCTAAACAAAGAGAAAAGCAAAGTAAAGATTTAACTCAAGTAAAGTGTATTAAAGATGAAAATCAAAAAGTGCTTTTCTTAGAAAAAGATATTCAACATAGGTGGGTGAGTTATTTTGATAAACTTTTTAATGAAGATGTTGAAAGTACGATCAACCTTAGTGATCTTAATATCATTAATAAAAATAGAACTTTTCATTTTTACCGTCGCAAAAGAAGTTGATGAGGCTTTAAAGAAAACCAAGTGGGAAAGTCTGTAGGACCTGATGATATCCCAATTGAAGTGTGGAAATGTTTAGGTGATTTGAGGGTTTCCTGGCTTACTAAACTTTTTAATATTATTTTAAAAACTAAAAAGATGCCTGAGGAGTGGAGAAAGAGCATTTTGGTCCCCATTTTTAAGAATAAAGGAGATGCACAAGAGTGTCCAAATTATAGAGGAATTAAATTGATGTGTCATACTTTAAAATTATGGGAGAGGGTAATTGAATATAGGTTAAGACATATTATGAAGGTTTCTCATAATCAATTTGGATTTATGCCGGGCAAGTCTACCATGGAAGATGTACATTTTGAGATGGAGAAGTACATAGATAATAAGGAGGATCTACATTTGACTTTTATTGATTTAGAAAAAGCTTTCGATAAGGTTCCTAGAGATGTTCTTTGGAGAGTCCTTGAGAAGAAAGGCGTTGATATGACTTATATTCAAGTCATTAAAGATATGTATGTTGGAGTTGTTACATGTGTTCGAATTGAAGGAGGATTGACCAAATATTTTACTATTTCTGTTGGTTTACATCAAGGATCGGCTTTAATCCCATGTCGTTTTGCTTTATTTATGGATGGTCTTGCTGGGCATTTACAAGAGGATGTACCTTGGTGTATGCTTTTTTGCTGATGATATCCTCCTTGTGGATAAGACAAGAGAAAATGTCCAAGAAAAACTTGAATTATGAAGGTATACATTGGAGTCTAAAGGTCTTCGTTTGAGTAGAACTAAAACTGAATACATGGAATGTAATTTTAGTAATAGTAGTTCTAGTGATAGAAGTGTAACTTTGGGTGATCAAATTATTAAAAGGTGTGAACGATTTAGATATCTCGGGTCCATTGTTCAAAGCGATGGTGATATAGATGGGGATGTTAATAGTAGAATTCAGTTTGGTTGGTTGAAGTGGAGGAATGCATCCGACCTATTGTGTGATAGAAAAGTACCGCTTAGACAGAAAGGAAAATTTTATCACATGGTGTTGAGACCTACAATGTTCTATGGTGCTGAATGTTGGCCTTTAAAAGAGAAGCATAATGTTAAGTTAAGTGTTGCCGAGATGAGAATAATTAGGTGGATGAGTGGCTTTACACTTAGAGACAAAATGTGAAATGAATATATTCATAATAGGGTTGGTGTTGCACCAGTGACGGATAAAATTAGAGAGAGTCACCTTAGATGGTTTGGTCGCAATAAACGTCGACCACCTCATGATCCGATTAGGAGAGTAGATGTTTTAAATACAACTTATGTTAATAAAGGCAGAGTTAGATCTAGGAAAACTTGGGCTTATTGCATAAAAAATAATCTTAATTTATTAGAATTAAATGAGAATTTGAAACTAAATAGGACGCAATGGAGAAAAAGGATTCATGTAGCCGACCCCACTGAGTGGGATTAAGGCTTTGTTGTTGTTGTTGTTGTTGTATATTCATTCAAATCTGAAGATACAATGACTGGTAAGGTAGATGATTCTTCTAAAAATATATATTTCAAATGATTAGGAAGAATTTTCATCTTAAGTTCAGGAAGTTTTATGATAGATGGAATTAAACTTTTATCACCACTTTCTATTGTATCCAACATTTCAAATCTTTCCTGAACATAGCCTAAATCTTCATTCTTCATATCATAAAAATCATTTTCCATTTCTTTATCATCCTCACACTTCACATTTTCACATTCCATTTTCTCTTTAAATACTTCTTTAAAATGATCATCTCTCAAATAATCACATATTTCCATTTGAAAGCATTCATCATCTTTTTCTGTTGAGGGATATTTCATAAATTTCAGAATATTAAAGGTCACCTCTTTATCATTAACTCTCATAGTTAATTTTCCTTTATGAACATCAATCATAGCTCTCTCAGTAGCAAGGAATGGTCTTCCCATAATTGGAATTTTTTTATCTTCCTCCATATCTAACACAATAAAGTCCACGGGAAAGATAAATTTATCCACTATCAATAACACATCTTCCATAACTCCTTTAGGATAAGTAATGGAACGATCAACCAACTAAAAAGTCACAGATGTAGGTGAAATTTCTCCTATTTCTAATCTTTTGAAATTTGATAAAGGCATAAGGTTAATACTAGCTCATAGATCACATAAAGCTTTTCCAAAAACTTTTTCACCTATAACATATGGGATAGTGAAACTACCAGGGTCTTTAAGTTTTTTAGGAAGCTTCTTCTGAATAATTTCACTATACACTCTACTTAGTGCAACAGCCTTGTGATATATGAACTTTCTTTTCCTTTTAAGAATATCCTTAAAAAACTTTGCATAATTAGGCATCTGCTCTAATGCTTCAACAAAGGGAATATTCACTGTTAATTTCTTAATGATTTCCAAAAACTTCATAAATCTGTTATCCATATTTTTTTCTTCAATCATTGAGGAAATGAAGGAAGTAGTTTTTCAACAGTAATCTTCATTGGTTCAATTGGATATTCTAAGTCTGGATAAATCTTATTAGAACCTTTTTCAATATCCACCTTCTCTTTCTCAACTTCAACTTGTTTTTGCACTGTTGTTTCTATTTCCTTTCCACTCCTTAATTGAATAACCTTAATTTGCTCCTTATTTTGTTTATTAGGATTGATCTCAATATTGCTGGAAAGATTTCCAGAATGTCTATTATTAAGCACAGTGAAAATATTTCTTAATTGATTCTCAATATTCTTAATCGCAACACCTTGAGCTTGTAATTGATTACCCATGCTCAGAATTAATTCATCAGTAGAAAACTTCTTCTCCTTAAATTATGGGTTGTTATTAAAGACAGGAGAATAAGGTCTATAGTTGGTGTTTCCTTGGTTGTTCAAATTTCCAACTGGATTCACAGGATTGTTTCCCCATTACGAGTTAACAGTAACATTGCTGTTATTCCAGCCAAAATTCAGGTGATTCTTCCAACCAGGATTATAATAATTCGAATAAGGATTGTTGGGTCTATTATTCTATAGCATTCAAGGTCTCATAAGGTGTTTGAGATTCTATTATCTATCCAACTGAATTTTCCTCTAACACCAGGGGTGTTTGAGAATAATTCATTCCACACTGATCTATTTTCTTCGAAAGGGCTGCAATTTGAGAGACTGTCATAGCTATCGCATCAGAATCATGAATACTGTCTACTCTCTTAGGATTTACCCATTCAGAGGACCACTGGAAATTATTAGTAGACATCTCTTCTATTAATGAATATGCTTTATCAAAAGGTTTTGACATTAATGATCCACCAGCAGCAGCATCTATAATCGATCTCAAAGTTCCCACTAATCCATTGTAAAATGTTTGAATTGTTAACCAATCTGGTAAAGCATAATGTGGACACTTCCTAATGAAATCTTTAAATCTTTCTCAAGCTTCATATATTGATTCCCCTTCAAACTAACCAAAAGATGTGATATCATTTCTTAGCTAAGCAGTTTTTTATAGAGGAAAATATTTTGACAGAAACTTTTGTGAAAGTTCTCCCCAAGCTCTGATAGATCCAGGTGCTAACGAACATAACCACGCTTTAGCTTTATCCCTTAATGAAGAAGAAAAAAGTCTAAGCCTAACAACATCATTCGACACACCATCATATTTAAAAGTAGCACACAATTGTTGAAAACTAGTGAGATGTAAATTAGGATCTTCATTAGGTGTTCCTTTGAATTGATTATTTTGTATCATTTAGATAATAGTAGGTCTAAGCTCAAATGAATTAGCAACAACATCAGGATTTTTGATAGTCAAGTGAATCTCATCTGTTGTTGGGTTAGTATAATCTCTTAAAGATCTAGGTAAATTTTCATTTTCATTTCTTTGATTATCTAAATTTTTCACCATTTTGTAAAGATTTTCATATTATTTTTTTTATTTTTGAATTTTTCTAATAGTACGCTCTAACTCTGAATTGTAAGGCACTAAACCTATTGATCAAATCCTACAGATATAAAATCACATAAAATACACTAAAAAGTAAACAAGCATACACAATTGCAAACTACAAAGTGAAGGTTTTCAACTACTATAATTTTGATAGTTACCATTTATACCTTCCCCGACAACGGCTCCAAAAACTTGGTCGGGGCTGATGCTTGCCTCAAAAGTTAATATCCACAAGATAGTTTCAGTTTAGTCTCACAAACATATTAATTGAATTATTATGTAGTCACCCGTATATGCAAGTATACGTATTAATCAAGTAATATAGAGCTCTAGTGGAGTCCTCATTATCGATCCCACGAGGAAGGTAGGAACTTATCAAAATATAGCAAATATGTCGAATACCAATACTCAATTCACAACGCAAGTTTAAATACTATTTAGGATGTTAGAGCAAGGTTAACAACAGCTAAAATTACTACAAATTACTTCTAAATTTCTAAGCAGGATTAACTATCACACACACACACTAAGTTTTGTAATTGAAAGGTTTATATATGGAAAAGTGTCCTTCCTCTTGTAATGATTCTATGGTGAGTGATTTATATAGATTAATAATAGATTTGTATTGTGCTAAATAGGAGCATTCATATTCTTTACCCTCGTCAGAATACCCCCTCTTCAAAGTTAGGTAAAAAACATTAGTAAATCCTAGGCTTAGTCACTAAATCTAAGGTTAGGCTGGGAGGATACTGACTCTCACTTCAAAGTTCCCACATCCCTTCACTTGAAGGTTAACCCTAGCTTCAGTTACCAAACGTTAGGACCAAATTGGGGATTTCAGTCTGTCGCCCTAAAACCTCCAATTCTATGTCCATTAAACCATATTTCCCTATTTATTTGGACCCAATTCCCATGCACTGCGCAATTCACTCATAGACATTGAATGGATTCTTCACAATTGTTGTAGAACACTTAGTCCTTTCAGATTGAATGTTTCACAACAGATTTTAGCAATTCAATTGGACATATCGAAAAGTAAATAAAGTTCGAAATGAAAAACCATCACAGTTTCTTTAACATTTTTATGACACATCAAATCTAAATCATCACTTCACCGCATCTCATTGCAAGAAGAAAGACAAAGAAATCTACTTAGAATTCACGAGGAAGATACAACAAATCATGGATTATATATATAAAAGCAAAGTCATAGAAACCACAAAAGTAAATACAACTTATCTCTTTCTCTTCCCCACGCAAATCTCTTGTAGATCCTTTGATTCCTTTTCTCTCTTCTCTACAGCACTCAATTCTCTCTTTAAATTGGTTAGAAAGAAGCAATCTCACACTTTACTCCTTCTCCTACACTCCTTAGAGAAGAATCCCTCACAATACAACACTTCTACACACTCTCTACAAATCCTAACACACTCTCTTCACTATAAAAGACTTCTCTCCCTCTCCTCTCTCACTCTTTTGGCATTCAAAATAGTCTAAAATAAGTTAGAAATAAATTCCGCAAGAGTTTCCTTAAGCAACCATTCAAAAATTCATCCAAATACATTGAATTTGACTTAAACTGACATTGGGCACCAGCGATGTTGGATAAGGCGCCGGCGGCACTGGGCCACCAATTAATTGCTAAACTCTGTGTATTTGGATGCCGCCGGCACCCATTCTGACACCAGTGGCACCAGAAGTCAATTTTGTCCATTTTGCTCCAAGTTCATTCCATTTCACGTCTTTTTGCTTCAATCACCTAAAATCATCATAACTACAGCAGAACATGAAAAATACATTCCTTTAAAGTGCAATATCACAAAAAATGAATAAAATTAAATAGCAAAAATCTAATATATTTTTGGTGTATCACGTACTTGAGTCTCTGCTACTGCTGCAAAAGAGTTAGTACAATAAATATAATATAATAACGTGCCAGAAATTTGAGTAAATATAGGAAACTTAAGCAAATCGTAAGAAAATTAGGCATGATAAAAACTTAAGTAAATCATTAAAAAACACGAATCGAGTAAAAAAAACTCATTGTCACATATAGAAGATTAAGGTTAAGCGTAAGAATTTAATAAAGGTAGGGCTTAGAGTTGAGCTATGCGCTTTATAATCGCAACTTTGGATAGGAGCTACCAACTAAGAAATCTAGAGAAGACAATTTCTAACCTCAATTAAAGTGATTAACAAGTGAACCTTTATAAAATTTCATCGAATAAATTTCTTTATTTTTTTCTTGCATGTACAACTTACTTAGTAGTCAAAGTAGTATTGTCGCAGGAAAAGATATTTTTGTTGTGTGTGTGTGTGTGTGTGTGTGTGTGTGTGTGTGTGTGTGTGTGTGTGTGTGTGTGTGTGTGTGTGTGTGTGTGTGTGTGTGTGTGTGTGTGTATGTTTTGGCAAAATTGGATAATCTACAAGTTAATCAATCTAATCAGACTAGAACTACAGACAACCTATGAAAATAAGGCGCAACTTCTTACTAAATGTTGGGGAATAATATCATCAGTCTTATTCCCTCCCTGAAGGTCATTAAGGTAGGAGATATTATTCTAATATCCCAATCTTAGCACACATAAGCATTATCGTCATCGCTCTCACTAGCCAGACCTCTGACTTACACAAGCTCGATGATCCATATGTGGTATTAAAATTTTCTCAGACAGTCACAAGGGTTTAGACACTTTATCCAAGACTCATACCCCTCTTGAGCATTGGGCTTTACCATAGGATAAGCATGACCGTGTTTTCACTAGCGATATAAGTTAAAAGGGGCCCGAGTCATATATTGGTGGGTCCCTAACATTTTAAGGATAATTTTATTCAACAAATTATAACAAATTCATATGTCCTTCAAAATATCCAAAATCTTGCAATGGCATTTAAGGAATGACTCTAATCAAATTTAGAATCCTCTAGATCATTTTGAGTACATCTGACCTTATTATATTTGATTAACCAACCTAAGTTAAGTTAAGTTTCATTGCAATGTTTTGTATTATGCTCAGTTTGCATATTTCAATTAACCCATGAGTAGGGGAAGTAGTTACTTCTTTCATTATTTTTGAGATTTGCATGGGTGGTCACCCCTACAGGTAGGCCTAATCACTTGAGGGAGTTTTACTCATTCTTCTAAATTAGGCTTGGGCTTGTAGTGTTTTAGAAATGCTTAAATTGAATTATGTTCTTTCTTTTATAAACCCTTTAAAGTTTTTTTTGTTATATCAAGCTTAGCTCACTACCAAGCTCTTAGATCCTTTAAGAATGAATTTATAATTTGAAAATGTTTTATGAAATGTGTTTGATTTTACTAAAAGGTTGAGGCTTCAAATCAGTGAATTATTGACTTTCTAACTTGTGCTCGCTCACACTTGGTCATCTAAATTTAATTATCTTATAATCCTCAATAATTAAATCATTAAAATTATATCCTCTAGTAAAAGATGATGCAAATTATTTTTTACCTTTTAACCCTTGTGTTTCAATCATCTTAGAGGAATAATTATCACATATATTACCCTTTTACCCTCTAATTTAACCTAAAATTTTAATTAGATTATAAAATACCAAAATTACAATTTTACCCCTCATGTTTCCTACCCCATTACTCTTTTAGTTCAACTCAAGTGACCATGAAACCTTGTTGACATATTACTCATAGGTTAATTGAAACATCAGAGAAAATTTTAGATATTAATAATTTTTTATTTATTTTTTATAATTATTTTTCCATAATTATGAATTTTCAATGTTTATTAATTTAATTACTCAATATATGTTCTGCCCTTAGAAAAATTTGGTGTGTTCCTATGTGTCAGAAGACCAATAATAATATTTTCTTGAATTTTTGAGTTATATTTTAGTTTATATAATTTTTAATTAATTTTAATGAATAAATATTTAGAAAATATATTTTTATTTTGAAAATTAAATTTAATATTTTTATTTAGTCTCTCTGAATTTAGAGAAATCAGAGAAATTTATTTTATATTTTCTTATTTTTATTTTTGTTTTTATAATCGATTTTAATAAAAAATATAGAAAAATATATTTAATTAGTTAAAATACATTTTTATACATTTAAATTTTTGTAAAAGCATTTTTAAGTTGTTTTCTTTAATCAAGAGTAATTTGTGATATTTTGAAATATTTTTTTTTATTTTTGTAATTTTTAATTATTTGTAATTATTTTTTAATTAAGAAATAGTTAAAATGAACTTTTGCTTTTTTTACTTTAAATTTATTTTTACTAGGTGTCTAATCCCAAATAAAGGCCCAAACTTGATTTTATAATTTTATAATTTTTATTTTATTTTTTATAATTATTTAAAGCTAAAATTACTATTTTCTTAAAAAGATATATTTTTATAATAAAAATATTTTCTGAATTTGAAACTTTTATGGAAGCATCCTAAGACTATTTTCTTTAATCAGAGGTATTTTTATGATTTTTTGAATTATATTTATATATTTCAATATTTTATTAATTTTCATTAATTTTTAAAATAGAAAAGTACTTAATAATGCATATTTACTGGAAATCTCAGTTTTTATCTTTCGTGCGGTTCTCTTACCATAGCAAACACAACAAACTTGATTTTATATTTTTCTGATTTTTATTTTATTTTTTATAATTTTTCAATTGAAATAAAGGTAAAATCTTTAAGAAATTAGGGTTTTTGATGTTAGAAATGTTCTCTGACCTTGAAAAAAATCACAAAACATCACTAAAATCATTAGGAATAATCCATCAAAATTTCATGTAATGTTGATAATTATTTAATTAAGTATGATTAAATTGGTCTCTGGGTTATTAATTAATTTAAAATAAAATATTTAATAAATATTTAAAATTTTTAGTCCATTAAATTTGCATTTATTCACTGAGCACAGAGGTATTTTTAATTTATTTTTAGGAATTTCTGCACAAGATATGAATTTGTGAAGTTAAATGACATTTTCCATATTTTATTAATTTGGATAAACCCTAACTTTCTACTTATCCAACTCAGCACCGCGTCATCCTCAAACCCGTCAAAAGCTCACTCGTCACCCATTAATTCACTGTGCTTTACACCTTAGCCGCTAATTCAGCCTGTGATTTGTGTAAAATCACCTCATCCGACCCGATCTCCACCGTTCGTTCAATATACGAGCGAATGGACGACATTCATTCATCATCCTCGATCGTTCATAAACCGTGAATCATTCGTGTTCCATCCTTAAAATCTCGCTCAATACTCAACAAAATTAAGTGTGATTTTATCCCAGAACTTCATTTAAGTGAAATGAACACATCCATACAGCTTGATACATAAGAAATACAAACTTCTTTCACAAAGGTCTAAATAGAGGCAAAAATGAGATGTTTTAGGTTATACCTTTGCCCAAAAGGTGAGTCTTTGATTGGGTTTTTTCAAAAGTGACGCCTTGGTTCCATGAACCTCCTCCAAGTGCCAAGTCACTCAGTGATCAAGACTAGGTATGATCTATACCAAAGGGTGGTTTGGGTGTGGTCTTAGACTACGCTAGGGAGCTCGGAAATGGGTGCTTTTGATTAGAGAAGTTGTTTTAGGCTCTGGTGAAGCATTCATGAAGGTTAATTTGGAGTTTCTATGGAGTTTGTGGAATAGTTGGAAAATGCACTAAATTTCAGTGATGGAATTAGGGATTCTCAATGGGAATGAGGGTTTGAGGCTTCTTGGAATGGGCTTTGTGTGAGTGTTAGGATGGTTTAGAGATAATTGTGCAGAGTTTCCCCTAGGTTAGTGCACTTCTTCTTCTTCGGCCGTGAAGTAGTGGTGTATTTATAGGCAGAGAATTAGGGTTTAATTATGTTGGCCAGTGGGTGGAAGATGATGCTTAGTTGGAGGGAAGATGAAGACCAGTGTCCAATTGGATGAGCTACATTGGATTGGTGAAATTGTGAGTTTTCTCTATGGTGGTGCTCTCGGGTTTGGTGATTTCTGGTAGCCAAGGTGGCCGACCGGCCATAGGAAGTCACCATCCCACTCTTGGAGATATGTGGTGGAGATTGGTGAAGTTAATTATGGGGTGTCATGTGTAAAGAGTGTTTCATTGAAATGGAAAGAAGTTTGGGTTAAGTTGGGTTTGACTAGGGTTTAGGCTCATGGATATGGGCTTGGGTCACTACCAAGAAGATTTGAACTGATAAGTTTCAGTTGGATTAGTGGGTCAAGTTCTCATCCAAGTGTATTAGGGCTAGTCATGGGTTTAAAAGAGCCATGAGTGTGGTTAATCAAGTTTAAGGGAATCATTAAAGGGGCTCCTCCTTTTTCCATTTTGGGAAAGGTGACATGGCATGGTTCTCATGACTCATCTATGGCATAGGGAAGGCTCCATGGCTTGCATATGACTTGACTAATTTGCATGTAAAAAATGATTTTGGAAACTTTTGGCATGTTTGGGAGAAGTTATCATGAAGCCAAAGAAGTTATCATGAAGCCAAAGTTGGTTCATTTCAATCATGAAATTTAGGACTTAGGAAATGATTTTAATCAAATGGATGAGAGGGGTATTTTCATGTCATGATGAAGTGAGCTTATGTTTTAAATGAATTGGAATTTGGGCTTGGCTTGATTGCCTTTTGAAATTAGGAATGATGGGTATTTGGAATTGGATTTTGATTTAGGTTTGGTGACACTTTAAATCATTCATGATGGGCTTGTGAATTTTGAATTGGTCATGATGAAGTTTTGGACTTGGGCTTGACATGAGTCCAATTTTGGTGGATTTTGGATTGGGGTAAATTAGGGGGTTTTGGTCAATTTTAGGAGATTTGGGTAATTTTGGGGCAATTGGATACTTTAGATGGGTTAAGAGTGATTTTGGTGGAAAATTGGGTGTTTGGGCAATTTTAGGGAATTTTAGGAATTTTAAGGGTATTTTGATCATTTTTTGTGAATTTGGGAACTTGGAGAAATTTGGGTAAATTTGGGTAAAATTGATGGCTATGATTGATTTTTGTGAAATATTGAGTAAAATTGAGGATTTTTAAATTTTGGATATTTTTGGAAATTTTGGATATTTTGGACAAATTTGGGTAGTTTTGGATAACATTGGATGGTTTTAAGTGGTGAGCATGCAATCCATAGGAGACCTTCCTAAAATCATAGGATCCTCATGAGAACTCATCTTGAAGCCTCCACATGTTGCTCCTATCCATCTTAACCAAGGGCAAGAACTTATGATCACTCACATGAGTCCTCAAAAATATTTAAGGAGTGGGTATGGACCTCCAGGGGGAGATGGGTTAAATTGGGTGAATTGATGGTTTTGGGTGTGCGTGGGAGCTTGTGGTGAGTTTAAGTGTGTGTGTGCAAGACCAAGCCACCCGAGTTGCCCTAAGGTCAATTGATTCTATGGGAACTCATTCTAAAGTCTTCACATGTTGGTCTCAGCCTTCTAAAATGACAAAAGTGGGCTTGTGACCACCCATGTGAGACTTCACAAGAAGAGTCAAGAAGTGTTTAGAATTTCTATGTAGGGGTCCCATCACTAGTCCTCTATGATAGTCAACGAGAAAGTCCTATGGATAGATCATCGGCTTCTGGAGAGGAGAATCAAATCTCATTAAAAATGATGCCTCCATGTCGCTACGTCATATATGGGAGTGGCAAAGCTGTCGAAGCCTCTTCTAAATTATGAAAGAGCTCCCCTGTTGGATTTGGATGGGGACTATAAACGATGAATCTAGAGCACATCTTGGAGAATCTAGAGGCCATTGGAGGCTAGGGTTTCAGGGAGAATTGAGAGCTCTTGTGTGTCCTAAAGGTTTCCTTTCTCCTTCCTTAAGGGAGCAAACCTTTAGGGTTGTTATCCTATTTTGTTTTCTTTGGGTGTTTGAGAGGAGTTCTAAGGGGGGTTTTGCTACTAGTGTAGAAAGTATTTATAGAGCTAAATCATTGTGTAGAGAGGGAATAATCTTTGTAAGTTGTTTGTCTTTACTTATGTATTGCTTTTATGTGTTTTCAATGATTTTTTTTTTCTAGTTTTACAATGCAGGTCGATTAGTTAAATTCCATTCATTCTTTTGTGATGTAACTCCAGTGTTCTTAGTGGTTTTTTCTATATGTGTTTTTCCCGTAATGTTTTTTGCTCATATCATGTATGTATGTTATTAGATTAACTTTCGATCTTCATTTGCTCTCGATCTAGCTAGCTAGAAAGTTTAAATATTTTGTGAACGATGACTTATGCTCATTACGTAGAATGATAAGTTAACCACAATAACTTAGTGAAGTTGATATATTATCATTATGATTTTGCGACTTAGATAGTGGATTTGAAGAAACATAGGAAGCGCTACATGGTTAAGTGATACTTAACTGTAATATAATTTCTGATACTTCTTATGACCTTGGCATAAGTTAAGGAGAAAAATTTATACTTTGTTGACAACTATCATGTACGGAACTCTTGGATAACAGCGAGAACCATGACACTTGAATCACAGAAGCACGAGCTTTTATTCTCTGAAGTACATTTTTGAATTCATGCTTCTAATGTTTCAAGATCTTACTTTTGTTTCTTTTTATTTGCTTAGAATTGTAGGATTTTTTTTTACACTTGTGATCGTCTCAAACTAGATTTATAAAGTTATTAAACTATAGATTTACTTGTTAGAATAAGTCTTAATCATTTCTTCGTGGGATGGACATGCTGACTCATTAAATCATATATTACGTGACAGGTATACTTGCGAGCTTGAGCACTTACATCGCGGTAACTTTTCAACCATCATTGGTGAGTTCAATTCTTCCTTTATAAGGATTAAGGAAAGGAATTTTGAACCTTCTGCTTCAATAATTTCTCAGAAAAATGCATTCTATAATAACGTTCTCCTTTTTCCTCTTCATCTTCTCATTTCCTCATCTTCTAAAGGCTTTGGCATCTTATCTCTTTACATGTAGGATTCATCATTTTCATCATCATCATCATCTTCTTCTTCTTCTTCTTCTTCTTCTAATGTTGGATCTTGGACTCTCCTCACTCTTACTCGAGGTATCTCCTCTCTTCTTGCCTGGTCCCTTTATTTTTCTTATCTTCGCGCTATTGACCCTAACAATCCTGTTTTGCTTCTCGAATAGTTTCTTGAATGATTTATGGACACCTATTTCCTTGCTTCTTCTATGATCATATTCATTTGATCTCTGAATTAATTCCTTTGTTGCGTCACGAATTTTATGGCGCAATCCATCATTATCTTTTGTCTCTCTTTGAAATGGAACATATCCTTATCGGATTTTGATAATGAGTTCCACTTTCACTGAACATTTTAAGATGTTGAATTCTATCGGGACGTGGGATTCTGTATAATTCATGAACTTATACAATCTTGGAGAGACAAATCTTGTGAAAGACGTGAGAATAAGCTGAAGGATTCTTTTGGAGAGAGAGAGAGATAAAGTTTTTTTTCGTGATTCTAGAATCTGATCCCTCTCTTCCATTTTTCTTCTTATTTATATGTTAGAGAACCTATTTGCTTGTGAAGGTGTCTAAGAAATAAAATATAGAACTAGATTGTAGATCGTATAGTACGGAACTTGAACAAACTCATTGTTGAGAAGACTGTCGGTGTGGACAATCATGCAGCTAATGAATAGTGATATGTGTGTCGACAAACCAAAGCACTCTTCCTTCTGCCTCGAGGAAGAGTCCATTGAGCTCAATTGTGTAACCGGGTAATTATCAACAAATTTGGTGGGAAGGTTCAACCAGTCAACGTGGAGTTCGGAAGAAGAACTCAAAAGATGTGAGTGAGCTCAACTGGTATAGCTCACTTGTAGGCTTAAGTTTAGCTAACCCATTCAAAAGAACTCACAGAAATCCTGATGCGCTTCAGAGGTATTCCTGAGGTCCTTTTGGGCTGCAAGGAGCTCTGTAAATTGTCACTTCGAAAAATATAGCTAACGATAACGCTTGACTGGTCAGCATCGTATGCATAAGTTCATGGCTAGTGAGCTCAATCTATTAAGTCCATGTGGTCCGGTTACTATTTGGGCTTTCTTATTGATTAAAAAAACTTATTTTCCGATATACGAAATATGGAAAATTAAGTACTAAATGTTTGTAAGATAATTTTTAGGGCATTTACATACATATGATAATGCGACACAATTCTTATTATTGACCTATAACACCTAATTTTTATTTTAACTTTTACAAAGCTCAAGTTTTTGTATCACGTAAAAATACATTATCATTAATTTAAAGTAAAATATATATTTTTATATAAAGCAAGGCGGGCGTGAATGTCAAAAAATCAAAATTTTTATACTAAATATGTAAATACATAAGAATTGTGTGCCATTTCGGTAAAACTTTCTTTTTTTATTAAAAAGTGAATAAACTTTGAATTTGACTTTCGTTCTTGCCACGGAATTCATCGTTAATACATTTAAATTTTCTTTTTTTTTTTTTACAAAGAAAAAACAACGGCCATATTTTACCATTTTCTGCTATCAGGAGATTAGTCTAGTCAAACATTCCACTTTTTTCAACGGACAGAGGGAGGGAAGGAGGAAGCGAAGGAGTGAAGGAGAGCGGAGCTAGGATTTCCAAATTACTGGCAGCTTTATCTTCATCCTCCAGCCGGGAAGACTGGCAATCCTAATAGGCAGCTCTCAAGCGGATTTAAAGGTTTAATCCAGTTGGGTTTTACTATTCTTTATCGCCCCGTGCCCCAACCATGGACTCGAACGCGCCTGCCTCGAGTTCCACTCTTTTCTTAGATCGCGTCGGCGAGGTTGTTCTCATTCTTAGCCCTACTGGATTATCGTGGAATCCTGTTTCTCTTGTAAGTACTTGGCAAGCAAACTACACCTTGTTTTTGTTCCGATTTTGATCTTTTGCATTTTGTGAATTCTTGGTTACCGGAAGTTATTGAGCATTAGCTTTTTGAGATCGAAGTCATACAAGACCCTTATTGTTTCAAACTCTCAAAATTTCACATGTTATAGTTATTTTTTAAGTGCAAATTCTGTCAAATTTTGATGATAACAGAAGTCATATCGAGGCTTTTGATGGAGAAAATTCATAGATGATTTTGATTTATGCTTAATTTGCCTATTTGGTTCATGAAAACAATTTTTAACGCCTTTCAATTATTTCCATGTTACTATTATCCGTATTTTACTGTATAAGAATGGCTAAAATGAAATGCTGACTGACTTTTGAATTACCAGGACACAAATGAATCTTCTTGCTGTCAGATCATGTTTCATTCAGAGTCTGAAACTGAGATCCGATTTTCTGATGTTTATGCGGTCGAATTTGTCGGATTGGGTTTGATGAATGGTGATAGTAGTACTGAGGTTTTGAATGTTTTATTGTGCAACATTTCCATTTTGTTGGAACTGGCCCACGTGACAACATTGTCACGTCCTTATTTATTTTTTTCTCAACTTTGCATATTCAGCATGCAGAATTTGATTCTTATTGAACATTTCTTCATGCAGATGTATCGATTTGTGGTGCATGGTTTCCAAAGAGGCAAGAACAGCACTTCTCCTCTCGGTCTTTCTACTCACACCTTTGGACATAGGGATCTACAGGCGTGCCAACAATTGTTTGACCAAATATATGCTTGCGTCAACTTGCAAGTTGGAAGGCCTAAGAACCTTTTGGTACACTGATCCACTTGAAATTTACATACGTAGCACACAATTATTATGTACTTACATATCTCACACCTGAGCTTTCATATTTACATACATAGTACTTTGATGTTTCAGACTTATATATGAAAAGGTGTATTTCACTTTTAAAAAATGGTAATAGTGTTATTTTTGATGTGATATTAAGTATTTGAGTGCTTTGTGTGTAAATATGAAAGTTTAATTGTGAGATATGTAAACACATAAGAATTGTGTGCTAATTTTTTCAATTTGCCGCAATCCCATTAGTGGAGTGGGGATTTTTTGTGCATATCAAAACCCACTTGTTTGTTGTGTTAAGTACGATTATGGAGAAAAACTGCCACATCTAGGTTTTCGTTCATCCACGATGCGGGAAAGGAAATGGTCAAAAAACTTGGGAAGTTGTTGCTCCTTTATTCTCTCGTGCAAAGGTGACAACAAAGGTGTGCTAATTATAACTACTATTTGACATTTGTAATAATGGCAAAATTTTAATTATTGTGTGAGATCCATCTTCAGTTACCGACTATGTTTTTACCCTAAAATGCTGAGTATTTTTTGTGCACTTGGGCTTGCCCTTAATGATTTTGGATTGCTTGGTCACTTATTTCAGGTAATAGTGACACAAAGGGCTGGACATGCATATGATATGATAAAATCTTCAACGGACAAGGAGCTTAGGTCTTTTGATGGCATTATTGCTGTGGTATTTATACATATTCTTTTCCCTATGAAAGAGGCTCACTTAAAATTGAACTACCTGAAACTTTTTATCGTTGACATAAAAATTTCATTCAAATTTGTTGAGATGTTAAGAAGGGAGGGAACAAAAGATAGTTATGTTATTTTAAAACCCTGATGATGATTTGTTTAATTAATGTCCTTGCTTTTTATTAGTCCTACAGTGTGTTATGTATATGTACTTTGAAAAATTGATTTGGGCTTGTTTTGATTTTGTTTTAATTTGAGAGGGGTTCAATGATTTGATTTCACTTGAGGTTGTTTTGGATATGGTTAGGACTACAAACGAACTCAAACGCTCAAGAGGTTACTCATGAATCGGCTTGTTTATGGCTCGTTCAGGATTTTTAGTTATCTAAGTAAACAAGTTTGAGCATTTTTCTAATTACTTGGGCCAATAAAGAACAAATTTGAACATGCTTTTGCCTGAATCAGTTTTGATAATGAACAATTTAGTTATGAGTTAATGAATAGTCTCATATAAAGCTCAATTATATAGGTTTTTAAAGCTTGATTTATGTTTATTTAGTGTTTGATAGATAGTTGTTTTAGGCTTGCAAGTTTGCTCTTTTAAGACTAATTATAAGCTTATTTAAGATACAATGTATACTTTAAAAGTCATGTGCAGGCTTAAAGACATAATATGCTTGTAAATATTGAAGTATGGTTCATTTAAAATTTAAACCAATTCATTCATTGTTTCTCATTCCGAGATTGCGGGCTTGTAAAGTACACTGCTTAAAGAGTCATTGCTTGTTGATTGCTTTCTTTAATTAATCCTTTTCTAGTTTTCCTTAGTTATCTCCTTATCACCTTTGGCCTGTTCATCCTTATTGAGTTTGTAAGAATGTAATTTATGATTTCAAATTCTAGGATTTTCAAGCTCGCAACTTTTATTTATTAACACTCACCATTTAGTTTCTCTAGCTACTCTCGTTCTAACCAGTTCTATTCTCACCACTTCTCTCAATTTAGCTATGATGTTCACCAATTTTTAACATCTCCTCATCAATTTTAACTAATCCTTTTTGCATTGCCTGGTCTTCAAAGCCTCTCTCAATCTTACAGTCATCAATCCAAGCATTTCTCTTTCATTCTAAGGTTTTTTCCTATCGTATGCATATGTTAATGCTATCCTTGGAGCTTGACTATTGCATAATTTACTGGATCTTTATGAAGTCAATGTTTTATGTATTGGAATGATAATGGTTTCATTAGACTGCTGCCATTTTTTGAATGTATGAGATCATTCTATTGCAATATGTTATTCTTTAGACCTTTTGTTCATAAAATCAGTCATGTTCATTAAGATATATATGTTTATTCATAAGCTCATTTAAGGGACAATTGAAGTACAATTTAAATATCATATCAAAGCTTGATAGAGTGGTTGTTTATAGCTTGTTTGATTATCCATTTTGTCGCTCGATATTTGTTTGTTTATAGCCTTGATAGTTGCTTATTTAGATGACTAACAAGTCACTCAGCTTCTCATTTAATGAACCCCACTTGAATTGAGCTCAAGTTATATTGATTTCTAATTAGTTGAGCTTAAAAACCATCAAATATACTCGAATTGAGCTTGAGTCGAGCTCGAACATACCCTTATGAAATGAGCTCAATCTTGGCGAAGGGCGCGCTTGATTTTGTTCATTTTATTTGTAGATTAAGGAATGCCCTCTTTGAGCTTATTTGGCTCATGTAGTGGTTTTTGTGCAAGAGTTGTTTTATTCAAACATGAAATGGTTTAGATGAGTGATCTAGAATGTATTAGGATCATGATTGTGATTATCTGAAATTACAAGAAATATTTGATGATTTTTTAGTTTTCTTATCTATAATTATCTTAATTAGATGCATATTAAATGAGATTGGCACACATTTGTAATTCATTTTGGTTCTACAATAACGACACAAAAATATGATAAGAAACATCACTACGACAGACAAAATGAGCGTTTTAACATACATGTATGACATAATTTCACATTAGAAATTTCACCACTGATGGCTCAATTTTAGAGGCAGTGTCAATCCTAATTTGAGCAAGCCAACCTCTACTTAAAATCATATTATTTTTATTTTGGTTTGAGTCGTGTTCAAGTCCAGTAAAAAATAATCGATTTCAAATTGTTTCATAAGTTGGTTATAGTCAGGTCTTTTAACTAAAAAAATTATATATGTGTGTGAAGACACATTTATGGGCAAATATGTATACTTTTTTGTAAATGGTTTCAAGTTTAATTTTAATAATTTTGAGGTAGCCATCCTTCAATGGAAGCAAATCTATTTTGATTTGGAGTTAATTTAATATCTAGTTATTATTAGATGAGTTTTAACATAATTACTAGCTCTATGTTAGCTTCTTTCAATAAATAATAGTCACAACCTAGGTAAAAACTCATTACTTTGAGTGCTAATGTTTTGTTATTGGATCTCTCGGTGGATTTTTGATTCAAAGGTCACTAATCTTATGTTTGGTAAACTTGCTTGCCTTTTCTTTTATTTTGTTTTTTGAAAAATAAACATGTGGTGTGGGCTTCGAAAATTTATGCTTCAACCTCCCTAAAAAATGAGATAAAAAGTTTTTTTTTGTTCCTGGTTAAAATTTAGATGGAAATGTGGATAAGAAACTATCCAATGATTTCACTCTTATTTTGTGAGGACTTTAAAATCTGAGGTTTGAAGTTATTTATAAGCGCAAGTTTCTATGTTCAGTTACTTCTAATAACATGAGAGCACTTATGACTAAGGCTAGTTATTAGGACATTAATTGCTCAATATATATTTTCAACAATTTGATTTTAGATTAAGATATTTATCAATGTAAACTTAAAGTGGATGATGGAGGGAAGGATGATGAACTTTTCCAAGTTTCGTGATCTAGAGTGTAATGTGAACTAGTATACTTAGTAAAAGGAAGTAATCGACCCACTTTGACTGAAGGATTCTTGTCAGTAGTCATGGGTTGCTTTGTCCAAAGAAATTTTATAGACCTAGGATGGATGTTTGATTAAGAGAATAAATCTAAATCAATTTTAGCTAATAGAGTGCTTTGTGCGTTATCAAGTATACCTTATAATTTATAACTCAAAGGGTCATAAATTTATTGGAACGCGATGGTTACAATCATAATCATAGTATAATCGAGCCATCTAGTTAATCCACTTGATCAGAGGCTCTGTTTGTAACCGTTATATTTGTGCAATCGGTATGGCTAAAAGACGTAGAAGGAGGACTCGAGTCACATCTTTACTAATATAAATTTCTTTGAGAGTAAATGTAATAGTCTACTTAATATGGTATTAACTATTTGTGAGTTTAGTTTGACATCAAATGTATTGCTATTAATAAACAGTTGCGAATGATGGATGAGATTTGTTTTAACTTTTGAGTGATAGAATTTCATTGAATTTCTTTTTTGAATATTTTAGTTTGAAATTTTTTATTTTAGTATAGAGCCCTCATGTTGAGATTCATTTTCAACACAAACAACATAACCAAATTATTTGAAGTGCTTTTATTCATCATTTACAAAATTATTATTTAAACATCGTTACAAACATTCGATAATGTCAGTTCTGTCATTGTGAGGAGAAGGAGCAGGTTGGTTTACTAGGTGTTCAGTCTTGTCAACTTTGGTTATTGTGTAAAAGAAGATTGATTGACTCAATGGAAGCTTAGTCTTGTCAATTCTGGTACTTTTGGAAGAGGAATATCAAACTGAACAAAATGGGACTTAAGGTTTTTGAGGAGGCAGCGCACTCAAAACATGCATCAGCTAATGATTTTAAATTTAGCTTTTGGAAAAGAGTTTATTGCAAATCTAAAAAATATCTGCTTAATTCTCGATGCAAGTTATATATTTTTTTAAACTTATGTTCAACCCACGCAGCATTTATAGCTGTTTGAGCACTTTCTAAGCTGGCCAAAGCAGACGAGGGTATTTTGTATCAATAGTGCCCACATCTCAATGCGCTAGTGTGATTCTTTTGCACGAATTCCTGTTCATTTGCAAAACTAACTTTTTACTTTTTATTTTCATTGGATTTGTTTCTTTCTTTTAATACTCTGGAGAACTTTTCTGATCCCTTTGATGGACCTCATTTCAGGGAGGTGATGGACTCTTCAATGAAGTTCTTAACGGGCTCCTGCATTCCAGGCATAAAGCACCTTATCCACCAGCTCCTACGAAGCTTATTACTACTGATACCAAAGAACAGCTTCAGCAGCATGTTTACGAGGGTAACAAAAATGTCAGAAATTCACTGAACAGTCAACATGACATTTACGTGGAGACTGCAGGAAAGGGTGAAGATCGTGAACCTCTTCTATCAGCTTCTGAATCTCATGGATTGGGTATCTCAAAGCTTAGCGTGTACCTAGATATTGATATCTTTTTCTCTGCAGACATCACTATATACAGTACCAAAAAACTGTAGTTGATACCCTAATGTATTTTATTTGTTTGATTTTTACAGCAACCAGTGATCAGGAATCATTTTGCACAGGTTTGTTTATTTCTGGCTTTTTTTCATATTGGTATTTGAATTTTTGTAAATTCACGGCCACTAGAGTGATTGGGTCGAAACCTTAATTTTAGATTAATAAAAATTCTTTAGTATATTGCTTTGTCTAACAGCACAGATCAGAGCATTTCAGTTAGCTTTCCCAACGATTGGCTTAGACTTGGAATCATTCCTGCTGGTTCAACTGATGCCATTGTTATCAGGTTTGTTCTGTATTATTGAGTGCCTTTTGTGATGGTAGGTTTCCATAATTCTCTGAAGTTTTCAACATAATAAGGCCCAATGTATAAAAAGGCAAAATCGGGAATCATAGCATTTTGCTTCTGTGAGGTGAGGCGTGAGCCTTAAAAAAAAAAAAAAAAACTCATTAAATTAAAACTAATGCCTAAATATATTTTAAATCATTGATATGTTAGTTTAAATTATCATCACAGAGACACAAACCATAAATCTTAATCTTAAATATTAATATAAACTAGAAGTTTGAAATGTAATTCAATATAAACATTCACTTAAAATTTAAATATTCTATGAGTTTCAAATCCATAATGGACTCATAATTGCTTTCATCATCTTCAAAGAATCCTCATGTTCTAATTATATCTCATTTGCAACATTAAAATATTCTTTATTAACTTCAATTTGATTCTTATTATTAATTAATCTGAAATCCAATATAATTTAAAACAAAATAATAAATTAATAACATAATTACGTAGTGATACTTGAATTATCTTTTATCATTTTTTAAGCATTGCATTATATCTATTTGCAACATTAAAATATTCTTTATTAACTTCAATTTTATTCTTATTATTAATTAATCTGAAATCCAATATAATTTAAAACAAAATAATAAATTAATAACATAATTACGTAGTGATACTTGAATTATCTTTTATCATTTTTTAGGCATTGCATCATATCTATTAAATTCAACTTATGTTAAGAAAGGCAGAGGTAGACCTATGAAGACTTGGGCTTATTGTATAAAGAATGACCTTGATTTATTAGAACTAAATGAAAATATGACACTGAATATAGCGCAATGGAGAAAAATGATTTTGTAGCCGACCCCACGTAGTGGGATTAAGGCTCTGTTGTTGATAAAGGCGCAAACCTCATTGATGACAGCGAGGCTTAAGCCTCGAGGCCTTTTTTTTGTGCGCCTCAGTTCGAGGCAAACCTCGAGGCAAACCTCGAGGCAAAAGCCTTGAATGTCCTTTTAAACAATGAAAATGCCAAGTCTCGTGGAGAACAAAAATATCTATTTTCTTATTGCACGTCCAATTTGAACTTTCTTTGTTGTATATTCAATTGTTTTGGTCAAAATCAGTATTTCTGTGAAAGTTTTGAACATTAACCGCAGCAAAAGTAGCAACATCAAAATGGCCCTTGCAGCTAGATTAGTCTTTTGAGAAAAATTAAATAAAAAAGTTTGTTAGAACTTTTTTTAATGATGATTTAAGTATTTATTATTTCTTAAGGACTAGAGTTGACGAGTCCAGTAAGTTTCAGTAACGAATAAGCCACAAACATAAAAATTTGCAAGTCCAAGTCACTTAATACTGATACGATCCTCCACCTTAAAAGGACTGAGGTCGGTAGACTTATATTCTAAAGATCTTATACTAAAAATTTTCAAATGAATCTTAAATGTGAAAATTTTAATTGTTAAATCCTCGATGATGGCCATATTGATTGCAAATCTCAATCGAATGGGTAAAATTTTTAAAATAAAAAATTGGAATAAATGTTTCAAAGTAATAAATTAAACATTCATGTAAAATTAATCAGTTAAAAAAATATGAAGTAAATCTCATTCACCGTCCACAATTGTTTGCGAGGATGGCAAGCTTTTGACTCACTTCAGCTCACAAAAAGTTAATGTCACATCCAATATACCATTATATTCACACTCAAAGTATTTTAACATCAGTAAGGCCATATCCTGAGTCATTTTTCCACATGATTTGGCTTAAAGTCTCCATAAAAAAATAGTGGTCACTACTAGAGCACTCCAACTGGTTAGTTGCTGTCAAATAACACTATTATATTATTGTCACGACTACAGTCTGTACGTTCCTCAATGCTTTTTGCCTTTTGAGTTTTGAACTATATGGGTATGTTCAATTGACACAAAACTTTCTGTCAGCTAAGACCGACTTAAATTTATTTTCATAAACAAATATTCACTCCTGATCTACAATGGTCTCTCGAACAACGCAACTCATAGTTGTTGATAAGGATCTTTCAACTATTACTACCTCCTTTGACTAAATAGAAGGACCACGGCGGCCTGAGATGACAGAACCATGAATCTTGATCGGATTAATCACCATGTCCTCAACCATCCGCTTTAAACTCAAGGTAATTAATTTTACTATAAAAAACTCTAGTCTGTCGCTATTATATGCTAAATATTTAATGTTTAATGACTTCCATTATTGAAAGTACTCTCACGTTATCGGGAAGGGTAATTAATCATAGGGGGAAAGCCTTGAATTCCAGGTAAAAAATTCATTATAAAATGAGGGCAAAATTTCTGGGTAAGTGTCCTATCTACAACCAATCTACCTTCTAAAAGTTTGACCCGACAATGCTCTCAACAATACAACAACAACAGAGAGTCTGGCATGTCGAGATTTTCATAGCCCACAGTTTGCTCAGGAGGTGAGAAGATTATGCAACCGAAGAAGTTATGATATAGTGGATTTGACTTCAAATTCTTTGGCATTTTGATATAACAAAATGATGGTGACTTTAGGAAAATTTTCTTGCTTTGTTATTGAAAAGCGATTATTGAAGCCAAACCTTTCTCTTGACATGGAAAAATTCATTGCTTGTCATCTAGAGGCAAAGAAGGATTGATCATTGGTTATGTAATCGTATGAACCTTCAACTCTAGGATTGTGCAGGGCAATTCTTCTCTGGTTCGTAAGGCACAGGTCCTTGATCATTTTTCATGAAAAATGCTTTCGTAAATGAAGGTAATTAATTAGGCTGGGTGGATACCTCGGGGCCTTTGCCTAATTTTCAAAGTGATGTACATTTGTGGCCCAAATTTGTCGACCGATGGGGCTTTTCCATTCACATTCTTTGATGAGAAGGGCAGAGCATGGTAAGTACCATATTTTTTTAATTATGTCTAGGTCCTTCTATGTTTGTTGTAGACCGTATTTGCCTTTGATGATCAAAATTTATTCTAGGGTGAAAGGACTGGAGCTTATCAAGGACCAATATGAACTTTCTCCGTTTGTAGAGTTTTGAAGACTGCATAATTTTGCATTGCCTTGATTGATGTGTTGGTAGAAGAGCCTTGCCAAAGATGGCATAATCTAGCAATACAAACGTGTATGGATTTCTTGTAGAATAAGTCTCCCTGGGATTTTTTTGGGTTGCAATGCAAATACATACAAGGAAGATCAAATTGACACTTATAATATGAAAGACTTGAACTTTTTTTTTCTTTACTGTTGGGAAAATGGAAAACGAGTAGACAAACCATATTTCGTATGTAATTGTTTTAAGTTTTAAAAAACATATTAACATGGCTTTTTAAAAAAGAGGAAATGCCGAAGATATTTTCATTTGCCTTCAAAATGTAATTTTATCTGCTCATCTAATTATTGCCATTAAATAATTTTATTATATTATTGTAGATTTTAATGTAGGGATAATGATCTATTTCCTTATTATTAGTAGTATTTTAAAGTATAAAATAATTTGCATTTATTGAAATAATAAGAATATTTGTATAAAGTATGTTTTAACAAAAGATTTATGTAATCTATTGTCATTAATCCTAAATGGTAATTATATTTATTATACACAATAATTAATTACTAATGATTTTTGAGAATAGCAATGTAAGTAAGGCCATGATGTTGCATCTTTGGAAATTTTTCTCTTCTTTAGATGTATGGCCAAAGTTCATTGTTTTTCTCCATCATTAGTTATTTTCTGAGTTTATATTGGCCAGAAGTTGCATATCATTTTCATTGTTATCTCGGAGCTAATAAAAATAAGATCTGTTGTCATTTATGTGTTATGAGGTATATTTTGTACTTTTATCTTAAGAGACCTTCCAGTCTAAGAAATCTTTTAGGTTATTTTTCCCCAGTAATTGAATGAACTCTGCAATTTCCTGCTTCCTATATATTTTGAGAACCTTCTGTTTTGGCAATTTTTAATCCCTTCCTCCTTTTACGGGAGCTTTAAAGATCAGCGTAAGGCACCTAAATCCTGTTCCCTAGCTCATCCATCATCCATTGTTTCCATCCACAGAAGCACAACCAAAACCATCCTATGAAAGAGCATCCCATCCCCTCCCACACTCCCTCCCTCCCTCCCATTCATTTTATATGAGATTTGTAGCCTAGCAAGAAGTGGTGTGGTAAGGTTTCTTCTCCCCTGTCCAGAATCTAGTAAAAAAAAAATAATAATAAAATATAAAAGAAAAAGTTTGAGCCGGGTGGGATTGGTAAGTGAGGTGTGGGTGTTGAGGGTAGCTCTTAGCTGTTTAATAACAGCGGTAAATTGAACAACCAAAAGAAAAAGCTACTCCATTATTGCACAAGCATCAACGAAATATTTTATTTTCTCTAATAGATATCTCCATTGGCATTTCATATAAAGAGGGCTCTGATTTTGATAAGTTTTGGGTTTTAATCCTCCTTAATGACATATTGCAAGTCAGTCATACTTGTTCAGGATGGAATCTGTATCATATGTTTTCACCAGTTGATTATGTATTTGACTAGACCTTTTTAAAATAAGTACTAAGAAAATTTATTTGTTTAATGCAGCACGACTGGAATTCGGGACCCTGTTACATCTGCATTGAACATTATCCTTGGAAAAAATATTTCTTTGGATGTAGCTCAGGTGGTTAGATGGAAGACCACTCCATCTTCGACAGATACGCCTTCAGTACGTTATGCTGCTTCTTTTGCTGGGTAAGTATCATATCAGTTAAACAGATTAGATTTTAGTTGAAGGCTACACTATTTGGCTAAGGTTATGTTTTCCATGCTAGAATTCTTAAGAATAAGGACATTCAAGAGTTAGCATTTGACCACCTCTTTCACACCCTTAATAATTTTAACACTGCATATATGACCTTATATATAATTTTTAAACTAAGCTTCACTAGTTTAATTTGCTGTTGTATTGTAGATACGTATTTTATGGAGATGTCATCAAAGGAAGTGAAAAGTATATATATAATTTTTAAACTCAGCTTCACTAGTTTAAATTTGCTGTTGTATTGTAGATACGGATTTTATGGAGATGTCATCAAAGGAAGTGAAAAGTACCGCTGGATGGGTCCTTCACGATATGACTTTATAGGAACAAAAGTGTTCTTGGAGCATAGGTTATTTTCTTTTTTCCCATGTGATGAATTGATGCACATACATGATACATTTGAACAATATTTCATTTTCTCTTACCTTTTTTTTTGTAAATTTTTAGAGCCTATGAAGCAGAGATTAGTTTCATAGAAGCAAAATCGGTTGAAACAGTCAGCGAAGCGCAAGTGGCTGGGACACACCAAGTAGTACTTCCTAAAAGCAGCACTAATAAAAGAGTGTGCCGTACTAACTGCTGTGTCTGTATTGAAGCAACAGAAACTTCTAAAATGCTTACAAATGGAGGTAACAATAGCTCTAACGGTCAAGTCGAGGATTTGAGATGGTCACAAAGCAAGGGGCGTTTCCTTAGTGTTGGTGCAGCTGTTATTTCGTGTCGTAATGAACGTGCGCCCGACGGTTTGGTTGTAGATGCTCATCTTTCTGATGGTTTTCTCCATCTTATACTAGTTAAAGACTGTCCTCGACCTTTTTATTTGTGGTAATTTTAACATATCTCTGATCCACTTTGCACTTTTTTCCACTTGCTTATTTTACATATCTCAACCTCTCAATACATGCACACATGAATGTTCATGTAGACTTGTGTGCACACATACATGCTCGTGCATGCACATACAAACTCAATTTGCATACTCACACATGCATGCGTGTAGTCACACTAAAATAGAACATAGGAACTGCATGCTCTCAATTATACTGTAATTGATGATTGGAAAAAACAAGGTTTAAATTATAAATTTGCATTTCAACTTTAAATTTTTTAAAAGGGTTACTTGCATTTGCAAAATGAATGTGTTTTCTATCACTTTTGCATGATTTTAGTCAACTATATTGTTAAAAAATAACGTCTTTATAAATTTGAATTCATTAGCCAATAATGCTAGTTGAAAATTGGTCGTCTTTCTGGCCCAAGGAAACCAATGATCCTGCTTTGTTAGACAAACAAAATGAAAAGTCAGTTGTACATGTTTTTTGACCACTGAATTGATTACCCATTTCAGAAAATCAACATCGATATTCAATTAGGAAAGCCACCCAATCTATGAGAGCATGAATAATGAAGCTTGATGAGTAAGAGGTGCTGCAAGATTGCGAGTGTTTGAGCAAACAACTTAAACTACTACAACATCTACAAAGTTGCTTTCGAACTTTAACATGCCGCCTTCCTACATGGTTGGTGCATTCTTGTGTCCAAGGATTTTTACCACTCATGAGGTCGATCAATGATATCAATATGTTCTCGCTTACTACGATTTCTCGTTATAGTGCCTTCTAGTAGTATTGGAGCGCTTAGAAATTGTTGGTCAACCACAAGCCTTAAAAAAAGGTTAGGCATCAACACTAGAATAGAAGATATAGTAGTTTTATAATTAATGACACCCCTTTGCCGAAAAATTTTGAAATTTAAATAAAAAATGTAATTTAATTTTATGGAATAGTTATTCAAAGAATTTTTATGAAGTTTGAGGAGGTGTTTGGTAGCACGCTTTTATCAGGATTTAGCCATGGATTTAATTCAAATCCAACCAAATGCAAAAACAAAAAATAAAATAAAATAAAAATAAAAATGAAATCCAACTCTCTGTTGATCTGAACGTCGGTTTTTGGTAGCGTTAACATTATAGTTGCAGGTGAGGCAGACGAAGGGAAGCAAGTTGAGTAAAGGAGAAAGGAGAGGAGTCAGACTTGAACGAGCACAGACAAAAGAAGTGAAGACGGAAGGAATGAGGAAAAGGGTTAAATTGCATCAAGGGAAAGTGTTCGTGCACTCGACGTGGTGAATACGTTGACGCTGAGTGCGAGTACCAGGAGGAAGGAGGTAGCCCAAACCTTGGCCAAATTGCAGGGAGGAGTGGGGACGCTACTTGCAAGAAGATTTCAGGAACATGTCTTGTGTAGGCGAAAGAGATGAAGCAATTTATGCGGTATCCAAGCATGGAGAATTCAAAAGCAAATGAAGGAGGAAATAACAGAAGAGACGCGAACTCAACAAAGATTTAGGAAGGCCCCATGGCTCCGTCTAAAGAGAGGAAGACGAGTGGCATCATGTGTGGCTTTTGCGAGCACACACATACAAAGGAGCTTCTAGTGGACATTATGGGTTTCCTGTAGGTTTTGAAGCAAATTGGAGCCGAAGCCATTCGAGCGAGCTCGAGTAGGAGAGTTGAAGCTCGCAGGTTAGTTTTTATGCATTTCTAATGTATTTAAATCATCATTTTATCTTAAGTTCAATTTTATGTTACAAATATTTTATTATTTAAATGTAATAATAAATAAATAAATAAATTGTAGATATATTAAAAAAAGAGGGAATTAATGTTTAGCTTAAATAATTATGAAAATAATAATAATAATAATATGATTATATAATTAAAGCATTGCTAAATGTACACAATATATTAGGTATTACTTTAAAAAATCATAAGTATTACCCTATTGTATGCTTATGGTATTTTTGTTTTGTATTATGCATGAAATTTAAAGGGCAACAAGCCAGAAAAAAATGGCAAAAGTATCGTAGTAGCGCTGAGGTGTGCCAGTAGGAGTTTAGGGTGTCGTAGTATCGTAGTATCGACGCTTAGAATGGAGCATCACAATGCCACATAATAGTGACACGAACCGACATAATTTAGTTTTTGACACTTTTTGATGTTTTGGTCGATTTTGGGGATAAAAAAATTCATGAATTGAATCCTAAGAAGGCAATTTTGGAGATGACAGTGCGTGTTTGTCTGTGTGTGTGTGAGTGTGAGATATACTTGTTTTGTGTGAGTGGGTGTGTGATTGTATCACGGAGGAGATTTCAGAGGGTGATCAAATCTTGGGAGCAGGATTTTATTCATCTGCTTTTTCAATTCATTTTACTTTGTAGACTTGGTTTGAATTTATTAATGCGATTCATGTTTTTGTTTAAAATCATGATTTGCACTTATTCTCGTGCTTTGGCTTGTTTTTTTTTTAAATATAGGGGATTCCTAGTTAGATTCTTAAAGTTTTGAATGCTTAAGTTGTTTTAACCTTTCAAAATTAATTTACATTCAAACTGGTCATTTGGATAGTTAAAATTAGTTGTAATCTAAGACCTTAGGAAGAGTACTAGAAACACAAACATTGGAGTTCATTGGAATAGGAATATTGCTAGGATTCTCTTGCAATCTTTTTAGGGAATGTGGATGCTTTGGGAAATCTTATAGGATTAGGGGTCCAATCTTTTTCTATCTTGAAAGAGAGTAAGAAGTAATAGACCTAGTTGATAACTGATCCACTTTTTTGATATTTATACTTACAATTATGATATTTAAAAATTAGCAACGGCACTAAAAACTTGATTCCGCACTGAATTTTTACTGATGATTCTGTTATGGATTTTATGATTTATATTGTAGATACTACGCAAGTATACGTATCATTATGAAGTAATATAGCGCTCAATTGAGTCTCAGATATCGATCCCACGAGTGAAGTTAGCAAATTTCAAAGACAATTTAAATTAAACTTACTTACTACTCTAGTATACGGAAATTAATAATACTTAAACTAAAATAAACTAATGCTTAAGGTTGAATATAAGATTTCAGAAAAAGTATCTTTCTCCTTATTTTTGAGAATTAAGTGAATGAAGAATTAAATAAGTTTTTAATTGTATTGTGCCGAATAGAGAGCATTTCTATTCTTTACCTTTTGTCTAGTGCAGGTGTAAAGATATTGATTAATCTTATGTTTGATTACTCGAATCTGCATTAGAACTGAGAGGATACTCGATCGCCACTTGAGCCTCACGTTCCTCTCGCCTCGAGTGCTAACATCTACACTTCGACTTCAAACGATAAGACCGAATCGAATATTTTAATCGTCACATTAAAATGCCCAATTCTACGCCCGATAGATTAATATTTCCCTATTTATTCACACCTCCTTCCGAAGCTTGACTTCCCGAATCTTGGATGTAATCTTTACTATCGTCGATAATTCAACAAACGTTAACAAATCGATTAGCAGGATTGAAACTAAATTAAGATTTAAGTTTAAAGATTAACACAATTTCTATTTTTATATTTTAAGCACAATTACTTTAATTCATCATTTCACGAAATCTCAATAATGAGGAGAAAAACTAGGAAACTACTTAGAATGCATTTGAAAAATAACACAAAGCATGTAATTTCATTAAAGTTAACAAACAAATAACAAAAGTACTTATCTCAATTCTTCTCCCCAAGCCAGATCTCAAGCTCCTTCGACTCTTCCTTCCAAGACAATACACCAAAAACTAAACACTCACTCAAAGACTCTTAACTTTCACACAAATGACAAAAGCCGACACTCTAATCGACACACAAATGACACAAATTCGTCTCTATTTATAGAAGGGGTCAAATCTCCAAAAGGTACTTAAGCACCTCTTCAAAAAGCGTCCAAGTTCATTGTATTTTGGCTCTTTTCAACTGTCTCGCCGTCGGCAACTTGATCTCACCGTCGGCGACTTGATCTCGTCGTCGGCGGGCTTCTAGAAGATGGGCTAATCGCGCCGATCTCGCTATCGGCTGGCTCGATCTCGCCGTCAGCGAGCTCCTTATAATATATTCAAAACTTTCGGGAAAACTCGCTGTCGTGGCTTAATCTTTGCCGTCGGCAGGATACGGTTCAATCTTCATCAAATTGAAGTCATTTTGTCCCAAATCCGCTTCTTTTGTGTTATCTTTCAAGATTTATAATTATTTATTCCCGCAATAAAACAAAGAATATCTTTTTAAAATGAATTTCATATAAAATTTGTATGAAATTTTAATATATTTTCTAGTGATCAAATTCCCCAAACTTAACTATTACTTGTCATCAAGTAATTTAGATACTTACATAAAAGTAAATGATTATTTGTAGTAAAGTTTTAATTCGTAAATACTATTTAATTTGATTTAAATAAGTATTATAAGTAAAGTTTAATAGAAATATTTTAAAATAATTAAACTAATTCTATAGAATTAAGCGCTATTTAGTTTTCGAGCTTTAAGATTTCATACTTTCTATTTAATTCAAGAATAACTATACTTTTCAATATTAAATTGCTTAAGATATTCGAGATGATTGGAATTTCATGTAAAACACAACTTAAGTAAAAGATTAATCCATATATATAAGTTCGAAACGTAATCGAAGTTTATCCTTTAGGTTGATTCAAATGAAGCCAATTTTTGATAAGGCATCTCCTCAAGCTTCTCCTCACTTTATATATATATATATTTTCTTTTTCTTTTCTTTTTGGATTGATTTTTAATTCTTCTTTTTCTTTTCTTTCTTTTTCAAGTGAGGATCACTATTTTTGGTTAGCCTGTTAATAATTTTGAACTTCATTTTCCTCTTTCTAAATTTGAAACTTGAAACATTTATTTACCTTATATGTATTTAAAAGTTTTTACTTCATTGAGTTCCAATTTTTTCTTTTTCAACTAAATATCTAAGAAATTTATATTTGAAAATATTGTTTTCCTTATTTTTAAATAGTTAACTATATTCTTATATTTTTAAACTAAATTCCTAAATTTATAAAATTAGTTAATCATTAAAAGTATTTCTCTTAACTTCTATAATAATTAAATAAATCAATTATAGTTCATCGAATTAAAATTATTTCGTAAAATCATTTTATAATAATTTTGAAAATGTAAATTGAGAACAATTTAATAATTAAATTTGTATTTTTTTCCTCCCCCGAACTTAAATTTTCTATCTATCTACATAGGGTGAAAAGGAAATAAACTCTAAAATTTAAATCATACCTTCGGGCTTTAAGTATTTCTTCTTTGAAGCTTACGCGAGCTTTTTCCAATTACTTAATTAACTCTCGTACCGTTAAGTATTTTTCTATACACCAAATATTAAAGAAAATGCTTGGGTAAAGAAGTTTTAAAATAAGTACAACTACTAACACAACTTATACTACAACATAACACAACATCCACATACATTTCACTAATTAAGGTTCGCAGTTACAATTGAAATCTTTAAAATTTAAAAAGCCACACAAATTTAACTTATACAATAATATTAAAATGTCTTACACAACAGAACAATCAAGTTTATGAACTAAAAGATCAATACTAAAACAACAAACAAACAATAACAACGTCATAATCTATAACTAAACAAATAAACATAACATCTAATCTTCAACATCAAAGTCCCAAACTATATCATGATTTCCTGGATCAGTGGGTGGATTAGGCCGGTAATGAGTATATCGGGGGCACTCAGGAAATACAACATCAAGCTCTCCTCTCCTGTAACGATTCTCGGCATCATAATAGGTGTATCTCATACTCCGAATGTCTCCTGGAGATACTCGCTGTCATAATCATGTCTTCTTTCTAAGCCTTCAATTCTCTGATCAATATGCTCCAGCTTTTCTTCTATTTTCTCAAAACTTTTCCTCTGTAAAGTCATCTCATTCATCAAATCTTGAAAGGTAGGAGTACTATAGGGAGGTGGATCATAACTAGTAGAGGAGATACCTCTACTTGAAGAAGGTACATAGCTCTTTGTCCCAGATCTCCATCCTTCGTGGGATTAGTCAGAGTAATGAGTTTCATAGGCTCAACCCATTCCTTATCATCTCTCGCCTCTACCCTGGATAATTGGCAGAGTGCATAGATAAGCATCAGTGATGTCTCGGCTCCTCCTCTACTTTCACTTCTTGAGGCGACTAATATATTTTTATAAATTACACTTCCCACATTAATACTTTTTGGTTCCGAATACGTAAATTCGGAATCGCTTCTATCTCTTGGTACTTCACTATGGTAGTAAGTAGAGTAATGAGTAGAATAAATAAAATAATGTCGAGCTTTAGATGACGCATTTAACATAGAAAGAGGAAATTTACCTGTTCTCGTCGCTTTATCTTTCAAACTCATTTCCCATCGAGTGAGAAGTATCATCACCTCTTCCAAGTGGTCCTTCCATAGTTCTAAATGTATCATACTCATTGGTAGTAGGTGTCTCGTACCTCGTAATAAGCATTTATTCTCGCTAGTACTGAATTCCAATAAAAATCCTCTAACCTTAACCGTGCATCTTCAGCTTGTGTCGGTTCGCGATAAAATTCATTTACCACTTCTACAATATACTGTTAGTCATGAAACCGAAATTTTCTCATCCTCTTTCTTTAATTATTCACTCTACTTCTCAGGGACTTTGAAAACTAGATCTCGAATGCATGTTTCGCTTTAATATCGTGAAAATATCTCGATTGTGCCCTCGCATTCACAAAATGAGTTTCGTCGTAATGTACTCTTCTCTTTTGACGTGGAGCCATTTTTCGATCTGTGAAATTCACAAAAATCTTAACTAAACTTCTAAATATCACTAAGATGACTTCCAATAGTTACTAAAATCAATCTAAATCAAGTTTCATGAATTTCTTCCAAGTCTTTTCTTCATATTTCAAAAATTTCCAAAATTCTCAGTGTAGAAGAAATTCATGGTGAAAATAAAAAATTGTTACATAGGAGTGAAGCTCTTACCAAGGGAAGATAAAATCCGGCGTCAAAATGTGTTGAAATCGCTTCAAATCCAAGATTCCACAATCCCTAGGTCGGTTTTTTTAAGTTTTGAGGAGGGAGACGATGAATAGTGTCGGTTAACCGGTCAAATAAAGTATATTTCGCGATCTCGCTGTCGGCGAGAATTTTCTCACCGTCAGCGAGCTAATTAATTCACCAAGGCTAAAGTTTCGGGAAAATCTCGCCGTCGGCGAGGTTTCTCTCGCTGTCGGCGAGATTTCCTAAAATTTTATATTTTTTAATTTTTTTAATTTTATTCTACTTAAATTAAGCTTTGTTCATTGTTTCGGTCACTAAATTTGATATATTTATTATTATTTTTATTAAGATTAGATATTAACACATAAATTCACACAACACAAACATTATAACTTTATAAATGAAATCCATGAATTTACAAACTTCAAACACTTCATACTAACAATTGATTAAGTAAATTAATCCAAACATATCTAACTCATCATTGCAATCCACATCACGATACTCTAAATGCTGAGACAAAACAAACAACATACAATCTCATCTAAACTGAGATTATCTACGTAAAGTTCAAACTAAATCAAAAACTAAATTAACATTAACACATATACATATAATACGAATAGAAATCTCTGCTACTCATCTGTATCTGAACAGTTCTCTTCTCTGATGTTTCCAATAGAACGCAGGTGCACAAATAAATTATAGAAAGCGCTCGAAAGGAATTCGCAGATAGAATCTTCTTCAATCCACCATTTCTGCTCAATAATCATATAAAACTTGCCTCCGAGTGTCTCTGTATGGTCAAAGTCGCTCCTTCATCCTCCAATCGACGTGATCGAACAAATCGGAGATATTATCGATATAATTCATCACGGTTGTAGTTCCTTCTCCAATCGTTTAAGTTTCCGTAAAATGAGGTTTGTTTCATCGACCAAGGGCTTAACTAAAGGATTGTTTTGTGATGCTGATCGAAATAATTCATGTTTCATCATTATTATCCAATGTTGGAAACATATCCGTCGGATCTGAGTGGTTTCAAGTCAATAACAATTTTTCCCAAGCTTCGTGGAAACTTGATGCTGACTACATAAAGCAAATATAGTTGATGGGTGTCCAAGTCCATGAATCGACCCATGCACAATTAATCCTAATGCGGTACTTCACAATAATAGATCCAACATCAATAGGCAATCCAGATTGAATACAGTAATTTAAGATTGCGCATTCCTTTGAAACTTTGTTTACCCTCATAGTGGTACTTTGATGAAAAGAAGAAATGTCAATGCTTTGAGACGGGGTTAAGAAGTGACGCAGAAAAACTAACGTACCCGTCTTCTCGTAATTCCCAATCATCAGGTTCGTTGGTCATATATTTATAGATCTCATTCATGTTGTGTCTCGTAGGAACAAAATTTGAATAATGGCAGAACGAGAGGTATTCTCGATCGAGTATAATTCATTTATCCGAGGAGGAAAGTTACTCATCTCGCCTCTTACGTAGACACTTCCATTATGGATCGCATGCGGATTAGAGTAGAATTCTTTGACTACTGGAATAACTACAGCAGATGTGGTATAGCAGAATACCTCCCAACGTCGCTGAACAATCATTTCTTCAATTGTTGTTGAATTCTCCGCTCCTCTATTTACAAACCCTCTTTTTTTAATCAGACGCTTTTTCATCAGAACTTTGTTGAATAATCGCAGAGCCTCAGAACTGACGAATTTTCGTCGGTTAAAAACTTTGGATTTCATGGTTTCAAGTAGTTTGGAGGCCATAATAATTTGTTTGGAAAGGACTCTAGTCGTTTCTAAGGATGAAGATAATGTAAAAATGAAGTTTTAAACATTTTTTTATAGACTAATGCCCTTAGAACCGTCCAAAATTGCAAAGTAACTCACAAAAAACCGCTTTGAACTATCTCGCCGTCGGCGGTAACGATTTTCGCCGTCGGCGTGATAGTTAATTATTTAAAACTGAATTTGGGCTCGCCGATCTTGTTGTCGGCGCGATCGATCTCGCCGTCGTCGAGATTAGGTAAATTGCCCAATTTTTCGCTCCGGTCCGAATATTTTCTGATTTCATCATATAGATTAAAATTTGTGATGATTCTAATAAGTAAAATGAGTAGATTTCATTCTATATTTTAATTTTTTTAATAATTATATTAAATAGATCATAATTAATAACTACTATGGCGTTTCCTCATAAAGCGCATGGTTTAACGTCGTCGGCCCGACCTAATTTAATTAAGTAATCGAGTTGATCGAGCATTAAAACCTCTTTAAAATTTTAGTCGATTCCTTCAAAATAAGCGTTTTAATGCGTAGTACTATTTACTTTAAATCTATGCCAGCTTTTGGATCTTCAATTTCTATAGTTCCGTATGAAAATATTTGAGTTATAGTGAAAGGTCCTAACCATCGAGATTTCAATTTCCCAGAAAATAATTTCATTCTTGTATTATATAGCAAAACTTCTTATCCCGACTCAAAATTCTTCAGGTTAATCTTCCGATCATGCCATAATTTCATTTTTTCTTTATAAATTCTATCATTATGATAAGATTCATTTCTTAATTCATCTAATTCATTCAATCGCAATAATTTTTTCTCACCAAATTTCTTTCAAATCGTAATTAAATTCTTTAATCGCCCAATAAGCTTTATGTTCTAATTTAACCGTGTAAGTGTGCAGTCTTTCTATAAATAAGTCGCATGGAGTCATTCCAATCGGAGTTTTATAAGTTGATCCTATATGCCCATAATGCAGTGTCTGATCTTATAGCACCAATCCAATCTATTAGGGTTTACAACCTTTTCTAACATACGTTTAATCTCTCGATTAAACTCGAGTAATCCACTAGTTTGTGGATGATAAGCAATCGATATCTTATGAATAATGTTAAATTTTTCTACTAGTTTGTGAATATATTTATTTCTAAAATGAGAACCTCCAGTCGATGATAATCACTTTCGCATTCCAAATCTAAGTAAAAATATTTTTCATTAGAAACTTTGAAACACTCTTAGCAGTCACATCTAAAGTGAAGCGTGTGCTTAATCCATTTAGAAACATAATCAACAGCAACTAAGATATATGTGTTTCCAAATGAAGGAACAAATGGTCCCATAAAATCTAATCCTCAAATATCAAAAATTTCAACTTCTAATATAAAATTTAAAGGCATTTCATTTCTTCTAGATATATTACCTACTCGTTGACATCTATCGCAAGTTTTGATGTATCTATAACCATCTCTAAAAAGAGTAGGCCAATAAAATCCAGATTGTTAAATTTTATAAGCAGTTTTATCTGTTCCAAAATGTCCTCCAAAATTAGAATCATGACATTTCTGAATGATTTGTTCTATTTCTTCATAAGACACACATCTTCTAATTATAAGATCCTTACATTGTTTATATAAATATGGTTCATCCCAAAAATATGTTTTAAGCATCATGAATGAATTTTTATGTTGTTGCAAAAGCTAACATAGATGGTAAAATATCACTTACAATATAATTTACTATGTCGAAGATACCACGGTATTTTCTTCTCATTTATATTATATAATTGTTCATCGGGAAAGCGTCGGTAATTTCATTATCGATGTCGGATAATTCATTATATTCTAACATCGATAAATGATCCGCAATTTGATTATCGGTTCACTTTTTATTAATGATTTCAAATCAAATTCTCGCATTAGTAATATCCATCTAATTAATATTGGTTTTAGTATCTTCTTTTGCATTGGATATTTAATAGCAGAGTGGACGGTATGCACAATATATTTATTTCCAATTAAATAAGCGCCTAAATTTATCAAAGACATAAACAATTAGTAATAGTTCTTTTTCGATAATCGTATAATTCAATTAAGCATTATTAAGAATTTTACTAAGCATAAGTATATAACTTTGAAAATTTTATCATATATTTGCCTCAAGATCGCTCCTATAAGCATAATCACTAAGCATCACACATAAGCTTCAAATGATTTCTCCAATCGATTAAAACTATTATAGGTGTTGTGATTAATTTATCTTTTAATAATTGAAGCATTCAAACATTCGATTGTGAATTCAAATTTTTATCATTTTCTAAAAGTTGGCGTAGATGTTTAGTAATTTTTGAAAAATCTTTTATATAACGTCTATATAATCCAGAGACGTGTCACTGAAAACTTCTTACCCCTTTTATCGTAGATTGGAGGTAGTAATTTACTCATAACTTGAATTTTTGCAGTCTACTTCACATGCCATTTTCCATAATTTTATGCCCTAATACAATTCCTCCTGCGAACCATAAATTGACATTTCTCCAATTTGAACTAAGTTAGTTTTCTCACATACTTCTAATACTTTTTCAAGATGATTCAAGCATGCATCAAATGATGTTCCAAATACAGAGAAATCATCCATAAATACTTCTATTCCATCATCAATTAATTTACTAAATATAGACATCATACACCTTTGGAATGTTGTAGGTGCATTACATAATCCAAAAGACATTCTTCGAAAAGCAAATATTCCATAGGACTAAGTAAATGTAGCTTTCTCTTGATCCTCGCGAACTATATGTATTCGATGATAACCTAGGTATATCCATCTAAAAAATAAAAATATTTATGTTCGTTAATCCGTCCAACATTTAGTTCAGAAATGATAATGAGTAGTGATCTTTCACAGTTGTTACGCATTTAATTTTCTAAAGTCAATACATATACGTCATCCAAGTAAGCTTGTCTTATAGCGTATTAAATCATTATTTTCATTAGGCTTTAACGGTCACTCCCCTTTCTTAGGAACACGTGTGAATTGAACTTACCCAAGCATCGTCCGAAATAGGATATATAATACCATTATCTAACCATTTTAATATTTCTTTCTTAACTACTTCTTTCATTATTGGGTTTAATCTCCTTTGAGCGATCTACTACAGGCTTATGTTCATTATCTAAAATAATTGCAGTATACTGATTGAATGATTAATTCGCTTTAATATCTCATGTAAAGTCCAACCAAAAGTTTTCTTATATTTTTTTAATGTGTCTAACGTTTTGTTCTTGTAATTCATTCAATTCAGTTGATATAATAACTCGGTAGGGTTGAATTATTACTACAAGTAAGCATATTTTAAATGATTAGGTAGAATTTTTAATTCGAGTTTAGGGGTCTAATTATCGACGAACTATATTCTTTTCGATGTTTTTAGTATTATCCAACATTTCAAATTTTTCCCGTATATAATCCCGTTTTTCATTATCTCACTTGTCAATTAATTCGATATTTTCTTTTTCTAACTTTTCTTCATAATATTCTTTAAAATGTTTATTTTCCAAATGTTCAAGTATTTCCATTCGAAAACATTCATCGTCTTTTTCTAAGGCATGATATTTCATTGATTTTGCTATGTTAAAAGTTACTTTTTGATCGTTTACTCTCATAGTCAATTCTCCTTTCTGAACATCAATCATAGCTTTTCCAGTGCCTAAAAATAGTCTTCCAAATATTATTAGAATTTCTTTATCTTCTTTCATATATAGAACAATAAAATCGACTGGGAAGATAAATTTATCGACTTTTACTAATACATCTTCAATAACTCCCTTAGGATAAGTCATGGAACCATCGCCTAATCGAAGAAGTTATCTGAAGTAGGTGAAATTTCTCCTAATTCTAATCTTTTAAAAATTGATAGAGAGTTAAATTTATGCTTACTCTAAGTCACACAAAGCTCTTCCATAAAATTTTTCTCCAATAACGCATGAGTATAGTGAAACTACTGGGATCTTTTAATTTTTAGGAAGTTTTTTCGAATAATCTGTACTACACTCTTCACTAAGTCGTAACGAGTTTCATTATCTATAAATTTCTTTTTTTATTTAAAATATCTTTCATAAATTTTACATAATTAGACATTTGTCTAATGCTTCTACAAAGGAACATTCATCAGTTAATTTTTTCAAATTTCATAATTTAGCAAATTGCTTATCTTTTTATATTGTATAAGTCGTTGAGGAAATGGTAGTAATGGCTTTTACATAGATATTTTCATAGGGATTAATTGGATGTTTCTAAATTTTGATCTTCATCGATCCTTTTCTTTCTCAATTTCCACTTCTCATTTTTACTTTCTATTTCTTTTTGAATTTTATTTTCTAACTCTTTTCCGCTTCTTAATCGTATTGCTTTAATTTGTTCTTTTTCTTGATCTTTAGGATTTATTTCACATTCTGTGGAAAAGTTCAGTAACTCCATTGGTCAATGCAGTAGATATATATGTCCAAGTTGAGTTTTAATATTTTTAATCGTCGCTCGTTGATTTTGTAATTGATTTCTTGAATTTATGAATCGATTTCTTGATTTTGCAAGTCTCGACCCATACTTAATATTAATTCTTCTAGTATAACTTCTTATCGTTAAACTGAGTGTTATTAAATCCAGGTGAATAAGATGCTTTATAATTTGTATTTCCTTGATTAGGTGGATTTCCTATAGAGTTGTTCATTCATTGTTGATTAGTTGTATTGTTATTCCAATTAAACTTTGGATGATTCTTCCAACCAGGATTATAATAATTTGCATAGGGATTGTTGGGTCTATTATTAATAGCATTTATAGTTTCATAAGGAGATTGAGAATCTATAATTTGTCCGGATGAGTTTTCTTCTAACATGTGAGAGTAATTCATTCCAAAATGATCTAATTTCTTTGATATAACAATAATTTGAGAAGCTTAACATAGATATTGCATCATTTTCTATGAACACTAGTTATCTTTCTAGGATTTATTCTTTCAATGAGACTATTGAAAATTGTTAATAGTCATTTCTTCGATTAAAGCATAGAACTGCACGAATTGGCTTTCGACATTAATGAACTCCAACAACAAGATCGAATGATTGATCTAAGAGATCCTACTAATCAATCAGTAAAAGTTTGTATAATTAACCAATCCTGCGAACACATGATGTGCGCATTTCCTAGAAGTTAACTTAAATCTCTCTCGAAACTTCTATATATGATTCTCCATCAACTGACCGAAAGATGTTATATCATTTCAAAGTTTTGCGGCTTTCAAGGAGGAAAATATTTGAATAGAAATTTTTGTGATAATTCTCCCGAGCTTTTAATAAATCCAGTCTTAATGAATTTAATCACATTTTAAACTTTATCCCTTAAAGAAAAAGGAAAAGCACTAAGTCTAATAGCGATCATTGAGATACTTTCCTTCATATTTAAAAGTAGCACATAGTTCACAAAACTAACATGATGTAAATTAGGATCTTCATTAGGTGAACCACTAAATTGATTATTACATGCCATTTGGATAATTGCATATATAAGTTAGAATGAATTAGCGACTACATCGAGTTTTGAATAGTTAGGTGAATTTCATCTAATGTAGGGTTGGCGTAGTCTGTTAATAGTGCTTTGTTGGTTTATATTTTCGATTTCGGATTATTTGTCATTTGTGTTAAATTTATAATTTCTCTCTTTTGTTTTCTAATTCTTTTAATTGTACGCTCTAATTCTAAATCATAAAGTATTAAATTTTCGTTTCAAAATTTACGCATACAATTTTCAAGTAATATTTAAAATAGTCCGTTGCTATAGTAATTATTTTAATAATTCTATTAATTACCTTAATAATTACTTTACTTCACTTCCCCGGCAACGAATGACAAGCGCAAAAACTTGATCTACTCTTTCGATATTTATACTTATAATTATAATATTTAAAAATTAGCAACTGCACTAAAAACTTGATTCCGCAATCGAATTTTTATCGATGATTCTGTTATGGATTTTATGATTTATATTGTAGATACTACGCAAAGTATACGTATCATTATGAAGTAATATAGAGCTTTAATTGAGTCACAGATATCGATCCTGAGTGAAGTTAGCGAAATTTCAAAGACAATTTAAATTAAACTTACTTACTACTCTAGTATGCGGAAATTAATAATACTTAAACTAAAATAAACTAATGCTTAAGGTTGAATATAAGATTTCAGAAAAAGTATCTTTCTCTTTGTTTTTGAGAATTAAGTGAATGAAGAATTAAATAAGTTTTTAATTGTATTGTGCTGAATAGGAACGATTCCTATTCTTTACGCTTTGGTCTAGGTGCGAAAGAATATTGACTAATCTTATGTTTGATTATCGAATCTGTGGCTAGAAGTCGAGAGGATCTGATCGCCACTTGAGCATTCTCACGTTCCTCGCTCGAGGTTAACATGTCTACACTTCAGCTCTCGAACAATAAGCTCGAATTGAATATTTTAGTACGTCACACTAAAATGTTCAATTTTACGCTCGATAGTTAATATTTCTCATTTATTTGCACCCTTCTTCCAAGAGCTTGACTTCGAATCTTGGATGTAATCTTTACTATCGTCGATAATTCAACAAATGTTAACAAATCAATTGGCCAGATTAGAACTAAATTAAGATTTAAGTTAAAGATTAACACGATTTCTATTTTTATATTTTAGAGCACAATTACTTTAATTCATCATTTCACGTAATCTCGATAACGAGGAGAAAAGCTAAGGAAGCTACTTAGAATGCATGGGATAAATAACACAAAGCATGGATTTCATTAAAGTTAACAAACAAATAACAAAAATCTTATCTCGATTCTTCTCCCCAAACGGATTCTCAAGTTCCTTCGACTCTTCCTTCCAAGACAAGACACCAAAAAACTAAACACTCACTCAAAGACTCTTAACTTTCACACAAATGACAAAACCGACACTCTAATTGACACACAAATGACACAAATTCGTCTCTATTTATAGAGGGGTCGAATCTCCAAAAGGTACTTAAGCACCTCTTCAAAAAGCGTTTAGGTTCATTGTATTTTGGCTCTTTTCAACTGTCTCGCCGTCGGCGACTTGATCTTGCATTTGGCGGGCTTCTAGAAGATGGGCTAACCGCACTGATCTCGCTGTCGGCGGGCTCGATCTCGCCGTCAGCGAGCTCCTTATAATATATTCAAAACTTTCGGGAAAAACTCGTCGTCGGCGGCCTAAATCTCGCCGTCGGCGGGACAGTTCAATCTTCATCAAATTGAGTCCTTTTTGCTCCAAATCCGCTTCTTTTGTGCTTTTTTCTTTAAAGTTCAATTTCTTATAAAATTGGTATGAAATTCTTAATATATTTTCTAGTGATCAATAACTACAGTAAAAAACCGCTTAGAGGAAATTTGATTTTGTTGAACTCAGAAGGAACTTTTCAAACCATTTAAAAACTTTTCTCACTTCTTTTTCATTTTGAAATTAGGATTTTAGACATTCTAAACCTCAAATACTTACAAAATTTTGGACTAACACATAGGATCGGTAAACAACAATTAAACTTCTTTTAAAGATAACTCATTCCTCTTGAGATAGATAATATGGACTCATAATCTGTATATTACTTGATCGACACGTATACTTACATGATATTGAATGTGTCAGGACTGAGTTAAACTTAATTGTTTTAATTTTAATTTCATTTATGTAGCTACTCTTTCGATTATTTTGGATAATTAATGTTAATTATAGGAATGAGAATAGAAATTTTTGATTATCATCATCTGGCCGTATTTTCCCATCTTGGAATTACAAGTCTCGTGTCAGGTTGTGACATACACACTAGTTTTTTAATACTATCAACAATATTCATTTATTCAATAAATACTGAAATCCTATTTATTATTGAGTTTTTTCACTTCATGTTATTTTATTTCAAGTTCCTTTGCAATTTTGCATTAATGTGTCATAAATGCTTAGCAAGATTATTTTTTTTAATTTAATTGAAATTTTACACTGCAAGTTATTTTATCTGAGTCTCCTTTGAAAATTTGCATTAATATGTTATAAATGTTAAGCAAGATTTTTTTTTTCAATTTAAAGATAATTTCATTAAATAGGGAGGTATTATAGTATTTAGTTCATAATTAATTGAACTCATTATTTTTACTATTTTCATTAGTATTATTTCATTTTTTTTATCTTTCAAGTGATTTAATTTTCGCTAAAGATTATAACAGCATTGTGGTTGAACCCTAGTTTTGATGTTGATGAATTCTCAAATACCAAATAGATGGATGGGCTTATAGAATTTACTTTTAATGGGCCAATGGGTAAGGAAGAGGCTAGGGCTTAAGGTCCTTTGTAGACGTTTTACAGGAGAAGGATGATACATAGAGTTCTTGAAGAGGAAAGAACAAACAGGGAACTTGGAAATCTCATAAAATACCTTCAATGTGGAGGTGATAGAGTAAAAGGCTCTTATACAAGCAATCAAGCATCGATGGCTTCATTAAATAATTTATTCATTAATAATCAATTGAAAGTCTATAAATAAGGTGTATTTATAAAAGGAAAAAGAAACTCTAAATTAAGAACGATGCCATCCTTATATTATTACATTTAGTCTAATAAAAAAAGAAAAAATATGTTATTAAACTCAGTCAAAATTGATGAGTGTTCTATAAAAGCTTGAAAATTGGCCCGAATCGGTTGTTTTGCAGCTTTGTTTGACTCATTGTGCTTTTCTATGACCAAAATAATCCATATTAGTTGATTTAGTTGAATAGTCGGACTTTGATCTATAAATGCATGAGGTGGAGGCTATGGAGGAGGTGCTCAAGTTGTAGGAAGTTGACTTTGATCTATAATGCATGAAATAATTTTCTTCTACATGTTTGTGTAGTAGCACTTATACTTTGTGTGACCAAGTTTCTTGCAATGTTAACACAAGGATGACTATTAATCTTCAGATTGAAACTTGACATCTTCGTACCATATTGTGTTATAACCATTTGTGTATTTAGGGTTGTAGCTTGTTACACGGAGGTAGTTAGTAGCTACTTTTGTTGGAAGAAATGTCCGACGAGTGGTTGTTATAGAAGAGGATTTCACTAGAGAGGGAAATTATCTATCACCGACACAAGATTTCTATTGGACAGACAAATTGTCTAGCGTCGACACAAGATTTTCACTAGAAAGGGAAATTGTTTGTTGTCGCTAACACAGGAATTTCACTGGACAGAAAAACTATCTATCGCCAACACAAAATTTCTACTAGAGAGTGGTTGTTATAGAAGTGCAGTTAGTTGTTTGTACTATGTCAAAAGATAGGTCCAACGACTATTGAGAGATGTGGTGGCTGTTGCTGTTGTGGCAGGAGAGAGGTTTGACGGAAACAAGCTGAACCACGGAGGGCTTACAAGGAGAATCCGGTATAAAATGGTTTACAACAGAGATTTTTGGCTAAAGGGAGGAATCATGAAGGGTCTGCAGGCCTGTTGCAGGGATTTCATACAGCTTTCAGGGGAAGTTCGATGACTGTAATGAGTTTCTGTGGTTGCTGCTTGCTGTAAGAGGCGAGGCGTAGATTGCTACAGAGAACTTAGGAGGATTCTAATGGAGGAGGGCCTTCAACAGGGAGGATTCCGGCTATCGGGAGAATTCTAGCTGTCGGGAGAATTCCAGCAGTAAAGATGAATTGAGGAGGGCTTGTGGGAAGGTTTTTGGCTATAAGGAAGAATATATGAGGGCCTACAAGCTGCCTGAGGAGATTCCAACAGATATTGAGAGGGTTCCGGTGGCAGGAGGAAGCTAGGGTTTGATTCAATGCTTCAGAAATAAGCCCCGTGATTCAGCCAGAGGCGAATGCCACAGATGAATTGAGCCAGACGATACAGAAAATGTCGCTTTAGACGGCAGAGGAGCGATGCTGTCAAATGAAGCCTCACGACTCTGAGTCGAACATCGAAAGATGATGCGGTGGAACAGGAGGAAGCTTCGAACGGTGTTGTGGGTGCAGTGAGACAAAGTCGACATATGATTCAAATGAAACAAATGGGCGATCTCAGTTAGCAATTCAATTGACGTGACGAACGGATGATTTCAATGATTGTGTAGGAAACAATGCCGATCTAGTTGAAGCGTTCGACAGTACCGATCGAGGCAGACAAAGGATGTAGTCGAGCAATATAGAAAGATGCCCTAAACTGATTGAAATATAGCATGGATCTCTGATACCATGAAGAAAGGCGGAGAAAATTGTATTTTCTTATTTCTCATTATCAAATTACAACTCCTTATATTATAAGGAATGAATAGCGCGAACTTAATTACAACCATTACAACTTACCAAAAATAAAAATAACTCAAGAAGGAAAGAAATGACATAATAAAAAGAGAATTAAGAAGATCAAAACTAAGGGTCCGTTTGGCGCGACCCAAAAACACATTCCTCGACATTTGGTTATCACATAGCAGTGGCGTTTCTTAAATTCGTTGTAAAAACGCGACCGCAGGTTCGACTTCGTGGCCCGCATTTATACCCCCTCTACTGTGGGCAATTTTACGCCGCATCCTCTCTCTCGATACCCCGCTCGCCCCTCCTGTGATTTTTCTGCCCTAGGTGGATACCCTTCATGGATTCGTGGCTTCAGCAGCTACTCTCGGTTGTGAGTGGGTATTCTGGTGACGCTTTTACAATCTTCTTCCTCCCTGCTCATTCCTAGCGATCGAAATTTTGGTGGTTTTGTCCCATCCGTGCTTTGTGTGGTAGATTACCTCTGCTTGGTACATCGCTTATGTTGAGTGTTTCAATTGGTGGTTATTCCGCTGAGCTGTGTATTCTCATATGCCCTCTCCGTTTTCTTCTTTGGCTCAGTTGAGTGGTTGTGCGATGGTCCTTCCCTTCTTTGGCTGGGTTTATTTGTCTGTGTGGTTGTGCGCACTGTCTTAGTTTGGTTGTGTTGTGCACATTGTGTTTTTCATCTTTGTTGCTTATTTTTGGTGGTTATTTGTTTGCCACAATAACGTGCACTTGGTTCTGGTGGTTGATTGTTTTGATATTTCATAAATGCTACCACAAACCAAAATAGCTATGAGATTGGTTTTGGTGGTTTTTGGTTTACTCTTTCTCGGTGGTTTTCGTTTTGATATTCTCTGTTATGTGGTTTTTGGTGATATGCATATTCTCTGTTATGTGAATTTTGGTTGCTTTTGGCAATGCTTTGAGTCCCATGTATGTGGTCTGTTCAATTTCTTTTGGTGGTTATGGTATTGGGAATTTGGATAACAGGTATGAACTTTGATAGTTCAGAGAGCAATTTTAACATTGGGTGAAATTTTGTGCTGGAATTTGGTACTGGTATATGGTGTGTTAAGGATTGTGGTGTGCAGGTTGTGTTGTACTGTGCTGTGTTATGGTTTGTGGTGTGGAGGTTATTAGTGTGGTGGTGTGGTTTTTGGTGTGGAGGTGGAGGTTGTGGTTTGGTGGTGTGATGTAGTGCCCCTGGCAAATGCTTCAAAATCCAGGTGCATTACGAAAGTGCACGATCAGATTAGTATCAGATTCTATTGAGTTCGAATTGTCGATCCTATAGAGAACACAACGAACCAAGTTAGGAAAAGGTTTTAGCCTACTTAAATCTTCCTCAGTTTGGAATTTAAAGAGATTTAAGTTGTTCTAACCGATCCTACTACAATGCAAATAAAAGTTTGTACTATAGAACTTCTAATTACTCTACGTGAATTGGTGATAACCAGGTGTTAAAGTTATACTTTCTTGCAGTGATAATAGTGGAGTGTTGAAAATGCAAAAATGCAGACTAAATCGCGGCTAGTGACAAATAAAAGCATTTATCTTATTTACCCTCTCCCGAGCGCATAATGAAATTTGGTTAAAGTGACCATAATTCCTTAAGCCCCACTTTGAACCCAATAACGAATGTCCCTATTCATTTGCATCTCCCTATATGATACTTTTGCTTCATACCTTATAGTTAAACGTGATCTTTCTAGTTGTTCATGTCATAGCTCTTCCAAGTCCTTCGGAGTTCACAACAAATTTTAATAAATCATCTGCCCAGAATGATATGTAAATGAAAAGTAGAAGAAAAATCATCACATTAACAAGTTAAAGGCAATTTAAAATCATTTACAGATTCCTCCACTACATCACCACAAGAAAAAGGTAGAGAAGATTACTCAGAAACATAGAGGAAACACCATAAGATTTCATTGAAATAAAGAGAATCTACATGCCAAAGTGTTTACAGAAAAGTTCAATACTTAAACACAATAAGACTTTTCTCTCTCCCTCAATACAGCCTTGAGAATGCTCCACAGAAACCCTTGTTGCTTCTCTGTAGACTCTCCTCACTTTAACACTCATATCCTCACCAATTCTTTACTCCAGACTTGCTCTCTCTAGCCTATAACAAGCCTCCCACACTACAGATGAATCTCTCACGATCAGTGGAACCTCCTCCCAATAGCCACCTTCTAATATCTCTAAGTCGCTCTTAAATAGCCTTTAGTATTCTTCATTCAAATTGCTTCCTGTTCGACCAAACGATGCGTTGAATCGATGGATCAAACTGTTGCAACTGCTAAGAATTCGGTTCTGGTGCATGTTGACCTCACTTTTATCGAGGTCTAGATTTCCTCTTAAAATTTAGGTTATAGCCTTAGGGTCTTCCCTCTGACTATCTTAGATCCTTAGCAGTGGGACCCGTCCCGTTATAGAAATTTTGAAACCACTTCGTTACTCTTTTTGGAGCCCCGCATGTAATTTTGTACCTCTAGCACATAAAAGGTTGGAACTAACGTGAGGAACTCAAAGGGAGTCCCCATAGGACCATTAAGCCATAAGATTACCTCGCACACATTTTGCACCACCACGCATCCAAATTCCATGATTCGCGGCCTCGACGCCTTTAAACATTTTGTAATTTGTCGAAATTAAAGTCAATTTGCCAGAATGATCGACATCGAGCCAGAATTTTAGAGAATTGAAATGCGACGCATTTTTGACTCAATCGTCGACGAGGTTGTTCGAACGACCTCAGATGACGAAACGAACTGTGTCGGGACGTCCAAAACGTCGGATTTACTCAGGAAGGACATGCATTTTGCTATGGTTTCTGACACGAATAAATCGCACGAATTTTGACGCATTTCAATGAAATAAAATATTAAAATAAGTTTTCTTTTTTTAATTTACATCCTAAAATCCCTAAATCTCTAAACTCATGCACACACTCGAGCTCTAGCCTCATTCCTTCTTCTTGATCATGGTCCCAGCCAAGCCCTCTCTCTCCTTTTTCGATCGCACGAAACCCTAGCCGATCTTCATGGGATTTCGGCTCGAGGTCCCCCCCGACCTCCACTTCCTTGCTAAAGCTGTACCGCTCCACTCGCCACTTCCTCTGGTAAAGTTCCCTGCTCCCTACCGCCAATCCTTCTTCCTGTCACCACTCTTCTCTGCGACATTTGTCGCCGCTTCTCCCGCCACCCTCGACTTCGACTCACCACCTAGGTGAGTGTAGGTAAGTTCTTCTCCTCCTCTTTGCATATAAAAACCCCACTTGGGGGTAGGGTTAGGGTTGGCCGAATTTCTGGAAGAAGGGGGGAGGTGTTGCCAAATTCTCGTGGCTTGCTCGATTTTCCTGTCTGCTCGATTCTCTTGCTTGATTACTTATTTCATCACTAAGGTACAAAGCCCCTTTTTTTGGCTTGGCATGCTTGTTGGGTGAGAGATTCTTTTGGTGGCAAAGTTAATTAGCTAAGCCTATTAACATCTCTTCTTCACTTCTTGTTACAAGCTCTATAACTTCTTGTTTGCTTGGAAATGACATCAAGTGCATATAGTTTGGTATTATAGGTTAGGGGAAGATTTTGAATGGCAAGCTATACTTTCCTTATTAATGCTTGTTTGGACTTAATGTGCTTCACTTAGGAAATTTGGGGACGAGCTGTGAATTTGGGGGAGATTCTGCCAAACTCGTTCCTGGTGCTGTACATAAATTTCTCTTCTCTATAAAAAAGAAAGAAGAGAATGCGTGCATAAGGTAGTTTTATTTGTCTTGGCTGATATCTAATGCTGGAATTATTGTTAACTATTGGATTTTTATTTGTTTTTGGCTGGTATTTAATGCTGAAATCATTGCTAGTTGTTGGATTTTAGCTGGTTGGAGTGGCTGTGGATTTCTATTGGCTTTAGTTTGAATAATGCATGCTGTTGGGCCTGTCTTAAATGTTACAGGACACTTAGTTGGAAGTGTAGGCTTATAAGAAAGGCATGGTTCATTTTTTACGCCTGTGTTAGCTTCTTCCCTATGTTCTTATCATATTTATACTGGTACATTAAAATTTCGTAGGCTGTTTTAGCCCTCTGGGCTGCGATTTTCTTGCTGTATTGGTTTAACACTAAAGCTTTGTGTTGAAATGCTCATTTGAGAATTATCTATTGTAACCCATATTTATTCTATTTCACTGTTGTAGCATGGCATATATGAAGAGCTTGTACTTATTAAAAAAAATATATGCAAAAGTAGATAAATATTGGGAGAGTTTAACATCGCTTGGAGTCCCTTTGTGACTTGATGGGGTTCGGTTTTGCCTCATGGTGGCTCGGTCATGTGACTTTATTAGTTTCGGTTTTGCCTCATGGTGACTCGGTCTTGTGATTTGATTGGGCTCGGTTTTGCCTCATGGTGGCTCAGTCTTATGACTTGATTGGGTTCGATTTTGCTTCATGGTGGCTCGGTCTTCTGAATTGATTGAGCTCGGTCTTGGGCTTTTTGTGGCTTGGCCGTAGGCATGTTGGTGATTTGGTTTTGGGCTTGTGTGTCTTGGTCTTGTGTTTGGGGTGACTATGGGTGTTGGGCAGCATCGGGATGTTGTAACTGGGGGTTCTTAGTTGTGTTTTTGGAGTTTTCTGATACCGTTGCCGTATTATACATTGTAAGTTCTGGCCAAATTATTTATAGTCATTTGAGTCGTGGTTTTGAGATATCTTGGAGAGCTCTTAGTTGTCGTCTTGAGGATTGTCAGAGCATTATTTTGAGGTGTTTTAACTAAGTCTGTCAAGTTTGTGTCGTCGGGGGTTTGAGATTGTACGTTTTACGCAGTTTTGAGGATCGATTCACCTTTCCTTTTCCGTCCTTTTAGGTGGATCATTTCCTCCTCTCTTCACCCATTTTTCTTTCTTTTGTTTTCTTGCTTCTTGGATAGATTTCTGGACTTATGTACGAAGCGTAAGTGTATGCGTATAGTATTTTGCTATATGTAAGTCATCAAGCAAGACTGTAAGTAGGGTGGTTCATGGTTTGGACGTAAGTGATGAAAGAACTACGTAGGTATGTGTGAAAGGTCTTAGCACGATCCTGACTCGGTGACCTTACGAGAATGAGAGATCGGCAGTACCACATCTCTAACACAGTAAAAGGCTACATCTTGCTTCTATAGGTAGTTGGAAGTTCCCGTCTGCTAATATGACTGATTCATTCACTTTTAAATTATAAAAATTTCTTTTAAATGAGTGATAAATCAAAATTTCTTCTAAAAAAAAAGAAATGAAATCTTTTTTAGACATTTTTATAAAATCAGAAAAATTCACGGGTAAAACGTATGAACCAGGTTAGGAATTTTCTCCTTCTGTAGCCGTTAAACTGAGAATTTTTTACTTAGTGTTGGATAACACATGTATGGTGATTTATTAGGGCCATAGGTACTTGATTTGAACCAGGGTCTTGATTTGACCCAAGGTCCCTATTCTGAGTCCTCCCCATCATCATGCTTACGGTCCTCTTCAGGCTTTTCGTCTGTTTCATACTATTTTCTTTGAGTTTTCTTAGGACATCTGTGACTTTCTTCAGGCTTTTTGTGTTTTTCTTATGATTTTTCTCGGCTTCCTCGAGTTTTCTGTTCTCTTTGCCTTTTGTTCTTCTGTATATAGATACATTTTCACTAAACCCATTACTATACTTACCCGCTTGTTCTTGTGATTCTGATCCCATTCGCAGGAAATAGCAGGCTCGCTAGATATACAGATTCCTTTTACGGTTACAACAGTTACTTTCTTGCACATACTACTGTTTTCCTTTACCGTACTTTACTGCATTTATTTTCTTTACTGCACTCTGCTGTTGATCCTTTCCTTACTGTAAGTTATTACTGCTTTTCCTTACTGCACTATATACTGCTTCCTTTTATTACATTTTCTTATTGCTTATTTTATTTATGCGCACTATACCCTTTTAGAATAGGAGGGCAGTAGTATGGTTTCATATGGGGCGTCCAAAACTAAACCACCAACTTAACAATTGCATGTCTACCTTAAATTTTAAATTTAAAACTTAATACTGCTACAACATAGAGCACGGAGCAAAACTTCGAGGACAGTACGATGAGGATGCAGCGGACAGAGGATGACAATCTACAACAACAAAACGAGTCTACTCCAGCTAAACCTTCCTTTAGTTTAAATAATAAGCCATAGGATTTCGAGGTAGTCCGCTAGTGCGACATAAATCCTCACGTCATCTTTTAGGCATTTGCATATCCGTGTTGCACAATCTAAGCTCTAACTCGCTTTAGGTTTTGAGGTCGTTGTCCGATACGACGTAAATCCTCCTATCTTTTGGGTTATTTTTTATAATCAGATATTATACAAATTTAATTCCTATAATTAATAATTGGCAGTATTAAAATTTAAATAAATTCATTTTCAAAATTTAAAGCTCAACAATAGGGTAGTCTGGAATGTCATTGAGGCTCGCCTCTATCTGTGACGTCCCTTACGATTTTTCTTATGATTTTTCTCGGCTTCCTCGAGTTTTCTGTTCTCTTTGCCTTTTGTTCTTCTGTATATAGATACATTTTCACTAAACCCATTACTATACTTACTCGTTTGTTCTTGTGATTCTGATCCCATTCGCAGGAAATAGCAGGCTCGCTAGATATACAAATTCCTTTTACTGTTACAACAGTTACTTTCTTGCACATACTACTGCTTTCTTTTACCGTACTTTACTGCATTTATTTTCTTTACTGCACTCTGCTGTTGATCCTTTCCTTACTGTAAGTTATTACTGTTTTTCCTTACTGCATTATATACTGCTTCCTTTTATTACATTTTCTTATTGCTTATTTTATTTATGCGCACTATACCCTTTTAGAATAGGAGGGCAGTAGTATGGTTTCATATGGGCGTCCAAAACTAAACCACCAACTTAATAATTGCATGTCCACCTTAAATTTTAAATTTGAAACTTAATACTGCTACAACATGGAGCACGGAGCAAAACTTCGAGGACAGTACGAGGAGGATGCAGCGGACAGAGGATGACAATCTACAACAACAAAACGAGTCTACTCCAGCTAAACCTTCCTTTAGTTTAAATAATAAGCCATAGGATTTCGAGGTAGTCCGCTAGTGCGACATAAATCCTCACGTCATCTTTTAGGCATTTGCATATCCGTGTTGCACAATCTAAGCTCTAACTCGCTTTAGGTTTTGAGGTCGTTGTCCGATACGACGTAAATCCTTCTATCTTCTGGGTTATTTTTTATAATCAGATATTATACAAATTTAATTCCTATAATTAATAATTGGCAGTATTAAAATTTAAATAAATTCATTTTCAAAATTTAAAGCTCAACAATAGGGTAGTCTGGAATGTTATTGAGGTTCGCCTCTATCTGTGACGTCCCTTACTTTTTCTTTCTTTGATTCCAGAAATAAGTGTTCCTATTTGGTTCTTTCCCACCTGACTTTCTCCTACACACTATCTTGAAAATCCTAACATTTGAATTCACGAAGATAGATACCTCTGATCATCATCGAGAGTTCTCTCAGATGACTTCGGTCATTTGAGGGATAATTGACTATATAGGGGCTTGCCTTTATAGGGAGCTTTAAGAACCCAGGTAATATAAGCCCTATCTAATTTTTAATATTAGGTTGTGGAACTTGTTGGTCGAAATAAAAGGTTCGCAGACCAGAACAAATATAATAAATTATGTAGTTTATTTGATCGAGTCATATCATCAAGTAGTGTCTATTTTTCGGGACAGATGCGTTGCTTGCGATATTGTGCTCGTTTATTTAAACTGCTAAATGAATAAGATTCGTCTATTCTCATATATATATATATATATATATATATATATATATATATATATATAGGGGTAGAGCTCCATCTATTGGGCCTCTCCTCAAGCTTCAGTAACCGCTTTTATTTCAATAAAATAGGCTCTAGAAACTTTCCAAATATATATATATATATATATATATATATATATATATATATATATATTAAATTAAATCAAAACCATATTTAATAAAACAACATTTTATATAAAAGAACATTTTATATCTTTCCAAAAGCTACATACACTTTAACGATCGACAGCACCTAGGCGGCCAACTTATATGGAGCAAAAGCCCTGGCCTTTAGGTCTGAGGCCTTGGCGCCCTGTGGCTGGTGCCTAGGCGCCGGTCTCTCAGGTTGCAAATGTTGGGGCTAGCGCCTGGGCATCCAACTTTCCTGGCGCTAAAACTCTGACCTTCATATTTGAGGCCTTAGCGCCCAGTAGTTGGCATCTAGGCTCCCAACCCACTTTTTTTACTTTTGCTCTATTTCTTTCTTTTTGCTTTATGTTTTTTCCAGTTTGTTCCACTCCTAATACCTGTTATATCTGCAAGAAAAATATCAAAAATACTTCTTTAAAGTGCATTTTTATTCAAAAAGATGTACAAAACATAAAGGAATTCATGCAATATTTTCACATATTCTGTAGTTTGTGGTGTTGTTTGTGGTTTGTTGTGTGGCTTGTAGTGTGGAAGGATGTGGTGATGTGGTGATGTGGTTTGTGGTGTAGAGGTGAAGCTTGTGGTTTGGTGCTGTGGTTTCTGGTGTGGAGGATGTGTTTGGAGGTTGTGGTGATGACTTCGTAGCATTACGATTGTTCTTTGTTTTGCAATATTGAGACATTCCTATTCATGTTAATTTATTTTTTTTCATAATAGTAATACAATGGTTAAGACCAAAGTCGGCCGGTTCACCTGAAATGTTGGACAAAAAAACAAAAATAATATTGTAACATTTGCCTAAAAGAGATCGATATAAGAAATAGACCTACAACCTATTTGAGCAAGGAAGAGTGACAAAATACAACAACAAAGCCTTAATCTCACTAAGTGAAGTCGGTTACATGAATCTTTTTTCTCCATTGCGTCTTATTTAGTGTCATATTAGAAAATTCATTGATGGTACAGGCAGAGAGCATAATTGAAAAAATAACTGCGATTAACTTAAGAGGAATTGAAAATTTTTGAAGGAATTAAAACGAGGATCATCAAGCCTGAGGTGAGATCGGTGAAGCGAACAATTGATTCTTCCAATGCAGTAAGTATTTTTTACATTTCTCTTAATTTGGTCAATTTCAGTTTTCTAAAATTGAATAAGTTATATGAATTTGTAGGGTGTGGTGCCTGCTGCAAAGAAATTTAAATTCAATGGAATCGATTCTGAGTTGCAGGTGAAGTTGGATCGTATGTTAGGGGTTACTGTTGCTATGAGCAACAATGCATGTGCCCCTAGTGAGATAGGGTATGATGACACCCCCGAAATCTTGGGAGTCGACCAATCGGGTGTTTCCACCGAAGTCCCCAGTCCGGACCTCCATGAACTTGAGTCCACCTGTCATTTTATGTGTTTGCGGGTTGAGAATAAAAAAAAGTGGAGCTGCTTTCCTTTGAAGCTATCACTACTGCTGACTTCATGCAGCGTTGAACCCAGCACATCTCAAGCAACCTCTGTCGATCAGGTTCTGCAAATTCTGAATGCAACTAGGGAAATTTCTGAGGAGTTGCCTCTATACTTGTTTATGATATAGTTGTTTGAATATACGATCCGTAAAGATTTTTACGTCAAGATGCCCGATGACCGTAGGGTTTGTACCTATGATATTTTTATGATCGCAGGAATATTTGAGAGATTTTTTTTTATTTACAATCGCTTGGGATATTTATATTTATTTTTTATTTTTCATTGTGCTTTGGATATTTCAACTGTTTGGAACATGTCTTGTTCAATGATGCTTATATGTTTATTATGTTGTCCGTAACCTTATATGATTGAAGCTAATTAATTGATGTTTTTGTGTTAGCCAACACGACATTGATCTATATGGATGTAACCCAAGAAAGACGCAGAAGGAGAGTTGCAACTGCCTATGTTTGATATACAAATATTATAACTCATACATAGAGCGCTCCCCTTGCATGATATTCTCATATGCCACAGACAAATGTGTTGGGGAGTCGTTTGCGGGCCACCCAACGAGAATTAGCAATATGTTCCGTATGACAGGTGGTATTCAACGATCTATTGGAGGAACTACACAGAGACTTCATGGCTCTTCTAGGGTGACTTCATGATGGTATTGACGACAACCCTCTACATATTGTCGCAGAATAAATCAATGCAATGAGCAATTGAGCGATTTCAACACTCCGAAATAATTTGCAGATATTTCTCAGTGAGATTGAATATATTTGTAAGTTTTTCTTCGTAAGTCATAAAACTAATAGATCTTACGTTCAAACAGACCCCCACAAATATTTCACACGATACTCGGTACATGTTGTTCTTTAAGGTAATGTCTCAAATTTAATACATTCAATTTTTTAAAAAATAACATTATTACGTAACTCCATCTTTATCTTTTCAGAATTGTATTGGAGCAATCGATGGAACACACGTTGATGCACGTGTTCCAAATAATGAGAAGATTGTATTCATCGGTAGTTGCGGGTCTCCGATGTAGAATGTCATGGTCGTATGCGACTTCAACGTGTGCTTCACTTTTGTCATGTTCAGTTAAGAGGACAGTGCATATGACAGTAGAATTTTCAAAGCTGTAACATGGAATAATAAGTATAACTTCTCACATCCTCCCATAGGTTTGCTTGAGACTCAACCGCTAATTTAGTAATTCACTTTTTCCTGAGTACTAATCTTATAATACATATTAGACAAATATTATTTAGTTGATGCTGGATATCCTTTGCAGTGAGAGTATCTCAAGCCTTATCCTGATATGAGATATCACATACCAGATTTTGAGCGCGGAGACAATGTAACACGATGCAGAAAAGAAATGTTCAATGAAAGACATTCCTCCTTACGCGGTGTCATTGAGAGAATTTTTGTTGTTTAGAAGAAGAAATGATTTATACTCCGCGATATGCCATCTTACCCGTTTCTCAAACAGGTGCAGATTGTGAACATTCGGCGGCATCCTTCCCGCAATGACATCGACTTTTTAGGGAGATGAGTATCACGAGCATGTAGTTGTCAAGGCATTTGAGTGTCATCTTGGACATTCTTTGTCAGAGCTTGAGAATGATGCTTCCACCACCTGTACTAAGGACGGGGAAGGTGCAAGTGAGATGACAGAGTTGAGAAAACATATTACAGATGCTATAATAGGAGGGTGATTGGAGTGTTCATTATATTATTATATATACTTTATTCAATAATATTTTTATTTTGTTTCTGTTTATTTCTTTTCACTCTTTATTTGACATTAATTTTTTGGGCTTGCTACGTTATTTTAAAGTGTTTTTTTTTTTTCATTTGCATTTCATTTGTTTTTCTTTTGGTGATTTTGGGAGGTCTATGATGAGACGTTAGATGTTATGGTTCTTCTGGATGGTCTGTTAGTTGTTGTCGGTTGGTGTCACATGTGAAATCTTAATGAACACAATCAAGTTCTTCTCTTCTTTTCGGTGTTGCGGTATTTTAGGTTCTTCTAGATCATCTTTTTGGTGATCTGCATATGTGTCACACACGAGCTTGGTATTACGTGGGTTAAAGACAACCAAAAACTCTTTTCTTACAAGACTTGTTATCTTCTTGTAGTGACAGTTGTTAGTTGGCATGTTGAGTTCTCCGAGACCTTACACTTGCACAAAACTGAAATTATTTACTTCTTTTATCAATTTTTACCTTTTTATTTTATACCGTTCATGTTTATTTCCATTCATTGTATATTTTATTTTGATTGCTTGAGTTTTTTACGATCTTTAAAAGTGTATTTTTTTTCTTGTTTCATTTCTTTTGTTTTCATTTGGTGGGTTTGAGAGGTCATGTTGAGACGTTAGACTTTATGGGTTATTCTTGGTGGCCTATTTATCGATATTGGTTGGTGTCACATGGGAAGTCATATTGAAGGCAACCAAGTTCCTCTCCTTTTTTTTTTGGCAATATGGTTTTGTAGGTTCTTCTGATAGCCTTTTTGGGTGATATGGATATGCAACACACACGAACTTTGTAGGTTAAAGACAACCAAGAACCTTTTTTTATAAGGTTTGTTATCTTTTTATAGTGACAAATTCGCTGGTTGGTATACTGAGTCATCTGAGATCTCACACCTGTACAAAACTGTAATTAATTTCTTTTATCGATTCATACTTTTGTTATGATTAATGGATTGTTTTTTAAAGCATTCAGGAAAGACGATCTCTAGGATTTCAGGGACCTCTCAAGGAGTGCTATGCCATTGCGGACATCAGAGTTTCCTGATGACATCACGTCTGCCACATAGTTTTGGGAAATAGTTCAATAGGTGTCCGCGGAGAATTATGGGGAACTGTGACTTCTTTCGGTAGGTAGATAGGCTGGAAGATTCCATTGTCGAGAGTGATCGGGCGTGCAAGTATCCCTAAAAGAAGGTCTTGCTCGTGATATGAGCCTCTGCATTTTAAAAATAATATTATTATACTATTAAATGTTATTTTAATAGTCTTTTTTTATTTTAATAATCATGATACTGTTTAGTGAGGTGTATACCAGCATTTTTTTGCAGATTCTCTTATTTTTTGCGTCATATAAGCAATGGTTGACTTTCATGCTCGTTCAAATATATCTTATGCATCAATTCACCAGAAACAACATTACTTCATAGCGTGTAGATCAATCATTCGTCTGAAACCGCTCGCAAAACAACATATGAAACCGTAAAAATAAACAACCGCCTACTTTATCCACAGCGAGCTTTCTCGGTCACTGCACGCTAGCTTATTAATAAGCTCGTAATGCCTCTAAATAGATCCTAAAATAGGAAACTCAAAATTTCACAGTACTCATTAAGGATCATAGAAGTTTAAGTATTAGGTTTGATCTAGTTTTAAGAAGGATTATGGTTTTTTGATTTGAAGTGGAAGAATAAGATTATGAAGAGGTGGAAAGAAAAAGCAATCACATCATAATAAATTTATATTTGCTTCAAAAATTATATCATGAAATCCTTCTTTTGATGCATGAGTTCTTTGTTTCTGATGTTGAAGTGCTCGACTTTGATATCAAATTAATTTAAAAGTTTAGTATTCTAATACCAAATTAATTGAGAGTTTTTAGAATTTATCCTCGTTGTTCAGTTCGAGAAGGAAAAGGCTAGGGTTTAAGATCTTTTGAGTTTTGGAAGATTAGATGGTGCTCGAGAGTGCTTGATGAGAGAAAAACAAGCATATAATTACAATATCATAAAATTCATTGCGTGAGGAGAGTGGAATAAAGCGCGTAATAAAACTTGGAACGATTTGCACACAGCATATATCAATGGAGGAAGAAACAATCAACGAACAATGACGTCATAAAATAATTCATTCATCATTCCTCATCTAGTAGCTCATACATGAGGCCTTATTTATAAATTAAGGATGAGATTATTCTTTATCTTCATCAAAGTTAATCTAATGAAAATAAATAAATAAATAGAATTAATGCAAAATTTAGCTTAAATTGACGAGAGGTTTAGAAAAGCTTGAAAATTAATCTAGTTCAACTCTTTTGCTGTTTGACTTGATTCGTTATAGTCAAGCCTAAAAGAACTTGGATCTTTGTACGTTGATTTAATAGAATTGTTAGCCAATACTGAGTACTGTATCAAGTTTATCATGAACCTCCATTTTGTCTCTATTCGATCTTTGGCGCACTTATTATAACCTTGTCTGGATGAGAGAAAGCTTCTTGGTTTCACGAGTGAATCCAAGTCCTTTTTTTATTGGGGCATTTACATACTAAACACACAATTCTTATGTATTTACCTAACATTCAAACATTTATATTTACATGCATACCACCCAAATCTTGAACATCACATCTAAAACATTTCCATCATTATTTTCTTCAAAGTGAAATACATCTTATATGCACGTGTTTATGACAACAAGGTGTTATAATTTTAAATCTCAAATTTTGGGTGTTAGCTTTGTAAATACATAAGAATTGTGTGGTGTATATGTAAATTTTCCCTTTTTTAATATATATTTACTGTTTTATGATAAAACCCAAGATTTTGTATTTAGTACTTTTTCAACTTTTCGAGCAATTTGCAAGCCAAAATATGAAGATTCAGAATATGGATTTGAACAATATTTCTATAGATGCTAAAGAAACTCCTCAAAGATAGTAAATTCATTTTTAAATTAGCCCTTTCTCTCTTAGTCGGTTGAAAAACATTTTTTTTTCCATTTTGCTTCCTTTCTATTTTTGAAATTGATTGTGTAATTTTTTTTTGACTTGTTTAGAAAATTAAGCTGTTAATACATTGTTCCAGGCACCTAACTAAGCTAACAAGGAGGAATTCTAGTCCACTGGATTTCAGTTTTGTGGAACATCATAAAGTAAGCCTATTTTTTAAATTTTTTAATCAATTAATTGTCAAGAGAGAGGCTTTTGTTAATTATCTTTTGCTTATTGTAGACGCCTGCATTCACCTTCGTTGCAAATCATGACTCCAGTGTTTGGAACTTGGATGGAGAACTCTTCCAAGCTTGCCAAGTTACAGTAAGAGCCTGCCATGGCCTCATAAATTTATTTGCTCCAGGTCCTGAAGTCTAATCTTTCGTGAAGCTTCTTCCAGATTCTTGTACTCAAATGGCTTTTTTATGCAGAGATTCCCAAAAGGTTTTGCATGCAAATTTTTTATTTGCAGTTAAATAACAAAAGTAGGAAGCTTTCCCTATGTTTTGCTAGGGATAGAGTTACTTCAATGCATAGCTTTACAGGCTATTTTTAGACGGTTTAGGGGCTAAATTTGTATTGTAATCAAGATTTTTTTATGATGTATGTCCCTTCTAAGCTTATTTTTCTCATTTTTTTATAATGAAGTGATAAATAAATGTTAAAAATGTGTGATAGAGACAACTTTCTTGAATTCTTGTGGATCCTTTTCGCCAGTCTTTTTTTTTGGTCCACCAGTGTTATTCAATTGTATTTTTTTGAGGCATTTACATACATACCACGCAATTCTTATATATTTACTTAAATCTAACACCTAAACTCTCATATCTACATGCATACCAAGACAAAAATAGTGCCATACCTATTTTTTTTAATTGAATTATATATTTTCATGTATAAGTTTGTGACACTAAGATGTTAATAATGTAAATATCAAAATGTAGATGTCAAATTTGTAAATACATAAAAATTGTGTGGAATTTATGTAAATTTACCTTTTTATTAAATAGATCGTGGTAGTCATACATACACACTACTCAATTCTTATTTATTTACATATTTAACATCTGAACTTTAATTTTTACGTACATCAATTTATCTATACATGAGAAGATATTTTTGATGTGATATGAAAGATTTGGGCTGTTTAAATATAAAAAAAATTAAAAGATTTATCATCACTTAACCATTGACTATAGGTTTTGAGTTAGTGAATTATGATCTTCCTAGGGCAAACCCCTCCTCACTTTAGCATCATCTAATTTAATTAATCTTTCTACTCGTAATAATTTAGAAATTACCATTTTACCCTTGTTATGGCAAGGTGCTAAGTTGGTTTCTACCATTAATCTCTTGCATTTAAATCATCCAAAAGAGTTAATTAAGATCATTCATTGCCCCTTTACTCTTTTAATTTAGCCCAAATATTAATTAAAGCTCAAATTTCATAATTACCATTTTGCCCTTAAGGTTATCACTTCATAATTCTCCAAATTCAACTCAAATGACTTTGAAATTTTTATGTTATCCCACTCATGGGTCAATTAAAATATCAGAGGAGAAAATACAATTTATGATCTTTATTTAATTTTTTAATAATTATTTTTAGACAAGAATTTCAATGTTAATTCATTTAATTAATTCAGATAAGGTTTTTGTGCTTAAGAAAATTATTGGAGGTTCAGCTAGGTCAGAGAATCTTTAGGAATAATATTTGCGATTTTTAAATTATATTTTAATTTTTTATAATTATTTATCATTTTTAGTATTAATTAAATGGAAAATTGAACTTAATTTTAAAAATTAAATTTTATAATTTTCCTTAATCCCCCTTTGAGTCCGAGAACTCAGAGAAATAAATTTTGTATATTTGTGATTTATCTTTTATTTATTATAATTATTTTAATTTAAAATTAAGGGAAATTAATTTTTGAGCATTTAAAAATACATAACTATATTTATAAAACTATGAAAATTATTTTAAGTGCTCAATAGAAATCAGGGAACAACTTGTGACATTTTGGCGCGTTTTTATATTTTTGTGATTTTTCATCATTTTAAATTATTTATAATTAAAAATTAGAAAATAGTACAAAAATGAAATATTTATTTCAACCTAATTTTTTTCTTTAAGTCACTCTTGTGTAAAGGAACACTTCAAGCCGCTTTATATATATATTTTTTATTTTTATTTTAATTTGTATATTTATTTTAAGCAAAAAATGATATTTACTTGGAAAATTTATTTTCATATTAAAAATAATTCTACGGACATTAGGATTTTTACAGGAGCCTCATGAGGTGGTGAGCTTTAATTTGGCTCAATTTGGTTGTTATATGAATTATTTTATATTTTTCTATTTTTTTGTATTTTTCCGAATTTTAATTAGAAAAATGGGTTTAAATTTTTTAGAACTTAACTTTTATTTTTCTTAAGTTTCTCTCACCATGGTGAACATACCAAAACTATTTTTATAACTTTCTGACATGTATTTTAATTTTTATAATAACTTGAAAATTAGGGCTTTTGATCATAGAGATGTCCTATGACTTTGGAAAATCAGAGAAGCTTCCTAAGCTCAATAGAAACAAGCCCTTCAAATTTCAGCTCATGGTGAATATTATCTAATTATTTATAATTAAAATAAGTTTCTGAGTATTTAATTAATTAAAAATAAAATACAAGATGAATAATTTTAATTTTGGGTTCATAATTTTCTCCTCTATTCACTCAGCATAGGGGTATTTTTATTTTTTTTTTATGATTTTTCTACACCAAGTTATGATTTTTTAAAGTTCCTATAATTAAATAAATAGAAAATAGTCTATTGTTCTACTTATTCACATGGCGCTTACTCATTCCTCGTACTTGTTAAAGCTCCACGTGTCGTCACGCTACTGGATACCGCCATCGGAGTCACGTGACCTGCGGTTGACAAACCATTAATCTGTCCGAAGCAATATGGGTCATTCAACTGATACACATGCGATCCAATAGCTATGGCTCTTCGTCCCCAACTGGTGTAACCCGTAAACTGTTCATTTTCTAACCTTATTCATTCCCTAGATCCTTAACCAAATTACATGGAGTTTATTCCTAAAGCTTCATCTAAGTGAGACGAACCTATCTATACGGTTAACCAAGCATGAAATACATGTTCACTTCACAAAGGCCCAAACCGAGCTTAGATTTGGGTGTTTTGATCCATACCTTGGTCTAAGAGGTGAGGTCTTAATTAGATGCTTGCAGAAGCTTCAGTGGATTCCAACGAAGGTCCCTGAAGTGCTAATTTACTCCGAGCATGGGCCTAAGTACAAGCTTAATCAATAGGTGGTGTGGCCTTAGTCTAGGTCTAGTGTAAAGGGCTGAATTAATGGTGGTTTCAATGAGAAGCTTCCTCTCTTTCTTTGGTGAATCTTAGGAGCAATCTAATTTGAAGATTGGTGGAGTTTTATGGAATGGTAGAAAAAGCCCTGATTTTGAACTCTTGAATTTTGCTCAAGCAGTGGGAATGAGGGCTAAAGAATGATGAGGATGAGCTTCTCTAAGCTGTTGGGAGGTCGGTGAGAATTTTGGCAGAGTTTTGTTAAGGTTCGAGTAATCTACTCTTTTAGGGGTGGGGGTTGTCTTACTTATATCCATGGCCATGGTGGCCAACAGGGCCAGCCAGGTTGGCAGAGAGGCCTCTTATGTGGAGGGAAGAAGAGCTCCAGTGGCCAATTGGGTTGAGCCAACTCAAGTGAGTTTAAGTTTGGGTTTTGGTCACTTGGGTCTTCTTGGGTGTGGTGTTTTCTGACAGCTAGGGTGGTTGTCCGACCAGGGTTAGGTCACCTCCAAGTTCAGGTGAGCCAGAGAGGTTGAGTGGTCAAGCCAATTTGGTCCCAAGGTGCCTCCATGATGAAAATCTAAAGTGGAAATGTTGTTTGGGTTAAGTTGGTTAGGCTTGGGTTTAACCCCTTGGTCAAGAAGCTTGATCCAAAAGTGGTTAGGGTTGGTCCTAAGACCCTTAAGCAGGTTTGAGTGAGGTCAAATGGCTAGTTTGGGCTAAATCTTAACGCTTAAATGTTTCATGAATGAGGTAAGTTCAAGTGAGGGAAGAAGAGGGGACAGTAACCTCCACTTGCCTTTTTGGCAAAGTCGACCCCCATAAGGCCCATAGATGGCTTCATGAGTCATGCCATGTTATGCACAATGCCATGGTGGTGTTTCATGTAAATAGATTTTTTAATTTTTATGAATTTTAGTGGAAATGTCATGATGCTTAATTTTGCATAAAACTTCATGTGCTTGCATGGTATGCTTGAAATGATGCCATGATGGAATGTTTTTAATCAAACTAAGATGATGAAAAATGGATTTATATCATGAGGGCTCAAATTGGGCTTTTAAAATTGATCTCATGGGCTTTTAAAAATGCATATGGGTGCAGGCTTTTAAAATGCATGTGATGATCGGTTTGATTTTGAAATTAATCATGGACTAATCAAATTGGATTAGTATTGATTAAAATTAGATTTAGACATGAAGAAATTTGTTGTGAATTTGAAATTGGGGCATTTTGATTGGTCATGAAGCTTAATTTGGGGAATTTTGAATTTTGGGTCAATTTGGGGCTAATGGGTTTAAACTTAACATGAAGGCTTGGAAATTGGATTCAATTGGGCTTGAATTTGATTTCAACTTGTCTTGGATGTTATGTATTTTGATTTGTAATTAAAACTAGTGAAATTTGAAATCAATTTGATGGAAATTGGTGGTGATTTTGAGACTTTAGGCTTTTAGGGGCAATTTGAGAAATTTGGTCAAAATTGGTCAATCTAGGTGTATTTGGAGACATTAGGTGGTTTAATTTGATTTTGGGGATATTTGGAGAAAATTTGGGGATTTTGGAAATTTTTGGGCCATGAGAGACATTTTGGTAATTTTTGCAAAGTTGGGGTATTTTGGGAATTTTGGAATTTTTGGGGTATTTTGATCAATTTAGGTGGTTTGAGATGATTTTTGAAGATGATTTGATAATTTAGGCAATTTTAAGATTTTTTAGGCTCCAAGGGTATTTTGATAATTTTGACAAAAATGGGTATAAAAGGTCAAAATGGAGGTTTTGGTGGAATTGAGGTTCACTGAAGATGCCAACCACCATGCTAGCCATTTGGGTGCCACAAGACCAAAGGGGAATGTCGACATATATAAGCTTTAGTTGTGTATTTTGAAAAGGGGTCGCAAACCTGAAATTGTCAGCGCATTTTTTACTATTTAAATTTAATTTAAAGTATATATAGATTTAAAGTAATGATTTGATTTTGAAAATATGAGACCAACCGATCTCATATCCTTAATAGTTTAAATGAGTGAGCACACCACCACAAGTTATGCATTTACTCCAAAGAATAGACACATTACTTGATAGTGGAGCTCGATCAAATAAACTAGTAAATTTATGACATATGTTTGATCTGTGAACCAATTTTATAAGCCGACAAGTTCCCTATCTAATTTGAAGGAATTAGATAGGGTTTATATTACTTGGGTTCTTAAAGTTCTCTATATGGGCAAGCCCCTATAGTTAATTACATCCTAAATGTCCGAAGACACTTAAGAAAACTCTCGATAAAGATCAGTGGTTTGCTCTCAAGAATTTCAAAGTTTAAGTTTTCAATCAATTAGCTTCTGGAAATCCAAAATGGAATGGCTCGAATATGGAACAGTTATTTTAGGAGTCCAAGGGAAGAAAAGTAGGGGATATCATGAATCCAAAAAGATTCTTGGTGACTTCTCAAACTATCTGATTTGCTTGGCTTAAATTTTGAGAGATAATATTTAATGTTTCAATCCAACAAATTTTATTTAATTAGGACTTATATCTGCATGATATAATCATACAAATAACCTGGAAGATAGGAGGGTTTATGTCGTAACAAGTGACTACCTCGGAGTTCTAAGACTGGTTAGGGCTTAAATTGCATAACACGATTATGCAAATGCCTAAGGGTTAAAGTGAAGATTTATGTTGCGCTAGGCAAACTACCTCGAATTCCTATGGCTTTGTTGTTTAACCCAAAAGAAAGTTCAGCTGATGAAGATTTGTTTTGTTGTTGAAGATGGTCGTGCTGCCCACCGTGCTTGCTCCAGCTCCTTGTTGTTGTTGCAGAGGGCTTAGTTTTAGAAGTGGCAATCCGGAGATGAGAGAAGTGTTGTGTTCTAGAAAGTTGAAAATTGAGGTGGCTTAATGTCTTAATTAAAACAAATATTAAAGTTGGTTATGGTGACACCGGTTAGGATCCCACGGCTCCCTCATTCCGGTACCACCATTTTCATTGGATTCGCTTAATCCGGATGAATTTACTAAATCCAAATTAACGGATTTCGTACTTTTATCCAGACCGTAGAGAATCTCGTTAGCAACACGTAGGTTACCTCCTCTGAGGGATTCCCGGTCATCTAATGAGACGTCTTAATTTTAGTTGTAATTGCAGGTTTGTTTTTTTTGTAGGTGATTAAATTTTGAGTTGTTTAAACATGTTGGGTTCGATCATTTTCACAATTTGTAACATGCTGAGAAAGTAAAGCATTTAATAAATTACAGAATATAAATTGCAATAACTTAAATGTGTACCTGGAGGGTCTTCCCGTCATTTTCTACTGCACTTAAAATGCATGTTAAGACATTCATATATTTGAAAGAAACATCTAGGTAGAGCTAGGGAAGGTTATGGTTATCTACCAAATCCTATGATGTCTAGGTTAAGATTTTGGCCATCCACCAAACCCTAATCCTATCACTATGTTTTGTAGGTTAAGATCCTAGTTGTCTACTAAATCCTAATCCTCTCCTAGTGAGTTTCTGAGGTGTGTTTAAGGATGATTTTCTTGTGCAAAGAACAATGAAGTCCAATTGTTATTCTAAAATATCCCATCAGGTTGATGGAGTGCTCGGGGCATGACCCTGAACATCTTCCCTAATGCTTTTGGGATTATTTCTGAGTTCTTTCTATTTCATTGTGATGTCCAATTAGTCATCCAAAGTCGTTTTAACTCTTGCTCGGTGAACTTAGATATTTTGATTATCCCTTGAGTGGGGTAACATTCACTTGACGTTTCATTTAAGGATTATGTGAGTGAAAGCTTTTAGGGGTAAATTAGTTTATTAAGGTACTTACCAAATTTAATTAGAGATGATTCAATAATTATTTTGAAATGTTTTAAGTTAATTTCAAAATTTTGATTTGATTATAATAGTTTAAAATTGTCTTAATTCAATTATGTTGATTTAATGGTATTGTTTTAAAATTGTTTTGATTTAGTTGTATTGTTTTGAAATTTGATTATGTCTTTTTTAAAATTGTTTCAACTTAATGAATTTAAGATGCATTTAAATCAATCATGTTATTTTGAAGTTCTTTTCATTTGATTTATCATTTTATCCAAATTTCATTTAATGAGTTCTCTTAAGTCTTATGAATGGGTTCATGATTAGAAATGATATTGAAATGAATGAATCTTTACTAATTAATTAATTAGGGGTTTAGATTAGTGAATTAAAGTCTTTTGAAATTGAACCCCTTCACTTAGCATCTTCTCTTTCTTAATTAACTTCCAAATTTTAATAATTAAAGAAATTATAATTCTTATTTTAATATTGAAAAAAAAGAATAAATGGGTTTCTACCACTTAACTCCCTATGCTTCAATCATTTATGGAGATTACTTAGGATTTTTCATTACTCATTACCCATAGTTAAGCCTAAATATTAATTAAGGCTAAAATTCAATAATTATCATTTTGCCCCTTAGACTTGTTCACCTCATAATTCATTAGATATAACTCAAATAACTTTAAAATTTTTATGGTACCCCACTCATGGGTCAATTAAAATATCAGAGATCAAAATGTGATTTTTCTGATTTTAATTTAATTTATATATTTATTCTAATGCAAAAAATAGGATTTTCAAAAGAAATTCAATATCATGACCAAGGGAAATATTTTGTTCCTAAGAAAATTATTTTGGGGTATTAATTCATTATAAAATATTTTGAAGGTGGAAAAATCAATTTTATGTTTTTCATATCTCCCTTTGAAGTCTAGGAATCCAGAGCACCAAATTTTATATTTTTTTTTATTTTTCTTTGATTTATTAGAATTATTTTAGTGGGAAGTTAGGAAAATTCATTTTTAAAATTTTAAAATTACCTTAAGCCTTTAAAAATTAATATTTTGACTTAGAGACTTAGGAAAAATATTTGGATGGTTCCTAAGTGATTGGGAGACCAAATGTGATATTTTGGTGATTTTTAGTATTTTTGTGATTTTTATAAATTTTTAATTATTTAAATATTTAAAAATGATTAAAAATGCGCTTTGTATGAAAAATCCAATTTTATTTTTCTTAGATTCCTCAAATCACAGAGAACTCCCCAAAGTTGATTTGGTGAAATTTTGAATTATATTTTGGGATTTATGAATTTTTTAATTTCAAATATAGCCATGTTACTTAAATAATTCATTTAGTGGATTAAATCAACTCTAATTGATTTGAAATTTTTATGTGAGGTTCTCCTAACCCTAAATTACAGTGGAGAATCAATTTCAAGTGATTTTTATGTGTGATTACTCTTAATTATTTTAATTTTAGTTTTAGGATTTTAGGCCAATTAGGGTTTTTTTACTAATTTAAACCAAATGATTATTTTTCCTATGTTCCTCTGGTCACAAGAAACCTACCCTAATTTTCTTAGATTTTTGTAAGCAATATGTTATTTATTGTGATTAAGATAACAAAACAGATGAATAATATTGGAAAATAGATATCTCATCATGGGGATCTCCTCTATCATGGGAAAAATCATGAGGAAGTAGCCCATGACAGATACTACCGAGGATCCTAATCTCATGCCATGCTGAAGTGTGCAAACAAATGGAGAATCAAAAGACTCAAATCAGTAAATAATAAATTAACAATAAAATATTTTGATTTTTATTCCACATGATTCTCCTCTGTTCACCGAGCAAGAGGGTATTTTTATTTTATTTTTAGGATTTTTCTATGCAAAGTTATGTATTTTTGAAGTTTTGAGTATTTAAATAAATCAAAAAATCCTGATTTTCCTACTTAAATAACTCAGCCGCCGCGTCATCCTTGTACGGGTTGAAAGCCACGCGCCTTTCTCTGATTCGGCGCCACCTTCTGAGTCACCTGCCACGCGGCCCGTGATTCTGCCTTAAATCTTCGTCCGACTTGATCAGGACCGCCCGTTCGTTACACGCTCGATCCGACGGCTCTCCTTCATCATCTACGACTGGTGTGAACCGAGCACCGTCCGTGTTCTAGAGTTAAGATCTCGGCCTAGACGCAACTAAATTGCATGGTGTTGGATCCTATCGATGCGTCTAAGTGAGGAGATCATATTCATACGGCTAAGATGCCATGAAAGCAACCCTAAACAAATTGAGAGTTGAAACAAGCTCGGGAGGAGGAAGAGTTCAATACATTTTCTCTGAGAAGTGGAGCTTCAATCAGAGAGTTGTGTGAGCTTTGATTGGACCCAGAGAGCTCAGGGATGAAGCCCCAAGCTATGGTGAATTGTCTGTAATAGACTTCGATCAAAGCCGATTTCAAGCTTGGTCGAACTTGGGTGTAGAGGGCTCAACAGAGGGGGAGCTTGATAGGGATCTTCCTCTCTTGGTCTGGTGAAGGTGTAGAGTCAATTAATTTGAAGATTGGTCGAGTTTTGAGAGGTAACTATAGAGATGCCCTGGTTTTCAAGCTCAAAATTAGGGTTTGACAGAGGGATTCAAGGCTGAAAAATGGTGGGGCTCAACTTATCTTGGCTGTGGGAAGAATGTAGAGTGATTTTGATAGAGTTTTGTTAGATTTCAATGAATCCAACCTCTTAGCCATGGAGGGGGTGGTGTTTAAATAGCCATAAGTATGACTGATTTCAAGGAGGTTTGGAGGAAATTGAACCATGGGTCTTGATCATGTCTAACCACTTTGTGAACCTTCACAAGTTGATCCTAGCCATCTTAATCAAATATCAAAAGCTTGGGCTCATCAATGTGAGTTTCTTAAAAGGCTAGAGGGAAGTCTAGAGGATTGGGTATGTGTGTGTGTGCAAGCTGACTTAACCAACACCAGACCACCCAGGGTTAGTCCTAAAGCTTGTTCATCCTATGGGGGCTAATCCCTGAACCTCCACATCTTGGCTTTTTAACATTTCAGGTAGCTTGGAGGTCTATGATCACCTATGTGGGGTTCTGAGGAAGATTTAAGAAGTGTTTAACTCTTTAAATGGTGGGTTCCATTTCTAGTCCTCTAGGATAGTCAAGGAGAAGTCCTATGGCTAGATTCTAAGCACTAAGAGGAAGATTAGACCTCACCAAAAATGAGGTCAACAAATGGACCCCTAATAGGTTTGGTGTGCTAATGAAGCACACCGCGCATATTGGCGTTGACGAGACTATCGACAAAACCAACACAACTGCCTGAGTTGATAAACTCAAAGTAAAACGTAGAATTTTTGACAAAAGTATTCGCTGGGGATTATCTGGAGAAAAGATTCTACTGAAGATTCTAGAAATCTCGCTGGGAAAAGGAAACTCTGGTTGGGGAGCAGATGGGTAGACACCTTTAAATGCAACAGTGAATTCATTCTTTTACATTCTAAAGGGGGATTGGGTTTGAATTGATTTTAGAAAATGATTGAGTTTGAGGTTTTGATTTTAATTTTGAATTTGGGTTTCAATTTTGAATTTGAGTTTTGGATTTTCAATTGAAGTTGATTGAGTTTGAAATTGGTAAGAGGTTTCAAAATTGGTAATAGGTTTTGAAATTGGTGAATACGAGGATTGGATTGATAAAGGGGTGGGGATCGGCATTTTGCGACTGACCTCGAGGTTTAGGATGAGGATCGACAATTGACGACCGGCCTTGAGATTTTGAATGAGAAACAACATTTGATGATCATTCTTAAAATTTGAATGAGGATCGACAGTTGACGACCGACCTCAAGATTTTGAATGAGAAACCACAGTTGATGATTATTCTTGAGATTTGAATGAGAATCGGCAGTTGACGACCGACCTTGAGATTTTGATGAGAAACGGCAGTTGATGACCGTTCTCAAAATTTTGAATGAGAAACAGCAGTTGACGACCGTTCTCGAAATTTGAATAAGGATCGGTAGTTAACGACTTACCTCAAGATTTTGATGAGAAACGACAGTTGACTACTGTTCTCTAAATTTAAATGAGGATCAACAGTTGACGACCAACCTCGAGATTTCGATGAGAAACGGTAGTTGACGACCGTTCTCGAAATTTGAATGAGGATAGGAATTAACAACCAACCTCGAGATTTTGATGAGAAACGGCAGTTGACGACCGTTCTCGAAATTTGAATGACGATCGGCAGTTGACGACTAACTTCGAGATATTGATGAGAAATGGCAGTTAACGACCATTCTCGAAATTTGAATGAGGATCGGCAGTTGACGACTGACCTCGAGATTTTGATGAGAAACGGCAGTTGACCGTTCTCAAAATTTGAATGAGGATCGGCAATTGACGACCGACCTCGAGATTTTTATGAGAAACGGTAGTTGACGACCATTCTCCAAATTTGAATGGGGATTGGCAGTTGACAACCGACCTCAAGATTTTGATGAGAAATGGCAGTTAACGACCGTTCTCGAGTTTTAAAGAGGATCGGCAGTTGACGAACGATCTCGAAGTTCTGAGAAACGGCAGTTGACGACCGTTCTCAGAGTGGATAGGCAGTTGACGACCAACCTCGAAGTTTTGAGAAACTGCAGTTGATGACCGTTCTCATAGTTTGAAAAAGGATCGGAAGTTGACGACCGACCCAAAGTTTTGAGAAACGACAGTTGACGACCATTCTTGTAGAGGATCAGTAGTTGACGACCGACCTCAAAGTTTTGAGAAATGGCAGTTGATGACCGTTCTCGTAATTTAAATGAGGATCGGTAGTTAACGACCGACTTCAAAGTTTTGAGAAACGACAGTTGACGACTGTTCTCGAAATTTGAATGAGGATCGGCAGTTGACGACCGTTCTCGAAATTTAAAAGAGGATCGACAGTTGACGACTGACCTCAAAGTTTTGAGAAATGGTAATTGACGACCGTTCTCAGAATTTGGATGAGGAGGGGCAGTAGACGACCGACCTCAAAGTTTTGGATGTGTGAAGTCTTGTGAGAATTTTGTGAAAGTCTGGTGTTCAAGGATTTAGCGAATGTTGTAGAAGATTTCCGTAGAAGGAAACAGATTTGGAGGGAACATAAAGATCTTTCATATCTCGCTCAAAGAATTGAATGAAAGGAGACCCTGTGAGAAGGGACCCAGCTCCACGCCATCAGAACCAAATCGAATAAAATTTGTGGCTTCGTGTCAATAGTGTTGGTTGATCCTTCCTTAAATGAGGGAAAAGAATTGAAGGGTTTGAAAATGGAAGTTAGAAGTTTGATTGGAATTTGTAGGCTTGAATTCTAAATTTGAGATTGGAATGGAATTTGAAGTTGAAATGGAATTTGATTTTGAATTGGAATTTGGATTTTGTGTTTAGATTTGAACATTTAGATTTAGATTTTAGGCTTATCTTTTCTTTTGTTTTGATGATTTGAGTTTGTTTTTTATTTTATGTGATTTTGAAAAAAAATCTCTTTATTATTTATTATCGATTTCCATTCCCCCTTTTTTTTCTTCTCAAATCGTTCTTTGTTCAAATTTCCTTTGAGTTAATCTCAATTCAATGGCGTTCACAGTCAATTGCACAAAACTGAAGGCAAATACGACATGGTTGCTTTCATTTAATCATTGAAAATACATCATATGGTTCCACCAAAACATTTCTTGATGATATTTTGATCCATGAAAAAAATACCTATTTTTATGCCTTGATTTTTATCAATTTCTAAGGATATTATGCTTCAATGAAAGGTATTTTTTGTGTTTTTGGATGTAGGTGATGTAAAAAGGTCCAAAAAAGGAAAAAGGGTGAAAAAGGAGCAAAAAGGAGCAAAAATGAAGCAATATATAAGAATTATAAAAATATATGGCATGGCGCCTAGGCGCCAGAAGTTGGCTCCTACGCGCCAGACTCGATACAGAAACTGTCAAGTTTTTGACGACTTTTGGACGGTTTTTTTGACGGAGTGAGCGGTTATTGGACATTCTAGAAGACTGGCAGTTGTTCCTTAATAATAGGACATGTGATACATTGCATTTGGACGCCCCAAAACGATTTTAATCGCGAAGAGGTGCTAGCCAAACTGAAGAGGTGCGAAGAACTGCACGTGTTGTCCAGCACCTAAGCGCCAGATTCCGGCGCATAGGCGCTAGACAGACCTTCTAGAAGATTCATTGAATTTGAACATGTTTTTAAGAGGTGCCTCAAGGCAACCCTTGAAGCCTATAAATAGGAGTCCACTCCTTCAGAAAATGGTGCCCCCATTGTATCCCCTATCTCTTAGCCACTTTAGGATCTCTCATCCTTAGAGAAAGAAATAGAGAGAGAAATTTAGGGCCACTTTTATTTAGTTTAGTGAGTTTATTTTCAAGTTGTTGCATTTGGAGTTCATTACACTCGTGGAGTCGGTAGGAATTAGAAGATCCGTAGAAGGAATATTTGAGATAAGTATTTTATTTTTGATTCAAAGTTTATTTATTATGTTTTGTCGTTTATATTCAATGTGTTCGAGTAGTTAGTTTACTTTCTTCCTTCAATTATGAAAAGATAAATAAGGTAATATAAAATTCGATGGAGAATCGAAAATTAAAATATTTTCAAAACATTGTGATGATATTAATACCTGATCTTACTTTACTTTTTAAATTGACCATTTAAATTGTTAAAACCTATTGAAGAGTTTTGAGACCTAGGAGGAGAAGAACTCTTAACTTGTAGATGTCACATCAATCCTTGGGTAGTCGAAGGCCATGTGCGGGCTATTCAAGGTGAAGTGCAAATAAATAGGAATATTAAAAAGCGTAGAATTGATAAGTTTTTAGAGTGACGGACTAAATTCTTATAATTTGATTTATAGATAAGGAAAGGGTCACTAGTAGGGTCGACCATAGCCACCCTTGGACATCTAGTAGTGTGAGCCTATTTTAACCCATTCTACTAACAATACATCCGGACTCGATCCGTAGATTGCTCAATGTTCTTTGCGCTCGGATCAAAGGGTAAAGAATAGGAATGCTTCTATTTGGCATAATACCATAAAATAGATTCTCCAACGAATATTAAATTATCTTAAAAATCTTGAATTAATTGAAAGGAAGAAAGTTTGTTTTATATTGTTTTCACAAAATCATTTTCTTATTATTATTTTCTTTATCTGCATCTAGTAAATTAAAAGTAATTTATAGTTAGATTAAAATACAAAAAGATTTTGAAATACAATATTTAAAAATTTATTACCCTTTTTCCCCGTGGGATCGATACCGGGGTCTTTGTTTCAAAGCCCTTTATTACTTGAAATGATACGTATACTTGCGTAGTACCCAAAAAGTATATAAAATATTTTCCTTTAAAATTATATTTTGTTATATAAACATATATTTAAAAAGTATTAATCACTAACGGCCTAGCATTCAGTAGCAATCAAGTTTTATTTAATGTTATTGCCGTAAATTAAAATTTGGTACACATCTATATAGCAAGTTATTCCGGGTCAAGTGTTTCGCGCCTTTGCCAAAAATTAAATTTTCTAGCAGTGGCAACAAATTCTTGTATTTGAAAATAAAAAAATTGGGTCAAGTTTTTGGCACCGTTGCCGGGGATACGAGATACAATTTATAGATTTTTAAATAACATAAAAAATATAATAATATAAAAATAAAAATAAAATAAAATAAAATAAAAATTTTTTTCCTTGCTTTATTTTTTTTATGTGTAGTTTTGGTTCTGAAGGATTAATGCCTTTAGATTCTGAACTAGAAAGAACAATTAGAAAAATTAAAAAGGGAAAAAAATTCAAAATTTTTAAGAAATGGCTACTTTACAAAATCCAATTGAATTTAATGATCAAAATGTTTATAAACCATTAAGGGATTATGCTAACCCTACGAGTTGATGAACTTCATAGTAGTATTCAAATACCCACTGTAGATGCTAATTCTTTTGAACTTAAACCGTCTATTATTCAAATGGTGCAAAACAATCAATTTGGTGGAACATCAAATGAGGATCCAAATTTACACCTTGTTAGTTTTTTAGAAATTTGTGATACCTTTAAATATAACAATGTTTCTGATGATGCTATTAGACTTAGACTCATTCCTTTTTTCCTTAAGAGATAAAGCAAAGATGTGGTTAAACTCATTAGCAATCTGGTTACTATTAAAACATGAAGCTCGAAATGACACAAAAATTCCTTGCTAAATATTTTCCTCCTTCTAAAGCTGCTAAATTAAGAAATGATATTACTTCATTTAGTCAATTTGACTGGGAGACAATATATGAAACTTGGGAAAGATTTAAAGAACTATTAAGAAAATGTCCTCATCATGCTTTACTCGATTGGTTAATTATTCCAACATTTTACAATGGATTAATTAGATCTTTAAAATTAATTATTGATGATGCTGCTGAAGGTTCTTTAATGTCTAAATCATTTTAAAAAGCTTATATTTTAATTGAAGAAATGGCTAATAACAAATTTCAATGTCCTTCCGAAAGGATTAATCCTAAAAAGATGGCAAGTATTCACGATAATGAAGCCTTTTATATCCTAGCTTCACAAGTAGCAATAATGTCTAAAAAATTAGATAATTTTGCAATTAATATTTCACATAATAACTCTGCTAATATTGAAGATTTTCAAACTATTGAAACTTTACAAGCTATTGCAAGTAAAAATAATCCTTATTCAAATTATTATAATCCCAGGTGGAAAAATCATCCTAATTTTAACTGGAATAATTCACAACAACAATGGGGTAATAATCAATCTCATCCCACTGGAAATTGGAATAATCAAGTTAATCCAAATTATAAACCTCCTGGATTTAATAATCAACATAAAAAGTTATCAATTGAAGGATTAATTTTACAAATGAATAATCAATTACAAAATCAAAATACTGTTATTCGTAATATTAATCTAAAGAAAACTGAAAATCAAATGAGGCAAATTGCTATTTTAATTAATAACAGACCTGTAGGAACACTTCCTATTAATGTTGAAATTAATCCAAAGGAAACTGAAAAAGAACATGAACATGTTAAGGCTGTGCAACTTAGAAGTGGAAAGGAATTAAAAGAAAGAATGCAAAATGAAATTGAAAAAGAGATTGAGGTTGAAGAGATCAAAAAACCTAAAAAAACTCTCTCATAGTCAAGATCAGACTGTTGTACCGATTAATGTGGAAGTTGAAAAACCACCACCAACGTTTCCTCAAAGACGTAAACAGCAGAAACTTGATCATCAATTTTCTAAGTTCTTTGAAATTTTTAAGAAACTTACTATTAACATACCTTTTGCTGAAGCTTTGGAACAAATGCCAACTTATGCAAAATTTATGAAGGATATTTTAAGCAAGAAATGAAAATTTGAAGCTTTTGAAACTATTGCATTAAGTGAAGAATGCAGTGCAATAATTCAAAAGAAATTATCCGAAAAGCTTAAGGATCCCTGGAAGTTTCACTATATCCTGTGCTATTGGAGAAAAATTTTGTGGAAAAGCTTTATGTGATTTAGGAGCATGTATTAATCTCATGCCATTTTCTATTTTTTGAAGATTGAATTTAAGAGAGATTACTCCCACCACCATAACCCTTCAGTTAGCTGATAGATTTATCACTTATCCTAAAGTAGTTATAGAGGATGTCCTTGTTAAAGTGGATAAATTTATCTTCCCTGTAGATTTCATCGTACTTGATATGGAAGAAGATAAAGAGATACCTATTATTTTAGGGAGACCTTTTCTAGCTACTGGACGAGCTATGACTGATGTGCAAAAGAGAGAATTAACCATGAGAGTTAATGATCAAGAGTTTAAATTCAATGTTCTTAAATCAATGAAGTACCCTGATAAATAGAAATGTTATCGAATGGATATAATTGATTATTTAATTGAGAAACATTATCAAGAAAAATGTAAAGTCATTTCGAAGAAAAATTTGAGTTTTTAACCGATGAAAATGAAGAAGTAAAAGAAGAAGAGACTCATTTTATTAAAGATAACTCGGGAAACTTTAGACATAACTCATAATGATATACTTTTACCATCAATTAAAAAGCCTCGAACTCGGAATTAAAAATGTTACCTTCACATTTAAAATATGTGTTTCTTGGAAATTTGTTAACTTTACCTGTTATTATTTCTTCTGAACTGAGTAAAGATCAAGAAGAAAAATTACTAGGTGGGTTAAAGAATTATAAGAAATCTTTTGGTTGGACTATTGCTGATATAAGAGGAATACACCCTTCCATTTATATGCATAGAATTTTAATGGAAGAAAATTTTAAACCTACTATTGAACCGCAAAGAAGAATAAATCCTATCATGAAAGAGGTTGTTAAAAAAGAAATTGTTAAGTTGTTAGATGCAGGTATTATTTATCCTATTTCGGATAGCCAATGGGTGAGTCCTATTCATTGTGTTCCGAAGAAAGGAGGTGTAACTGTCATTGTCAATGATAAAAATGAACTAATTCCTACAAAACAAGTTACTAGATGGCGAATTTGTATTGATTATAGGAAATTAAATGATGCCACTAGAAAGGATCATTTTCCTTTACCTTTCTTGGATCAAATGCTCGATAAACTAGATAGACACCCATATTTCTGTTTTCTGGATGGATATTCTAGTTATCATCAATTACTTATTACTCCTGAGGATCAAGAGAAAACAACATTTACAAGTCCTTATGGAACCTTTGCTTTTAGAAGAATGTCTTTTTGTTTATGTAATGCACCTGCAACTTTTTAAAGATGTATGATGTCAATATTTTGTGATTTGATTGACAAAGGAATTGGAATATTCATGGATGATTTTTCAGTTTTTGGAACTTCTTTTGAATCTTGTTTGGAAAACATTTCCAAAGTTTTGAAAAGATGTGAAGAAACAAACTTAGCTCTTAACTGGGAAAAATGTCAATTCATGGTCACAGAAGGCATTGTACTTGGTCACAAAGTTTCACAAAAAGGAATGGAAGTAGATCAAGCGAAAGTGAAAATTATTGCTTGAATTGCAACCACCTACTACTCATTCTTGATGTGAGAAGTTTTCTAGGTCATGCTGGATTTTATAGAAGATACATAAAGGATTTTTCTAAAATTTCTAAACCTCATTGTCATTTATTGGAAAAAGATGCGAAATTTGAATTTAACAAAGAATGTATTAATGCTTTTAATATTCTAAAAGAAAAACTAATAACTGCACCTATCATTGTTGCACCTAATTGGAATAAATCTTTTGAATTAATGTGTGATGCAAGTGATTTTGCAATTGGAGCCGTATTAGGACTAAAATATGAGAAGGTTTTCAAAGTTGTATATTATGCTTAGTAAAACTCTCACTGAAACAAAAAGAAATTACACTACCACTGAGAAGGAGCTTCTAGCTATAGTATATGCCTTTGATAAATTTAGACCTTATCTTCTTGGTACTAAATGCATAGTTCATACTGATCATTCTGCTATTAAATATCTAATATCTAAGAAAGATTCTAAACCTAGATTGATAAGATGGGTTTTAATTCTACAAGAATTTGATTTTCAAATAGTAGATAGAAAAGGAACTGAAAACCAAATTGCTGATCATTTGTCTAGAATTAAAAATGATATTATTTCGGAAGAAAATATAAATGAGAAATTTCCTGATGAATCTTTATATGTTATTCAAGGATGCAAAACACCTTGGTATGTTGATATTGTTAACTATTTAGTTAGCAATATTTTACCTTATGAATTGGATAACAAATTTATCAAGAAATTTAAATATGATGCTAAATCTTATATTTGGGAAGATCCTCATTTATTTAAAATTGGAAGAGATTATATAATTCGAAGATGTGTACCTTATGAGGAAACTTTTGCTATTATTCAAAAATGTCATGATTCCGATTTTGGAGGACACTGGCATAGATAAAACTGCATTTAAAATTTTAAATTCTGGATTTTATTGGCCTACCTTATTTAAAGATGTGAGATATTATGTGAAAACATGTGATCGATGTCAAAGGATTGGAAATATATCTAGGAAGGATGAAATGCCTTTAAACTATATATTGGAAGTTGAAATTTTTGATATATGGGGTTTAGACTTTATGGGACCATTTGTTCCATCATCTCGGAAAAACTTATATTTTATTAGCAGTTGATTATGTTTCAAAGTGGATTGAAGCCGTTGCTTTACCAAACTGTGATTCCAAAAGTGTTTCTAAATTCTTAAAGAAAATGATATTTTCAAGATTTGGAATGCCTAAGGTAATTATCACTGATGGTGGAAGTCATTTCAGAAATGTAAGAATTCAATCATTACTACAAAAATTTGGAATCAAACATAGAATTGTAACTGCTTATCACCCATAAACAAGTGGAATGGTTGAAGTATCAAACAAAGAAATTAAAAGAATTTTAGAGAAGACTCGTTAATCCTAAAAGAACCGATTGGGTTGATAGACTTGATTCCGCATTATGGGCTTATAGAACGACTTATAAGACACCAATCGGAATGTCACCTTACCGGTTAATTTATGGTAAACATTGTCACTTACCTATCGAACTTGAACATAAAGCTTATTGGGCGATAAAGGAGTTTAATTTTAATTTGAATGAAGCAGGAGAAAAGCGATTATTGCAATTGAATGAGATGGAAGAGATAAGAAATAAATCATATGAAAATGCAAGGATTTATAAAGAGAAAATAAAGTTGTTAAATGATAAGAAAATTTCAGGAAAAATTTTTGAGCCTGGACAAGAAGTTTTACTGTTTAATTCTCGTTTAAAACTTTTTCCTAGAAAATTAAGATCTAAATGGATTGGACCCTATATAATTGAGAAAGTATACCATTATGGAGTTGTGGATATTAAAGACCCCAAAACAGAAAAAAATTTTAAAGTAAATGGATTAAGATTGAAGCCTTATTTGGGAGATATTAAAATGATTTATAAAGAGGCTTATGAATTGAGTCAACCTGATTAAAGATTTACTTAAGTCGGGCTGACGACTTTAAACCAAGCGCTTTGTGGGAGGCAACCCAAAATTATCTTTTATTTTGAGTGTTTTTATGTTTTTAATGTAAGGTTATGCCTCGATCTTGACTAATTTTATATTACTTTAGAAAAATTTGATGCTTATAAGTCTTTGTTGACTTAAGCTGAAGATTAGTTTGAAGTATGTAATATTTAGAAATTGGATCACTCTATTCTAAATATTATTAAAAAGGAGATCAAGTTAACCTTCATTATGATTGCTTATAATTTGTGTTATTGAGTCTAGATTACTCTTACCAGTATAATTTACCTATCTTGGAGAATGAAACTTTGAAATTTGACGATTAGGCGAAACGGAGTTGAACATAGTTCCGGCGCCTAGGCCCTAAGATTCGGCGCCTAAGCGCCCGAGTTAAACTATGTATCAATATGTCATGCGCCTAGGCGCCAGATTTGGCGCCTAAGCACCACGAGTACTGGGTCGTGATTTTCACCTTTAAATCGACCCATCTTCATCCCTAACCAACAAGCAATCAAAGTTACGTCCATTACACTTCATTCTTAAGAGATTTGAGAAATTTTTGAAGAATGGAATGAAGAAATCTTGGAGAAGAGGCTAGGGACAAGGTCTCAAAGGATCCTCAACCCTACTTCAATGGTTTCATCGCGGTAAGTTTAGAGAAAATTTCTAGTCGCTTGGATAAGTTTGAAGCGGAGTTTTAAAACATTGGAGATCGCCTTCATGAGTTGTTTCATCAGATTGAACATCTAGAATGGCAGATGAAACTTCAATTTAATCATTTTGCAGCTTATCAAGATGCTCAAGTTGAAATGAATGTGAAGAACAAGTGGATTGACGAAAAGATGGCTATTGATTTCCCGAGAGCGTTAGTGTTCTTTCCAAGCGGAATACACAATTTCCCTTATGAAGATTAGAGTATTCTGGTAATGAGATCGTTATTATCTGGTTTGTTGAGTCGTTGTATCGATGTAGTGAATCGATTATATTTGTGTATTTGCTTTCAGGTTCAATGTGTGTTGTTTTTGCTTAGAAATTATTGTGTTTGATTGTGTATTAGGAACTTGAATCAAGTATGATACTTATCTGGAATATATTGTGCCAATATTGAAGATTATAAATGGAATTTAATGAAGTTTGATTTAAACTTTATGTTTGATTGGTGGATTTAATTTTTACTTTTTAAAATTTTTGGAAAATTTTTTGGAAGTTAGAAACTGAAGCCCTACTCTAATGTGAGTAATTGGAAGTTGAATTTATGAATTTTGGTGGAAAATTAAATTTAAAAATAGTTTTTTGTGAAAGTCAAGTCTGGCGCCTAGGCGCCAGAATTCGGCGCCTTAGCGCTTGTTCGGCCTGTACCCAAAAAATTCCTTAAATACCCCCAAAAGCCATTATCGACGCCTAAGCCTTCTTCTTCCTCCATTTTTCGCAAAAATCAGCTTTTAGAATCCATTTTGAGGTCAAAACATCAAGGATTTGGGCGCGAAACCACTCGATTTCTTCGTCTCAAGGTCAGATCTACACTTTAAACCATTTATTTTCGATTTTTACCATAGATTTCCCTAGGTTTTGCTAAGAACCGAAATTTTGTAAAAAATTTTGATTTTTAGTGATTTCTTTTGATTTTTAAACTTATTTTAAGTTTTGTAAACTTAAAAAGAGTTTAAATTTTTTATTCCTAAATTTGTTCTTGTTTTCTTTCACGTTTAGATGGCTCCGAAATCTAAATGCGGGAATGCACGAGACAACTTCGATAGCAACAAATTTTCTACTGCGGCTGCGCATTTTTGATTCCATGAATTTATGACGTCGAGGAAGTTCATTTCAGAACGAAGTTTCTATCATCCGGGGGAGATGATTGAAAAAAACTATTATTGCGCACAACTGGCAATGATTCTGTTATTTCACTGCTCCTGCTGTTATCCCTATAGTTCGAGAGTTTTATGCGAATTTTCTGGATACTGAAGATTATGAAGTTTTTATCAGAGGTGTCAGAGTAGGATTTACTCCTGAAAGAATCAATGTATTTTATGGCCTGCCACCGACTATAAAGTGCCACTATTCTGGATCATCTCCATCTGAGGGAGATTTGGATATGATCATTGCTTATTTGACTGACGGAATTGGATCTTGGAAGATCAGGAACGGAAAAAGGGTAAACTTCAAATCCTCCAAGTTAAATGGTATTTCTAAAGCATGAAACTGTTTTATTTCTGCAAGATTGTTACCTTCCAACCACTCGAGTAAAGTGACTAGAGATCGAGCGATCTTAAACTACCGCATTCGGGAAAGGAAGCCTATTGATGTCGGCAGTATTATTTATGATTCCGTGTATTCTACGGCGAGATCCAAGCACTTCGGTGGATCGGGATTCCCATCTCCGATTTATTCATTATGTATTAGCAATGGAGTCACTACAGATATTTCAGAGGAAAGGTTGAAGACTACTAAGCCGATTGGTCAGGAGAGCATTAGCATATATGATCATCTTCGAGGGAAGAGATCGACTGCTCCTTCTTCTTCTGCACCCACTCTGGGTAGACCTTCTACTTCCCGACATTCTACTTCTGCTGAGCCACCATCGAGTTTCTGGGAGTCAATGCATGATCAGTTTATAGAGCAAGACACTGGAGTTATTTCAAACTCACTCGGTGGTTGATACTATTGATAGGAAACTTGATCATTTATCTGATTATACCCAGAGGAAGAGTAGCTATGATGCTAAATATGATGAAGCCCTCGTCAAATTTCCGAAGGGTGAGCATGATGTTAGTTTCCCTACTTTTCCTAGTTTCACACCATTTGTTGATCCTAAGGATGTTGAGTTTTCCTTCGATGACGATGATGATGATGAGGCTACAACCAATGACTAGTAGTTGATAGATCTCTATGTTGTGCTACTTTGTTGTTAGTTTGTTTTGTTTGGTTTGTTTGTTTAGTTTGATGTTTGATGTATTTTGATTTGTTTATGTACCTGTGTGGAAACATTAGTGTTAAGATTCTGTTGTTAGAATATTCTTAGTATATTGTGTTTGAGACTGAGATTAGAGTTAATTTATGATATGTTTGTTTCAGTCTACTATTTAGTAATTAGTAATTTTGCTCTGCTTTTATTTTGTTTTAAATTTAGTATAATAATAATAAATAGCCTGCTTACTTTTTATACCTGCTTCAATTTTATCTTTATTATTCATAAAAGCATTAGTAGAAGTAAATTTTTCTTTTTAAAGATCATTTTTACATACTTACAAAAATTTCCTTTTTAAAATTATGATTTTCTTTCTCTCATACTTTCAAATTTTCATAGTATACCAAAACTTAAGTTTGGGGGAAGGGAAAATACATTCAAATTTAAATTTTATTTGTCCTTAAAGAGCTAATATTTTCTTAAAATAAAAACTTTTTAACATAACTTAAGGAATGAAGAATCTATTTAAGATCACTTTTATTTTTGAAATTATAAACAATTTAGTGAACTTAACCAAAATTTTAATAACTTTGATTGATTTTAAGAATAGAATTATTTAACTTAAAGAAGAATAAGATTAAGGAATTTTTCTATTCATGGTAGAAATAATGGAATTTTAGAAGTATAAAGTAATAAAAATTTATCACTTGAAAAAAGAAAAGATTGAAAATCTTTTTGAATTTTTATTCATGTTATAATAATTAAGTGGAAATGTATAAGTTTTGAAAATATAAGTTAAGGATAGTGAAGTTCAAAATCATTAACAAGCTATCCAGATATAGTAATCCTCTCTATATAAAAAAAAGAGGAGAAGCTTGTGGAAATGTCTAATAAAAAAATTGGCTTCACTTGAATTATCTTATAGAAGGAAAACTAGTTACATATTTTACTTAATTTTTATGCATGAATCTTTATTTAGGAAAGGTTTTTCAAGAAGATCTTTTTTCTTGTAAATAATCTATGAGATCTTAATATAATAAACTTCTATTATTTTCAAAATGGATGAAAAATTTGAAATCTTATGATTTGGTAGTTGAATATTCTTTAAATTCTTAAAATTAAACCTAGTTAGTGAAATTGGGTTAATAATTTATTAAAGACTTTATAAAATCAAAAATTATAAGGAATCTTAAATATTTATCTTTTATTCCAAAGGTTTTACATTTTATATTGTAAAAATGGTTACTTGAGGACAAGTAACATTTAAGTTTGGGGGATTTTGATCCATAAAAAATACCTATTTTTATGCCTTGATTTTTATCAATTTCTAAGGATATTATGCTTTAATGAAAGGTATTTTTGTGTTTTTGGATGTAGGTGATGTAAAAAGGTCCAAAAAAAGGAAAAAGGGTGCAAAAGGAGCAAAAAGGAGTAAAAATTGAGATAAATACAAGAATTATAAAAAATTATGGCCTAGCGCCTAGGAGCTAGAAGTTGACGCCTACACGCCAGACTCGATACATAAACTGTCAAGTTTTTGACGACTTTTGGACGGTTATTTTGACGGAGTGAGCGGTTATTGAACCTTCTAGAAGACTGACAGTTGTTCCTCGATAATAGGACATGTGATACATTGCATTTGGATGCTCCAAAACGGTTTTAATCGCGAAGAGGTGCGAGCCAAAGTGAAGAGGTACGAAGAATAGGACGCGGTGTCCTGCGCCTAGGCGCCAGACAGACCTTCTAGAAGATTCATTGAATTTGGACATGTTTTGAAGAGGTGCCTCAAGGCAACCCTTGAAGCCTATAAATAGGAGTCCTCTCCTTCAGAAAATGGTGCCCCCATTGTATCCCCTATCTCTTAGCCACTTTAGGATCTCTCATCCTTAGAGAGAGAAATAGAGAGAGAAATTTAGGGCCACTTTTATTTAGTTTAGTGAGTTTATTTTTGAGTTGTTGCATTTGGAGTTCATTACACTGTGGAGTCAGTAGGAATCAGAAGATCTTTAGAAGGAATATTTGAGATAAGTATTTTATTTTTGTTTCAAAGTTTATTTATTATGTTTTGTTGTTTATATTCAATGTGTTCTGAGTAGTTAGTTTACTTTCTTCCTTCAATTATGAAAAGATAAATAAGATAATATAAAATTCGATGGAGAATTGAAAATCAAAATATTTTTAAAATATTGTGATGATATTAATACCTGATCTTACTTTACTTTTTAAATTGGCCATTTAAATTGTCAAAACCTGTTGAAGAGTTTTGAGACCTAGAAGGAGAAGAACTCTTAACTTGTAGATATCACATGAATCCTTGGGTAGTCGAACGCCATGCACATTCTATTCAAGGTAAAGTGTAAATAAATAGGAAGATAAGATTTAAAGGGCGTAGAATTGATAAGTTTTTATTGTGACAGACTAAATTCTTATAATTTGATTTATAGATAAGGAAAGGGTCACTAGTAGGGCCGACCATAGCCACCCTTGGACATCTAGTAGTGTGAGCCTAGATTAACCCATTCTACTAACAATACATCCAGACCTGATCTGTAGATTAGCCAATGTTCTTTGCGCCTGGATCAAAGGGTAAAGAATAGGAATGCTTCTATTTGACACAATATCATAAAATATATTCTCCAACGAATATTAAATTATCTTAAAAATCTTGGATTAATTGAAAGGAAGAAAGTTATTTGTTTTATATTGTTTTCACAAAATCATTTTCTTACTATTATTTTCTTTATCTGCATCTAGTCAATTAAAAGTAATTTATAGTTAGATTAAAATACAAAAAGAATTTGAAATACAATATTCAAAAATTTGTTACCCTTTTTCCCTGTGGGATCGATACTGAGGTCTTTGTTTCAAAGCCCTTTATTACTTGAAACGATACGTATACTTGCGTAGTACCCAAAAAGTATATAAAATATTTTCCTTTAAAATTATATTTTTCTATATAAACATATATTTAAAAAGTATTAATCACTAACGGCCTAGCATTCAGTAGCAATCAAGTTTTATTTAATGCTATTGCCGTAAATTAAAATTTGGTACACATCGATATAGCAAGTTATTCTGGGTCAAGTGTTTCGCGCCTTTGCCAAAAATTAAATTTTCTAGCAGTGGTAACAAATTCTTGTATTTGGAAATACAAAAATCGGGTCATATTTTCCTTGAAAAAAGGTTCTTTTACAACATTCATATGTACCCAAAATGCAAACTGTCATGGATCTTCATGTAGCCCACCAAAATTTTCTGTTGAGTTTATCCATGTATGAAGAGTAAGCTACATAGGTATAACATCACCTTCTAAGCCACCATCAGGAGGAAAATTCTGTTCAGGTGTGCTTTAGAGGTGTGTTATCTTCGTGCAACTCACAGCTCAAGAGGTCGCAGCTTTTCTAGTTCTGGGTCTGGTCGAAACTGGAATAGCATCTTGTTGTCGTTCATCTTTCTGAAAGTGATGGAGATTCATCAATAAGGAACCGATGGTATGCAGTGCTTCATTATGTCTGTGCCATTGCCTTTGAGCACCAGAACAGAACCTACCGGTAGAGGTATTCTCACTGGCCAGTCGAATTCCCATGGGCCGCTTATCCGGAGGTTTGTTCCGAACATTATGTCGCATTGATTGATGAAGGATACTATGCAAAAGGGCCTCACGAATTTGGGATGGACTATGTGAAGCGGGATGTAGTTGCCTTCCTCATAGATGTTAATAATACATCTATTGGGTACGCAGTCAGCGGGTAACAATTGCCAAGATAGCATTCTCTTGATCATCCTCTTTACTAATGGTGGCATGGGTTCTACTTCAATATGACGGATATTCCTAGCAGATTCCCCTTGTCATCCTCGGAGAAGTTGTAACAACAACCACACTGAATTGTAATTCTTCCTTTGCTTTGCTTCCACTTTCGTGACTAGGAGTAGGTTCTTCCTCTTAACAGCCCTGCGCGACCTTGGTCTCTCAAGTCGAAGACACGCTTCTCGATCTTAATTTTTTCCATGTAAGAGAAAACGTCTGTATGTAGCTCCAGGCTTTCCAAGATGTTGACTTCTCTGCCCCGTATCCTCTGGAAGCGCTTAAAGGTCTTCCTCTGTACATTTTGGATTCTTTCTAGTTCATGCTCTGCGATGATTTGGAATTGTCGGGGTCCAGTAACGTATTGCGGAATATATGGCTCAACACCGGCACATCCTCCTACATGCCTTATCTCCTCGGGGATAGTTTCCATTACAACATCCTCCGGGGGTGTCTTTACCATCACACTTTTCAGAATTGTCCCTGGTGCAGGGTTCTCTAGCACTGATCTTCTTGGGGCAACTACACCAATTGTGGGAGCCACTTCCTTATTCTGCTCTTCTACCAACTTCTTTAGCAACTTGTGGATGCGGCGATTCATGTTTCTTCTCTGTGTCGCGGTGAGAGTGGCTCTCCTCTCCCCTTGAATTTCTGTAGGAATGACGCTGATAAGCCTTCCTTCTGTTGTGGTTATCATTGACTTCACCTTATTGCTAGCCTCAACTGCATCAAAATTTCCCAATCTCCTTTTCTTGGCTATTGTGTACTGGCCCAAATTGCTGAATTTCACCACTGTCTCGCCGCAGGACTCCTCTCGGTCCACGACAGTCCAGGCGGCTTTTTTGTACTCAAGCCCTGCTTGTGAGAAGTTCCGGTCGACCTCGATCACAGCACAGGCTTCCATCTTTTCCTTGTTCAGTGCAAGACTCACGCCATCTTTGAAAGTAAGGATCAGCCGTCCAATTGACATCTTCCTGCGAAAATAAGGAAGGAATCAGGAGGTTGTATCAAGAACAAGAACAATAAAAAAAATTTTATTATTAAAAATAAAAATTTCTTTTGTTTTTTTAATTATATTTACATATATGTTTATTTTAGTGTAAGATTTCACAAGAGAAAAAAATTATTTAAAATGAGTTGAAATTGCATTAAGACATCTGGGTTTCATTAAGAAAATTTCTTTGCATTTTTTATTTTATAGGGTTTTTTATTAATTTTAGATTCAGACCCAGTTTTACTATTACATCGGTGCCTCTGGGGTGATGTTTTATTTCTAAAATTCACCCTTCGAAACATCACGTTTCGTAATATTTCTTCAAGTATAGTCCGTTGATTGGAAGCATAGGTCGTTCTCCATAGCAATCCACGAGTTGGTACGAACCTCCAAAGTAGACTTTTTTGACCACAAACGGCCCTTCCTAAGTTGGCTCGAATTTACCTCCTATCTTGCAGTGTGCAAGAATAGGTCTCTTAAGGACGTGAACATAGTCTCCAACTTTCAACATTCTAGGGCGGACCAGTTTATCATGGGCCTGAATCATCTTAGCCTGATACAGTTCCAAGTTTTGTTGTGCAGTTAGTCTCTTTCCTTCCAAACTTTCCAATTCTTCCAGTCGTAATCTGGCATTTTCTTCTGTGGTAATTTAGTTAGCGACATAAATTCTGAGGGACAGAAGTTGGACTTCCAAAGGTAAGACGGCATCGGACCCGTACACCAAAGCATAAGACATAGACCAAGTGGGAATTCTAAATGTTGTCCTGTAGGCCCATAAGGCTTCCGATAACTGCTCGTGCCAATTCCTTTTGTTGTCGTCCAAAGTTTTCTTTAAGTTTTGGATGAGAGTTTTATTAAAAGCCTCGGCCAGGTGATCCCCGATAAATATATGTGCGTCAGAAACTTGACTCCATACCGAATATATGTGCTGATGATTTAGATATGAAAATTATGATTTTATAATATGAGATACTACACAAGTATACATATCATTTATCAAGTAATATAGGACTTTCTGATTAAGCCCTGATATATCGAACCCACAGGGAAAGTGAAAAATTTTTAAAGAAATAAGAAAATTATCTTTTTATTTTTTTAATTGGCCTTCGAAAGTATGTTTTGATCTTGAAAAGTTTGATAGTTGATACCACTCTTTAAATTTTCTTACAAAAGTCAAAAAAGAAATTAAAATGATAATAACTGTAAACATGGAATGAAAAACACTATTAACTCGAATATCTTTTTCTTTCTTTTATAAAGTAGTAGTAATTATGAAAGTATTGTTGTGGAAGTATTTAAATTTTTTGTGATAAATAGAAGAAAATGTATTCTTTACCCTTACTTAGTTCTATAAAGAACATTGGTTAATTTGAAATTTTATTATTTTGAACATGGTTAGGCAGGGAAGATACCAGCTCTCACTCTAGAGTTCCCTCATTTCTCTCCACCTGGGGGCTAACTTCTCATTACAAAATTCAAAACTTCAAACCAAATTAGGGGCTTTTAGCCTATCAAACTAAAAATCCTCTAATTTTACTCCCCTTTTAAAACATCTTCGAATATATTACATTCAATTATATGAACTACAATTTTCACCCATATAATTGCATGTGATTCTTTCTAACTTTTATGAGACAATACCGCTTGGATCTTACATAATCTCACCACAAATTCTACATCTTAATAGGCCGAATTAAGAAGTAAATAAAGTTTATAGAATCAACTTTCACAATTTCTTCCAACTTTAAATACATATACTTTCCACAACAATTCTTCATGAATTACTTACTTCTTCATTTAAGAAAGAAAAAGATAAATTAAACTACTCATAATGCATTGAGAAAATACAATAGCACATTGATTTGAAATTAAAAATCATAAGAAAAATAATAAACACAACAAGTATTAATTAAAAACTAAATGTAAGAACAACAGTAAACACTTCTTTGAAAATCCTCTCCACAAGACTCAGGAAGTTCCTTTGAAACTTTGACTCTTCACTAAACTGCTCCTCAGAGCAAGTCTCCCAACTCCGATGACTCAGAAACAGACTTCAATAAAAACTAAACTAAAGGAAAGAAAAGAAGTGGAAAGAAGAAGGCTTCAATCCTACCATTTTCTCTTTTCTACTCTCTACTCCTACTCCTAAAAAAAACTCTATAAAAATGCAAAGGAAGAACCCTTCAAAATGCAAAGGAAGATCCCCCTTTTTCTACTCTCTACTCCTAATAAAAACTCTCTTCAAAATGTAAAGTAAGAGCCCCCCTTTTCTATTAAGTCTCTCTTTAAATATTAAACCAAAAGGTGCCTTGGTGTCTCTTCAAAATATGACCAGATTCGATGTATCCACCAAAGAATACACCCCTTCATTCAAACTTGTCGCCCAAAGGAAGTTATGGAAGTTACCACCAAGAGTTGCATCCCATCCCCTTTGAAAATGGAGCCAAATTTAAATCGAACTCGATTTTTAACTGTGGCGGCTAAGTATCGGCCTAGCGGTGCTTAGCCGCCAGTGCCCAAATTTTCTTTTTTTATTTTTTTTGCTGCAAATTTGATCCAATTTTGCTCCTTTCATCATAATCACTCTTTTTCATCATATCTGCAAAAAAAAAAAACAAAATATCTTCCATTGAAGTGCAATATCATCAAAAATTGGTATATAAAAAAGTGCATAAAAAATATTATATATTTTAGGTGTATCAAAATCCATGAAACTTAAAATGTTACTTGTCCTCAAGTGACAGTTAATCTCATAGAAAATTTTTAACATGCAAATTATGTAATGAGTTTCTTAGGAAGATTACAAAATTTTGATCTAGAAATGGAATAGTCCGATTTAGAAAAAATTTCAGTAATTAAGACCAACTTAAAATTTAGAAAGTACTTAAGGAAAGAAAAATGACAAATATAAGTCTCTGTCTAATTCGGAATTATTTGTAGATTCTTCAAAATATAGGATTCAAACATCTTATTTTTCTCACTTAAAAATCTTTATTTGAAAATAGTTTTACTTACTATATTATAACCTTAAGCTTTAGATTTTCTCTGAACTTATATGTTAAACTTTAGGTATGGAACCAATTTTTGATTATGCCCTTAAATCCTCAAGCATCTCCTCCCTTTTTACATACTATTTTTCACTTTTTATTTTTTTTTCTTTTTCTTTTTCTGTTTTTTCTTTTTCTAAGGCAAGGATTACTGTATCTGGATAGGCCTTTAATGATTTTGAATTCCACCCTTCCATTTAAAATAAAGGTCAGATATATATCTTTCACTTAAAAATCATAATAATAGTATTTGAAAATTATTCTTCAATAAAAGAAATTTAAGCTTTGAAGAATAAAAATCAAATCTTCTATTTATCCAAAAATATAAAATTTCTTACTAAAGATAGATAGTTATATTTAACATCTCTTCACTAAGAAAATTTTAACTTTAAGTTTTTCATAATTACTATAAATTTTCAACTAAATTTTTTTATTCATTTCTATATTCAAAATTTTTGTTCCCCTAATATAACTTCATATACACAATTGCTCTCAATCAAGAAATAAGATTTATTTTAAGTAATCTTGAGAACAAAAAAATTTTTAGGTTTTTGAAAAAAAAAATTTTTTTAATTCCCCCCCCCTCCCAAACTTTAATTTTTAGTTAGGATAAAAAATTTAGGCATAAGAAATGATACATGAGTGAGAATTAAAGACTAACATAACATGCTTGCAGGAATTTAAATATCCTAAATATGCAAGTATAACAATTTAAACAACAGGAGTAAAATGAAATCAAATTTAGTTTTTCAAAACATTTTCTTTTTCTAACAAGAAAAGTAAAAATTTCAAAAGACTTCTACAATAGTGGAGGTTTTCAAAGCAAATACACACCAAATGAAATCACACTAATACTAGATAGCAAATGGTAGTGGTAGATTTTTGTAAAGTTTTTAAGCATGCAGTTTCCTAAATAGTAGTTTCTATAGTGTTCTCTAATCTCCTAACAGTTTTAGAATTAAAGTACACCCTAAAAAAACTCTAGTACAACATACACATTAAAACATTTACTACCACAAACACTACACTCAAAGCAACATAGAAAACATCAATCCAATAACAATACATCTGAATATGCATAACAGATAAATAGTACAACTACAATCTGCATACTATCAGAGTTCACATCACAACATAATTATCAAACAAAATACTAGACAAAGTACACAATAACACATCACAACAAACACAACAACTAAAACAAACAGCATACATCTATGCTTCATCCTCATCGTCATCATCATCCTGCTCGTTCCAATCCCTGGTTGGCACATAAGGTATGTAGAATGGATGAGGGGGCATCTCAGCACTTTGATCACCTCTAATCAGTCTATCCAAATAATGTTGATAATTCTCCTCATACCCATCATGTTTTACAATATATCTCTACACATTATCCATCTTATCATCCATATCTTTCATATGCTCTCGAGTAAGACTCACTTTCTTCAAAATTTTTCTTAATAAACCAGTCTATGAATCAGTAGATGAAGAAGCACGTAAAGTTGTAACACGAGAAGTAGATGCAGCAAAAGCAGTAGAAGCCCTACCAAATCCTCCTCTCCAGCCAAATTATGAACGTACAGTGTAAACTCCAACGTTTACACTGGTGATAGGTCTCAAAGGCTGAAGTACCTCTTCCCAGGATTCATATTTCACTTCAGACAGTTCACATAATGAATGAATCAAGGAAGGAAATCCCATACCTGCAGTAGTGGTAGATCTGGCACAATTCACAATATAATCATAAATGATAGCTCCAATATTTATAGGCTTCCCTTGCTCAATGCAATGGTTCAAAACAACTCTTTCCCTCTTCACTTCACTAGTATGACTTGAAGGCAACAATTTAAAAGAGATAAAATAATGTCATGCCTTAGAAGTGGCATTTAATTTGGAGGCAGGAAAATTCACTCTTCTATCATTTGTTATTTTCCATAATCCTCTTCCATCAGTCAAAAATCTCATTATCTCATCTAACTCTCCCTCCGTAGGATGAAAATTAGAATAAAACAAAACATAGAAGGATACAGTTGATAGAAAGTATTAATTACCCCAAAAGAAAAGTTCACATCTTGCCCCCTAACCATCACCAAATTCTCTTCTGATGCAGGAAAATTTGCACAGAATTCTCTAACAATAGAAACAACAGCAACAGCGGAGAAGCAACACTAGTTCTCTCAATTTCTCCTAGCAATTATATCTTCAATTACTTCTCCTGGCTTACTGAACACTCTCTCAGGAATCAATTCGCGTGAATGCAATGCATCAACATATCGTTCCTCAGCCCTCGCACTAACAAATTTGTCGGAATCAAACTTCGTCTTTCCTCTCGCGCACTTTGACTTTGGAACCATCTCTAAAATTTCATGAAAAATTTACCATAAAGTCCAAAATCAAACTAATCTTGCTAAATTATCTTCCAAAAGTTGTTTCCATTAAATCCAAGCAATTTCTTAAGTTTTTCCTCAAATTTTCACCATGAATAATGATTGTAAGATTTTCCAAAATGTACTCAAAATACATGGTAAAAATCAAAAAATTTTACATAGGAGTAGTGCTCTTACCCCAAGGAATCCAAATCTACAAATTTTTGTTGAGATCTGCTCTTAAATGGTCCAAATCAAGGATGCCCTAGACTCTCTCTCTCTCTTTTGAAAATGATGGGTTAAAGATGAACAGGTAAGTTAAAATAGCGATTCACGGGTTTTTAACTGCTGGGAACCAATTTTCGCAAACTGGCACCTAAGCGCGAACCCTTCGGCGCTTAGCTGCTAAATCTTGAACTTAAGCGCTGGCACTCTGGCGCTTAGCCGCCAATACCCAGATTTTCATAATTAAGGTATATGCAAAACCACTTTGTTAATCACCCTTAATCTTTTCAAAATAATTATCTCTTCCCCATAAATCTTCCAATATCCAATTCAAATGCTTAATATTCATCGATTCCAAATAAATTTCACACAAACACAAACTTATATTCATTAAAACATAACACTTAATACAATCCTAGAATTTCTATCCACATATATAGGATCAAAATTCTCTAAATACAAGAGACTTAATCTCAAACTGATAAGTTTACATCTCTAGGATGTAACTATCACATCATAAGGCGAAAATAAAACTCAAACATAAACACTAAACACACCAAACAAAACACATAAGAACACAAAACATATTAAACAAAACAAATAAGAGCATAAAACATATAAGAACAAAGCACACTTAATTCCACTATCCATTAGGTGTATTATATCCAGGACCACTATTATTCTCATTTGACCCTTCTGGAACATAAATCTGATAGAACGAGTGATAATTGTTCATTCTTACATCTTCTTCTTCAATCCATTTGTTCTTAAAAAACATCGCTTTATCCACTTCTTCCACGTATCTTGAATGACTGAATTACATCTTGAGTTGCCATCCCATGTGCTCCAAATGTAAGTTAGTTTCATTGATCTTTGCTTCCATTGAATTCACTCGGGCTTCAATTTTTGCAATCCCTTGAATACTAACAGAGAGAAATCCATTGAATAACTCTTTAGCACAGTCACTAATGAACTTACTCTTGTCAGAATCTTGCTTCATCTTAATCTCATTCTCCCAGGAAGACATGATGTACTCAAAATACTCTTTTTAAGACTCAGGAATGAAAATAGGACTTGGGGCAAGTATTTCACTTAAATCAGTTTCTTTTTATAGACTTGGCAAGTGCTAAAACTACCCCAAGACAATTTAAAACTCCAAAATAACTTCCAAAACCTCTCCCCCACGATCTAGGCTTCTAGAATCTCATTTTTCACGATTTTTGTAACTCCGGCGCCTAAGCGCCAACTAGGCGGCGCTTAACCGCCAGTGCTCAATTTAGCACAGGTCTGCCAAATGTCCTAATTTTCATTCTGACTCCTCTAAGTCATCAAATAAGTTCAAATAAACTCTATTTAGTTAAAAAACTCCAAATTACTACACTAAAAATATAAAACAAACCAAACAAAGCTAACAAACACACAAAACAAACATAAAGCAAAGCACACCGATAATTATTGGTTGCCTCCCACAAAGCGCTTGGTTTAATATCTTCATCCTAACAAACCTAGAACTCATTCTGAGTGACCCAACATCAAATTCTCATCAGAATTAGATTGCTCCATTGAAAAATATGGTTTAAGTCTATTTCCATTAACTTTGAATATTTTTCCAGTCTTAGGATCTTGAATATCCATAGCTCCATAGGAATAAATTTTCATCACAATAAAAGGACCCATCCACCTGGACTTAAGTTTTCCCGAAAAATTCTCAATCTAGCATTATACAATAAAACTTTTTGTCCTGGCACAAGATTTTTTGTAATAATCTTCCGATCATGCCATAACTTCATCTTTTCCTTATAAATATTTGCACTTTCATAAGATTTATTCCTTATCTCTTCAAGCTCATTTAATTGCAATAATCTCTTCTCAACAACATCTTTCAAATTATAATTGAACACTTTAATAGCCCAAAATGCTTTATGCTCAAGTACAATAGGTAAATGACAAACTTTTCCAAAAATCAGCCTATATGGGGACATTCCAATAGGGGTTCTGTAGGCAGTCCTATAGGCCCACAAAACATAATCCAGTTTGATTGACCAATCCTTTCTATTTGGAGTAACAATCTTTTCCAATATTCTTTTAATTTTACGATTAGATAATTTAACCAAATCACTTGTCTGCGGATGATAAGCAGTAGCAATGCGATGATTAATATGATATTTCTTTGCTAACTTTCCACTAATCGCATTTCTAAAATGACTTCCTCCTTCAGTTATGATTACTCTTGGTATTCCAAATCTGCAAAATATATTCTTCATCAAAAACTTTCCAACGCTTTGAGCATCACATCGAGGTAAAGCAATAGCTTCAATCCATTTGAAAACATAGTCTACTACCATCAAAATATAAACATTTCTGAAAGATGGTGTAAATGGTCCCATAAAATCTAATCCCCAAACATCAAATATTTCAACTTCCAATATATAATTGAGGGGCATCTCATTTCTCTTAGAAATATTGCCTACACGCTGACATCTATCACAATTTTTAATATAAGCATTCACATCCTTAAAAATTATAGGCCAATAAAATCCAGATTGTAAGATTTTATATGCAGTTTTATCACTTCCAAAATGTCCCCCATAATCAGAATCATGATATTTTTGAATAATTTCATAAGTCTCTTCCAAAGATACACATCTTCGAATTATAAGATCCTTTCCTTGTTTATATAAAAATGGGTCATCCCAAAAATAAGTCTTAGCATCAGACAGAAATTTTTTCTTTTCCTGATATGTCAAACCATAGGGTATAACATTACTGACAATAAAATTTACTATGTCTGCATTCCATGGAATACGCCACTCATTAACATTGAATAATTTTTCATCAGGAAAATGTTCATTAATTTCTTCAACAGCATAGAGAGATTTTTCAATTTCAAGCCTGGACAAATGATCAGCAATTTGATTTTCAGAACCCTTTCTATCTACTATTTCAAAGTAAAATTCTTGCAAAAGAAGAATCCATCTTATCAGTCTCGGTTTTGCATCTTTTTTCTTCATTAAGTAATTGATAGCAAAATGAACAGTATGCACAACACATTTGGTTCCAATTAAATATGATCAAAATTTATCAAAGGAAAATACTATAGCTAATAACTCTTTCTCAGTAGTGGTATAATTAATTTGAGCTTCATTAAGAGTTTTACTAGCATAATCAATAACTTTGAAAATCTTATCATATTTCTGACCCAAAACAGCACCAATAGCATAATCACTAGCATCACACATTAATTCAAAAGGTTTTTCCCAATTTGGTGAAATTATTACAGGTGAAATGATTAATTTTTTGTTTAATGTTTCAAAGGCTTTGAGGCAATCATCATCAAAATTAAAAATTGCATCCTTTTCTAGTAAACGACATAAAGGTTTTGTAATCTTTAAAAAGTCTTTAATGTAACGCCTGTAGAATCTAGCATGTCCTAAAAAACTTCTAATTCCCCTTATATTGGTTGGGCAAGGTAAATTAGATATAACTTGAATTTTTGTAGGATCTACCTCCAAACCTTTTTCTGAAATTCGATGTCCCAAAACAATTCCTCCTGCTACCATAAATTGACATTTTTCCCAGTTAAGAACCAAATTAGTTTCTTCACAACAGTTTAGAACCTTAGATAAATGTTCTAAACATGATTCAAATGAAATTCCAAACACTGAAAAATCATCCATAAATACTTCAATCCCTTTTTCAATTAAATCACAAAAAATAGTCATCATACATCTCTGAAATGTAGCAGGGGCATTACATAAACCAAAGGGCATTCTTCTAAAAGCAAAGGTACCATAAGGACTAGTAAACATAGTTTTCTCTTGATCCTCAGAAGCAATTAGAATTTGGTGGTAACCAATATATCCATCCAGAAAATAAAAGTATTTATGCCCAGCCAGTCTATCCAACATTTGATCCAGAAATGGGAGTGGAAAGTGATCTTTCTTTGTGTTAAGATTTAATTTTCTGTAATGAATGCATATTCGCCACCTTGTAATTTGTCTTGTTGGTATTATTTCATTCTTTTCATTAACAGTCACAGTCACTCCTCCTTTTTTAGAAACACAGTGAATAGGACTAACTCATGCACAATCTGAAATAGCGTAGATAATTCCAGCATCCAACCATTTTAAAATTTCTGTCTTAACAACGTCTTTCATGATAGGATTTAATCTCCTTTGGGGATCAGCCTGCAGTTTGCAATTATCTTCTATAAGAATTCTGTGCATACAAATTGAAGGACAAATTCATTTAATATCAACAATTGTCCATCCAAAGGCTTTCTTGTGCTTCTTCAAAATTTCAAGCAATCTCTCTTCTTCTTTTTCAGTTAATTGAAAGGAAATTATAACTGGCAAGGTTGAGGATTCACCTAAAAAACATACTTCAAATTATCAGGAAGCATTTTTAACTTAAGTTCAGAAGGTTTTTCAATTGATGGGCCATAAGATTCATCTTTTTCAGTCAAATCCAACAATTCAAAATTTTCACGAACATACTTTAAATCTTCCTCTCGAAAATCTTCAGAATCAAGTAAATCCTCTTCTTGCTTATGTTCCAATTCTTCTCTTTCAGATTTCTCTTCATAAGTTGATTTGAAATGATATTCACTTAAACATTTGATAACATTCATCTTCTTTACCTCTCGAAGGATATTTCATCGATTTTGAAATATTAAATGTAACAGTCTGATCATTAACCCTCATCGTTAATTCCCCTTTTGCACATCTATCATGGCTCGGCCTAAAGCTAGGAAAGGTCTTCCCAAAGTTATAAGTATCTCTTTATCTTCCTCCATATCTAACACAATGAAATCAACAGGAAAAATAAATTGATCCACTTTAACTAAAACATCTTCCATAACTCCTTTAGGATATGTGATCGAATGATCTGCTAATTGCAGAGTTATAGTAGTGGGTTATTTCTCCTAGTACCAGTCATTTGAATATTGATAGAGGCATAAGATTAATGCTTGCACCCAAATCATATAAAGATTTTCCATAGAATCTTGATGGAGATGAAATATATGGATCGCATGTCGTCGTCGTCAATTCCTGTATCATGTCAATGTCAAGGAGTCGCCACTCTCTTTCTCTATCTATCGTCCTAATTCTTATCCTTCCAAGATTTATTGTTAGAAGTCTTTGGAGAATTTGAAGAAGGATTAATCATGATAGAGATTGAGAGAAAAGGAGATCAAATTATAATCTCATAGAACAAGTCTTCAGATTGGGTAATTACTGAAGTTTTTCATATAAGAAAATCATATGAAGATCTTGGGTAACCAGAGAGGCCTTGTAGGTGAAATACCTACCCTGAGTTCTTTAATCTCCTATAGGAGCAAGCTCCTATAGTTAATTACATCCTGAGCAATTAATACTGCCTAGGAAAACTCCCGATTATGGTTAACATTTATCCTTGAAAAAGTGTAAGTGTTGTCGTGGAAGTGCGTTTCTAAAGAATCGATACTACCAGAAAGTTTTGTTTATGTTGGGTGTATGTCCTGGCTTTGTTGTGTTTTGTTTTGTTGTTGTAATGTCATTTTGTCATTTTGTATGTCATGTCATATGTCATGACGGGATATCGTAGTTTGTATGTCATGTTGTTTTATGTCATGTCGTAATGTCATTTTTATTGTTGTAATATTATTTTGTTATGTCATGATGTCGTGGTGTCATTTTGTCAAGCAGTTATATTGTCATGATGATATTAACTTGTCGTGTCGTTTGGTTTTATGTTTGTTTTGTTTGTTTTAATCTCATTATTGTTTTGTGTTTGTTAAGGTCATTTTGTCGTCTTTATGTTTTATTTTCATTCTGTTTGATTTATCATTGTCTTGTATGGCTGTTGTTATTTTGATTTGTCGTTTGTTTTGGAATTGTCGGTTTTAAGTTAGATGTCATGTCAATGTCAATGTCAATGATTTTGTCGTGCCATGTCAAATGTCGATTTTTGTTTGTTTTAGTTTAGTATCATGCCATGTCATGTGTTATGTCTGGAAGTCATAGTTTGTATGTCGTGTCATGTCATAATGTGATGTCGTAATGTCATAAAATGTCGTGATTAATATCTCGATTTGTCATGAGATATTTTATCTCTTATGTCGTTATTATGTCAAAAGATACCTTCTATGATGTCAAGAAGATATCATTATTTATTTATTTTTGTTATTTTGTTTATGATTTCCTTTTGTTTTAAGTTTTGATTTTGTGGTCATCTCAATTTTATTTTGTCATGTCATTTTGTCATTTATTTTGTTTTGGTTTAGTATCATGTCATCATTTTGTTGTGGTAAAGAAATATCGTTGTATGTTGATGTCATGTCGATGTCAATGTTAATGATTTTGTCGTTTTATTTCAAATTTAGTGGCTAACCTAAAAGTCCAGTTGTCTTTGTTGTCATGTCACTTTTGTTTTGTTGTTTGTAGAAAGTTTAGGTTTTGTGGTTATCCTTAAAAGTCCTAGTTTTGTCATCAATGTTCCATTATCGACGTCCTGCAAAATAGAGTTAGCACACCCTATAACATGCAAAGAAAATCTAAACGAATCTTCATGTCTTCATCCTACAAGGAAAACAAAGTTAAAAACAATATCATACCAAAATATTTAGATTACCTGGTCAAAGTGATCGTTGATCCAGAGTTGTCGGATGTCCGAATGTGGTTGAGGTGTCATTTTAGGCTTTATGTTAATTTGTGTTTAATTTTATATCCAATTTGTGTTGAATGTTGATTTAGATTTATTTTTAATTTTTGATTTGTCTTAAAATTTCGATTTGGGTTGGATTTTGGATTTTATGTTGATTTGGAGTTGATTTTGGGTTTTATGTTGATTTGAGTTTTATTTTGAGCTTTTATGTCGATTTTTAATTTTATGTCGAGTTAAGTTCAATTTGGGTCGAACTTTAAGAAATATGTTGTTTTATTTGAGTTTGGTTTGAAATGTCAATTAATGTCATTTAATGTTGGTGTTTGTTGAATTTGGTTTGAAATATCGATTAATGTTGACTTATGTTTGATTATGTTTAGAATGTTGATTAATGTCGAATTAATGCCAAATTTTGTTGAGTTTCATTTGAAATGTCGAATTTATTGAGTTTCGTTCGGAATGTCAAATTTATGTCGATTATGTCGATTTTAGTTTGAAATGTCAGATTTATGTTGATTTTGTCGATTTTTGTTTGAAATGTAGGATTTATGTTGATTTCTTGTTTGAATTGTCAAATTTATGTCGGTTGTGTCGATTTATGTTTGAAATGTCAAATTTATGTTGATTATTTTGATTTGAGTTCAATTTTGTCGATTTAGGTTCAATTTGGATTGAACCTAAGATTTATGTCAATTTAGGTTCAATTTAGGTTGAACCTAAGTTTAGGTCCATTTAGGTTCAATTTGGGTTGAACCTGAGGTTTATGTCGACTTTTGTCTGTTTAAATTTGGTTTTAGGTTTTGATTTTGATTTGAGTTTAGTTTTGATTTTTATATCGATTTGAGTTTGGTTAGGTTCATTGTCAGTTGAACCTATGATTTATGTCAAGTTGAATTGAGTTAGGTTCATTGTCAGTTGAACCTAAGGTTTATGTCGAGTTGAGTTGAGTTAGGTTCATTTTCAGTTGAACCTAAGGTTTAGATTTTGACTTAAGTTCAATATAAGTTGAACTTAAGTTAGGTTTTGGTTTAAATTCAAGTTAGGTTGAACCTAAGGTTTAGGTTAGACTTAAGTTCATGTCATGTTAAACCTAAGTATGATTTGACTTAAGTCTAATATGGGTTAGACTTAAGTTAGGTTTGTGTTAAACTTAGGTTCATGTCAGGTTGAACTTAAGTATGGTTTGACTTAAGTCTAATATGGGTTAAACTTAAGTTAGATTTGGGTTAGACTTCGGTTCATGTCAGATTGAACCTAAGTATGGTTTGACTTAAGTCTAATATGGGTTAGACTTGAGTTAGGTTTGGGTTAGACTTAGGTTCATGTCAGGTTGAACCTAAGTATGGTTTGACTTAAGTCTAATATGGGTTAGACTTAGGTTCATGTCAGATTGAGCCTAAGTATGGTTTGACTTAAGTCTAATATGGATTAGACTTAAGTTAGGTTTGGGTTAGACTTAGGTTCATGTCAGGTTGAATCTAAGTATGGTTTGACTTAAGTCTAATATAGGTAAGACTTAAGTTAGGTTTGGGTTTGATTAAACCTTAATTAGTTATTGTTTAATAGGTTTGATTAAGTCTAATGTGGTAGACTTAATTAAAGTTTAGGTTTGATTAAACCTTAGTTAGTTAAGGTTTAGTAGATTAATTAAGTATAATGTGGTAGACTTAATTAAGGCTTAAGTTTGACTTAGATTCAAGTTGGGTTGAACCTAAATATAGGTTAAGTTTAGGTTCATGTATGTTGAACCTAGAAGGTTTATGTTTCATCCTAAGTTAGAAGTTTGGTTTAGATTCATTGTGGGTTGAATCTAAAGTTGAGTTAACTTAAATTCATGTCTATTTGAACTTAAGTTAGAAATTTAGTTTAGGTTCAATATGATTTGAACCTAAGGTTGGGTTAACTTAGGTTCATGTCTATTTGATCCTAAGTTATAAGTTGATTTAGGTTCGATATGAGTTGAACCTAAGGTTGATTATCTTGGGTTTAAATTAGATTGAACCTAAGTTGTGAGTTGATTTAGGTTCGATATGGGTTGAACCTAAGGTTGGGTTAACTTAGATTCAAGTTAGATTGAACCTAAGTTATATGTTTTAAGTCTTATTAGAGTTAGGCTTACTTGGGTTTATAAGATACTTAAGTCTAATGTAAGTAAGACTTAAGAGATAATTAAGTCTAACAGGGTTAAACTTAATTTAAGGTTTAAAGGCTCTTTAAGCCTAATATAAGTAAGGCTTAAGTGTTAATTAAGTCTAATTAGGTTAGACTTAATTATGATTTATGGTTAATTTAAGCCTAGTGTAAGTAAGGCTTAAAGATTAATTAAGTCTAGTTGGGTTAGACCTAATTAGGGTTTAGATTTGATTAAGTCTAACTTAGTTAGGACTTAATGGTTTAATTAGGTCTAATGGGCTAGACCTAATTAGGATTTAGGTTTGATTAAGTCTAATTTAGTTATGATTAATGGTTTAATTAGGTCTAATGGGTTAGACCTAATTAGGGTTTAAATTTGATTAAGTCTAATTTAGTTAAGACTTAATGGTTTAATTAGATTTAATGGGTTAAACTTAATTAAGGTTTGGGTTTGCCTTAAACCTAATGTTTAAGAATTTTAATTAAGTTTAACATGTCCTTAAACTTAAGTAAAGTTTGGTTTTGTATTAAACCTAATTTAGTTAAGGTTTAATGGGTTAATTAAGTTTAATGAGGGCTAATTGATGTCTTAGACCTAATCTGGGATTTATTAAGTTAAACCTAATGTGGTTAAAGTCTAACTTAGTTTAATTAGATCTAATTGGTGTTTTAGACCTAATTAGGGTTTCATTAAGTCTAATTTGTCATTTTAGACTTAATTATAGTTTATTTAGCTAAACTTAATGTGATTAAGATTTAACTTTAATTAATTATGTTTCAATGGTGTCTTAAACCTAATTAGGGTTTTATTAAGTCTAATTTTTCATTTTAGAATTAATAATGGTTTATTTAGTTAAACTTAATGTGATTAAGGTTTAACTTTAATTAATTAGGTCTAAATGGTATCTTAAACCTAATTAGGGTTTTATTAAGTCTAATTTGTCATTTTAGACTTAATTAAAGTTTGTCTTAAGTCTAGTGTGGACTAGACTCATTTTAAACTTAACCATTTTATGAGATGGGTTAAATTAGGTGTAATTACTTTTTAAACTTAATTAAAAATTCGATTAAGAGGGTAATTAAGCTTAATTTGTCATCTTAGACTTAACTAAAGTTTGTCATAAGTCTAGTGTGGACTAGACTCATTTTAAACTTAGTCTATTAAAGAAAATAGGCTAAGTTATAAAATAATGATTTTTAGGATTAAATTTATTAATTAATAATGAATTTTAATCCTAAATTTTTGAAATATCATTTAAAATTATTTAATGACTTAAAAATTATTGTTCTAGGGTTATTGCTTGTCACCCTAAAATTTTTAGTCATTTTCCAATTTTATTTTCATTAATTTCTAATTTTTATAATTATTTCTTAAAAATAATTACAAAAGAGCTTAGAAATTATAAAATGATTCCCTAAGGAATGTTTCTGTCCCTAGAAAAATCAGGGAATGTGTCATACCCTAAGAAGAGGATTTGGTGAAAATTTCATAATTTTTGGAATTATAATTGATTTTTAATAATTAAATTATTCCAGAGAGTAATTAATTAATTAAAAATAAACTATAAATCCAAAATTACACATTTTTATTTCACACTATTCTCCTCTGGTTCCTCTTTCCGTAGGTATTTTTATTCAATTTTTGTGATTTTTCTATCTAAAGTTATGGAATTTTGAATAGTTTAAGGTTAATTTGAATTAACTTAAACCAGAAAAATTCCTAGCCTTCCACGTGTCCTCGTACGATCGAGGACGCGGGAAGACCGCTGTGCGGGTCCGAACACCGAACACCGCCCGGTTTAATCTGGGCTGCGCGTTCTAAAACACGAGATCGGGTGTCCTGGATTAATCCAGATAATTTAGAAAATTTCTGAACCATCCAATTTCTAAAATCAATATCTCACTCATTTCTCAAGGGAATCGAGTGATTTTTGATCCTATGGAATCATCTGGAGATGTAGATCACATCTATACAGTGATCAAAATTTTTTGGGCTATTTTAGTCCACAATTTTTCAATTATATGAATTATTTTGGATTAAAAAATCCATACCTTGGCCACAATAATCTTGAGCTCAATCTGACTTGTTGGTCAGCCTCTAGTGATCCTAGGGAAGCTTTTCCTTGCTTCAATTTGAACTCGAATCGGGTCTATATATGTACATGACAAAAGGTGGTTGATTTGTAATTTTTGACCAAATTGGCTTGATAGGGTGGCTAATTGGGTCAAGTCTTGGCTGAGGCTTAGTGTCTAGGCTATAAGAAAGATTTTTGGTCTTGGGAGCAAAAGAGTTTTGGCAGCCTATAAACCTCTAGGAATTTTTTTTCTCTCTTTCATATGTTTGGGTTTGGGTCCTATTTATAGCCATGGGAGCACTTTGGATGAGCTTGGACTAAGGTAGGCTTATCTAGGGATATTGACAACCTCTTCATTAATGTCTTGAGGATAAATTTCAGCTGAGGGAATGATGAGAATTGCAAAATTCCAAGAATTTCCATCATGTGCTTAACCATAGTGAAGATTGGCTTACTTTCATTGGTTCATTTGGGAGGTGTGGAGATTGGTTCAAAGGCTATGAATTAATCTTCCCTATTCATGTTTTAACATTTTTTTAATGGCATTAAGGAGAAAGAGCCACGCTAGCCCTCTTACTCATCTCATGCACCAAAGGATCATCATGGTGTTTAACCATGGTGAAAGGGAAGCTCAAGCTTTGTTTCTCATCTATTGGCTAGTCATGAGGTGTGGTGGGCTGCTCTTTATATGGCTGGCCACATCACCTTGAAAGGAAAGGTGAGTCAAGCTTTGAAGTGAAGTGGTTTTGCCACTTCATTTTCTTCATTATGATGCCTTCATAATGAGTTTTAACCAAGGTTTATTCTAAAGTTGTCGTGTGTTGATATACGCCATGATGAGTCTAATAGATCATGGGTAACCTATTAATAACCTTCCATAATTTAATTTTAATTTAAAATTAATTATGTGAATTTTTGTGTCACATATGATGTCATATGTCAAAATGTCTTTTTATCTTTTTTTATTTAATTTCCATTTTAATTAATTATGTCATTAATTAAAATTATTGGAAATTATTTTATTAATCAATTTATTAATTAAAATAAATTTTAATTAATTACTTGATTAATTTTTATGTCTTCTTTAAGTTAAAGGTTTAAATTTGTCACATTTTTAAACCTTTTATATTTTAATTAATTAAGAATTAATTAAATTTTTTTAAATTTTTAGATATTCACTTTATTAATCAATTAATTAATCAAAAATGATTTGAGATTAATTATTTGATTAATATTTGTTATTTGTAGGTTAAAGGTTAAAAATTTGTCACATTTTAAACCTTTTAATCATATTTTTATTTTAATTAATTCAAAAATTAATTAAAATTTCAAATATTATTTTATTAATCAAGTAATTAATAAAAATGATTTAAAATTAATTATTTGATTACTTTTTATAATTTTTATCATTTTTTGTACAAAATTAGGTATTTAGGCCAAATTTGATAAAGGTTGACTATGGTTGACCTTGGTTGACCCAAGTTGACTTGAGTTGGTCAATTTGAGTCTAAAAATATCAAATGTGACATCTTCAACCTTGTCATGGTTGATTTGGTCACAAAATTGATGATTTTGTCAATTTGGGGTTTAATTTGGTTATGTTAACCAAATTTGGGTTTAGGTTATCCCAATGGTCAATGTGGTAATGCTTGGATTAACTTTTGGTTACTTTGATTAACATTAAGTTGATTTTGTCAATGTGTGTCTTTGAAGTTTATTTTGAAGTTAAATTTAGCCATTTTTGACAAAACTTGATCTTTTTAGGTAAACTTGTCTTTAATGGTCATGTAATGTCTTGAAATGGTCAAATAGACAATATTTGATCATTTTAGTGTCTTAATTGACTTGGTAGTCAATGGTTGATTATTGGGTCAATCATTGGGGTCATGGGCAGATCAATTTGATCTAATTTGACCTTTTGAGTCAAAGGTTGACTTGTTGAGTCAGTAAGGTTGGTCACAGGGTCAAGATTGACCATTTTGACCAAAGTTCACTTTTTAGGTCAAAAGGTTGACTAATTGGGTCAACATGGTTGGTCATTGGGTCAGGATTGACCATTTTGACCAAAGTTGACTTTTAGGTCAAAAAGTTGACCTGTTGTATCAGTAGGGTTGGTCGTTTGACCATTTTGACCAAAGTTGACTTTTATGTCATGGGTTGACCTATTGAGTCAATAGGGTTGGTCATTGGGTCAGGATTAACCATTTTGACCAAAGTTGACTTTTTAGTTCATGGGTTGACCTGTCATAAAATGAGGTCAACAAATTTGTCTCCGATTGCACATGGAATTGTGAAACTACCATGATCTTTAAGCTTTTCAGAAAGCTTTTTTTGATATATTGCACTGCACTCCTCACTAAGTGCAACAGTATCGTTATCTTCAAACCTCCATTTCTTGTTAAGAATATCCTTCATAAATTTTGCATAGCTTGGCATTTGTTCTAAGGCTTCAACAAATGGAATATTAATAGTAAGCTTCTTAAATATCTCCAAGAATTTTGAAAATTGCTTATCCAACTTTTGTTGATGAAGTCTCTGAGGAAATGGAGGTGGTGGTTTTTCTAAATCAACCTTAGGTGGAGAAACAAGTCTTTACAAACCTTTCGGAGCGTTCTCTTTTGGTTCTTCAATCTCTTCTTTCTCTACTTCAGTTTCTTTTTTAACTCTATCTTCCAACTCTCTTCCACTTCTCAGTTGAATTGCTTTTACTTGTTCTTCATTCTTTTCTATTGGATTTACTTCAGTATTAATTGGAAGCATTCCTTGGGATCTATTACTTAAAACCTTTTCAATTTGTCTCAATTGATTTTCAATATTTCTGATGGTTGCTCCTTGAATTGGTAATTAATTTTTCATATTTGACACCACTTCTTTAATAGACAACATCTTCACCTTTAATTTTAAAGCATTGTTATAACCAGAAGGATAAGTTAATTTATTATTATTACTATTTCCTTGGTTGTTCAAATTCCCCAATGGGTTTACTTGGTGGTTCCCCCATTGTTGATTAACACTACCCTGATTATTGGTATTCCAGTTAAAATTTGGATGATTCTTCCAACCTGGGTTATAATAATTGGAATATGGGTTGTTAAGCTTAATTATAGCATTTATAGTTTCTGGTGAAGAATAAGAATCAATTATTTGGCCTAATGAATTTTCTTCAATCATGGAATGTGGCTGATAAAAATTCATCCCAAATTTGTCTATCTTCCTTGAAACAGCAGCAACTTGATTTGCTAACATTGTAAAAGCATCATTTTCAAAAACACTAGCTACCTTTTTAGGATTTAACCTTTCAGAAGGCCATTCAAAATTATTAGTAGTCATTTCCTCAATTAAAGCATAAGCATCAGAAATTGGTTTAGACATTAATGATCCACCAGCAGCAGCATATATGATCGATCTAAGAGATCCAACTAATCCATTATAAAAAGTTTGAATTATTAACCAATCTGGTATCGAATGATGTGGACATTTTCTGAGGAGATCTTTAAATCTTTCTCATGCTTCACATATTGATTCCCCTTAAAACTGACAAAAAGATGTAATATCATTTCTCAACTTAGCAGTCCTAGATGGTGGAAAATGTTTAGCAAGGAATTTTTGTGACAGTTCACCCCAAGTTCTAACTAATCCAGGTGTTAACAAATGTAACCATATTTTAGCTTTATTCCTTAGTGAGAAAGGAAAAATTCTAAAAAAATTCTAAGTCTAATAGCATCATCCGAAACACCATTATATTTAAAAGAAGAACACAACTCTAGAAAATTGGTAAGATGCAAATTAGGATCTTCAGTTGTTGCTCCCCCAAACTGATTATTAGACACCATATGGATAATACCAGGTTTAAGCTCAAAAGAATTAGCAACTACAGCAGGGTTTTGAATACTACCACGAAGTTCATCCACTGTAGGGTTAACATAATCTCTTAAAGCTCTTAATTCTTGATGGATGCCAACATTTTGATTTTGATGATTTGTCATTTCTTGAATATTTTAATCTTTTTCTATATTTTTAATTTTTTTTATTTTTTCTGATAGTTCTTTCTAATTCAAAATCGTAAGGCACAGGTCCCTCAAAACCTGAACTACGCATACAATACTAAAACAAAACAAAACACAACACACTAACAAATACAAAGAAAAGTCAAAATTTAAAATTTCTTAATTTTCTTTAAAATGTAATTTTAATTAATTTCTTTCTCCAGCAACGGCGCCAAAAACTTGATCCCTGATAAATATATGTGTGTCAGAAACTTGACTCCACACCGAATATATGTGCTAATAAATTAGATATGAAAATTATGATTTTATAATATAGGATACTATACAAGTATATGTATCATTTATCAAGTAATATAGGACTTTCTGATTAAGCCCCGAGATATCGAACCCATAGGGAAAGTGAAAAATCTTTAAAGAACTAAGAAAATTATCTTTTTTACTTTTTTAATTGTCTTTTAAAAGTATGTTTTGATTTTGAAAATTTTGATAGTTGATACAACTCTTTAAATTTTCTTATAAAAGTCAAACAAGAAATTAAAATGATAATAACTGTAAACACGGTATGAAAAACACTATTAACTAGAATAACTTTTTCTTTCTTTTATAAAGTAGTAATAATTATGAAAGTATTGTTGTGGAAGTATTTAAATTTGTTGTGATAAATAAAAGCAAATGTATTCTTTACCCTTACTTGGTTATATAAAGAACATTGGTTAATTTGAAATTTTATCATTTTGAACATGGTTAGGCAAGGAAGATACCAACTCTCACTCTAGAGTTCCCTCATTTCCCTCCACCTGGGGGCTAACTTCTCATAACAAAATTCGAAACTTCAAACCAAATTAAGGGCTTTTAGCCTGTCCCACTATAAATCCTCTAATTTTAATCCCCTTTTAAAACATCTTCTAATATATTACATTTAGTTATATGAACTACAATTTTCATCCATATAATTGCATGTGATTCTTTATAACTTTTATGAGACAATACCGCATTGGATCTTACATAATCTCACCACAAATTTTACATCTTAACAGGCTGAATTAAGAAGTAAATAAAGTTTATAGAATTAATTTTCACAACTTCTTCCAACTTTAAACACATATAATTTCCACAACAATTCTTCATGAATTACTTACTTCTTCATTTAAGAAAGAAAAAGATAAAGTAAACTACTCAGAATGCATCGAGAAAATAAAAAAGCACATTGAATTGAAATTAAAAATCATAAGAAAAACAATAAACAGAACAAGTATTAATTAAAAACTAAATGTAAGAACAAAAGTAAACACTTATCTAAAAATCCTCTCCACAAGACTCAGGAAGTTCCTCTGAAACTCTGACTCTTCACTAAACTACTCCTCAGAGCAAGTCTCCCAACTCCGATGACTCATAAACAGACTTCAAACTTCAATAAAAACTAAACTAAAGGAAAGAAAACAAGTGGGAAGAAGAAGGCTTCAATCCTACCATTTTCTCTTTTCTAGTCTCTACTCCTACTCCTAATAAAAACTCTGTAAAAATGCAAAGGATGAACCCTTCAAAATGCAAAGAAAGAGCCCCCTTTTTCTATTCTCTACTCCTAATAAATACTCCCTTCAAAATGTAAAGTAAGAGCCCCCTTTTTCTACTAAGACTCTCTTTAAATATTAAACCAAAATGTGCCTTAGTGTCTCTTCAAAATGTGTCCAAATTTGATGTATCCACTAAAGAATTCACCCCTTCATTCAAACTTGCCGCCCAAAGGAAGTTATGCAAGTTACCATCAAGAGTTGCATCCCATCCCCTTTGAAAATGGTGCCAAATTTAAATTGAACTAGATTTTTAACTATGGCGGCTAAGTGTCGGCCCAGCGGCGCTTAGCCGCCAGTGCCCAAATTATCTTTTTTTATTTTTTGCTCCAAATTTGATCCAATTTTGCTCCTTTCAAAATAATCACTCGTTTTCATCATACCTGCAATAAAAACACAAAATACCTTCCATTAAAGTGCAATATCATCAAAAATTGGTACAAAACAAGTTTATAAAAAATATTATATATTTTAGGTGTATCAATCCCCCGAACTTAAAATGTTACTTGTACTCAAGTGACAGTTAATTTCATAGAAAATTTTAACTTGCAAATTATGTAATGAGTTTCTTAGGAAGATAACAAAATTTTGTTCTAGAAATGGAATAGTCCAATTTAGAAAAAATTTCAGTAATTAAGACCAACTTAAAGTTTAGAAAGTTCTTAAGGAAAGAAAAATGACAAATATAAGTCTCTATCTAATTCAGAAATATTTGTAGATTCTTCAAAATATTGGATTCAAACATCGTATTTTCTCACTTAGAAATCTTTATTTGAAAATAGTTTTACTTACTATATTATAACCTTAAGCTTTAGATTTTCTCTGAACTTATATGTTAAACTTTAGTTATGGAACCAATTTTTGATTAAGCCATTAAATACTCAAGCTTCTCCTCCCTTTTTACATACTATTTTTCACTTTTTCTTTTTATTTTTCTTTTCTTTTTCTTTTTCTATTTTTTCTTTTTCTAAGGCAAGGATTACTGTATCTGGATAGGCCTTTAATGATTTTGAATTCCACCCTTCCATTTAAAATAAAGGTCAGATATATATTTTTTACTTAAAAATCATAATAATAGTATTTGAAAATTATTCTTCAATAAAAGAAATTTAAGCTTTGAAGAATAAAAGTTAAATCTTCTATTTATCCAAAAATATAAAATTTCTTACTAAAGATAGATAGTTATATTTAACATCTCTTCACTAAGAAAATTTTAACTTTAAGTTTTTCATAATTAATATAAATTTTCAACTAAATTCTTTTATTCATTTCTATATTCAAAATTTTTGTTCCCCTAATATAACTTCATATACATAATTTTTCCCAATCAAGAAATAAGATTTATTTTAAGTATTCTTGAGACCAAATAAAATTTTAGGTTTTTGAAAAAAAAAATTTTAAAAATCCCCCCAAACTTTAATTTTTAGTTAGGATAAAATATTTAAGCATAAGAAATGATACATGGGTGAGAATTAAAGACTAACATAACATGCTTGTAGGAATTTAAATATCCTAAATATGCAAGTATAACAATTTAAACAGCAGGAGTAAAATGAAATCAAATTCAGTTTTTCAAAATATTTTCTTTTTCTAACAAGAAAATTAAAATTTTCAAAATATTTCTACAGTAGTGGAGGTTTTCAAAGAAAATACACACCAACTGAAATCACACTGATACTAGATAGCAAATGGTTGTGGTAGATTTTTGTAAAGTTTTTAAGCATGCAGTTTCCTAAATAGTAGTTTCTATAGTGTTCGCTAATCTCCTAACAATTTTAGAATTAAAGTACACCCTAAAAAAACTCTAGTACAACATACACATTAAAATATTTACTACCATAAACACTACACTCAAAGCAACATATAAAACATCAATCCAATAACAATACATCTGAATATGCATAACAGATAAATAGTACAACTATAATCTGCATACTATCATAGTTCACATCACAACATATATATCAAACAAAATACTAGACAAAGTACACAACAACACAACACAACAAACCCAACAACTAAAACAAACAACATACATCTATTCTTCATGCTCATCATCATCATCATCCTGCTCGTTCCAATCCCTGGTTGGCACATAAGGTATGTAGAATGGATGAGGGGGCATCTCAGCACTTTGATCACCTCTAATCAGTCTATCCAAATAATGTTGATAATTCTCCACATACTCATCATGTTTTACAATATATCTCTCCACATTATCCATCTTACCATCGATATCTTTCATATGCTCTAGAGTAAGACTCGCTTTCTTCAAAATTTTTCTTAATAAACCAGTATGTAAATCAGTAGATGAAGAAGTACATGAAGTAGTAGCACGAGAAGTGGATCCAGCAGAAGCAGAAGCAGCAGTAGAAGCCCTACCAAATCCTCCTCTCCAGCCAAATTCTGAATGTACAGTGATAGGTCTTAAAGGCTGAAGTACCTCTTCCCAGGTTTCAAATTTCACTTCAGACCATTCACATAATGATAGAATCAGGGATGGAAATCCCATACCTACATTAGTGGTAGATCTGGCACAATTCAGCACAATTCACAATATAATCATAAATGATCGCTCCAATATCTATAGGCTTCCCTTGCTAAATGCAATGGTTCAAACCTGCTCTTTCCCGCGTCACTTCACTAGTATGACTTGAAGGCAACAGTTTAGAAATATGAAATAATGTCATGCCTTAGAAGTGGCATTTTCACTCTTCTATCATTTGTTATTTTCCATAATCCTCTTTCATCAGTCAAAAATCTCATTATCTCATCTAACTCTCCCTCCGTAGGATGAAAATTAGAATAAAAACAAAACATAGCAGGAGGCAGTTGATAGAAAGTGTTAAGTACCCCAGAAGAAAAGTTCACATCTTTCCCCCTAACCATCACCAAATTCTCTTCTGATTCAGACAAATTCGCATAGAATTCTCTAACAACAGAAACAACAGCAACAGCTGAGAAGCAACAGTAGTTCTCCAAGTTCCTCCTAGCAATTATATATTCAATTACTTCTCCTGGCTTACTGAACACTCTCTCATGAATCAATTTACATGATTGCAACGCATCAATGTATTGTTCCTCAGCCCTCGCTCTAACAAATTTGTCGGAATCAAACTTCGTCTTTTCGCTCGTGCACTCTGACTTTGGAGCCATCTCTAAAATTTCATGAAAAGTTTACCAAAAATTCTAAAATCAAACTAAACTTGCTAAATTATCTTCCAAAAATTGTTTCCACTAAATCAAAGCAATTTCTTAAGTTTTTCCTCAAATTTCACCATGAATAATGATTTTAAGATTTTCCAAAATATACTCAAAATACATGGTAAAAATCAAAAAAATTTACTTGGGAGCAGTGTACTTACCTCAAGGAATCCAAATCTACAAATTTTTGTTAAGATCGGCTCTTAAATGGTCCAAATCAAGGATACCCTAGACTTTTTCTATATTTTTAATTTTTTTGATTTTTTCTGATAGTTCTTTCTAATTTAGAATCGTAAGGCACAAGTCCCTCAGAACCTGAACTACGCATACAACAGTAAAACAAAACAAAACACATCACATTAACAAAAACAAAGAAAAGTAAAAATTTAAAATTTCTTAATTTCCTTTAAAATGTAATTTTAATTAATTTATTTCACTGGCAACGGCTCCAAAAACCTAATCCCAGATAAATATATGTGCATTAGAAACTTGACTCCACACCGAATATATGTGCAGATGATTTAGATATGAAAATTATGATTTTATAATATGGGATACTACGCAAGTATACGTATCGTTTATCAAGTAATATAGGACTTTCTGATTAAGCCCCGAGATATCGAACCCACAGGAAAACTGAAAAATCCTTAAAGAAATAAGAAAATTATCTTTCTACTTTTTTAATTAGCTTTTGAAAGTATGTTTTGATTTTGAAAAGTTTGATAGTTAATACCACTCTTTAAATTTCTTATAAAAGTCAAACAAGAAATTAAAATGATAATAACTGTAAACACGGTGTGAAAAACACTATTAACTAGAATATCTTTTTCTTTCTTTTATAAAGTAGTAATAATTATGAAAGTATTGTTGTGATAAATAGAAGCAAATGTATTATTTACCCTTACTTGGTTCTATAAAGAACATTGGTTAATTTGAAATTTTATCATTTTGAACATGGTTAGGCAGGGAAGATACCAGCTCTCACTCTAGAGTTCCCTCATTTCCCTCCAACTGAGGGCTAACTTCTCATAACAAAATTCAAAACTTCAAACCAAATTAAGGGCTTTTAGCCTGTCACACTAAAAATCCTCTAATTTTACTCCCCTTTTAAAATATCTTCTAATACATTACATTCAATTATATGAACTACAATTTCCACCCATATAATTGCATGTGATTCTTTGTAACTTTTATGAGACAATACCGCATTGGATCTTACATAATCTCTCCACAAATTTTACATCTTAACAGGCCAAATTAAGAAGTAAATAAAGTTTATAGAATTAATTTTCACAACTTCTTCAAGCTTTAAACACATATACTTTCCACAATAATTCTTCATGAATTACTTACTTCTTCATTTAAGAAAGAGAAAGATAAAGTAAACTACTCAGAATGCATTGAGAAAATACAAAAACACATTGATTTGAAATTAAAAACCATAAGAAAAATAATAAACACAACAAGTATTAATTAAAAACTAAATGTAAGAACAAAAGTAAACACTTATCCGAAAATCCTCTCCACAAGACTCGGGAAGTTCCTCCGAAACTTCGACTCTTCACTAAACTACTCCTCGCAGCAAGTCTCCCAACTCCGATGACTCGAAACGTACTTCGACTTCAATAAAAACTAAACTAAATGAAAGAAAAGAAGTGGGAAGAAGAAGGCTTCAATCCTACCCTTTTCTCTTTTCTACTCTCTACTCCTACTCCTAATACAAACTCTGTAAAAATGCAAAGGAAGAGCGCCCTTTTTCTACTCTCTACTCCTAATAAAAACTCTCTTCAAAATGCAAAGGAAGAGACCCCTTTTTCTACTAAGACTCTCTTTAAATATTAAACCAAAAGGTGCCTTGGTGTCTCTTCAAAATGTGTCCAAATTAGTTGTATCCACCAAAGAATGCACCCCTTCATTCAAACTTTCCGCCCAAAGAAAGTTATGGAAGTTACCACCAAGAGTTGCATCCCATCCCCTTTGAAAATGGCACCAAATTTAAATTGAATTCGATTTTTAACTGTGGCGGCTAAGCGCCGGCCCAGCGACGCTTAGCCGCCAGTGCCCAAATTTTCTTTTTTTTATTTTTTTGCTCCAAATTTGATCCAATTTTGCTCCTTTCATCATAATCACTCATTTTCATCATACCTGCAAGCAAAACACAAAATATCTTCCATTAAAGTGCAATATCATCAAAAATAGGCATAAAAATATGCATAAAAAATACTATATATTTTAGGTGTATCACCAGGCCATTTGCTCTTGGGTAGTAGATTGTTGAGTAGCGCCTGTCGATCCCGTGCCTTTTAGTGAAATTGTTGATCTTTGTACTCTTGAATGTTGTCCCATTGTATGAGATGATTTTGTGTGGTATCCCAAAACGGTAGACAATTTGATTTTTGAAAAACTGCAGCTCGTGGTGTGCTTTAACTTCTCTAAGAGGTACTGCTTCTGCCTATTTTGAATAGTAATTTGTTGCTACAAGAATAAAGCAATGTCCTTTTAAAGACGGTGGTTCTATGGGGCCCACTATATATGTGCCCCAACATTCAAATGGCCACGATGGGTGCAGCACATTTGGAGGTTGATGTAGATCACCGAGGTCTTCTAAGCTCATTATTTATTCGTCTAGCAAATCTTCGTTGAGAGGCGAATCTACCGGCAAAGGGTGTGTTGCGAAGAAGAACGAAAGTTATATCAAATTGCAATAGTATCATTGACCACCTAACTAGTCTTCCAGAGAGAGTTGGACCGGCCATTAAGTATTGCAATGGATTAAACTTCGAGATAAGGTTTAACTTATGTGAAAGCATGTTGTGCCTGAGCTTTTGGGCAGCAAAGATTAATGCCAAACAATGCTTCTCAATTGGAGGGTATTTTACTTCCGTCGGAATTAAACAAAGACTTAATTAGTAGTGAGCATTTTCTTTACCCTCGTTATTAACTTGGCCTAGCAAGGCTTCGAGGGAGTCGTCTAAAGCCGCGATATAAAGCACCAACGGTTTACCTGAGACTGGGGCTGCTAAGACAGGAGGTGTCATTAGGTATTGTTTTATGTCTTCGAAGGCTCGTTGACATTTAGCATCCCAAGTAAACTTCGCATCCTTCTTGACCAGTGCGGAAAAAGGCTGACACATTCCTGATAAATTAGAAATAAAGAGTCGAAGATATGTCAGCTTCCCTTGAAATGATCGAAGTTATTTTAAGGTTTTGGGAGGTGGCATTTCTAAGATGGCTTTAATATTTTCTAGATCAATTTCAATTCTGCGATGTCGGACGACAAATCCTAGGAATTTCCCAGAGGCGACGCCAAAGGCACACTTTAAGGGGTTCATCTTAAGGTTAAAATGTCGCAATCGCTCGAAAACAATTTTCAAATCATACAGATGATCTTCTTTCAATTTTCTTTTAATTACTACATCATCCACGTAGCATTCGACTTGGTTGTGGATGAGATCATAAAAAATTCTTATCATCACTCTTTGGTATGTTGCTCCGATGTTCTTTAACCCGAAGGAATCACTGTGTAGCAGTAGACTCTTATCGGTGTTCTGAAAGCTGTGAGCTTTTCATCTTCTGGTGCCATCTTTATCTGGTTGTATCCAGATGATCCATCCATGAATGAGAAAACTTCATGTGTTGATGTGATGTCGATCATTAACTCTGAAATCAGTAGAGGGAATTCATCTTTTGGACATGGTTTGTTTAAATCCTTGAAATCCATGTAAATCCGAATCTGACCGTTCTTCTTTCTAACCAGTACCACATTGGCTAATCAGGTCGGGTATTGTTCTTCATAGACAAACTTGGCATTTATTAGCTTTTTGCCTTTGGCTATAACCTGTTATTTGATTTCCAGACGCATTCTTCTCGGAGCTTGTCTGACTGGAACGGCGGTGTGATCCACTCCTAATCTGTGAACTGCGACTTCTGGAACTAATCTTAGCATTTTGTCATAAATCCAAGCAAAACAATTCTTGAATTCCATTAATAGTTTGATCATATCCTTGGAATCCTCTTCGCTAAGTGAGGAGCTAACAAAGGTTGGCCTAGGCTCTTCGCTAGTACCTAAGTTAACTTCCACTAACTCATCAATTGTATATTTGATCTCTTATTCAAATTCCTGCGAAGCATCTTTGACTGGGAAATCTTCGAGATTGTCGGATGCTTCCAAGCATTCTTCATTGGAGATCATTAGGCAAAATTTTGTATCTTCTACTGGTCCTACCGTGTCAAACCCGAGACCGTGCTTTGAATTGGGGTCGACCGGCATTGTTCCATAATTTTTCAAAATGTTGTGCTTGACCTTTTGTTCATTGTTTAGATATAATGCTACGTTGAATTAAATTTTGAACACAAGGAGAATATCACTTAAACGGCAATTCCATTAATTCAGTCAAAGAAATATCTTCAAATTTTACATCATTTTCAAAATTGGAAGAAGTAGCACCACAATAAAACTTTATTGGTTGACACCCTCACCATTTATTTCCTTGACCACCAAACCCTTGACTTTACTAGAAGAGATTGGGGTTAGGGACATATTATTTACATAGTGGTTGATCTTGTCGTACATTAATTTGTATTCTTCATTCTTTTTATCTTTGAGGGAGATCTTGAACTGGGGTTCCTTCTGACTTATCATTATTGCTTCTTTCTTGATTTCTCCTTCTTCGTTAGAACTGCTTTCCCAACCAACATTGATCACCAGATTCTTTTGTTCAACAATTCTAATGTTTCTACCCCGACCTCGTCCCAGGCCTCGACCTCGGATGCGAGTTCTGGAGAAACCTTCACCATCTCGCCACAAGGGAGTGGTGAGTAATTTTTGAACTAGAATTTGAGGATCTTCTTCGTCTTGAGTTTCTTCTATTTCATTTAGTATGGTATTTCTGGAGAAAACTGTTTTCTTTGAAGGCGCGTAGTAAGCGACATCTTCATGGATCCCTACTTCGTGTATTGTAACCGATTGTAAGTCACCTTTGATGCACTGTTCTTGTCCTCCTTCGTAGTATTTTATGCACTGGTGTAGAGACGACGGTACCATCCGGTGTTCATGTATCCAGGGTCGACCCAGTAGGGCGTTGAATGATGTTTCTGAATCGATGATATGGAATTTTGACATTGTTCTGGCTAGATCGCCAATCCTCATTGCTAGTGTTATTGATCCGAGAGCTCTTTCTCCTTTATGATTGAAACCCTTTAGTGACATTTTTATCTGCTGTGAGCTCGCGGGCATCAATTTCCAAGTACGCTAGAGTCCGTAGATTCATCACATTAATTGATGCTCCCGGATCGACTAACACCCTAGAGAGCGTGAAATTTCTAATTGTAACAGAAATGTATAGAGGTCGATTGTGATCGGCTGTATCGAGTAATAAGTCATTGTCCGTGAAAGTAACACCGTACTGACCTTTTAACGAGCAAACCTCATCCAATGGGTTATTGGCCATTTTTGCTAAGAAAATTTATGGGTCAAGCAAGGCCTTAACTAGAGTTTCTCTCATCTCCTTTAACTTAGCAGGCAATTTTCAAAGATGGGCTAGCACATTATATTTCACTTTTCGGCCTGATTTCTCTTCTTCATGAACTATTAATTCTTCTGCCGGTGAAATTGTTTCTTCTTGTACCACTAATTGTTTTCCTTTATCCTTTAGACCCATTCTTGGGGGAAGAACTTTTTACACTTCTTATATTTACTTATGTTATCTCTTCCAAGTCTGGAACTTATTTTGCTGACGTCCCTTCTTGGACTAGAATGTCTAGCTTTTCCAGAGTTATTTCAGAATCCAAGGATTAAAGTTCTAGTGTAATGGGAGATCCTTGGAATTCGCAGATGATTTCATCGCTTCCTGGACTATCATATCCGCCCTCATTGACATACTCCTCCTTATCATCATCGCTGAGGTTATGTATGATTTGAAAATTGTTATTAGTATCGAAATTGGAATTCGGATTAGGTTGGTTGTTGTTTGTTACGTAATCGTTAGAAACAGTCAGAACGTTGCCAACACTGTAACTCTTAGTATTATAAGAGCCCGCATGAGCAAGCAAATATCATACAGAGTCAGAGGTTTGAGGAATTTCTACCCCAAAATGGAAACAACCATACTAGGGAATACAGCCCCTACTCTACTCTTCGGCGTTTCAGCCTCTTTCTTCTCTGCGGTTTTCTTCTTTTCTTTTTCATTCTGATGCGGCTCCTCCATTGCAATCGATAGTGCTGGCTAAGCAGGTCTCGAGCTTTGAACTGAAGCGCATACTGAGGCGGTTTAAATGTAACTCAAGATTTTCTTTGAAGATTTAGTCCATGTTGTACTCCATCCATCATCGGTTGTATACGGGTTTATCGGAACAAAAGGCTCGACCGAAATGACATTGATGGAACCTCCTCTTTGAAGCTCCTTCATATACTCTATCGAAATTATTATGTTCCCTTTCCTGAGGTTGTTCTCGATCCAAATTTTGAAGGGGAAGCAGTCTTCTATCTTGAGCCCAAACATTCTGTGGTATGGGAAATACAACGGATGATCCTTCTTGTCAACTTCTTTTGGCTTCTTGGGCTCCCACAACTGGAACTTGGCCTGTTTAATCAAACTATGATCCTTCTTGTCCACTTCTTTCTGCTGAGGCGGTCGATAACCTGGCTGAGGCGGCTGGTGATTCAGTTGAGGAGATTGATAATTCAGTTGAGGACATTATGTTTGTATCTACATCGGCTGCTTCCCCTTATCTACCACTGTGACGATCCTAGTCCTTATCTTATTGAGAAAACTGAGTTGATTTATTTCTTCTTGTAGGCTCCCGGCCTTGTTAAGCAATTTCTCGAAAGTCATAATAGTGGACCCTTTAAGGAACGGTGCTATCGGTCCATGGATACTCTTTAGTAGAATCTCAATTGCATGTTGTTCCTGGAGTTGTGGTTCACATTGCACACTTAGATTCCTTCATCGCAGAATATAGTCCACCAAGGTTTCATTCGGCCGTTGTCTCTCAATCACAAGATCACCAACGATGATATGGTGTTGAGCTCCACCAAATAGCTTCACGAATAGGTTTTCCAATTCTACAAAAGTCTTTACTGAACTGTTGGGCAACTCCACATACTAGTTGAAGGCGACACCTAAAAAGCTGCTAACAAACTGGCGGAATAACAAAGCATCACTACCCCCCGCTGATCTACTTAAAAAATACACATTTTTATGCCCTATTTATGATTCAATTCATAAGGATATTATGTGATCACAGAAAAATATGTTAAGAAATTCATACCTATTTTTTATGAAATTGCACTTTAAAGAAAGGTATTTTCTTTATTTTATTGCATGAACGAAGATTTATAAGTGATGGAAGAAAAAAGCATAAAATAGAGCAAATTTGGATCAAAAAGGAAGAAATACATGCAAAATGAACTAAGTCTCCGAAGGTGAAATCGAGCCCACCGACAGCGAGATTATAAAGAGAATTTCTTACAGGTTTGCAACTACCTCGCCGACAGCGATCCCGAGCCCGCTGACAGCGAGATCGCGCGGTTTGAAGACCTTCTAGAAGCCCCGCTGACGGCGAGGTCGTTTCTCGCCGACGACGAGACTGTTCAAAATGCCAGATACATTGAACCTGAACGCTTTTTGAAGAGGTGTTTAAGCACCCTCGGACCTCTGTCTACCTCTATAAATGAGGATGAATTTTAGTATGTGGTGTGTCTATTTTTAGGAGTCTTAGAGTATTCTATTAGTGTGCTTTTGAGTCTAAGTTGAAGATTAGTGTGAGTAAGTGTAAGTAGTGAGTTAAGAAGTGTGCTGTACTAGAAGGAAAAGTCAAAGGAATTTCAAGGAGTCTGCTTAGGAGGAAATCGAGATAAGTATCTTTGTTTATCGTTGTTAACTTTAAATGAAATCCATGCTTTGTTTACTTCCCATGCATTCTGAGTAGTTTTCTTAGTCTTTCTCCTTGTTTATGAAATTATGTGAATTGATGAAATTAAATAGAAGTGCCTAATATATTAAAAAAATTGTGATAATCTTTTACTTAAAACTTAATTTACTTTCAATCTGGCCATTTGAATTGTTAAAATATGTTAAATTATCAACTATAGTAAAGATTACATCCAATATTCAGGAAAGTCAAAAGCCTTAGAAGTAGGGTGAAAATAAATAGGAAAATATTATTTATCAGACGTAGAATTGGACATTTTAGTGTGACAGACTAAAATATTTAATTTGGTCCTATTGTTTCGAGAGTCGAAGTGTAGATGTTAGCCCTCGAGTGAGGGGAACATGGGAGCTCTGAAGTGGCAACAAGATCCTCCAACCTTAGCAGTAGATTCGGTAATCAAGCATAGGACTAGTCAATGTTCTTTGCACCTGGACCAAAGGGTAAAGAATAGAAATGCTCCTATTTGTCACAATACAATAAAAAAAATCTATTTGAATTCATCATTCACTTAAGTTTCTAAAAACAAGGGGAAAGATACTTTTTTCTGAAATCTTTAAATCAACTTTATTTAAAGCATTAGTTTACTTTAGATCGCTTTACTTAAGTATTCTAAATTTCGTATACTATATTAGTTAGTAAATCCTTTAAATTTAGCTGTTACAAATCTAGTAAAACTTCCCTGTGGGATCGATAACCAGGACCCCACTAGAGCCCTGTATTACTTGATATGATACGTATACTTGCGTAGAATCCACATTATACTTTCCATCACAAAATTAAATATATATATTAAGCGGGATCAAGTTTTTGGTGCCGTTGTTATTTTTGTAAACATTAAAAAGTGGGTCAAGTTTTTGGCGTCGTTGCCGGGGAAGTAAAGAAATTATTTACTAGAGTAACGGACTATTTTAAAATTTATTTTACAAAATTGTATGCGTAAATTTGGAAACAAAAATTTAATACCTTACGATTCAGAATTAGAGCGTACAATTAAAAGAATTAGAAAACAAAAAGAGAAATTATAAATTTAACACAAATGGCGAATATTCCTGAAAATGAAAATATCAATCAACAGAGACCATTAAGAGATTATGCCAACCCTACATTAGATGAAATTCATTTAACTATTCAAAACCCCGATGTAGCTCGCTAACTCATTCGAACTTAAACCCGCAATTTTCCAAATGGTACAAAACAATCAATTTAGTGGTTCACCTACTGAAGATCCTAATTTACATCTTGCTAGTTTTTTAAAACTATGTGCTACTTTCAAATATGAAGAAGTATCTAATGATGTTATTAGACTTAGACTTTTTACTTTTTCTTTAAGGGATAAGGCTAAAATGTGGTTAAATTCGTTAGCACCTGGATCTATTAAAACTTGGGGAGAGTTATCACAAAAATTTCTATCCAAATATTTTCCACCATCTAAAACTCGCTAAGCTTAGAAATGATATAACTTCTTTTAGTTAGTTTGATGGAGAATCAATATATGAAGCTTGGGAGAGATTTAAAGAACTTCTTAGAAAATGCCCACATCATGCATTACCGTATCGGTAAATTATTCAAACTTTCTATAATGGATTGGTAGGATCTCTTAGATCAATCATCGATGCTGCTGCTGGAGGATCATTAATGTCAAAACCATTTGATGAAGCCTATGCACTAATTGAAGAAATGGCTACCAATAATTTTCAATGGCTTGCTGATAGAATAAATCCGAAAAAGATAGCCAGTATTCATGAAAATGATGCAATATCTATGTTAGCTTCGTAAATCACTGCTATATCTAAAAAATTAGATCATTTTGGAATGAATTACTCTCCAACTATATTAGAAGAAAACTCATCTGGACAACTTATAGAATCTCAACCTTCATATGAAACTATGAATGCTATTAATAATAAACCCAATAATCCTTATGCGAATTATTATAATCCTGGATGGAAAAATTATCCTAATTTTAATTGGAATAATAATACAACTAATCAACCAGGAATGAACAACATAACACAACCATTAGGAAATCCCTCTAACCAAGGAAATTCTAATTATAAACCTAGTTATCCACCTGGATTTAATAATAATAACCCTCAATTTAAAGATAAGAAATTATCTATAGAAGAATTAATATTAAATATGGGTCAATATTTACAAAATCAAGGAAATCAATTACAAACCAAGGAAATCAATTACAAATAGAAGGAAACCAATTACAAAATCAAGGAACAGCTATTAAAAATATTGAAACTCAACTTGGACATATCGTTATCGCGCTTAATAATAGAATACCTAGAACATTTCCTAGTAATGTGGAAATAAATCGCAAAGACAAATGAAAGGAACAAATTAAAGCTATACAATTACGAAGCGGAAAAAAATTAGAACCTCGAATTCAGAAAGAACTTGAAAGTCAAAAAGAGGAAGTGGAAATCGAAAAGGAAAAGAATCAACAAGATCCGAACTTAGAAAATCCTTTAATACCAATGAAAATTTTTGTTGAAAAACCTCCACCACCATTTCCTCAACGACTAAATCAACATAAAAAAGATAAACAAGTTATAAATTCCTTGAAATTCTTAAGAAATTAACAATAAATATTCCTTTCGTAGAAGCTTTAGAACAGATGCTAAACTATGTAAAATTCATGAAAGATATTTTAAATAAAAAAAGAAAATTTACCGATAATGAAACGGTCGCACTTAGTGAGGAGTGTAGTGTTATTATTCGAAAAAGCTTCCCGAAAAATTAAAAGATCTTGGTAGTTTCACTATACCTCGCGCTATCGGAGAAAAATTCTATGGAAAAGCTTTGTGTGACTTAGGAGCAAGCATCAATCTAATGCCTCTATCAATTTTTAAGAGATTAGGATTCGGAGAAATTTCACCTACTTCAGTAACCCTTCAGTTAGATAATCGTTCTGTTAAATATCCTAAGGGAGTTATTGAAGATGTTTTAGTAAAAGTGGATAAATTTATCTTCCCTGTAGATTTTATTGTTTTAGATATGGAAGAAGATAAAGAAATTCCTATCATCTTAGGAAGACCATTTTTAGCCACTCGGGAAAGCTATGATTGATGTTCAGAAAGGAGAATTAACTATGAGAGTAAATGACCAAAAAGTTACTTTTAATATTGCTAAATCAATGAAATATTCTGCGTTAGAAAAAGATGATGAGTATTTTCGAATGGAAGTACTCGATCACTTACAAAAAAAAACATTTTAAGGAATATTATGAAGAAAAATTAGAAAAAGAAAATACTGAATTAATTGAAAAAGCCGATATAAATGAAAAACTAGATTATATTCAAGAGAAATTTGAATTTTTGGATAATACAGAAAACACTCGAAAAAAATATAGTTCCATCGATTATTAAACCTCCTGAACTTGAGTTAAAAATGTTACCTAATCATTTGAAATATGCTTACTTAGGTAATTCTTCAACTCTACCAGTTATTATTTCATCTGAATTAAATGAATCTCAAGAACAAAAACTTTTAGATACCTTAAAAAAATATAAGAAAACTTTTTGTTGGACTTTAGCAGATATTAAAGGAATTAGTCCTTCAATCTGTATGCACAGAATTATTTTAGATAATGAACATAAGCCTAAAGTAGATCCCCAAAGAAGATTAAACCCGATAATGAAAGAAGTAGTCAAGAAAGAAATTTTAAAATGGTTAGATAATGGTATTATATATCCTACTTCTAACAGTGCTTGGGTAAGCCCAATTCACTGTGTGCCTAAGAAAGGAGGAGTGACCATAAAATCTAATGAAAATAATGATCTTATCCCTATAAGATAAGTTATTGAATGGCGAATATGTATTGATTATAGAAAATTAAACACAGCCACCAGGAAAGATCACTTCCCTTTACCATTTCTAGACCAGATGTTAGATAGATTAGCCGGATATAAGTATTTTCGTTTCTTAGATGGATACACCGGTTATCATCAAATACAAATTGCTCCTGAGGATCAAGAAAAAACTACATTTACTAGTCCTTATGGAACTTTCACTTTTCGAACGATGTCTTTTGGATTATGTAATGCACCTGCAACATTCCAGAGATGTATGATGTCTATATTTACTAAATTAATTGATAATGGAATAGAAGTATTTATGGATGATTTCTTTGTATTTGGAACATCATTTGACACATGCTTAAATCATCTTGAAAAAGTACTTGAAGTATGTGAGAAAACTAATTTAGTTCTTAATTGGGAGAAATGTCAATTTATGGTTGCAGGCAGCATTGTATTAGGGCATAAAATTTCGAAAAAAGGCATGGAAGTAGACCCTGCAAAAATTCAAGTTATAGCTAAATTACCACCTCCAACTACGGTGAAAGGGGTAAGAAGTTTTCTGGACATGCTGGATTCTACGGACGTTATATAAAAGATTTTTCAAAAATTACTAAACCTCTATGCCAACTTCTTGAAAATGACAATAAATTTGAATTTACAACCGAATGCTCGAATGCTTTCGAATTATTAAAAGATAAATTAATTACAACACCTATAATAGTTTCACCTAATTGGGAGAAACCATTTGAGCTTATGTGTGATGCTAGTGATTATGCTATAGGAGCAATTCTTGGGCAAAGATATGATAAGATTTTCAAAGTTATATATTATGCTAGTAAAACTATAAATGATGCTGAAATAAATTATACAGTTACTGAAAGAGAATTATTAGCAGTTGTATATGCTTTTAATAAATTTCAACCTTATCTAATGGGAACTAAATGTAGTGTGCATACTGATCACTCTGCTATAAAATATTTAATGCAAAAAAATGATTCTAAACCAAGATTAATTAGATGGATGTTATAAATGCAAGAATTTGATTTTGAGATCGTTAACAAAAAGGGAACTGATAATCAAATTGCTGATCATTTATCAAGATTAGAATATCATGAATTATTTGATACTGATAATGAAATTATAGACAGTTTTCCTAATGAACAACTTTATAATATAAATGAGTGGAAAATACCTTGGTATGCTGATATAGTAAATTATATTGTAAGTGACATTTTACCACCTATGTTAACTTTGCAACAACAAAAAAAATTCGTTCATGATACTAAAACATACTTTTGGGATGAACCATACTTATATAAGCAATGTAAGGATCTAATTATTAGAAGATGCGTGCCTTATGAAGAAACTGAACCAATTATTCAAAAATGTCGTGATTCTGATTTTGGAGGACATTTTGGGACAGATAAAATTGCGTATAAAATTCTACAATCTGGATTCTACTGGCTTACTCTATTTAGAGATGTATACAGATATATAAAAACCTGCGATAAATGCTAAAGAGTAGGAAATATATCAAGAAAAAATGAAATGCCTCTGAATTTTATATTAGAAGTTGAAATTTTTTATGTTTGGGGATTAGATTTCATGGGACATTTTATTCCTTCATTTGGAAACTCATATATATTACTAGCTATTGATTATGTTTCCAAATGGATTAAAGCGCAAGCTTTACCTAGGTGTGATGCTAAAAGTGTTTCAAAATTTTTAATGAAAAATATTTTTACTAGATTTGGAATGCCGAGAGTGATTATCACTGACGGAGGAACTCATTTTAGAAATAAATATATTCACAAACTAGTAGAAAAATATAATATTATTCATAAGATATCAACTGCTTATCATCCACAAACTAGTAGATTAGTCGAAGTTTCTAATCGAGAGATTAATCGTATTTTAGAAAAGTTTGTAAACCCTAATAGATTGGACTGGTCTATAAGACTAGACAATCGCATTATGGGCATACAGGATCGCTTATAAAACTCCGATTGGAATGACTCCTTACGAGCTTATATATGGAAAAACTTGTCACTTACCAGTTGAATAAGAACATAAAGCATATTGGGCGATTAAAGAATTTAATTATAATATGAAAGAAGCTGGTGAGAAGAGATTGTTGCAATTAAATGAATTAGAAGAATTAAGGAATGAATCATATGATAATGATAGGATTTATAAAGAAAGGATGAAATTATGGCATCATCGAAAGATTAATCAGAGAAATTTTGAACCAGGACAAGAAGTTTTGCTATATAATACTAGATTGAAATTATTCCTGGGAAATTGAAATCTCGATGGTTAGGACCTTTTACTATAACTCAAATATTTTCATATGGAACTATAGAAATTGAAGATCCAATAGATTTAAGGTAAACGGACATAGATTAAAACCATATTTCGAAGGTAGAAGACCAAATTTTAAAGAGGTTTTAATGCTTAGTCGACCTGATTACTAACTAAAATTAGGTCGGGCTGACGACGTTAAACCAAGCGTTTTATGGGAGGCAACCCATAGTAGTCTTTTATTTTAATTATATACAAATTAGTGAGTCTGTAATATTAAAATAAATCTTACTATTCAATTTTTAACTAGAATCATCACAAATTCAAACCTATATGATGAGATCAGAAAATATTCGGACCAGAGCGAAATTTGGCAATTTTACTGAATCTCGCCGACAGTGAACCCGAGCCCGCCGACAGTGAGATCGCGTGCCATATCTTTAAATCAGTTTTATAACAAGCTCGCCGACGGCGAGAAACTTCCCGCCGATGGTGAGGCAGTTGAAAAATTGGTCTCTTAAGTTTTATGTGCAGTTTTGGACTGTTCTAAAGCCATTTCTTTGTAGAAAACCATCCCAAATTCATTTTTACACTATTTTCTTCCCTAGAAACGACTAGAGACCATTCCTTTCAATCCGAAATGGCCACCAAACTCTTAGAAACCAAAAAAACTGGAGTTTTCAACCGAAGAAAATTCATTAGTTCGGAGGCGCAGCGTATTTTCAACAAAGTTTTGATGAAGAAGCGACTTATTAAAGAAAGGGGATTTGTCAACAGAGGAGTAGAGAATTCCCCCACAAAAATTGAAGAAATGATCGTGCAGCGGCATTGGGAGGTATTTTTCTATACGACATCCGCTGTAGTTATTTCGTAGTTAAAGAGTTTTACTCTAATCTACATGCGATCAACAATGGAAGTGTCTACGTCAGAGGAAGATGGGTAACATTTACTCCTTCAAGGGTAAATGAATTATTTTCTTTAGAGAATATCCCTGTCTGTCATTATTCAAACTTTGTTCCTACAAGATACAATATGAACGAGATTTATATATACCTGACCGACGAACCTGATGATTGGGAGTTGCGCGAAGACGGGTATGTCAGTTTCTCTGCATCACTTCTTAACCCTGTCTCGAAGCATTGGCATTTCTTTATCTCATTAAAATTATTACCCACTATGAGGTTAAATAAGGTTTCAAAGGAATGCGCTATATTAAATTACTGTATTCAAATTGGACTACCTATCGATGTTGGATCAATTATAGTAAAGTCTGCATTGGGATTGATTATGCATGGGTCAATTCATGGACTTGGACACCCATCGACTATATTTGCTTTATGCAGTCAGTACCAAGTTTCTTATGAGGTGTGGGAAAAGGTACTTTTTGCCATGGAAACCACTCGATCCTACGGATATGTTGCCAACTTTGGATAACAATGATGAGATTACCATTATTTCTGATAGAGCATCACAGAACAATCCTTTAGTGAGGCCCCTTATCGATAAAACAAATTTCATTCGAAAAAGATAAAAGGATTAGAGAAAGAGTTGCAAAACGTGATGAATTCCATCGATAATATCTCCGATATGTTTGATCACATTGATTCGGAGGATGAAGGAGCACTTTGATCATACCTGGACATCCGGAGGCCGGTTTATTCATTTATTCGCGACAGAAAGGGTGGATTGATGAAGAATCTACTGCAAAATTCCCTTTCAGCCTTTCTACAATCTATTTGTGCACCTGCGTCACATCAGGAATATCAGAGAGGATGTTAGTTCAGACACTGAGGAGTAGTAAAGATTTCTATCTTATGTTATATTTGTGTGTGTATATGTGTTGATTTGGATTTAGGTTTTACTATGATTTAAACTTTAAATTTGATCATCTCAAATTTGATGAAATTATATATATTTGTTATGTCTTAGCATTTAGAGTGTTGTGGTGTGGATTGCAATGCTAAGTATTTATGAGAGTTTGAAGTATTGAAGTCTTAAGTGTTAGTGTTTAAAAGTGTGAAGTTTGTAAGTATTATGGATTTCATATATAAAGTTATATTGTTTGTGTGAACTTTTTGTGAGTATAAGAATCTAGTCTTCATACTAAATTATCAAATTAAGTGATCGGAAGATTAATTAGGGCCAAATCGAGGTTGAAAATGATTGAAGAATTTTAAATATTTAAAATTTTTGGGAACTCGCCGAAGGCGAGAATTATCCCACCAACAGCGAGGGAAAGCCCGCTGACAGTGAGAACGATCTTGTCGACGGCGAGATTTTCCCGAAACTTTGGCCTTGGTAAATTAATTAGCTCACCGACGGTGAGAAAAATCTCGCCGACAGCGAGATCGCGAAATGTCCTATATTTGACCAGTCAACCGACACTATTCATCATCACCTTCCTCAAAACTTCGAAAAAACCGACCTAGGGCTTGTGGAATCTTGGATTTGAAGCGATTTCAACACATTTTGACGCCGGATTTCATCTCCCCTTGGTAAGTGCTTCACTCCTATGCAAAAAATTTTTTATTTTCACCATGAATTTCTTCTACATTTGGAAATTTTGGAAAAATTCGAAATGTGAAGAAAAGACTTGGAAGAAATTCATGGAACTTGATTTAGATTGATTTTAGTAACTATTGGAAGCCATTTTAGTAATATTTAGAAATTTAGTTAAGATTTTTGCAAATTTCACAGATCAAAAAATGGCTCCTTGACAAAGATGAAGGTTGGATTACGACAAAACTCATTTTGTGAATGCAAGGGGACAATCAAGATATTTTCACAATATTCAAGCCAGAACATGCATTCAAGATCGAGTTTTCAAAAGTCCTGGAGGAGAAGTTGAGCGAATAATTAAAGAAAGAGGATGGGAAAATTTCTGTTTCATGACCAACAAAGCCGCTGTAGATGTAGTAAAGGAATTTTATGTGAACCTAACACAGGCTGAAGATGCACCAGTTAAGGTTAGAGGATTTTTTGTGGAATTCAGTGCTGCAAGAATAAATGCTTATTATGAGGTACGAGACACCTACACTAGTGAGTATGATACATTTGGAACTATGGAAGGACCACTGGAATAGGTGATCGACTTTCTCACTGATGGGAAAGGAGTTTGGAAGATAAAGCAGCGAGAACGGGTAAACTTCCCTCTTTCTATGTTAAATGCGTCATCTAAAGCCTAGCACTATTTTATTTGTTCTACTTTGTTACCTACTTACCACCATAGTGAGGTAACAAGAGATAGAGTAGTTCTGAATTTCTGTATTCAGAACCAAAAAAGTATTAATGTGGGAAGTGTAATTTATAAGAATATATTAGCCACCTCAAGAAGTGAAAGTGGAGGAGGACTAGGACATCCTGGTCTTATCTATGTACTCTGCCAATTATCTGGGGTAGAAGCAAGAGATGATGAGGAATAGGTTGAGCCTATGAAACCCATTACTCTGGCTAATAATAAGAAATATGAATCTCACGAAGGATGGAGATCTGGGATAAGGAACTATGTACCTTCTTCCAGTAGAGATATTCCCTCTACTAGTTATGATCCACCTCAGTATACCACCCCTACCCTTCAAGATTTGATGAATGAGATGACTTTACAGCGGAAAAGTTTTGAGAAAATAGAAGAAAAACTGGAGCATATGGACCAAAGGATTGGAGGCTTGGAGAGAATACATGATTATGATGGTGAATATCTCCAGCGACATTCAGAATACGAAATAGCATATTATGAGGCTGAACGTCGTTACAGGAGAGGTGAATTACATGTTGTCTTTCCTGAATGCCCCCGCTACACATAGTATCAGCCTACTCAGCCTTCTCAGCCTGGAGATCAGGGAGATGATAGAGTTTGGGATTTTGATGCTGAAGATTAGAGACTTTATTTGGTTTGTTTAGATTAATTGTTATTTTAAAAACTTTATTACTTTGTGTGTAATTGTTATGTACTTTCTGTGGACTATGGAGTTGGTGTGTTTGTTTTAAATTGCTTAAGCTGTTATGTTAGACTTTTTAAATATGTTAAATTAGTATGCAAATTCTCTTTAAGGTAGTATGTTAGTTTTTCTTTAAATGTGTTATTTAAGTTTTATAAATTGTGAACTTTAATTTTAGATTGTTTTAGTAACCCAGTTGATTGGATGTGTAATAGTAGATTAAGTTTTAATTTGTTTGTGTTTTTATACTTATTTCAAAATTTCTTTACCCAGCACTCTCTTTTAAATACTATATATATGGAAGAATACTAACAGTACATGTTCTTTAAATAATGAAAAAGCCTGCAAAAATTTCAAGGAAAAGAAATACCTAAAGCTCAAAGGTATGATGTAAATTCATTGTATATTTTCCTTTCACCATTTAGATATAGATAGAAAAATTTAAGTTTGGGGGAGGAAAAATACAAATTTAATTATTAAATTGTTCTCAATTTCTATTTTCAAAAAAATTATTATTATTTGATTTTCTGTAATAATTTTTAATTCAGTAACTTGAATTAATTTATATAATTATTATAGAAAGTTAAATAAAATATTTCTAGAAATCCAAATTAATTTAATAGAATAAGACATTTGGTTAAAAGGAATAAGAATATAGTAAACTATTTAAAGTAAGGGAAACTATATTCTAAAATTGAAATTCTTAAGTATTTAAGTGAAAAAGAAGAAATTGAAACTCAATGAAGTAAAGACTATGAAATACATATACGCAAAGAAATATTTTAAGTTTCAAATTTAGGAAGAGAAAGTTGAAGTTCAAAATTATTAACGAGCTATCCGAGATACGATAATACTCACTTGAAAAAGAAAAGAGAAGGATTGAAAATCAATCCAAAAAGAAAAAAAGAAAAGAAAAGAAAAATATAAGTCGGGAAAAGCTTGAGGAGATGTCTTATCAAAAATTGGCTTAATGGAATCAACCTAAAAGGTAAAACTCAAATATATTTCTAAACTTATATATATGGATTAGTATTTTACTAAATAGTGTTTTCTTGAACTTCCTATCATCTAAATATCTTAAGTAAATTACTCTTTTAAATATAGTCTTTCCCGAAATAAATAGAGAGCTAGAAATCTTAGATCCGATAACTAAATAATCTTATATCTATAAAGTTAATTTAATTACTTAAAAATATTTTTGTTTAACTTTACTATAGTATTATTTAAATTTAATTCATAGTTTATTTGAATTAAAAAAATTCAATTACAAAAATCATTATTTTTATTTAGTATAAAAATTACTTGAGGACAAGTAATAATTAAGTTTGGGGGATTTTGATCACAGAAAAATATGTTAAGAAATTCATACCTATTTTTTATGAAATTGCACTTTAAAGAAAGGTATTTTCTTTATTTTATTGCATGAACGAAGATTTATAAGTGATGGAAGAAAAAATCATAAAATAGAGTAAATTTGGATCAAAAAGGAAGAAATACATGCAAAATGAACTAAGTCGCCGACGGCGAAATCGAGCCCACCGACGGCGAGATTATAAAAAGAATTTCTTAAAGGTTTGCAACTACTTCACTGATAGCGAGATCGCGCGGTTTGAAGACCTTCTAGAAGCCCCGCTGACGACGAGGTCATTTCTCGCCGACGGCGAGACTATTCAAAATGCCAGATACATTGAACCTGAACGCTTTTTGAAGAGGTGCTTAAGTACCCCTTGGACCTTTGTCTACCTCTATAAATAGAGGAAGAATTTTAGTATGTGGTGTGTCTATTTTTAGGAGTCTTAGAGTATTCTATTAGTGTGCTTTTGAGTCTAAGTTGAAGATTAGTGTGAGTAAGTGTAAGTAGTGAGTTAAGAAGTGTGTTGTACTAGAAGGAAAAGTCAAAGGAACTTCAAGGAGTCTGCTTGGGGAGGAAATTGAGATAAGTATCTTTGTTTATTGTTGTTAACTTTAAATGAAATCCATGCTTTGTTTACTTCCCATGCATTCTAAGTAGTTTTCTTAGTCTTTCTCCTTGTTTATGAAATTATGTGAATTGATGAAATTAAATAGAAGTGCCTAATATATTAAAAAAAATTGTGATAATCTTTTACTTAAAACTTAATTTACTTTTAATCTGGCCTATTGAATTGTTAAAATATGTTGAATTATCAATTATAGTAAAGATTACATCCAATATTCAGGGAAGTCAAAAGCCTTGGAAGTAGGGTGCAAATAAATAGGGAAATATTATTTATCAGACGTAGAATTGGACATTTTAGTGTAACAGACTAAAATATTCAATTTGGTCCTATTATTTGAGAGCTGAAGTGTAGATGTTAGCCTCGGGTGAGGGGAACGTGGAGCTACGAAGTGGCGACCGGTATCCTCCCGACCTAACCACGGATTCAGTAATCAAGCATAGGACTAGTCAATGTTCTTTGCACCTAGACCAAAGGGTAAAGAATAGGAATGCTCCTATTTGTCACAATACAATAAAAAAAGATCTATTTGAATTCATCATTCACTTAAGTTTCTAAAAACAAGGGGAAAGATACTTTTTCTGGAATCTTTAAATCAACTTTATTTAAAGCATTAGTTTACTTTAGATTTCTTTAGTTAAGTATTCTAAATTCCGTATACTATATTAGTAAGTAAATCCTTTAAATTTAGTTGTGACAAATCTAGTAAAACTTCCCTGTGGGATCGATAACCAGGACTCCACTAAAGCCCTGTATTACTTGATACGATACGTATACTTGCGTAGAATCCACATTATACTTTCCATCATAAAATTAAATATATATTAAGCGGGATCACGTTTTTGGTGTCGTTGCTATTTTTGTAAACATTAAAAAGTGGGTCTTTTGCTTTAATGAAAGGTATTTTTATGTTTTTCGACGTAGGTGATTAAGAAGAATTCAAGAAGGAAAAAGAGCAAAAAGGAGCAAAAATGGAGCTTAAAGTGCAAAGATATCAAAACTATAGGCCTGGCGACTGGCGCCAGATTCCGGCGCCTAAGCGCCAGTTCGATACAGACGCAGACAAGATTTTTGATGACTTCGGGTAGTTATTTTGACAGTGTTATGCTATTATTAGAGCTTCTAGAAGACTGGAAGTTACTTCTAATATATAGGACATGTGATACAATGCATCTGGACACAGGGAAACGGTTTTAATCGCGAAGATGTTCGATCCAAAGTGAAGAAGTATGAAGACCTGGTCACGAAGTCCAGCGCCTAAGCACTAGATCCCGGCGCCTAGACACGACAGTTACCTTCTAGAAGATACATTGTATTTGGACGAATTTTGAAGAGGTGCCTTAAGAAACCCCTGGTCAAATTTAGAGCTCTATAAATAGGAGCCCATTCTACAGAGAAAAGGCCACCCTATAGTCCCCACGCACCACATAGCCATTCCATCCCCCCTCCAGCCTCCAATCATTTTAGGGAGCCACTTTTTTTAGTATTTAGAGAGTTTATTTTGAGTGTTTAATGTGATTTTATTAGTGTTGTTGATTTTAAAGTCTTGTGCCTTGCATTGGAGTTAGTAAAAGTCAGCGGATCACTTTAAGGAACATTCCAGATAATTATTTGTAACTTGTTTCAAAGTTTTATAAATATGTTTTGTTGTGTGAATTCAATGTGTTATGAGTAGTTAGCTTTCTTTCTCCTTTCAACTATGAAAAGATAATAAGATAATTGAATTTTGTTGAAGAATTTAACTTAAAATATTTAAAAATTGTGATGATATTAATACCTGATCTTAGTTTACTTTTTAAATTGGTCATTTAAATTGTTAAAACCTGTTGAAGAATTTTGAGGCATATCCGGAGATGAGTTCTTAACTAGTAGATATCACATGAATACTTGGGTAGTCGAAGGCTTTATGCGGGTTATTCAAGGTGAAGTGCAAATAAATAGAAAGATATTATTTATTAGGCATAAAATTAATTAGTTTTTAGAGTGACAGACTAAATTCTAATAATTTGGTTTATAGAAATGAAACGGGTCACTAGTAGGGCCGACTATAGCCACCCTTGGACATCTAGTATTGTGAGCCTAGATTAACTCATTCTACTAATAAAATATCCTGAAACAATCTATAGATTAGTTAATGTTCTTTATGCCTAGACCAAAGGGTAAATAATAGAAATGCTTCTATTTGGCACAATATCATAATCTAAATTCTCCACAAAAGATAATTATTCTAAAAATCTTGGATTAGTTGAAAAGGGAGAAAGTTGTTTTATTTAACCTGCATTAATCTTTATTTTAATTACTGCTTACTTGCTTTTAGTAGAAATTTTTAGTAAATTTAAAATTTAAAATTTTATAAAGAAATAAAAATAATAGTTACTTTTAATTGAAAAATCTAAAATATTATTTTTAACTTGAAAAATCTAAAATATTTCTTAATTTTTCTCAAAATTTTCCCTGTGGGATCGAGAACCAGGACTCCACTGGAGCCCTGTATTACTTGAAACGATACGTATACTGCGTTTGAAATTGTGACTTTTACAATAATTAATATAAAAATCTAAATATAAATTCATAAATTCTTACATAAGTAAAAGTAAAGATCGCATCAAGTATTTGACACTGCTGTCGGGATTAAATCGTCTAGCAGTGGTATCAAATTCTTGCATTTGAAAGTATATATAAAGTCGCATCGCATCAAATTTTTGGCGCCGTTGCCGGAGAAAGATAAGGAAAATAAAGAATATAAAGAAGAAAGTTAAAAACAACAACAATAAAATAATTTTTACATTTCTTAAATTAAAAATAATTTATACACTTTTATTTCTTTAAAAAAAAGTAAAAATATAAAATATATAAAAATATATAAAAATAAAAATAAAATATACAAACAAAAATACCAACAAGATTTTAATTTATTTTTATGCATAATTCTGGATCTGAAGGATTACTACCTTTTGATTCTGAATTAGAAAGAACAGTTAAAAGAATTAAAAAAGGAAAACAAATTCAAAAATATCAGGAAATTGCTAACTTACATAACAATAATCAAAATCCAATAGAAATCAATGAACAAAATGTTTATAAACCATTAAGGGATTATGTAAACCCTACAGCTGATGAACATCATATTAGTATTCAAATGCCAGTTGTAGATGCTAATTTTTTTGAGCTTAAACCTTCTATTATTCAAATGGTTCAAAATAATCAATTTGGAGGAACACCTAATGAGGATCCAAATTTACACCTTGCTAGTTTCTTAAAACTTTGTGCTATCTTTAAATATAATAATGTTTCTCATGATGCTATTAGGCTTAGACTCTTTCCTTTTTCCTTAAAAGATAAAGCAAAGATGTGGCTTAATTCATTAACAACTTGTTCTATTAAACTTGGGCAGATATGGCACAAAAATTCCTTGCTATATATTTTTCTCCTTCTAAAACTGTTAAATTAAGAAATGATATTACTTCATATATGCAATTTGATGGAGAAACAATTTATGAAGCTTGGGAAAGATTTAAAAAACTATTAAGAAAATATCATCATCATGCTTTACTAGATTGGTTAATCATTCAAACATTTTATAATGGACTTATTGGATCACTTAGATCTATTATAGATGCTGCTGCTGGTGGTTCTTTAATGGCTAAGACATTTGAAGAAGCTTACACTTTAATTGAAGAAATGGGTAATAATAATTTTTAATGGCCTTCTGAAAGAGTTAATCCTAAAAGAATCGCAAGTATTCAAGATAATGAAGCCTTTTCTATTTTAGCTTCATAAGTAGCTGCGATATCTAAGAAATTAGATAATTTTGTTATTAACATATCGCGTGTAAATAATGATAATATTGCAAATACTGATAATTCTTAAACAATGGAAACTTTGCAAGCTATTGCTAGTAAAACTAATAATCCTTATTCTAATTATTATAATCCAGGTTGGAAAAATCACCTTAATTTTAATTGGAATAATGGACATCAACAATGGAATAATAATCAAGTTAATCCAAATTGGAACAATCAAAGAAATTCAAACTATAGACCAACTTACCCTCCTGGTTTTAACAATCAGCAGAAAAAGTTATCTGTAGAAGAATTGATCTTGCAACTAAGAAATCAGCTACAAAGTCAAAACACTGCTATTCGTAATATTGAGAATTAGATGGGTCAAATTGCTAATTTTATTAATTACATACCTCAAGGAACACTGCCTAGCAATGTCGAAGTTAATCCTAAAGAAACTGGGAAAGAACATGAACAAGCAAAAGCTGTACAACTTAGAAGTGGAAAAGAATTAAAAGAGAAAATTCAGAATGAAATTGAAAAAGAGAGAGAGATAGAAGAGATTGAAAAACCTAAAGATACTCTTTCTCCAAGTAAAGATCATACTGTAATTCCTATTGAAGTGGAAGTTGAAAGACCACCACCACCTTTTCCTCAAAGATTAAAACAGCAGAAACTTGACCATCAATTTTCAAAGTTCTTTGAGATTTTTAAGAAACTTACCATCAACATTCCTTTTGTTGAAGCTTTGGAACAAATTCCAAGCTATGCAAAATTTATGAAGGATATTTTAATAAAGAAAAGGAAATTTGAAGATTTTGAAACTGTTGTATTAAGTGAAGAATGTAGTGCAATAATTCAGAAGAAATTATCTCAGAAACTTAAAGATCCTGGAAGTTTCACAACACCATGTGCTATTGGAGAAAAATTTTGTGGAAAAGCCTTGTGTGATTTAGGAGCAAGTATTAATCTCATGCCATTTTCAATCTTTTGAAGGTTAGATTTAGGAGGATTTCTCCCACCACTGTAAATCTTCAGTTAGCTGATCGATCTATCACTTATCCTAAAGGAGTTATAGAGGATGTTCTTGTTAAGGTAGATAAATTTATCTTTCCTATGGATTTCATTGTACTATATATGGAAGAAGATAAAGAAATACCTATCATTTTAGGGAGACCTTTTCTAGCTACCGGACGTGCTATGATTGATGTGCAAAAAGGAGAATTAACGATGAGAGTTAATGATCAAGAGATACATTTAATGTTCTGAAATCAATGAGGTATCCTGATAAAGAAAAATGTTATCGGATGGATATTTTTGATAATATAATTGAAAAGCATTATCAAGAAAAATGTAAGGTCATTTCTGAAGATAAAGATGATGAATATGTGATATATAATGAGTCATTAACTGAAGAAATTGAAGGAGTAAATGAAGAAAATTTATCTAAAGAAACTCATTATATTCATGAAAATTGGGAAATTTTAGACACAACTAAAAATGATATATTATTACCCTCAATTGAAAAAGCCCCTGAGCTGGAATTAAAAATGTTATATGCACATTTAAAATATGCATTTCTCATAAATTCATTGACTTCACCTGTAATTATATCTTCAAAACTAAGCAAAGATCAAGAAGAAAAATTAATTGGAGTTCTGAAGAACTATAAGAAAGCTTTTGGTTGGACTATTGCAGATATAAAAGGAATGAGCCCTTCAATCTGTATGCATAGGATTTTAATGGAATAAAAGTGTCAACCCACTATTGAACCTCAAAGAAGATTGAACCCAATTATGAACAAGTTTGTAAAGTAAGAGATTTTGAAATGGTTAGATGCTGGAATTATTTATCCTATTTCGGATAGTCAATGGGTAAGTCATATTCATTGTGTTCCGAAGAAAGGAGGAATAACTGTCATTGTTAATGAAAAAAAGGAATTAATCCCAACAAGACAAGTTACTAGATGGCGAATTTACATTGATTATCAAAAATTAAACAACGCCACTATAAAGGATCATTTTCCTTTACCTTTCTTGGATCAGATGTTGGATAAATTAGCTGGACACTCATATTTCTATTTTCTGGATGGATATTCTGGTTATCATCAATTACATGTTGCTTTTGAGGACCAAGAGAAAACAATATTTACAAGTCCTTATGGAGCATTTGCCTTTAGAAGAATGTCTTTCGGTTTATGCAATGCACCTGCAACTTTTCAAAGATGTATGATGTCAATATTCTGTGATTTGATTGATAAAGGAATTAAAGTATTTATGGACAGTTTTCAGTTTTTGGAACTTCTTTTGAGTCTTGATTGGAAAATATAATGAAAGTTTTGAAAAGATGTGAAGAAACAAATTTGGTTCTAAATTGGGAAAAAATTCAATTTATGGTTTCAAAAGAAATTGTACTTAGACATAAAATTTCACAAATAGGTATGGAAGTTGATCAGGCAAATGTGAAAATTATTACTGAACTTCAACCACCTACAACCGTTACTGAAGTGAAAAGTTTTCCGATTTTATAGGAGATATATAAAGGATTTTTCTAAAATTGCTAAACCTCTTTGCCATTTAATAGAAAAAGAAGCTAAATTTGAATTTAATGAAGATTGTCTGAATGTGTTCAATATTTTAAAAGAAAAATTAATCACTGCACCAGTTATTATTGCACCTGATTGGAGTAAACCTTTTTAATTAATGTGTGATGTAAGTGATTATGCAATTGGAGTTGTATTGGGACAAAAATATGAGAAAATTTTCAAAGTTATATATTATTCTAGCAAAACTCTAAATGAAACTCAAATAAACTATACTACTACTGAAAAAGAGCTTTTAGCAATAGTATATGCCTTTGATAAATTTAGACCATATCTTCTTGGGACGAAATGTATCGTACATACTGATCATTCTGCTATTAAGCATTTAATGTCTAAAAAGGATGTTAAATCTAGATTGATTAGATGGGTTTTACTTTTACAAGAATTTGATTTTGAAATACTGAACAGAAAAGGAACTGACAACCAAATTGCTATTCATCAAGAATAAAAAATAGAGAGAAAATTTATGAAGAAAACATAAATGAGAAATTCCTGATGAACAGTTATATGTTATTCAAGGATTACAAATGCCTTAGTATGCTGATATAGTTAACTATTTGGTTAGAAATATTTTACCATATGGTTTGATTAACAAATATATTAAGAAATTCAAGAATGATTGTAAATCATATATTTGGGAAGATCCTCATTTATTTAAAATAGGAAGAGATTTTGTGATTCAAAGATGTGTACCTTATGAAGATACTTTTGCAATTATTCAAAAATGTCATGATTCTGAATTTGGAAGACACTTTGGAGTAGATAAAACTGCGTTTAAAATTTTAAATTCTAAATTCTATTGGCCTACGTTATTTAAAGCTATTGGACATTATGTGAAAACTTGTGATCGATTTCAAAGAATGGGAAATATATCCAGAAAAGATAAAATGCCTCTAAACTTTATATTATAAATTGAAATTTTTTATGTATGAGTTTTAAATTTTATGGGACCTTTCGTACCATCATCTGGAAAGATTTATATTTTATTGGCAGTTGATTATGTTTCAAAGTGGATAGAAGCTGTAGCTTTACCTAACTGTGATTCCAAAAGTGTTTCGAAATTTTTAAAGAAGATGATTTTTACAAGATTTGGAATGCCCAGGGTAATTATCACAGATGAGGGAAGTCATTACAAAAATTTAAGAATTCAATCATTACTGGAAAAATTTAGAATTAAACATAGAATTGCAACTGCTTATCACCCTCAAGCAAGTGGAATGGCTGAAGTATCAAACAGAGAAATTAAAAGAATTTTAGAGAAGACTGTTAATCCTAAAAGAACTGACTGGGTTGATAGACTTGATTTTGCACTATGGGCTTATAGAACAGCTTATAAGAAACCTATCAGAATGTCACCTTATCGGTTAGTTTATGGTAAACATTGTCACTTACCTGTTGAACTAGAACATAAAGTTTATTGGGCGATAAAAGAGTTCAATTATGATTTGAATGCTACAGGAGAGAAACGATTATTACAACTAAATGAAATGGAAGAGATAAGAAATGAGTCCTATGAAAATGCAAGAATTTATAAGGAAAGAATGAAGAAATTGTATGACAAAAAAATTTCAAGGAAATATTTGAGCCTAGACAAGAAGTATTATTATTTAATGCTCATTTAAAATTTTTTCCGGGAAAATTAAAATTTAAATGGATTGGACCATTTATAATTGAGAAAGTATACCCTTATGGAGTAGTGGATATTAAAGATCTCAAAACTGGAAAAGTATTTAAAGTTAACAGATTAAGACTGAAGCCTTATATGGGAGAAATGAAACCAAATTACAAATAGGCTTACGAACTGAGTCTACCCGATTAATTCAATTAGTTAGGTCGGGCTGATAATGTTAAACCAAGCGCTTTGTGGGAGGCAACCCATTTATTATCAGTGTGATTGTTTGTGATTTGAATTTATCTTAATTATAGTTTGTATGTGGATCACACCCTTTTTATAAACCTATTTTAAGACCGAAATTTTGTAAAATTTGATGATAGGCGAATCGGAGTAGATAGAGGTTCCAGCGCCTAAGAGCCACGGTTACAGATCATGTAAAAACTGAAAATCTTCGGTTTTTCACACGAAATCTCTTTATATATTGCCATATCTTCATCCTCAATCACATAGAAACGTTAATTTCAACCAGAGTAATCCATTTTGGAGGAGTTAAGAAGATTTTGGAAGCAATGGATAGAGGAAATCATGGAAATGAGGTAAGAGACAAATCCTCCAAAGATCCTCAACCTTATTTTAATGTTTTATTGCAGTTAGTATGGAGAGATTATTTAGTCGATTGGAAAAGATTGAAATGGAACTTAAAAGCAAAGGGAATCGTTTGCATGAAATGTATCATCAAATTGAGCATATGGAATGGCAAACGAAACTTCAATTTGATCATACAATGACATATCAAGACGCTCAAGTAGCAATGTCCGCTAAGAACAAGTGGATAGATGAAAAGACGACTTTGGAATTTCCAAGGGCATTGGTTTTCTATCCCTTTGGTCCTAACGAACTTCATTGCAAAAGAGATGGAAATTGAAGATCGATGTTGAATAGATCTTTTATGTGTTCTAGGTGTGATTGAGTCAAGTTATAGTATGTTGAATATTTTGTGTGTTTGCTTATTGTTCAATGTGTGTTGTTGGATTGAAAATTTGCTTTGAATTTATGTTGTTTGTGTTTTTTATAAAATGATGAACCTTATTATAGTCTTATTCTGGAATTTATTGAGTTTAGAATGAAAATTATCAATTGAAATTGAAGAGTTTGGATATATTTTGTGTTTGAAAAGTGGACCTAAGTTATCATTTTAAATTGATTGTGAAAATTTTTGGAGGACATAAATTGGATTAAGAGTAGTTAGGAGTCAAATTTGATAAGTTTTGGTGGAAAATATGAAATTTAAATCGAATTTTTGGAAAGGCGAGTCTGGCGCCTAGGCGCCAATTCGGCCTGAACCCAAAAACTTCATCTTCTTAAAACACCACCACGCCATTTTTGACACCTAAGCTTCCCTTTCCTCTGGTTTTCGTGAAAATAGACCTTAGAGATCCCATTTGAGGCTGAATTTTCAAGTTTTTGAGCTTGAAATCACTTGATTTCTTCATCCTAAGGTCAAATCTACATTCTAAACCTATTATTTTAGATTTTCACCATGGATTTTGCTCTCATTGAAGAAAACCGAAATTTTCAGAAAAAAAAAATTGATTTTTAGAGTTAAATCCATAGATTTTTAAGCTCTTTCAAGTTTGAAAAGCTTAAATTAGTTTATTTTCTTTGATCCTATGAATTTATTTTGCGTTTTTATTTCACGTTTAGATGGCACCCAAATCTAAGCGAGGAAAGGAATGAGAAAATTTTGATCGTAGCAAGTTTGTCACTGCTGCTGCACATTTTTGGTACAATGATTTTGCTACGACTCAAAAATTTATCTCGTACCGAAGTTTTTACAATCCTGGAGGAAGGATTGAGGATACGATCGTTGCACTCAACTGGCAACAATTCTGTTATTTCATTGTTGTTGTTGTTATCCCTGTCATTAGGGAGTTTTATGCCAATTTCATGGATGCTAAAGAGTATGAGATTTTCATAAGAGGAGTTGGAGTAGGATTCACTCTAGAGCGTATCAACATTTTCCATGGCTTACCGCCGAACATCGAGTGCTATTACTCTAGATTATCTCCCTCTGAGGGAGATTTAGATATGATTATTGCTTACCTGACTAATAGTACTGGAGCTTGGAAGATCCAGAACGGAAAAAGGGTAAATTTTTCATCTTCTAAGCTTAATGGTGTTTCTAAGGCATGACACTACTTTGTTTATGCTTGTCTCCTTCAATCTAATCATTTGAGTAAGGTTACCAAGGATAGAGCTATCCTCAACTACTGCATATAACAAAGGAAGCTGATTGATGTAGGGAGCATCATTTATGATTTTGTAGAGGCCACTGCTCGTTCTAGCACTTCTGTTGGACTTGGATTTCCATCTTTGATATATTCTCTGTGTGAAAGTGTTGGAGTAATTGCTGAGCTTTCTGAGGAAAAGCTCAAGTCTACAAAGCCTATAGGAAGAGAAAGTGTTAGTATTTATGATCTACTTCGAGGTAAGATTTCTACTGCACCTTATGGTTCATTACCTACTTCTGGTAGAGCTTCTACTTCTAGACCTTCTACTTCTGCTGCTGAGCAACCATCTAGCTTCTGGGAATCCATGCATGATAAGTTTATGGAGCAGCATAATGAGTTATTTCTAACTCATTGTAGTGTAGATATGATCGATAAGAAGATCGATCATCTTTCTGAGTATACCTAAAGGAAGAGTGATTATGATGTTGAGTATTCTGAGTCTTTAATTAGATTCCTGAAGGGTGAGCATGATGTTTAGTTACCTACCTGTCCTAGATGTTCACTGTATGTTGATCCGAAGGATATGGAATTTTCTTTTGGTGATGACGATAACGAGGCTAGAGATAGTGATTAGTAGCTTGATTTACCTCTTGAGATGTGTTGATTTTGTTTTTAGTTTATTTCTTGTTTGTTAGTACTGATTAGTCTGATTTTATTATTGTTTGTTAGTGTTGATTTGTTTAAGTGACTTTGTGTGAACTTTTGATGTTGAGACTGTTTTAAATCATCTGATGTGTTATGTATTTAAGACTAAAATATGGATGAATTTTTATTTTCCATGATAAATGTTTATTTCTGTTTCAGTCTACTGTTTAGTATTCAAGAATAGATAGTAATTTGCATGTTCTAAAAAAATATTAAAAAAATTAGAAATTAACTCCTGCTCTACAAACTTTTCTATATATGCTTAATCATTTCTGTTATATTCATATTAAAGCATGTGTAGAAGTAGAAATTAGTTTTTCCTTACTACATCATTATTATACCTACATAAATTCTCGTTTATTTCTTTCTCTCATGCTTTAGAAAATTTTATGATTCATTTTTATACTAAAGCTGAAATTTGGGGGAAGGAAAAACATTTTTCAAATTTAAATATTATTTGTCCTTAATGAACTAATATTTTCTTTAAAAAAATATTAACATAACATAAAGAATGAAAAATCCTTTTAAGATTACTTAAATTTTTTTGAATTTATAAATAATTTAGTAATCTTAACTAAAATTTCAATGATTTTGATTGGTTTTAAGAATAGAATAATTTAACTTAAAGAATAATAAGATCAAAATTTTTCTATTTATAGTAAAGAGAATTGTATTTTTGAAATACTAAGGAATCAAGATTATTACTTGAAAAAGAAAAGTTTGAAATAATTTTTGAAAAATAATAATTATTAAAAATGTCATATTTATTAAGTAAGAATGTATAAGTTTTTGAATATAAGTGAAGGATAGTGAAGTTCAAAATCATTAACAGGCTATCTAAAAATAGTAATCCTCATGTGAAAAAAAAATTAAAAAAAAAGAGAACAGAAAAAAAAAGAATGTGAGGAGAAGCTTGAGGAAAGCTTAATCAAAAATTGGTTTCACTTGAATTATCTTATAGTAAGAAAACTGATTACATTTTTAACTTAATTTCTATGTACAAATATTTTTACTAGAAAAATTTTCATGAAAGTCTTCTTCTTGTAAATATTCTATGTGACCTTAATATGATAAATTACAATTATTCTTTAAATAAATTAAAAAATTGGAAGTCTCATGATTTGGTAGTTAAATATGCTTTAATTCTAAAAATTAAACTTAATTAGTGAAATTTTGTTAATGATTTGCTAAAGCATTTATAAAACAAAAAATTACAAGAAATCTTAAATATTTAAACTTCATTCCAGATGTTATATATTTTATGTAATTAAAAGGGTTACTTCAGGACAACTAACTTTTAAGTTTGGGGGAATTTGTTCTACATAAAAAATACCCATTTTTATGCCTTATTTATGATTCAATTCTTAAGGATATTATGCTTTAATGAAAGGTATTTTTATGTTTTTGGATGTAAGTGATTAAAAAAAGAATTCAAGAAGGAAAAAGAGCAAAAAGGAGCAAAAATGGAGCTTAAAGAGCAAAGGTATCAAAATTATAGGTCTGGCGTGTTGACCTCATTTTTGATGAGGTCTTCTCTTCTTCTTTTTAGTGCTTAGGATCTAGCCTTAGGCTTTTCCTTTGACTATCTTAGAGGACTAGAATTGGGACCCACCTTTTAGAAATTCAAACCACTTCTTAACTCCCTCCAAACTCTACAAACTCGACCGTAGACCCCTAATCACCTGGAGGGTCGAAATCAAATGTGGAAGTTTAAAGGATGAGTTCCTATAGGACTCTTTGGCCTTAGGACTGCCCTGGGTGGCCTAGTCTGGTGAAGGGGCTGACTTACACTACACCTACACACTACACTTTTACACACTTCCTAACACCACACCCATACCTAACTTGACCTCCTGACTCATGTAGGTGATTCACATGGATAGTCCTTAACCCCTAAGCCCTTGGCTAAGAGGGTTAGGAATAACATAGTGAATGCCTCAAATGAGTCCCTTCATGGCTCATGTGGGCTTGATATGGCTTCATGGCTCAACCAAAATGATTTCTTCCCACTTAAATTCACCCAATCTTCAATTTCCCAAATTTTCAATTTTCGACCCCTGGACCCTACACCCGCTTAACTTACCCAAAACCCCGAAATTACCCAAATTTCTCAAAATTTCCAAATTACCCAAAACTCTCCAAAATCAATCCCAAACATTTCCACATCACTTAAACTGATCATCCATACCCAAAAATACCAAAAATTCCAAGAAAACCTCCCAATACCCTCCAAATACCCAAAATACCCCTCTTGGCCTAAAAATCCAAAAAATTCAGAAAATTCCCATAAAATTCCAAAAAATCCCAAATATTCCTAATTTCATTTTGTCCAACTACACCATGGGCCAATTTTGTCAATTTACCCTACTTTTGTCAAAACCCCCAATTTGACCCATTTTAACCTAAAGTAAACCCAATGTCAAACCAAACCTACCCAATTGACCCCAATTTTGGTCCAATTCAATTCGAAACTTCAAATAAATATCCCAAATACCAATCTAGACCAAATCCAAGCACAATTTGATTGACATTTGGATCCAATCTCACTTTCGGCCTTAAAGCCCAATTTGGACCCATGACCTAAACCTAACCTAAACTCACCCAACTCAATTCCAATTAACCCCAAATCTTTTCTAAATCTTCCTTAACATTCCCACAAACAAAGAACTAACATGATTTTCCCAAAATTTAGACCCAAACCCCACTCAAATTCAACCCAAAACCAAAAGGCCAAATTTTGACCTAAACCCAAACCTAACCCAAATGAGCCCAAACCCCAAAATCAAAGCCCAACCAAAGCCAAAACCTCTTTGAAACACCCCCATAAACATTTCTCAACATTGATTTTACATCAATTTCAACTCTAGCCCAACCTTAGCCCAACTTGGCCCACTTGGACCTACATAGGCCCACTTACCAAATAAACTCAAATTCAAACCAATTCAACTCAAAATCACATCAAATTGATTCCAAGCCCTTCATAGAACATCCCTAAACCAATTATGACATTTATTTGACAAAGTTCTTCACAAAATTTTTATCCAAATGCCCATCCTAAAATCAAAAGCCCATTTCCCTTAAACTTTCCTAAAAGCCCACTCCCTTCAAATTCAAAAGCCCAAATTCATCCAAAAGCCCACATGACACTTCCTTTCATCATCCATTTAATCAAAATTTGTCCCTAAGTTCCAAAATCATCAATCAAATAATTCCAAATCAAGCCACATGCCAAATCACCCCAAAATATCCAAAATTCTTAAAACCCATTTTCATGAAATTGACCCAAGCTTTTCCCAAGCCAAATGGAGCCAAGGATGAGCCATTCACAAGCCACATGAAGCCATGGAAGGCTTGACATGTGATCAAGCCATTAATGGCAAAAGGAGGGGCCCCTTTCCTAATCCTCCTTAACCCTTTTTTTACCTTAAGCATGTCACACACTAAACCATGCTTAGCCACCTCATCATGGATGGAGACCACACCACTCTCCCTCGGCGACCCAACCGATCCTCTCAGCCCAAAATCGAAGCCATGGGGAGGTGCACCCAACCCAAACCAATGGGTTGACCAAATTAAGACCAAAATGACCCCCTCCCTATTCCATTTTAATTCAAACACTTTACACATGTCCAAGCCCAATCGACTTCACCATTGCCAAGCCCCGACCTCCCCGGTCAAGATGGTGACCCATGCATACGGCCAGCCCGCCCGGATCGCCGGAAAACACCATGGCCGAGAGCTCACATGTGAGCCAACATTGAAATTCTCACTTGCCGAGCCGCCCCATGCCTAGTGGTCACCATGGTCGTTCTTCCCACGACTGCAACAGCCGATCCCATGCCTCAACTCCCCCGGGAGGCCCTCCACCCTCTCCTATTTAAACTCCACCTCTCTCGGCCATGAGAGGAGCTAAGCACAAACCTTGCCAAAACTCGCCAAAATTGTTCCGCACCCTTCTCCACCCTTAGAGCACTTGATCCCCGAGTGAAATCCCCCTGCCATTTCTCCTCTCGTAAGCTCAATTTCGCAGTTGAAATTCCACCCAAAACCAGGACACTTCTCCACAGTGAGCCAATTCACAAATTGATTGGTTCTACACCTTCACTGCACCACGGGAAGGTGTCCACCAGTAAAAGCCCCATCTCCGAGCCACCCGGCTGCTCCAGCCTCCAAGCTTTGTGGATCGGGCTTGGTCGAAATCATATCCGGACAATTCACTGCACCAGGAGACTTCATCCGGAGCTTGCGGGATCCAATCGAAGGTGCAACAACTCTCGATTGAAGCCACACTTCTCCGAGCCAAGGTATGAGCTAATTCTTCATCCCGAGCTTCGGAGAATCTCTATTTCAAATGCCTTAGTTTCAATACATGTTAACCGTATAGATGTGTTCGTCTCTTCGAGACGAATCCATAGAGTATAAGAACATAAAAATCCATCGAGAATCGAGTGAGATCTTAGGGATTTAGTGTGGACGGCTCTCGGGTGAGAACACTGGGGACGATGAACGGATGCCGTCCATTCAATACACGCGCGGACGAACGACTCGGATGGCGTCGGACCAGGAAACGGTGCGAGAACCGCGGGGCCCGGCCGCCGACTCGAGTGGCGGCGTCGAACGGGAGCGCGCCGCGCGGCCTTCGGAGCCGCCGAGGATGCGCCGGCGCCGCGTGGATAAATAGAAAATTAGGGTATTTTCTTATTTATTTAATTCCCTAAACTTCAAAAATTCATATCTCCGTGTAGGAAAATCATAAAAATAAAATAAAAATACCCTCTTGCTCGGTGAACGAGAGGAGAATAATGTGGAAAAGAAATCATTTAATTTCATCAAGTATTTTATTTTTTATAATTTATTTACTCTCTGCATTATTTTAATTCTCCATGCATGCATAGAATTCACCATGGCATGAGACCATAGGGCTTTTGAAGCCTCTGAATTTGGGAACATTCCCTGAATTTTCCAAAGTCAGAGGCTATCCCTATAAAAAGTTATTGATTTTTCAAGTTCAGGTTACTGTTTTGAATATTTTAATTCTAATAAATAGCATGTTGTGAAATAAATTCTAGGAAAATTTGGTGATGTTCCTTATGACCAGAGAACCCTAGGAAAAATAGGTTTTGACTTAGTTCATTTAAAGCAACCCTAATTGGCTTAAACACCCAAAATAGGTCTTTAATTAATTAGAGTTAACCATGCATCAAATTGACTTGAAATCAATTCTCCACTGACCTTTAGGATTAGAGGAATCCACCATAAAAATTTGAGGTCAATTGGACTTGGTTAGCCCTATTAATTGGGTTGATTAAGCCACTTAGTCATTTTAAACTTTAAAAATTCATAACTTTCAAAATGTCTTTCAAAAATTCACCAAATTGGTTTTGGAGCCTCTCTGATATCAGGGGAATTTAAGAAAATTAAAATTTCAATTTTCTAAAAAAGTTGATTTTTAATAATATTTTAATATTTTTAATAATTAAAAAATAATAAAAATCACAAAAATAATAAAATTCACCAAAATGTCACATTTTGAACTTTAATCACATAGGAACAAATCCCACATTTTTCTTAGGTCTATTTGGTGAGATATTAAATTTTAAAGCTTTAGGATATTTTTAAAATTAAAAAAATGTATTTTCTAGCATTTTCACTAAAATAATTATAATAAATTATAGAAAAATCAGAAAATTGCAAAATTTGCTTCTCTGATTTCCTTGATATCAGAGAGATTTTTTAAAATTATAAAATCCATTTTTCAACATTTATTTTATTTTTAAATTAATTAACACTCCAAAATTTAAAATAATTATAATAAAAATAATATAATTCAAAAAATCACCAAAATTGGTCCAAGTGCTTCTCTGGTCATTAGGAATGTCCCCTAATTTTCTTAAGGACAGAAACTTTCCCTTGGTCATGTTATCAAATTTTCCTTGAAAATCTCTATTTTCTACCAAAAATAATTATATAAATAAATTAAATACAGAAAAATCACATTTTCTCCTCTCATGTCTTTATTGACATATGAGTGAAGTTATATAAAAATTTCAAGTTCATTTGAGTTCAATTTAGTAAGTTATGAAATTATTAAGCTTAAAGGGTAAAATGGTAATTAAAATTTTAACCCTTAATTAAAACTTTAGGTTTAATAAAAAATTAACAAGTAAAATATTTGATCCTAATCTGATTTGGATGATTGAAATTCAAATAATTAAAGGGTAGAAACCCATTAAACAATTTTAAAATGATTAAACTTTAATTAAATAATGGATTAAATTTGGAAGAATAACAAAATTGGAATTATTAAAATAGGGATATTATTAGGAAGAAATTTATTCTTTAATTTAAAAATCCCTAAATAAGTTACTTCATTAATATTCAATTCTTAATTAAAATGATAACTCAAATTTAAAATATTAAAAGACTTAATTATTAAAATCTTTTAAAAAAAATTTCAATTAAAATTAAAAATTAAATTAAATTAAATTAAAATTAAATTAAATTAAATTAAATTAAATTAAAATTAAATTAAAATTAAATTAAATAATTAAATTAAATTAAATCAAATTAAATTAAATTAAACAATCAAATTAAATTAAATTAAATTAAATAAATTAAATTAAATTGAATAATTAAACTAAATTAAATCAAATTAAATTAAATTAAATTAAGTCAAATTAAATTAAAATCAAATCAAATCAAATTAATTCAACATCAAATCAAACTCAATTAAATTAAATTAAATTAAATTAAATTGAATTAAACATAACATCACCTAAAACAGAAAGAAATTAAATATAAAGCAACTTGAACACTATTCCAAATTTAAACCCATTAATGGAAATTAAACTAAATCACAAACCATTTGAATACTAATTTACCCTTGAAAGCTTTGGTTATTATAATTCCTAAATAGAACATTAAATGAAATGTTACTTCCCTCATAGGATATTCAAATGTCCTAGTTCATCGAGCAAGATAACAACAAAACTTGAATCCCTGGACGATTAATTCATTTATATAAGTAAATTCATTCGGACTTAAAACGATCCTAGAAATATTGAAAAGATGTTTAAGATTCCTCTTAAGCACTTCCTCAATATGATAGGACATTTATAAGAACAATTGAATTTAATTATTCTTTGATGAAGAAAATCGTCTTCAAACAAAAACACAAGGAACCTAGACGTCATAGGAAATGACTAGCTATAGGATTAGGAATTTGGTAGAAAACCAAAACCCTTACCTTAGCTTTACCTAGGAATTTGCTTGTGTTTTAAGTGTAGCTTGGGATGACGGGAAGACCCTCCAGGTACTCTTTTATTTTATTGCAATTTACTTTCTTGCAATTTACTTTCCTGCAATTTACTTTCTTGCAAATGTACTTTATTTTGCTTCGCATGATAAACAATCGTTGCATGAAAACCCACACCTTTAGGATAGACCCTAAAACCGAAACCAAAACTAAGTTAAAAGTCATTGCAAGATAAAATTCACCGCCACAACATTTCAAAATATAAAACAACTCAAAATTTAATCACAAACGGAACACAAAACTACAATTGCAACTAAATTAAAACGTCCCGTTGGATGATCGGAATACCTCGGATGATGTAACCTACGTGTTGCTAACGGGATTTCCCACGTGCCTAAATGAAAGTGTGGAACTCATTCAACTGAGCTTAGCAAATTCATCCGGACTAAGTGAATCCGATAAAAATAATGATGCCGAAGGATGGAACCGTGGGATCTTAACCGGTGTCGTTATAATCAACTTTAAGATTTGTTTTAATTAAAACACAAAAAACACTTGGAAAATTAAGACTTCTCTAAACCAAAACACTTTTCTCATCTCCCGATTTATGATTTCTAAAACTAAACCTCCGCAACAACAAGGAGCTCGGAGCATGGTGGGCAAAGACGGCCATCGTCATCAGCAAAACTCGAGTCTACTCCAAAGAAAACTTTCCTAGAATTAAATAACAAATCCATAGGACTTCGAGGTAGTTTGCCTAGTGCAACATAAATCCTCAACCTTTTGTTAGGCATTTGCATTGCAAATTAAGTCCTAACCGGTCTTAGGATTCCGAGGTAGTCGTCCGGTACGACAATAAATCCTCACATCTTCGAGGCTATTTGTTTGATTTTATCATACAAATATAAGCCCTAATTAATTAAAATCGGCAAGATCAAAACATTAAACAAACAATAGGACTTTCCTAAATCCAAGCTAAACAATAGGATAGTCGGAAATCACCGGAGTTCACTTCGAATCCGTGATTTCTCCTACTTTTCTTCCTTTGGATTCCCAAAACAAAATGTTCCAAACTCGATCCATTCCCTATTGAAATTCCAAATTTCAATCCTCGAAAATCTTAAACTTTCGAAAATCTTGAGAGCGAATTATTGATTATTATCGAGAGTTTTCTTAGGTGATTCCCATCACTTAAGATGTAATTAACTATAGTGGGCTTGCCCTTATAAGGAATTCTAAAGAACCCGTGTAATATAAACCCTGTCTAATGTTTTCATATTAAGCAGGGGAAACTTGTCTGGCTTATAAAATTGGTTCGCGGACCAAACGGATGTCACAAATCTTCTAGTTTATTTAATCGAGCCCCACCACCAAGCAGGTGTGTCCATCCTCAGGGATAGATACACGGTCAGTGGTGCGGTGCTCGTTTACATAAACTATTTGGGATGTGAGATCGGTTTAATCTCATATCTTAAAACCTTTAAATTTAAAATTATTTTCAAAATCAAACACTACTTTTCAAATTATTTATTTTAATTAAATTAAAAATTCGCTGACAGCCTCTGTTAGGCGACCCCCTCTTCAAAATAAAACTCAACCTAAAAATATGCCGACATGGCGCCTAGGCGCCAGATTCCGGTGCCTAGGCGCAAGATTCCGGCGCCTAAGCGCCATTTCGATACAGACGCATAAAAGATTTTTGATGACTTTGGACAGTTATTTAGATGGAGTTATGCAGTTATTAGAGCTTCTAGAAGATTGGAAGTTACTCATAATATATAGTACATGTGATACAATGCATCTGGACACAGGGAAACGGTTTTAATCGTGAAGAGGTGCGATCTAAAGTGAAGAGGTGCGAAGACCTAGTCATGGAGTCCGGCGCCTAGGCGCCAGATCCCGGCGACTAGGCGCGACAGTTACCTTCTATAACATACATTGTATTTGGACGAATTTTGAAGAGATGCCTTAAGCAACCCTTGGTCAAATTTCAGAGCTCTATAGATAGGAGCTCATTCTACAGAGAAAAGGCCACCCTATAGTCCCCACGCACCATATAGCCATTCTATCCCCCCTCCAGCCTCCAATCATTTTAGGGAGCCACTTTCTTTAGTATTTAGAGAGTTTATTTTGCGTGTTTAGTGTGAGTTTATTAGTGTTGTTGTTGTTGAAGTCTTGTGCCTTGCATTAGAGTCAGTAGAAGTCAGTGGATCACTTGAAAGAATATTTCATATAAGTATTTGTAACTTGTTTCAAAGTTTTATAAATATGTTTTGTTGTGTGAATTCAATGTGTTCTGAGTAGTTAGTTTTCTTTCTCCTTTCCACTATGAAAAGATAATAAGATAATTTAATTTTGTTGGAGAATTTAACTTAAAATATTTAAAAATTGTGATGATATTAATACCTAATCTTAGTTTACTTTTTAAATTAGCCATTTAAATTGTTAAAACCTGTTGAAGAATTTTAAGACCTATCTGGAGATGAGTTCTTAACTAATAGATATCACATGAATCCTTGGGTAGTCGAAGGCTTTATGCGGGTTATTAAGGTGAAGTGCAAATAAATAGGAAGATATTATTTATTGGGCGTAAAATAAATTAGTTTTTAGAGCGACAGACTAAATTCTAATAATTTGGTTTATAGAAAGGGAACGGGTCACTGGTAGGGCCGACCATAGCTACCCTTGAACATCTAGTAGTGTGTGCCTAGATTAACCCATTCTACTAATAAAACTTCCTGAGTCGATCTATAGATTAGTCAATGTTCTTTATGCCTGGGCCAAAGGGTAAAGAATAGGAAAGCTTCTATTTGGCAAAAATACTATAATCTAAATTCTCCACAAAAGATAATTATTCTAAAAATCTTGGATTAGTTGAAAAGGGAGAAAGTTGTTTTATTTATACCTGCATTAATCTTTATTTTAATTATTGCTTACTTGTTTTAGTAGAAATTTATAGTAAATTTAAAATCTGAAATTTTAAAAATAAATAAAAATAATAATTATTTTTAATTTGAAAAATGTAAAATATTATTTTTAACTTGAAAAATCTAAAATATTTCTTAATTTTTTCTCAAAACTTTTCCTGTGGGATCGATAACCAAAACTCCACTAGATCCATGTATTACTTGAAACGATACGTATACTTGTGTTTGAATTTGTGACTTTTACAATAATTAATATAAATCTAAATATAAATTCATTAATTCTTACATAAGTAAAAGTAAAGATCGCATCAAGTTTTTGACACTGTTGTCGGGATTAAATCTTCTAGCAGTGGTATCAAATTCTTGCATTTGAAAGTATATATAAAGTCGCATCGCATCACCCGCGTTGCAGCAGCTCGCGCGGAAGTGCGCAACATGCTGTCGGGGGTTTCCCGTTCCGTTGAAAGTCTTAAACAGAGGTGGTATGAGGCCTTTAGGGTATTGCATGGCAATGAACTCTTCGGGGTAAGGTCTACCCTTCTGAATTAATGCCTCGCCTTTGGATTGGGCTAAGGCTTCTCTCACCTGCTGTTCTATCATGTTCTTAATATCCTTTTCTGGTATTTGACTTTGACAGGAATCTTTCTTCGGCTGATCATCCCCGTTGATGGAGGTGAACTCTTTTCTTCCATCCATTATCTGAATGATCTCTGGAGGTACTTCTTTTGGGGTTTGAGGCTGGCTTCGTAGTGTAGATATGGCAGTCCTCATTTCCTCCATACGCTTTCTCATTTCTTCGATTTTCTCATCCTTTTGTCGACGGAGTTTCTTTATTTCTTCTGCATCATCTTCTTTTACTGCCGCTGAGGTCTCCCATAAAATGTGACGCTCGAGTTTAGACCATGTTGATTTCGGTAGAATCTTCTTCCATGCTTTCTGACGGATTCTCTTCGTTCTTCGGTTCCCCTCCCCTTTCTTTGACTTATTGGTTGATGTCGACTCTTAATTTATCTAAAGCGGACTCCAGGGGTCTTCCTCGAACTCTTTTGTGACTTGATGATGATAGCTAACAAACTTCTTTCCTCGGGCCTCCTTTCAGAGCAGTAGTGCTTTCTTCGGACGGAGGTTCCTGACTGAGACTTTCTAAATGCTTAAATTGGAAATCTCAAATTTGATATAAATATAGATGTTAAAATTTAGTCACAGATTTACAATGCAAGTATACGTATCGCTCAAGTAATACAGTATAATAACTATATATTGCAGTATAATAACTCCAATTCAGGTTAAAACACAATTACAGAGATTACTATTTCTATCAGAATTTTGAGTTGATGATAAAAACTATTTACTACTAAAACGCAATTTTACTAAATTAAAGGCAAGCTAAACTAACAATAAGTTTTCAATAACAAAGAAGTATCCTTCTCCTTTTCATTAATAATGCAACAATAAATTGATGTAGATCAGTGATGCAAATGTTTTTGTGCCAAATAGGAGCAATCTCATTCTTTACCCTTTGGTCCAGGCATAAAGAACATTGGCTAATCCTAAGTTTAGTTCCTAAATCCGTGGTTAGGCAGGGAGGATATCGGCTGTCACTTCGGATCTCCCTCGATCCCCTCGCCTGAGGGCTAACTCTCGTTTTAGTTCCTAAACCCTATAACCGAATTGGGGAATTTAGTCTATCACTAGAAAATCTCCACTTCTACGCCCTTCAAAATGTATTTCCCTATTTATTTTCATTCAACCCCCATGAACTACGCCACTCATTCATGGACATTGAATGTGGCTTTCACTTTTGTTGTAGAAGTCAAAGTCCTTTTGGAACAAATCGTTCTCAACAAATTTTAACAATTCAATTGGCCAAATCAAAAATTAAATGAAGTTTAAAGTAGAAAAATCATCACAAATTCTCTCTATTAAATTAACACATCCTTTCCACATCAAATCATAATCACATCATATGAAAAGGAGGAAGACAAAGAAATTTACTCAAAACTCATGAGGAAGGTATAACAAAACATGGATTTTATATATGAAAGTAATGTCATACAAACCAAGAAAAGTAAATAAAACTTATCTCAAGTCTTCCCCAAACAATCTCTTGCAAATCCTTTGACTTCTCTTCTTCTTCTTCACACTCTAAGTCACTCTCCACTAAACCCTAGAAACTCTAAAACAAGACTCAAAACTCTTAAACTTGGAGAGCTCTCTTCTCCCCAAACTTCTATATATTTAAAAGACTTCTAACACTTCCAATTTTTGGCTCCAAATCAGTGCAAATTTGAATTAAATTGACTTCCCCAAGAGTTTCTTCAAGCACCTCTTCAAAATCATGCCAAATGCATTGAATTAAGGTTAAGTCGCGACCTGGCACCGTTAGGCGCTATGTAGAGCATCGGTCGGCACATATTAGGCCAGCTCTCTGTCTTCAGGTGTCATTCGGCGCTGGATAGGGCGTCGTTTGACGCTAGTTCAAAATCCGGTCCAATTGATCATTCTGCTCCAAACTCGCTCATTTTCACTCTAAAGGCCTAGAATCATCGTACCTGCATGCAATCATGAAAAACGCCCTTCTTTAAAGTGCAGTATCATCAAAAATAGGTATGAAATGGACATTTAAATGATGTCTAATTTTCAGTGGTCGAACGGGACTCTTCACAAATTGAGTCATCGATATCGGCTTGGCAGTCTTTGTTTGCCACACCATCCTCCTTGCAGTTGGTAGCCTAGGACCAGGTGGTCTGTCGGCGACATGATGATAGGTGGTGTCTTCCCTGATTTGCAGACCTGATACCACAACTGAGGTTCTTTTCTGATCAATCTGATGTTTCCTTAGTGTAGTTCTTTCACGAGCAGTGATGGGAGTCACTCTCGGTCTGAGACAATACATAATCGGTACTCGTCCCATCCTTCTTAAAATCTCGGATACTGGATATCTTTCTTTTCTCGCAAGTTTCTTGACCACTGCCCTCAACCGAGTTATCAAAGTAACCTTCATTCTCCCTTCCTTGTGATTGTTAGAATATGATGGTCATGGAAAAGCAGCGGCAATCCGTCTAGCGTCTTCCTCATCTAAGGCAGAAAGTGTGTGGAACCGGTTCTTCCCTAGCAGTGGCGTAATTTCAGGTAATTCTTTATCTTCCCTTGTGATCTTTACAGGGAGGATTTCATTGATAATCTTGGTCTTGTGCTTCCTTGCAATATTTCTACTTCTATTCCTTCGCTGAGTTCGAGTCACGGGTGCGGCCCTGGAACTAGATCCAATCTCAAAGTTGTGGGGATTCCATCAAAAGTTGAACCCTCCACCTGGGTGGGCTCATCATAGACCTGGATCTCCTTCCCCTTTAACTTGGCGGGAGTGGGACTAGGTGCAGTGACGACTAACCCGGCGAGGGTAGCGACTACAGTACCAGGTGAAATCTTGCTTTCGGGTAAGGTTATTTTTTTTGGTTGGGACCCTCTTAAGTGGAGCAAAATCCCACGCCAATCTTAAGTTAAATTCCACTACAGGTTCCACAGTATCGGGTACTCTAGTCTTGAGCATCAACAGGCTGACATTTTCGAACTTAATATCTGTATTATCGAACCCGCTCCGAAAGCGAATGACCGCTTTGTCAGGCAGTTCATCCTTATTGATTGCAAAGTCCATTTCGGTGGCGAAGGAGAAAATCAGTTTTAGTGCAGACATTTTCTGCAGGGTGAATTCTGAGCGTTAGTTATGCTATAAGCTTCCTTCTGTTAAGATGAAAAAAGAAATGTTCATACAAAATTTTAGTCTGAATGTGTTTTGTTTATTTGTTCTGAGTTTCAAAATTTTTAGCAAATTTTTATTAAGTTTTATGTAGTTTGATTTAAGAGGAATCTTGAAAGTGAAAATTCTAGGAACGAATCGATAATGGAAGGGAAAGGTAACGACCCAATCCAAAGTTGGAGGGGAAAGGATACACCTCACAACACTCTCGTTTCGATAAAATGGTCCTAAACTAACACCTATTGGGGGTCTCCACCTCACTTTGGGGGGCAGAAAGGATTTCAGAACCTCTGTATTTAAGGGTGATTAAATAGTGGCTCCAGAATCGAAAAGGAGTTGACCGTACCTACCGAAGGAAGAAATGGGTGAGGTATGCCAACGAAAGAATGGTAGTTTAGCCCACGAGGGATATGAACGTACTACCGATTTATGAAAGCAAACCATCCGATTTAAATGGAGAGAGGAACTACTCCTCAGCGGAGTCACCAGAAATTGTCAGCATATAAAAGTTTTAGTTGTGTATTTTGAAAAGGGGTCGCCAACCAGAAATTGTCGGTGCATTTTTTACTATTTAAATTTAATTTAAAGTATTTATAGATTTAAAGTAATGATTTGATTTGAAAATATGAGACCAAGCCGATCTCATATCCTTAATAGTTTAAATGAGTGAGCACACCACCACAAGTTATGCATCTATTCCGAAGAATAGACACATTACTTGATAGTGGAGCTCGATCGAATAAACTAGTAAATTTATGACATTCGTTTGATCTGTGAACCAATTTTATAAGCCGACAAGTTCCCCTATCTAATATGAAGGAATTAGATAGGTTTATATTACCTGAATTCTTAAAGTTCCCTATAAGGGCAAGCCCTTATAGTTAATTACATCCTAAATGTCCGAAGATATTTAAGAAAACTCTCGATAAAGATCAATGGTTTTCTCTCAAGAATTTTAAAGTTTAAGTTTTCAATCAATTAGGTTCTGGAAATCCAAAATGGAATGGCTCAAATATGGAATAGTTATTTTAGGAGTCCAAGAGAAGAAGAGTAAAGGATATCATGAATCCAAGAAGATTCTTGGAGACTTCCTAAACTATCCTATTTGTTTGGCTTCAATTTTGAGAGATAATATTTAATGTTTCAATCCTACCAATTTTATTTAATTAGGACTTATATTTACATGATATAATCATACAAATAACCTGGAAGATAGGAGGGTTCATGTCGTAACAAGCGATTACCTCGGAGTTCTGGTTATGGCTTAAATTGCATAACACGATTATGCAAATGCCTAAAGTTTAAAGTGATAATTTATGTTGCGCTAGGCAAACTACCTCGAATTCCTATGGCTTAGTTGTTTAACTCTAAGGAAAGTTCAGTTGATGAAGATTTGTTTTGTTGTTGAAGATGGTCGTGCTGCCCGCCGAACTTGCTCCAAGCTCCTTGTTGTTATTACAGAGGATTTAGTTTTAGAAGTGTCAATTAGGAGATGAGAGAAGTGTTGTGTTCTAGAAATTTGAAAATTGAGGTGGCTTAATGTCTTAATTAAAACAAATCTTAAAGTTGATTATAGCGACACCGGTTAGGATCACTGTTCCCTCGTTCAAGTACCACCATTTTCATTGGATTTGCTTAGTCCGGATGAATTTACTAAATCCAACTTAATGGATTTTGTACTTTCATCCAAACCATAGGAAATCTTGTTAGCAACACGTAGGCTACCTCCTCCGAGGGATTCCCAGTCATCTAATGGGTCGTCTTAATTTTAGTTGTAATTGCAGCTTTGATTTTTGTTGGTGATTAAATTTTGAGTTGTTTAAACATGCTGGGTTCGATCATTTTCACAATTTGTAACATGCTGAGAAAGTAAAGCATTTAATAAATTACAAAATGTAAATTTCAATAACTTAAATGTGTACCTAAAGGGTTTTCTCGTCATTTTCTACTGCACTTAAATTGCAAGTTAAGACATTCATATATTTGAAAGAAACACCAAGGTAGAGCTAGGGAAGGTTATGGTTATCTATCAAATCCTATGATGTCTAAGTTAAGATTCTGGTAGTCCACCAAACCCTAATCCTATCACTATGTTGTGTAGGTTAAGTTCCTGGTTGTCTACCAAATCCTAATCCCATCCTAGTGAGTTTCTGAGGTGTGTTTAAGGATGATTTTCTTAAGCAAAGAACAATGAAGTCCAATTTTTCTTCTAAAATATCCCATCAGGTTGAAGGAGTGCTCAGGGCATGACCCTCAACATCTTCCCCAACGCTTTTGGGATTATTTCTGAGTTCATTCGGTTTCATTGTGATGTCTAATTAGTCATCCAAAGTCGTTTTAATTCTTGCTCAGTGAACTTAGATATTTTGATTATCCCTTGAGTTGGGTAACATTTACTTGACGTTTCATTTAAGGATTATGTGAGTGAAAGCTTTTAGGGGTAAATTAGTTTATTAAGGTACTTAGCCAATTTAATTAGAGATGATTCAATAATTATTTTGAAATGTTTTAAATTAATTTAAAATTTTTGATTTGATTATAATTGTTTAAAATTATCTTAATTCAATTATGTTTATTTAATGGTATTGTTTTAAAGTTATTTTGATTTAGTTGTATTGTTTTGAAATTTAATTATGTCATTTTTAAAATTGTTTCAACTTAATGAATTTAAGATGCATTTAAATCAATCATGCTATTTTGAAGTCATTTTCATTTGATTTATCATTTTATCCAAATTTCATTTAATGAGTTCTCTTAAGTCATATAAATGGGTTCATGATAAGAAATGATATTGAAATGAATGAATTTTTACTAATTCATTAATTAGGGTTTTAAATTAGTGAATTAAAGTCTTCTGAAATTGAACCCCCTCACTTAGCATCTTCTCTTTCTTACTTAACCTCCAAATTTTAATAATTAAAGAAATTATAATTATTCTTTTATTATTGAAAATAAAAAGAATAAATGGGTTTCTACCTCTTAACTCCCTATACTTCATTCATCTAAGGAGATTAGTTATTATTTTTCATTACCCATTACCCATAGTTAAGCCTAAATATTAATTAAGGCTAAAATTCAATAATTACCATTTTGCCCCTTAGGCTTGTTCACCTCATAATTCATTAGATATAACTCAAATGACTTTGAAATTTTAATGGTGCCCGGGAGTCACTCTTAGTCCGAGACAATACATAACCGGTACTCTTCCCATCCTTCTTAAAATCTCGGATACTGGACATCCTTCTTTTCTCCCTAGTTCCTCGACCACTGCCCTCAGCCAAGTTATCGAAGTAACCTTCATTCTCCCTTCCTTGTGATTGTTAGAATATGACGGTCAGGGTAAAGCAGCGACAATCCATCTAGCGTCTTCCTCATCCGATGCAGAAAGTGTGTTGAACTGGTTCTTCCTTAGCAGTGGCGTAATTTCAGGTAATTTTTCATCTTCCCTTGTGATCTTTATGGGGAGGATTTCATCGGTAATCTTGGTCTTGTGCTTCGTTGCAATCTTTCTGCTTCTATTCCTTCGCTGAGTTCGAGTCACGGGAGCGACCCTGGAACTAGATCCAATCTCAAAGTTGTGGGGATTCTATCAAAAGTTGAACCCTCCACCTGGGTGGGCTCATCATAGACCTGGATCTCCTTCCCCTTTAACTTGGCGGGAGTGGGAGTAGGTGCAGTGACGACTAACCCGGCGGGGGTAGCGACTACAGTACCAGGTGAAATCTTGCTTTCTTGCGAGGGTATTTTTTCCGGTTGGGACCCTCTTAAGTGGAGCAAAATCCCGCGCTAATCTTAAGTTAAATTCCACTACAGATTCCACAGTTTTGGGTACTCTGGTCTTGAGTGTCTACAGGATGACATTTTCGAACTTAATATCTGTATTATCGAACCCGCTCCCAAAGCGAACGACCGCTTTGTCAGGCAGTTTATCCTTATTGATTGCAAAGTTCATTCCGGTGGCAAAGGAGAAAATCAGTTTTGGTGCAGACATTTTCTGCAGGGTGAATTCTGACCGTTAGTTATGCTCTAAGCTTCCTTCCGTTAAGATGAAAATAGAAATGTTCATCCAAAATTTTAGTCTGAACATGTTTTGATTATTTCTTTTGAGTTTCAAAATTTTTAGGAAATTTTTATTAAGTTTTATGTAGTTTGATTTAAGAGGAATCTTGAAAGTGAAAATTCTAGGAACGAATCGATAATGGAAGGGAAAGGTAACGACCAAATCCAAAGTTGAAGGGGAAAGGATACACCTCACAACACTCTAATTTCGATCAACTGGTCCTAAACTAACACCTATTGAGGATCTCCACCTCACTTTGGGGGGCGGAAAGGATTCCAGAACCTCTCTATTTAAAGGTGATTAAATAGTGGCTCTAGAATCGAAAAGGAGTTGACCGTACCTACCCAAGGAAGAAATGGGTAAGGTATGCCAACGGAAGAATGGTAGTTTAGCCCATGAGGGATATGAACGTACTACCGATTTATCAAAGCAAACCATCCGATTTAAATGGAGAGAGGAACTACTCCTCAGCAGAGTCACCAGAAATTGTCAGCATATAAAAGCTTTAGTTGTGTATTTTGAAAAGTGGCCGCCAACCAGAAATTGTCGGTGCATTTTTTACTATTTAAATTTAATTTAAAGTATATATAGATTTAAAGTAATGATTTGATTTGAAAATATGAGACCAAGCTGATCTCATATCCTTAATAGTTCAAATGAGTGAGCACACCACCACAAGTTATGCATCTATTCTGAAGAAAATACACATTACTTGATAGTGGAGCTCGATCGAATAAACTAGTAAATTTATGAGATTCGTTTGATCTGTGAACCAATTTTATAAGCTGACAAGTTCTCATATCTAATATGAAGGAACTAGATAGGGTTTATATTACTTGGGTTCTTAAAGTTCCCTATAATTACATTCTAAATGTCCGAAGACATTTAAGAAAACTCTCGATAAAGATGAATGGTTTACTCTCAAGAATTTTAAAGTTTAAGTTTTCAATCAATTAGGTTCTGGAAATCCAAAATGGAATGGCTCAAATATGGAACAGTTATTTTAGGAGTCGAAGGGAAGAAGAGTAGGGGATATCATGAATCTAAGAAGATTCTTGGAGACTTCCTAAACTATCTATTTGTTTGTCTTCAATTTTACTAGATAACATTTAATGTTTCAATCCTGCCAATTTTATTTAATTATGACTTATATTTGCATGATATAATCATACAAATAACCTGGAAGATAGGAGGGTTCATGTCGTAACAAGCAACTACCTCAGAGTTCTGGTTAGGGCTTAAATTGCATAACACGATTATGCAAATGCCTAAAGGTTAAAGTGAGAATTTATGTTGCGTTAGGTAAACTATCTCGAATTCCTATGGCTTTGTTGTTTAACTCTAAGGAAAGTTCAGCTGATGAAGATTTGTTTTGTTGTTGAAGATGGTCGTGCTGCCCACCGCGCTTGCTCCAAGCTCCTTGTTGTTACTACAGAGGGTTTAGTTTTAGAAGTGGCAATCAGGAGATGAGAGAAGTGTTGTGTTCTAGAAAGTTGAAAATTGAGGTGGCTTAATGTCTTAATTAAAACAAATCTTAAAGTTGATTATGGCGACACCGGTTAGGATCACTGTTCTCTCGTTCAAGTACCACCATTTTCATTGGATTAGCTTAGTCCGGATGAATTCACTAAATCCAACTTAATGGATTTTGTACTTTCATCCAGACCGTAGGAAATCTTGTTAGCAACACGTAGGTTACCTCCTCCGAGGGATTCCCAGTCATCTAATGGGACGTCTTAATTTTAGTTGTAATTGCAGGTTTGTTTTTTGTTGGTGATTAAATTTTGAGTTGTTTAAACATGCTGGGCTCGATCATTTTCACAATTTGTAACATGCTAAGAAAGTAAAGCGTTTAATAAATTACATAATATAAATTTCAATAACTTAAATGTGTACCTAAAGGGTTTTCTCGTCATTTTCTACTGCAATTAAATTGCATGTTAAGACATTCATATATTTGAAAAAAACACCTAGGTAGAGCTAGGGAAGGTTCTGGTTATCTACCAAATCCTATGATGTCTAGGTTAAGATTCTGGTTGTCCACCAAACCCTAATCCTATCACTATGTTTTGTATGTTAAGTTCCTAGTTTTCTACCAAATCCTAATCCTATCCTAGTGAGTTTCTGAGGTGTGTTTAAGGATGATTTTCTTAAGCAAAGAACATTGAAGTCTAATTTTTCTTCTAAAATATCCCATCAGGTTGAAGGAGTGCTCAGGGCATGACCCTCAAAATTTTCCCCCAACGCTTTTTGGATTATTTCTGAGTTCATTCAGTTTCATTGTGATGTCTAATTAGTCATCCAAAGTCGTTTTAATTCTTACTCAGTGAACTTAGATACTTTGATTATTCCTTGAGTGGGGTAACATTCACTTGATGTTTCATTTAAGAATTATGTGAGTGAAAGCTTTTAGGGGTAAATTAGTTTATTAAGGTACTTAGCCAATTTAATTAGAGATGATTTAATAATTATTTTGAAATGTTTTAAATTAATTTAAAATTTTTGATTTGATTATAATTGTTTAAAATTGTCTTAATTAAATTATGTTGATTTTATGGTATTGTTTTAAAGTTATTTTGATTTAGTCGTATTGTTTTGAAATTTAATTATGTCATTTTTAAAATTGTTTCAACTTAATGAATTTAAGATGCATTTAAATCAATCATGCTATTTTGAAGTCGTTTTCATTTGATTTATCATTTTATCCAAATTTCATTTAATGAGTTCTCTTAAGTCTTATAAATGGGTTCATGATAAGAAATGATATTGAAATGAATGAATCTTTACTAATTCATTAATTAGGGTTTTAAATTAGTGAATTAAAGTCTTCTGAAATTGAACCCCTTCACTTAGCATCTTCTCTTTCTTAATTAACCTCCAAATTTTAATAATTAAAGAAATTATAATTCTTCTTTTAATATCTAAAATAAAAAGAATAAATGGGTTTCTACCTCTTAACTCCCTATGCTTCATTCATCTAAGGAGATTACTTAGGATTTTTCATTACCCATTACCCATAGTTAAGCCTAAATATTAATTAAGGCTAAAATTCAATAATTACCATTTTGCCCCTTAGGCTTGTTCACCTCATATATCATTAGATATAACACAAATGACTTTGAAATTTTAATGGTGCCCCACTCATGGGTCAATTAAAATATTAAAGAAGAAAATGTGGCTTTTCTGATTTTAATTTAATTTATATATTTATTCTAATGCAAAAAATAGGATTTTCAAAATAAATTCAATATCATGACCAAGGAAAATTTTTTGTCCCTAAGAAAATTATTGGAGTTTCCTACTAACTAGAGGACCACTTGGACCAATTTTGGTGATTTTTGGAATTTTAATTTAATTATTATAATTATTTTAATTTTTGGGGTATTAATTCATTATAAAATATTTTGAAGGTGGAAAAATCAATTTTATTTTTTTCATAACTCCCTCTGAAGTCTAGGAATCCAGAGCACCAAATTTTATATTTTTCTGATTTTTTTTATTTATTAGAATTATTTTAGTGAGAAGTTAGGAAAATTCATTTTTTTAATTTTAAAATTACCTTAAGCCTTTAAAAATTAATCTTTTGATTTAGAGACTTAGGAAAAATATTTGGATGGTTCCCAAGTGATTGGGAGACCAAATGTGACATTTTAGTGAGTTTTTGTATTTTTGTGATTTTTATAAAATTTTAATTATTTAAATATTTAAAAATTATTAAAAATGCACTTTTTATAAAAATTCCAATTTTATTTTTCTTGGATTCCTCTAATCACAGAGAACTCCCCAAAGTTAATTTGGTGATTTGAATTATATTTTGGGATTTAAGAATTTTTTTAATTTCAAATATGGTCATGTTATTTAAATAATTTATTTAGTGGGTTAAATCAACTCCAATTGATATGAAATTTTTATGTGAGGTTCTCCTAACCCTAATTTATAGTGGAGAATCAACTTCTAGTGATTTTGATGTGTGATTACTCTTATTATTTTAATTTTAGTTTTAGGATTTTAGGCCAATTAGGGTCATTTTTACCGATTTAAACCAAATGATTATTTTTCCTATGTTCCTCTGGTCATAAGAAACCTACCCTAATTTTCTTAAATTTTTCTAAGCAGTATGCTATTTATTGTTATTAAGATAACAAAACAAATGAATAATATTGGAAAATAGATATCTCATCATGGGGATCTCCTCTGTCTTGGAAAAAATCATGAGGAGGTAGCCCATGATAGATACTACTAAGGATCCTAATCTCATGCCATGGTGAAGTGTGCGAACAAATGGAGAATCAAAAGACGCAAATTAGTAAATAATTACTTTAAAATAAAATACATGATAAAATATTTTGATCTTTATTCCACATGATTCGTCTCTGTTCACTGAACAAGAGGGTATTTTTATTTTATTTTTAGGATTTTTGTATGCAAAGTTATGTATTTTTGAAGTTTTGATTATTTAAATAAATCAGAAAATCTTGATTTTCCTACTTAAATGACTCATCCGCCATGTCATCCTCATCCGGGTCGAATGACACGCACCTTTCTCTGATTCGACGCAGCCTTCTGAGTCATCGGCCATGCGGCCTGCGGTTCTACCTCAAATCTTCATCCGACTTGATCAGGACCGCTCTTTCGTTACATGCTCGATCCGACGAATCTCCTTCATCGTCTACGACTAGTGTGAACTAAGCACCATCCATGTTCTAGAATTAAGATCTCGGCCTAGAAGCAACTAAATCGCATGGGGTTGGATCCTATAGACGCATCTAAGTGAGGAGATCATATCCATACTGCTAAGATGCCATGAAAGCAACCCTAAACAAATGGGGAGTTGAAACAAGCTTGAGGAGGAAGAGTTCAATACCTTGGCTCTGAGAAGTGGAGCTTCAATCAGAGATCTGTGTGAGCTTCGATTGGACCCAGAGAGCTCAGGGATGAAGCCCCAAGCTGTGGTGAATTGTCTGTAATAAACTTCGATCAAAGCCGATTTTAAGCTTAGTCGAACTTGGGTGTAGAGGGCTCAACAGAGGGGGAGCTCGACAGGGATCTTCCTCTCTTGGTCTGGTGAAGGTGTAGAGTCAATCAATTTGAAGATTGGTCGAGTTTTGAGAGGTGGCGGTGGAGATGCCCTAGTTTTCAAGCTCAAAATTAGGGCTTCACAAAGGGAGTCAAGGCTGAAAAATGGTGGGGCTCAACTTCTCTTGGCTTTGGGAATAATGTAGAGTGATTTTGACAGATTTTTGTTAGAATTCAATGAGTCCAACCTCTTGGTCGTAGAGGTGGTGGTGTTTAAATAGCCCTGGCTATGACTGATTTCAGGGAGGTTTGGGGAAAATTGAACCATGGGTCTTGATCATGTCTAACCACTTTGTGAACCTTCACAAGTTGATCCTAGCCATCTTAATCAAATATGATAGGCTTGGGCTCTTCCATATGAGTTTCTTAAAAGGCTAGAGGGGAGTTTAGAGGATTGGGTATGTGTGTGTGTGCAAGCTGACTTAACCAACACCAGACCACTCAGGGTTAGTCCTAAGTCTTGTTCATCCTATGAGGACTCATCCTTGAACCTCCACATCTTAGTTTTTTAACCTTCCAATTAGCTTGGAGGTCTATGATCACCTATGTGGAGTTCTGAGGGAGAGTTAAGAAGTGTTTAAATTTTTAAATGGTGGGTTCCATTTCCAGTCCTCTAGGATAGTCAAGGAAAAGTCCTATGGCTAGATCCTAAGCACTAAGAGGAAGATTAGACCTCACCAAAAATGAGGTCAACGGGGAATCACATGGGTCCTCCATGTGATGGTCCTAGCCATCCTTGCCATAGGTTAATGGTTTGGGGACCATCCACAAGAGTTCTCAAAAGTGGGGAACATATGTTTGGAATGTTTGGATTAGGATTCTAAGTTGTGAGTGGAAGTTGAGGGGTTCATGTGTGTCTGCAGGACTGACCAAGACCACCACCTAGGGCTAACACTAAGGCCAGATAATCCTATGGGGACTCCTCTTGAGCTTCCTTATATTCGGGCTTCATCCTACTGAGTGCTGAAGGATAAAACCAAACATGTAAAACTCAAAGCAGAGCATAGAAGTGTTTAGAATTTCTAATGGAGTCTGGATTCCATCACTAGTCCTCTAGAATGGTCAACATGAAAGTCCTTTGGCTAGATTCTAAGCTCTTGAGAAAGAAAGACTAGACCTAAATAAAAGTGAGGTCAACATGGATCGATATTCAGGGTTTTAAAGAAAAATCCTATATTACTTGAATGATACATGCACTTGCCTAATCAAACCTAGTGTGTAGTACTTAATTGTATAAAAATTCAAATCATAACTTTATAAAATATATTACAGAATTATAATATTTCATTCCTAAATCACTAGGTGCACGACAGAGTCATGCCAATAAGGGCCTCTAAGTGTACTGGTGGGGCACTGCCACATACAGAGTACGGAGTATAAGAGGAGGTTGGTTGGAGTTAAATTTTGCATTAAAAATTTTAATAACTTAATATTAATATATATATATATATATACATACACTAACTATTTCATTACATTGATAGACTTGAGAGTTAGGATAGGATCCCACTATTGTCGAGTTATATACACGCACCCATAAGTGGTAGTCATACCAAGCTTGAATCGACAAAAAATCTCACACGACCTAGTTACCTCACAAGAGTAACTAGTATACAATTAAAATAAATATTTGTTTATTTAGCCTCTAACTTAACCAACTTTTTGTAGGAGACCTTTCAAAAGCAAAAGAAGAGTCGAACCCAACAGTCAGACAATATTATGATCCCAGGTCATGATCCGTTAGAGTACGAGCTGTGGAGGGAGGTTGTCGAAGGCAAGAAGAAAATTAGGATCTTTAGGTTGAGGTTTCAAGCACTAGTTTACGTCACTCATCTCTCCTCTAGCGCTTAAGGGGCATCCAATCCTACCACATATAAGGAGGAGGTTCGTAGGGAGGTTCTTGCATTCACAGCAGACCTTGAGACCAGAGTTGCAACCAAGCTTGCCCAAATGAGGTCGAAAATGAAGTTAGAGAAGGAGTTGAAGTTGAAATCAGAGTTAGACGTGTTCTGGCATCGGTTAGAGTTGAGAGGCAAGCAACCAACCGTGGACGAGTTTAAAGAGGATGATGATGAAGAGACTAAGGAGGATTAGTCATTTTTTTTATTTATATATGTATTTGAAACTTGGGCTGTCAATTTGGCTCATTGTTCGCGAACAGCTCGTGTTCGGCTCGTTAAGCAGCTCGTGTTCAGCTCGTTTGTTAAGCATAATGAGCCAAAAACGAACAAATTTTTAAGCTCGAAATGTAAACGAGCCGAACACGAATAATAGTTTGTTCGCTCGTGGTCGGCTCGAATATATATATATATATATATATATATATGTGTATATATATATATATATATATATTTTTAAACAAAAGGAGCAAGCATCACTCCTTACATGTTGATCTGAAATGAAAGTTACAAAGGCAAAAGTAAAAAAGTGATGGAAGACCTCAAATACTAGTGGATCCCCACATCCAAAACATAAACTACCTCAAAACAACCTAACTAAACAAATACAGACAATCTGGTTACATGTATACCAACAGAACAAAATAAGCCCTTTGAGGAACAAAAGAAAGGAGGAAGACTAGTATCTAATGAATGGAAGTCCTAAGTTGTCACCATGGATCAAAAGCTTGAGAGGGAGGGGAATGATATTAGCAGCTTTTGTGACCTCATTATAGCAGCCCTGTGTGGCTAGCCAATGAGCAGGAGAATTGCCTTCCCTAGGAATGAAAGCAAACTTAACCACCATGTTATCCATATGGCTGGGCATCCTGTTCATCCATCTCTTGATATTCCAAGGAGCAGGTTCAGTCTTGGTAATATAATTGATGCAGCATCTAGAATCAGATTCTACCAGCAGCCTGGAAATTTTGCAAATCTTGGCAATCTTGATGGCCCAAAAGATGGCAATGATCTCAGCTTCTAATACATCAACAACAGATGTGGGAGCTTGGAAATACAGCAGGCAATGGCCCTGGTAGTCTCTGTAGATCCCACCAATACCAGCATCAGAATTAGAACAACTGCCATCAGTATTAACTTTAACCCATTGGGGAGGGGGAGGGTACCAAGCTACAACAGAAAACTTTTTGTTAGCCATTGGTCTTACCCTGCAAATGTCCTTGTATTGATGAAGCTTAATAAGCTTAAGGATGTAGCTGAGACATTGGACTGCAACCTGAAGAGGAGAGGAAACCTTCCCTTCAAACTTAGCTCTATTTCTACACATCCAGAGGAACCAAACCACCAAGCAAGGGATCTCCAAAAGATGTTCCTTATGCCAATCCACCCAGCAGGTATCCAAACTATTCCAACTCAGATTTAGAGTGTTAATAGTGAAACGACTAATGAGATGTTTCCAGACTTCCTGAGAGAAGAGACATTTGAAAAATAGATGGTCGACAGATTCTTCATCTTGAGAGCACAAATGGCACCAGGAAGGTCCTTTCAAACCCTTTAATTTGAGGATGTCATCTGTAGGAATGGCAAGATGTCTCAATCTCTAGCAAAAGAAGGAGATAAAGGGAGTAAGGAATTTGCTCCAAATTTCTGTGCCCCACTTGAACTGATCCCAGGTATAAAATTTTTGGTAAATGTAAGAAGAGAGCTTCTGAGATCTTTTGTTCTTAGTAATCAGTGTGTCCTTCTGTTCAAGAGTAACCTTACTTAAATTAACTTGCTGCACCGCTCAGGAGTTAACAAAGTATTCAGTAGCCTGTAATTCCAACAGTTATCAGTCCAGAAATCCTTAACAGGAGTGTGGGACTGATCAGGTTTTGGGTTGGCAGTGAGCTTAGAACCATTCCAGATCCACTGATCCAGCCAAAAGTTTATCTGCCCCTCACCCAACTCCCAGATGAACAGATGTTCAGCCTTTTCTTTAACTTTCAGCATAGAAACCCAAAGCCTGGAGTCACCCAGCTTTGGCTTGACCAAAGTTGGATGATCAAATCTACAGTACTTGCCATGGAGAAATTTGGCCCAAAGACTATCATTGGCTCCGAACTCGATCCACGAGCTTACACATATTGGTGAAGCTCATCCGATCAAAGCTCCCGAAGCCAAGACCCCCGACCTGAGTAGGTTTACATACCTGCTGCCAAGGCAGCGAGTGAAATTGCTTATGTTGTCCAGCCCATAAAAATCTGTTGAAAAGTTTGTCGATCAGTATAGAAGTGCTCTTCTTCATGGTGAACATCTGGAGAGCATAGGAAGGGAGAGCAGAAAGAATACTTCTCAGCAAAGTAATTCTTCTACCATTAGAGAGGAAGGAGTTGGACCAGCTAGAGATTTGATTTTTTATCTTATCTATAACTCCCTGAAACCGAGTCTGTTTAGATCTGCCTTTAGTGAGATGCACTCCAAGATAATCAATTGGGAGGGTTGCTGATTGAAAACCATTGTAATCAGAGATCCATCTTCTATGGCTTAGGCTAACATTCTTGCCAGGGTAGAAAAGACATTTAGTAAGATTAAATTCCATCCCAGAAACATCTCTGAAATGGTTTAAAGTCTTCGAACCACCCTAATAGCAGACTTTAGATGCCTTAGAGAAAATTATGATGTCATCAGCATAGGATAAGTGACTTATCCTAATGTTAGACTTATGGTGGTAAGCAAGGTGAGGAGAAGCAGCAAAAGCTTGGTCTAAACACCTGGACAGATAATCAAAAGTCAAAATAAAGACAGTAGGGGAGAGGGGGTCTCCTTGTTTGATACCTCTAGAGGCACTAAAGAATCCTTGCTTATTCCCATTCACCAGCACAGAATGAAAATTGCACTTTAACCACCTGTTGATGAGATGAACAAAGCTGGGTTGAAAGCCTCTAGCTGTTAAAATATTCAATATGAACTCCCAGCTGATAGTATCATAAGCTTTTTTAATGTCAAGTTTGAAAATGATGTTATGACCTTTGCACTTCTTATCTAAATCCAAAAGCAATTCTTGGGCCAGCAGAATATTGTCTGAGATGCTTCTTCCTTTAACAAATGCTGCCTGGTTCTCATTGATGATATGAATCAGATGTGGTTGAATTCTTGAGACAAGGATTTTACTTATTACTTTGGACATTACAGTAGTTAAGCTGATAGGTCTATAGTCACTCCAGTTTTGTCTGAATTTGTTCTTTAGAATAAGCACAAAGGTGGAAGCAGAAAAAAATTTGGGAGGATCCATGCCTTGGAAGAAGGCCTGCACAGCTTGAGTAACATCCCTGCCAGTAATTGACCAGCTAGCTTTGTAAAATGAGGATGTGAAACCATCAAGACCAGTAGCTGTAGTGTCTTTAATAGTATCAAGAGCCTTCTTAATCTCAATTTCCTCAGGAATATCAGTTAGACTCAGATCCTGCACATAGTTATGACTATCCTGAAAAGATCCTGCTGAATAGGAATGCAGCTAGATGGAACCTGAGCAAAGAGGTGGCTAAAGTGTCTCTCAGCATCCTTGGCAATATCAGCTGCCTCAGTGATTCTGATGCCAGCTTCATTGGTAATGGTAAGTATCATATTACATTTATATATATACATATATATATACACATATATATATACATATATATATATATAGATATATATATATATGTATATATATCTATATATGTATATATATGTATATATATATATATATGTATATATATGTATATATGTATATATATGTATATATATATATATATATATATATATATATATATATATTCATAAAATTAAATATTATAAATTAAAAGTAATTAAATTTTTAAAAAATAAATTAGCATATTTTAAAAAATTAAATTCTATTATAATATATCACAAATTATTAATAATAATATATTAATATTACTTATTGAAAATTATATGTTTATATAATAATATAATACAAGTTATATAATTATAATATATCTAAACCCCTAACCGGCCTCCTCAATCCCCATTCGCCTCTCGAAACTTCTCGGGTTCGGCTGCCTCTCTCGTTTCCTCTTCGTCTCTTCTCGTCTTATCTGATCTCTCGAAGACATTCGGTCACGACAGCTTAGGGTTTGTCGTCCGTGCTCTTGTGCTAATATCTACTTCTATTCTCCTCAGGTTGGCTGGCTTGCTTGTTCGGTATCTTGCTTGGTTTCTCGATATTCTTGCTTAGTTTATTGGTTGTTTGTTCGGCTACCTAGGTGTTATTTCTAAGTATATTTTCTCTAATATTTCATATTTATCTTCAGGTTCGCCTCATATCTTAAGTTTTCTTACATTTCTTTAAAATTTATCCAGATTTTTTGAATGCAACCTAGATTTGTAAGGTTTTGGCAGCAAAATCTTGCATATTTTATATATGTATTTTTTATGGATGAGATTTGATATACGAGGTTGTTATGAAATTTAGTTCGGCTATTGTGCAATTGTGCAGTGATTTATACAGATTTGCGCCTGTGTTGAGGTTCGGCTATTTCCTTTAGATCATAATTTTTTTTCTTTTTTTATGGATGACTTTGTGAAAAGTAAAGAATAAAATGCTTCTTTTCTTTAGTTTTTCAAAACAATAACATTTTTTTCTGAAGTTTTTTTGAATTTTATGAGTTTCACTTCGGTAATTTAGGGCAGGCATCTTTGTGAAGTGCATGTACATGGATGCATTATTCTCATTCCGCCAAATCATAATGCTTGGGTTTATGCATGCTAAAAAAATAACATGGTGCTCACAAGGCTTCACGTAAAGCTTTAAGTTGGATTAACTTGTTTACGAACAAAAAAGTGAGAGCACATCAAACTGTGTTTGAGAAGGGAAAATGAGTCTTGAACTCATCTCTTCTTTACTTTCTCCTACTCAGATGTAGTTCTCAAAGGATGGTTACGTTGGACATCTCTCTATTTGCATGCTAGATATGATACATATCTATATTAAAATGACATGTACATGACTGACAGTCAAATGCTATGACAAGAAACTATTTTGGGAAATTTGTGTGCAATGCTCTTTTGGGAAATTTGTATGGCATGGAGAAGTTGCAATGCAATATGTTTTTTCATTTGAAATTATTCATTTTCTTAATTTTGGAGGACAACACAAGTTTACAACCATTTTAAGATAATAATATAAAAAGTTACCTAAGATGATTATTCTTACTTTTAATTTTGGAAGATAACATAAGTTTGCAACCATTTTAAGATAACAGTAGTCATACTGTACAGTGGAGTAAATATGTTTGGCTCAAAAGACACTATCAAATTTGCTTCAATCACTTGAAAAATTAAGTTAGAAGGTCTCAAGATAAGTTATATTTTACTTTCTAGTTGTATTATGGTAAGCATAGAATGTGTCTTATGCTCTGTTGCAGATGAGACACATAAACATCTCTTCTTTGAATGCCATTATGTCCATTCTTTTATAAAATTACTGCATTCCTTATGGAAACTACTTTCTCATGGGTGGTAATTTCTTACAAGTGCTCACTCATGTAAATTGAAGCCTAATTTTAGTTCTAGTGAGGTTTTGCTTCTTGCCTAATATCAGTTTCTCTTTTTAGATATGTTGCAATTCTTATTTGCCTATTTAATGGGAGTAAACCCTATTAAGTCTAATTAATTTAAAGTGATACTAACTCTGTTGTTATGATTTCATTTAGTGTGCAAATATGTATGAATTAGATCTTTCACAATCTGAATCATCCAGTAATAAGATGCTAGCAGAAGCTCATAATAACAACGAAAATGTCAGTCTTTCTTTACAAAATACAGAGGCAGAAGTAGTACCTCAAGTTGTCATTGATAGCAGTGAAGAAATCTCAACTGAGAAGGGTAGGAAGAGGAAGTCAGCAGTGTGGGACTATTTTGTGGAGACAACATTTTTGATTAAGGGGGTCCAAACTTCTTTTTGGCAATGCACATGTTGTCGATCCAAATTTCAAAAATCTAAAATAGGAACTACTTCTCAACTTCTACGTTATGTCAGGGATTGTGGACAAATCAAAGCTGAAAGTAAGCAAGCCATTGATTCTGAAAAAAGACAAAAAAATGTTAAATTTTATGCCACTTGATGTTGCTGCAGATGTTGAGATCCCTATATTTCATGATCCAAAAAGCTACGATCATCATAAGGTTAGAGAGTTAATTGCTAAAATGATTATAGTGTATGAGCATCATTTTAGTATTGTTAAACAAATATGGTTTAACATTCTATTGAGACGCTTAAACCCAAATTATGAGAATGTTTCAAGGAATACAATAAAAAATGATTGATTGAAGATTTATGAGTCTGAAAAGAGAAGTTAAAAAACAATTTAGAGATATTGATAGGTTTTCATTAACTTCTGATTGTTGGACTTCCAAACAAACTATTGGATACATGCGTATAATTGCCCGATATATTGATAAATCTTGGAAGATTCAAAAACGGATCATTAATTTCATTGAATTGGATCCACCTCATGCCGGTACATTCATTTGTGATGTCATTTGTCAATTCTTGTTAGATTGGAAGATACATGGCAAAGAATCTACAATCACTTTAGACAACATTAGTAATAATGATGTTGCTGCTATCTTGCTCTATTTAAATCTTATGGCTAGAGGGAAACTGCATTTTAAGGGCCATTTTTTTCATGTTCGTTGTTGTGCTCACATTTTAAATATTATGGTGCAAATTGGTCTAAAAGAAATTTAAGACATCATTTATAATATTAGAGAGGCTATCAAATGTATAAAGAAGTCGCTGGCAAGGTTGCATAAGTTTGTTGAGATATCTAAGCAATTATGTATATCAACAACAAAGGGTTTGTACATTGATGTTCCAAGAAGATGGAACTCAATATTCTTTATGCTTGAATTTGCTCTTATTTTTCGTAATGTGTTCCCTCACTTTACAAGTCGAGATAACAATTTTAGTTGGTTGCCTTCAAATTTAGATTGGGAGAAATATGATAAAATTAAAAATTTTCTTTCTGTTTTTAATATTGTGACAAAAATGATTTCGGGTTCTTCGTACCCCACTTCAAATATTTTTTTACCTGTTGTTATGCATATAAAAAATTGTTGCTAGATGAGTCAACTTCTTCTGATTAGTTTAACAGAAACATGGCTCTTGCCATGAGAGGTAAATTTGATAAATATTGGGGTGATTGCAATCTCTTAATGTCTGTCGCAGTTGTTTTGGATCCTCGCTTGAAATTAAAGTTCATACAGCTTAGTTTTGCCAATATGTACACATCTCTTGAATCTGGGCCTAAAATTCAACTAGTTCCATATGTTACATGAGAAATTTACAATACTTATGTAAGCGATGTTGCTAGTTCCAGTTCTACAAGTTACAATGTTTCCTAAAAGTTGCCAAGTAATTCTGTTAATTCACAAATTCTTGATTACATGCTCACATTTAATGATTTTGTTGTTTCATCTGGTTCTATTCAACTGACAAAATCAAATCTACAAGTCTATCTTGAGGAGGGTCTTTATGTGGCCAATAATAAAATATTTGATATTCTTGATTAGTCGAAGTTGAACACTCTCAAGTATCCTTGTTTGTCCAAAATGGCTAGGGATATATTGTCAATTCCAATAACAACTGTTGTGTCGGAGTCATCATTTAGTATCGATGGAAGAGTTCTTAATGATTACAGAAGTTCACTCTCCACAAAAACTGTGAATGCATTAATATGCTCATCCAGTTGGATTAGATCTTCCACAAGTAGTTTTAAAACTTTTTTGGTAATTTCTTTCAATAATTAATTTTGAGCATATGTGTACCTTTTCATGTAATGTTTTTATCACTTATTTCTTACATATCTTTTATGCTAGCAAGAATTAATGGAAGAGGAACACCTTCAGGTGACGTTACCCGAGTAAATCGATAGAGAAAGTTGGACATTACAAAGCCCTCTGTGTCGTTGGACAACGTCCATTTTGTCCTTCAGTATATGCATCAAATATAATTACATTTTTTATTAATGCTCCACTAGTCATTGTTATGATGCCTTTAATGATAAGCCTTCATTTTTCTGTTTTTTTCGTATATGCAATTCCGTTTGAGATTGTTAATTGGGCATTTGTTTGGATTTTGGATTTTGGGGATGCTATGTTAATGTTCCGTGTAAGGAAGAAATGTTGTATTCTTTGGACCCTAAGTCAACAAACTTCATGAGTCCCTTTACTTGTCTTTTCTATCAGTTTTCATAAATAATTTTTTTGGTTCTTATGACTTGAGGATTTCGGATATCAAAATGCAAATTGTAAGAGTTGATTGCACTTGATAATCCGCTATGTTTTCTTCAGATGATTTGCATTTGACAGCTTTTCAATTCCCAATTATGGTGATTCCTGTAGCTTAGAAGGATGTGGATGACATTTAATAGACCTTCATAACTTGGGTCGTTGGAAAATTACATGGTGACCTTCTTTTTCCTATCATCATTTGCCTGGTAGCAATACTCTGTACATCATTTGCAATATGTTATAATTTGTTGCGGGGCGTGATTGAGAAAATGAATAGGTGGTCAGTGTGAAATATGGCATATTATATTTTCTGAATATTTGATAGATTGTTGGAAAAGCGTTGGTGGTGATTGTTAAATTCTATGATAATTTTAGTCTTCCTGTTATTTTATTTTTTTTCTTTTTTTTAGTTTAATTGAGTTGGCTTCCTTCTGAAGTGTTTGCTTTGTATGAATCATCATTTTTCTTTCATTTGTTGTGGGCATTGCTAGTGGTATTAAAAGTTTAAAACTATTATTTGCAAATTATTTTGAATAGCTTATATTCATGTTGTCTTAGATATATTCGTACTCCTTAATTCTATTTTATGAAAAAAACCTTAATTTCTGACTATTTGCTTTTTTATCATTTATTTTATGTTCAGCATGAATCCTTTCTCAGCCTATCCTATAAACCCCTTGAAATCATCTCATAATTCTTTTTTTCTTTCCTCATCAAGCATACATTATAGAAGTTCATTCATCTCTTTCACTGTTGATTTAAAATAATTTTTAATCTAATATGAATAGGGTAGATGATAACTACGTTCATGATGTCTTCATCGATAAGAGTATTTACATATCTAACCCCTATACTCTACTTTTTCCATTTATACTATCCAAATCTTTCATATCACATAACAATGCCACCATTTTAACTTTTAAGGAGTGAAATACACATTTTTATCCGTAGTTAAGGTGGCCAGCATGTCAAAATTGAAGTTTTAGTGCACTTGATAATCTGCTATGTTTTCTTCAGATGATTTGCATTTGATAGCTTTTAAATTCCCAATTGTGGTGATTCCTGTAGCTTAGAAGGTTGTGGATGACATTTCACAATTCTTCATATCTTGGGTCGTTGGAAAATTACCTGGTGACCTTCTTTTTCCTGTCATTATTACTTGATGTATCTATGGGTGATTAAGCAGCTTGGATGGCCTATTTATGTAATGGCAACCGCTGCTTTGTGAACTCATCATCTGTCAATATCATGATCAGTTGGGTAAGTTATTAGTTGGCATATGAAAAGATAGAAAGAAGCATTACAGTCTCTACAATTATTCATAATTCCTGGCAATCATTCTGGTATTCACGAGAAGATAGAAAGAAGCTACATAGATTTTACAGTTACCTATAGAACATGCAGTAAACTGTAGAAAATGCAGTTTAAAATTCCTAGTTGAAGTTGAATTTTAGAAAGAAGATACATAGATGTTATAGTTGTGCTATTGCTTGGGAAATGATAGTTACCATTTCTGTTCAGGTTATAGATGTGCTACCTGCAATTAGCATGAGTGTTGCTTGGTGCAAGATTGCTGATATCATTCATGTCATTTATGTTTCCAATTCATATCAATGCTCTTTTATTCAAATTTTGTTGACATGATTGTTCGTCAGGTTTTGTAAAAAGGGGATTCAATCACTATGGTTAGGTGTTAGATGTGTAAATACATATGAATTGAGTGTTATGCATGTCAATCTTCGTCTCTCCCTCTCCATATATGCATCCATCCATCCATCAATAGAATTGCTTGGAATGTACGTAAATGACCCATATGTATAACTCTCTAATGAGAATTCCTCCATTAAAAGAATTACTTTTATAGGCGAGAGAGCAGCTTGGTATTTGTGTTATTGCATTGGTGATTATTGTTAACACTTTTACAAATCATGTGGATCCTCTATAACACTTTTGCAACTACAACTATCTCATGCGTGCTATGCAACTATCTTAACTTCAATTCTTTGGAGTGGATATTATATTCCACTGATGTGTGCAAAACTCTTTTGGGAAATTTGTATGGCATGTAGAAGATGCAATGGAAGATGTTTGTTCATTTGAATGCATTCATGTTCTTAATTTTGGAGTGCAACACAAGTTTGCAACCATTTTAAGATAATAATATAAAAGTTGCATAAGATGATTATTCTTACTCTTAATTTTGGAAGGCAAGACAAGTTTCCAACCATTTTAAGATAATAGTATATGAAGTTGCCTAAGGTGATTATTGTTACTCTTAATTTTGGAAAGCAACATCTGTTTGCAACAATTTTGAGATAACAATATATAAAGTTGTATGTGATGTTTAGTGCCTTAAGAAAGGAAAGTTCTTATTTGCTTATTTTTACTCTAGATAGATAAATAGTTAATTGCTCATTACAATTTGTAATGCTGGTGGTCAACTTTGATGTTGATCTAATAGAACTGGTTGTTTGGCTTCCAGCATTGTTCAGGAAGATGGAAATCCCCTACTGCTTGGTGAATGGAAAGGCACGTTTGGGAATACCTAAGTATTTTTTAGCCATTTGCTTTCCATTTGAATATTAGACTGTGGAAAATTAGATTTAATTTTGTCATCTTTGATATAGATTCATGTATTAGATTGCTGTTGTATCGTGCCTTTCCATTTAATAAAGGTCGTTTTTCAACTTTTGAAATATGCATTATGGAGCAATTTTGTTCTTTGATCCGTATTTTATTAGATTTTGATCTCCGTTGGTGGTTGCGTGGACTATGTTTTATGGATCGAAGTTTTTTTTTCCCATACGTGTATTACTTATTTTATTCTGGGGCACAATTTTCTGTGAATCCTACTTACTCTTTGGACATATTTCTTGATAAGAGTGCTTAGATAAATGAAGAAGCGCATATGAGCATTCATTTCAGGTTATCGAATAGTTTGTGAGCAAATTATTTGTTTTAGTTGCTGGTCATGTTTATGCGTGCATCTTATTATTATTATTTGGACATCATCTGGTATTGAAGGAAATTAAATGAAATCCTATAATTTGATAGGTTAATCATCATTTTGCAATCATTATGGGGTGTTAGATTGTTTTGTATTTTTCCTCTCACAAAAAAACGTAAGTAATTATTATCTTCTAACTTGCAATTTGTAAAGCATTCAGGGATATATGACACATGAGTATGTAACAAGGGGCTACTTGACAGTAAAGGCAGATGTATACAGTTTTGGGATAAGATTTGTCTGCTATTAGTGTGATTATAGTGATTTTATTCCTTAAACTCAATTTATTTATTCATATGTGTGATATTCTTATAACTATGAATTGCAGGTACAAACTTATCATTGGCTCTTTGTCATTCACTAATCACTACCTATTGGATCGTCGAACATAAAGATCCAAGAATTTAGTTCAAAGTCGGAGACTCGGAGTTTAAATTTAATGTATTTTTTTGAATTTTTTGAGTTGATGTAAGTCGTAAGTGTATGTGTATTAAGAAAATAATTGTAATTCTTTTTGTGTAAACTTTTATATAAATGTTTTTTATATTTTGATTTTTATTTGTGATTTTTTTTGTATTTTTTGTATTCTTGTTTAATTTATAAATTGAAAAATTTGTAATAAAGATGTTCTTATTTTGTAAAATTTTGTAAGAAAATATTAATATTCATTTTGTCAAAAAACTTGTTTGAAATTTCTCTTTTGTGAAAAATTTTGTATGAAATTTATTCTTAATTTTTTTTAGTTAATCTTTATTTTATGAAATTTATTCTTAAAATTTGTTTGAAATTAAATTATTAATACAAACAGTTTTTTTTAGAAAAATTATTATTTTAATTTTATTTTTAAAAAATTAATTATTATAATAATTTTATATTGTAACAAGTCAATTTCGAGCCGAACACGGACACAAATAATTTTTTTTAGTCGAGCACGAACACACGGTTCACGAGTCATCTCGAACACGAGCCGATTTTGAGCCGAGTCAATTTTGAATGAGCCGAACACGAGCCAAGTCTGAGCTCGCTCAAGCCCGGCTGGTTTATATCCCTATTTGAAACAATTTGAGCGAACAACTTATTTTTTTTGTACATATATTTTTTTGGTTTATTCAGTGCATTTTTTTTAAATTTTATGTTTCATTTCTGCTTTTATTACTGTTATTTTAGTTTAATAAATGCTTGCACTAGTAAATTTTATTATGATCACACTAAGTTTGATGTTATGATTACAAATGTATAAATTGAAATTATGAAAAATGATATTTATTTTTTCTAGTTTTATAGTTTTTTTTACGGCTTTCTATCAGAGTTCTAATGACTTTGTCTATAATCCAACGAATAATATCCATTGGTTAGTATGCCGACGGCTCCCAGACGGCCAATCGTTGCACTAATGGCCCATTTCGAAGGCTTATAAACCCACGGACAATTGTTATTTTCCTTTTATGGTCCAGTTTACCAATGACTGAAATCATCGGTTAATACTTAGTTTATCGACGCATTTCTAATGTCACCCTCTTCCTGGTCTGCAAGTTTTTTGGTCGCCGCTTATGAATATCTAAGTATACCAACGACTTACTAACGATTTATTTTTCATCTAACAACGGTTGGGAGTTAAAAGTCATCAGTAAATCTGATGTTTTTCCAATTACCAAAAAACGAATACCCTATGGCCGAGTGAGACATGAGAAAGCTGCGACGAGAGATGGAATTCTTTAAGATATTAAGTAAGACATGCAATTTAAAAAATGGGCGAGTGAGACATTCATTTTGAGCAACACATAGAGGGCAAATATAATTGGGCCCCATGCATCTACATAAAAGTACATCTTTTGAGACCACCCACAAAAATTTTTCACACAATTTTTACATATTTAAAGGACCAGCCTTTAAACCAAAAAGTTTACTCCATTTTATGATGTTGATGAAGAAATGAATAAACCTTCTTATGTGATTGTAAATTATGTTGTGTCAATTATGAAGGTGTTAAATATTAGTTGGCAGCAAGATAAAAAATTGTTCATTTGAGAGAAGAGATCAACTACCATTAAAGATGAAGTCAGAAGCCTTAGTATTAATAGAAAAACTAAACCAAGAAACTATAACATTCATAATTTTGCCATAGAAACATATAACATTAAGCCAAGGGCCAAAGAAAAATGAAAGCTTGCTATAACAATTCACATGAAAAGAAAGACATTCCTTTAATTTAATAACATGTATTAAAGCTTTTAAAAAAGGGGATAATTTACCTTTTGTTTTGGTCATAGGGAACAATTATAATTATGAAACCAATTGGATAAAATAGAGTTTGTGTTTTAGTATTTCCAAATGATTTTAGATTTGCACAGTAGATTAGTAGTGTCAAGACTATGGATGAAGACACCTAATTGCTTTTTAGGTTTAGTAGTATTGGTTTGAGCTATAGTGTGAAGTTTTTTTTCTATCCCACCCTGATGAAAAAAGTTATTAAACAAGGAATACTGTAAATCCGAATTTATGAAATCTTAAAAACGTTAAGTCTCAAAAAATGGTTGACAATATCACAATAAGTTTATTAAATTCAATCAAATTCCGTAAGATTCTTGAAAACTTTATTATGTGAGGATTTTAAAAATTATAATATTTATTATGATAAGAAAATCATAATTAAAATTTGATATTATTATTGTAATAATAATAATTATTTATTTTATTTAATTAAATGTAAAAATTATATATTATTATACTAATTAATAAGTAATTATTCACTAAACTATTAAATTATTAAACAAATTACTTATTAAATATTTAATATTAATTAACTATTATTTATATTAATTAAGAATATATTTAGATTTATCTATTATTAAATATTTAGAAAATTAAAATATATTTTTATTAACTAATTAAATATATATTTATCTAATAATAATCAATTTGATGATATATTCATTAAAAGTTATTTATTAATCAATGAAAATAATAAAATTAATTAAAATAAAACTAAATTAAAACAACAACCACATCTCCCATTTTCTCTCTCTGTTCGAAAATAAAATATTGTGTTCGGAAGCCGCACGTCCAAATGACTAATCACAGAGAGCCACGTTATCATATAGGTAAGGAAGTGAATGACATGATGCCTCATAAGGGGCTGTCAGAATATTTTCTCTTGCCCGAAACTCTCTTCAACATCCCTTACTCCCTGCCCTTCAACGATGTTTGCCTGCAGTGTTGAATTTACGTTAAATATGATTTATCAAATTCCGTAAATCCGACGAGCTGTTAAGGGAATGGAAGTTGCAAGTAACGAAAACATAAATCCTTTAAATCTTTCTCACTTTGGATTTACGTTGAAGAGAAGATGAAACACATGAGAGAGCTATTTAATGTAGAGTTGGATTTCACTTTTATTTTTTGTATTTTTTTAGATTTAGGATTATTCGAGACAATTTTCTATCTGTTTTGCTTTTCAAACAACCACCATAGTTCTATTTGGGGAACTGCTTTATTACTATTTTTATAAATATTTGTAGTAGAAAGTTATTTTTTAATTTAGCTATTGAAATATGTGCTACTAAAAATGTATGAACTCATTTTTTGAAAATAAAATAAATTTTAGAAACAATATAATTTTTTTTCGCAAAGGACTTTGTTAAATGGATACCAAACCTAGAATATTGCTTTTGCCGCCGAAACTTGTGATAAATCTAGCCGTGCCTAAATCCTAATCTCCATCTTTGTCTTTCCGCACCGTTCCTAGTTTCGTTTCATTTAGGGAATCGCGCGTCCCTAAACCCTAATCTCCATCTCTGAAATCATCGTTTCGTTTCGTTTTCGCAAAAAGCATCATCCCGGATTCCTTAAATGTCAGGTAACGGAGGTCATTCTTTTGATATCGATCATTACGCTGTTCTCGGTCTACCGTCTGGAGAGGAAGGCTCAAAGCTTTCAGTAGAAGAAATCAAGAAAGCTTTCCGTAATCAATCTCGCATCCGCCATCCGGACAAGCGCCACGATGATCCTAACGCCACTGCAGATTTCCAGATTCTGATCACCTCCTATGACTTTCTCCTTGACGAGGTCAATCGCTCTAATTTCGATGCGAAACTTCGAGCTCGACGTGAGCAGGTCCTCCGCGATTCATTCCCGGACTCAAAGCGTCGGAAAATGGCCACTGTTCTTGAGGAGAGGGAGCGATCTGCAGCGGTGGCTGTTGATCCGCCTGAGGAGGTCCGGCTGAAGGCGAAGAGGAAGGAGCTAAAAAAGGAGATCGCAGAGTTCCAAGCAAGGGGCGCGAAGAAGGCCTCCGAGTCGGTAAGACTGAGCTGAACTTTCTTTTAAATTAATAGAGTCCGTTCGACTTGCTGTTGTTTTAGTGGAAGTTGTGCATTAAATCGATGATATGAAGTATGCCTCGTTATTATTTTTTAAATTACAGTAAACATCTTCTATAAGGCATTGACATATTATATTATGCTGCCAAGCTTGCGCTTAGGCATAATGAGAAGAATGTATTTTTCATTTATTACTAATCCTCTCTAAATAATCAAGATTTGAAAATTTAGAGTGACTATTTTGAGAATCATTATGTTTGCCGATTACCTTATCATTGCTTAACCAGATATCCTACATTGTTATTTCGAATTACATATTTTTCCTAGATGAGCAAAGTAGGATATCGGATATCCATCCTTCTATGTTACTAAACTGGATTTAGTCTTATTTGTTCAATGTGTGCCAGGTTTATGGGCAATATAATAAAGAAAATAAGGTAGAGGGAGAGAAGGCAAGACGTAGTTTGGATAAAGGGAGGACTCTGAAGGTTTCTTGGGAGACAAGTGCCGGAGATTATGTTGCTGCCAAGCTACGGGGAATATTTGAGAGTTTTGGCATAGTTGAAGATGTTGTGATCCCGTCAAAGAAGAAGGCATCAGCTTTTATTGTAATGACTTCTCGAGAAGCTGTGGTGAGCTCTTATTTCTTATTTGGAAGATTTACATACATAGCACTCAATATTCCAAAAGTTTTTAGCATTTGCTACTGTCTGTTTTTTTTTCCTTCTTTAGATTTATTAGAAGATCTATGAAAGAAATATAACATTTGCATATTTATTTGCTAATATACAATTCCAAAAGCTTATGCTTACTCCTTCATTTGTACATCAGGTAAGAGCGGTACACAATATGAGCGGGGAAATAAGAAACCCATTGCTTGTTCTTCCACTAGAATGCATTGCACCTATGTTTTCGGATACTGCATGTACAAATCAGAACTATAGCATTTGCCCTGGAATTAACAATGTTGTCGGAGCTGACTTTCAAATTTATGAGGCATTTGTGATGAAAAAACTTCAGGAGGTAGGTATTCATTATCTTAAGAATGATCAGCTTTAATATATGTTGTTGCGTTCATGACATATTATATATTGCACATGCTAGTTGACATAAAATTTATCATCCATCTATCCAGTTTTATTTCTTTCATAACAAACTAATTTAAATATTATAATGGAACAATGAAAGACAAAATGCTTGATAGATACATAAATTTATAAGAGTATATATCTTTTTTTATTATATTTATTATTTTTCTAATAATGCAAACATCTCTTTCCACTTCGTTTTTCTGACTTTGTGTTTCAGTGCAAAGTCATGTTTTTGTTTTCTGTTAGCTTATTGGAAGTTGGCTAATGTATTTTGGCTTGAGAAAACATTGATAATTTTGTGATGATTTAGACAGGTACAATTTTGAGTTGGTGAGGTCTTGACACTTATCCATAGAAAATATACTATCAACGTCCCTGTTTTTGCCATGTTTGTTAATTCATCATTTATGCCCAGTGATAATTTAGTATTTGCTTGAGATTTATCTTAGTTATTTTAGCATTAAATGAAATCTCAAAAAAATTAAAAATAACTGTGTCAAGTTTTTTGAAAAGGATGACTTTAGTATAGTGAAAGAACATCCATGTACATGATATGAAATTTAGTGATTGTAAGATTTAATTATTTTGAAATATTAAGTGACATTTATATATAACGATTTCACTAATTTGGAACAATTATAAAAAATTTTAGATAAATGAGGATATAACTTCTATAAATAAAATTAGGGATTAAAATGAAGTGAATTGAGCGCATCATGTGATGAGAGCATACCTTGATCACTTAAAGACAAATTTTTTGATGTGTCATGAAGAAAGAAAATGGGAGACATCTTATTTCTTGCTTTTATAAATAGTAAGAAAGCATGATATAAAATAAATACAAACAAACCCAAAATAGGAATTCTACGAAAGTAAATCTTTGGAGATAAATTAGGATTTCTATGACAGCAAAACCAGGGAGGAGCCGGCCTTACAGAAACAGGTAAGAAACTTAACAAAAAAGTTACAAGAGATGCTAAACACATAATTTAGAGAGCATTTTAATATTTTAGTATTTTAATAATTGTTTCTTGAATTTTTCACATTTGTCCTCAACCTGACAGCATTTTAATATTTTCTTGCCTAGAAATTAAATTGTCAATTTGATCTTTATGAAGAACCTATGAAAAAGATATCTTGTAACATTTTTTAATTTTGCTGGAATGAATGTAAACTTACTTGATAATCCATTGCTAAATTTTTTTGTTAACTAAGTGTATCAATTTCGACAATCGATTGAGTTCTTTGCAATGCTAATAATAGTTTAAATATTACAAAGCATCATTGTCGGTACTTCAGTAGAAATCTTTAGTTTTGCAAGAAACAGTACATTCATAGATTTTCTTTGCCATAGCTTTTAATTCAGCTGTTACAATATTGTGAGCAATATGATTCTTTATTACTTCTCCATATAATTAAATTTCTCTTGAAAAAGAATAATAATCAAATGTGGATTATTGATTAGTTATAGATCTCGCCTAATTAGATCAATGAAGATTTTTACTCTTATTTGTCCACTTCTTGAAGAATAACCCTGTTTTCGTTGCCATTTGACGAGCTACTCAAGAAAGTTGAGATCATGTCTAATGTGAGATAGGAAATAAAATTTGAATCTACGAACCTGTACTTACGTCATTTACTGAATCATATTTGTATACCCCAATCCTAAAGTTATTATTCATCGAAGTACTTCATCATCTACTCTGTAGCGTCCCAATGATATCTCCCTTGATTAGCTATGAACACGCTTATGATGCTAAGTTAATCAGACAAATTTAACATACAATGAATCATGGTATGCATGATACTATTCATTACATTTTTGTAGAAACCTTTTTATGTGTGATTTTTCAACATAATCACTTCTTGCTTGATCCTTGCTCAACCAAAAATGCTATATAGAGATGTAGAAACTGGTTTACATATTTTTCAACATCATCACTTCTTGCTTGATCCTTGCTCAACTAAAAATACTATATTAGAGATGTAGAAACTGGTTTACAGACTGCCATCCCAAATTTGACTGCTTTGTTTTTATGTGTTCTTTGTAAAAAGAGTTTTTTTTTTTTTAATTTTTTTATTTTATGGATTCCATTCCTTTTTTTTGGCAAGTCCAAGATTATTTGAAATCCCACATTAGCAAAACCTTCTTCCTTGTGATTTTGTTAACATTAAGCAAAAATAGATTTTATTACTGGCCTCTTCAAATTTCAAATACAGATAGGTATCTTAATTGCTATGAGTGAAGCCAATATCAAGCATACATTTATTAAATTTTTTATTCCATGTTCTTGAGTTTGTTTCAACCTATACAAGGATCTTTTCACATTCAATTTTTAGTTCTAATCAACAAAAATTTTAGGTAGATTCACGTAGATAGTCTCTTGCAATTCTCCAATCAAGAATTTTATTTAAATATTCATTTGTTCAAGATACATGTCTCTAACTTTACAACAACAGCAAGAACACATCAATGTAGGCCTGACAACTAGAGAGAAAATTTCAACATAGTGTACACCCTTTCTTGCTTAACCCACTTGATACAAGTGTAGGTTTAAATCTTGGTTTTTCTATTGCAAGAATTCCATTCTTTTTCATGTATTACCATTTCCAGCTAACAACTTCTTGTTTCCTCGTTTATTTATGAAATTTTCTTTAAAAGAGATCATCTTTCATCCATTGCTTTCCATAATTTGTTTCTTTTTGCACTTTTGATGGCCTCTTTGTTTGAACTTCTTCTTTACCTTACTAAAAATCAGCCACAAATGCATCAGAAATAACTTTGCTTTTCTGCTCCTTTTATAATGTATGAACGGTATGCCTAGATTCGGCCCCAATTCAAATGCTCTTCTCTATAATTCTTCAATTGTCTGTTACCTAATTGATTCATGTTCATTGTTTTCAAGAACTTAGATAATCTTTTGCTTGGTCATGTGTGATAGGAGCATCTAGAGTCTAGGATTCATTCTTTAGTTTGAATCTGAAATTGAGATTAATTGTACTCAACGCTGTCAGTCATTTTTCACTGTCAAAACATCTCTTACACTTTTTTTATTTGTATTCATCCTCTCAAGGCATCTTTCTTGGAATGACTTTTTTTATGGCAAAAAAAAATATTTCCTTTTTACTTTAGTTTGGATATTGATTGAATCTAAAACGTTGATTTTCTCATTTTTGATCTTGCACTCACAACTAGCTTGTTAGCTGCACTTTCTTGATTGCATACATCATTTCTTTGTATTTCTTTTGAAGTTTGTCTAACATTGACTTTTGACATGGCCAAAAAATCCTTTTCATGGGGCATACTCTTAAAAAAATGTTCGTATTTATTTGGTTATGAAATAGGAGAATTATTTCTTGATCTTCATCATTTTTTTCTCACACATGTGCTTTCTAAATTAAAAATTATTTTATTGAAGCCATCTACATTCTTATTCAAGGGTTTTGAGTGCTCCATTTGCAATATATACAATTTCTTCTTGAGATACAAATAAGAACTGCAAAAAACTCAATAGATATAAAGATTTTAAGCTCCATATGTTAATGAATCTTATTTCATTCCCAGCCTTTCGAAGCATCTCATTTGGAAGGCCTAGTAGAATTATGTTGTGAGCTTTATTCAACACTTATCTATGCAATCTTTCTACTTTTTTGATTGCCTCTTCCACTAGTGCCAGATCCAAGCCTTGGCACACAAGAAGTGCCTTTATTTTCAGCCTTTAAAGTATGAAATGATTTAATTTAATTAACTTTTCAATCATATTCTTAGCCATCATCATTCCTTTTCTTTCTCCTTCCACTTAATTTGATTATTAATGCCACCTTGTAGAAGCCTCACATGCAATTTTCTCTCTCTAGTTATTCAACATTGAATGGTGATCTTCATGAATCAGGATCCACATATTAGTAACCCTTCATCTCCTTCCACTTAATTTGATTATTAATGCCACCTTGTAGAAGCCTCACATGCAATTTTTTCTCTCTAGTTATTCAACATTGAATGGTGATCTTCATGAATCAGGATCCACATATTAGTAACCCTTCATGTACAGTTGCTAGATGTAGAGAGAATTGCTGCAAGAAATTAGAAGTTTGCTGCATCAATCTTTGATTCGTTTGGCTGTTATGGTTGTGTTGAAAGATCATCTCCCCAAGGAATTATAAATAGGGAAGTAAAAACAAGAATATATAGATACAAAATGCTATGCACTTGAGTAATCAAATCCAATTATGTTTCACTGCAGTAGGGGGGGGGGGTGCAATGATAAAAGTCTAAATAGAAACTAACAATAGAAATGCTCTTTTGAACAAGAAAGTAAATTAGACAGATTAATAGTTACATAAAAGAACTAATACAATTCTTTGGATGATTCAATGTGAAAATGAAGTAGTAGTATAATTGACTAAATTAGGTTTTGTATAGATGAAGGCTCAAATAGGAACATTATATGAATTGCTGTAGTGATAGGTAAATTAGCAATATTCTCATTACCACTAAATTATTATTTCATAGAGTTGAAATTCTTCTTTTGAATATAAATTTGGGGACAAAAATGATGATTTTAAAGAATGTTACATCAATGACGCTATAAATTTTGAGTGGTGTCAAAATCAGTCTTAAAAATTTGATTGACTGATTGACCTACTCATTACGAATTGATCTTTCGGTTGGTTTGATCCAATTTCAAAATTTCTTTATACATAATCATTTAGAAGTGATGGTTAGACTGATGAACCAATTCGATTATTTATGAACTGTTCGGTTTTAATATTGATTTATTTTTGGCTCTTTGATTTTGATTGAATGGCCAAAAATAAAAGATTTACATTAAAAATAAAGAAAAAAATTAATAAATCATGTTCCAAAATTTTGATTTACAATCATATTTGGAATATTCAAGACTGAAGTGGCCTAATTTAAATTTATGTACATTGAATTGGTGAAAATAATATTATTACATCATTATTATTTCATTTTAATCATATTAAAATAATTTTAATATTTATCATGTTATTAGATCGACCTTGATTCAACATTTAAACCTTGAACCTCTTCTTTCTATTAAATATTCGGTTTGATTTTTAAAGTCTCGGTGAGAATAGAATTTTTATCCTTATTGGTAAGGAAAGTAGCCTTAAAAGATGGCCACATTTATGACTTGGGATCAAGTTTGATTCTTTGATGTGGACAAACATGAATGAATATTTAGCAGCCGAAAACCTCTAAGGGGATATAGTTGAAATAAATCTCGTTGTAAGATAAAATTTATGCAAATTTCAAATTTTTTAATGGCTTCCTATTAATAATATATGTAGAATAAATGCATTTTCCTCCGAAAATATTTGAAACATTGCTTTTAGACATGGTTGAACGAGCAACTTCTAAGTGTATTTTTTTTCATTTTGCTATCATATTTTGTTGATGAGTAGAAGATTTTGAAGCTTCCAACATGTTTTCAGTGAAGGTTTTAGTTGATTATCATTAGTGGTAGAGCAGAGACTTTCTTTGTTTAGAATCTATTTATTATGCCTTCATCATCTAGCTTTCCGTGAAGCTTACAACATATTTCTTTTCTTGAGTCCAACTTTGCAATTGTGATCGCACAAAGGTCAAATTTTTCTGTTATAGTTATCACTAGGAAAGTTTGTACCCCTTGTAATAAACATTGAGCTTGCCACATGATTAACTATTTGATTTTCCATTATAATTTTTTTGTGACTTTGTTGCTGCTTTAGAGAAGACTTCTTAGATGGTAAGATCTTTATCAAAAGAGTTTGCCTCCAAGTTCTTTGAGGTTCTTATTAAGTTCAATAAGAAATTTGGGCACTGTCCTTTTCAATAATCTGCCAGCACGTGGATGTATCATTTGGACATCCCTCAACTAAGTTCTTTAAGTACTTTCAACATTTGCCAATATCGAGATTTGAGTGGAGTATTGTAATTTTGGGTGGCAGAAAGATCTCTTGTCGGAGATCAAGAAGAGCATCTTTGATTGCAAGTAGCTTTGCAGTATTTTTATCAGTCTCCTTGGTAAGCTCCTAGTTCTCTTTTGTAGTTTTATTGGTATTGATTGGCTACTACAACACCACACATATATATAAAACTAACTATATTGATAGGCAGAAAATACAGAATCTTCAAAATTCTTTCCATGATCTCCACGTGATTCAGACTAGCTATTCTATATGATTTTGAGTATTGATCAATGAAGATTTCACTTATAACTGAGCAGTAGCGACAACTTAAGATGTTAACATGAATGTGGTAAATTATGAAGTATAGATTGAGAATTGATTACACTAAAGTCCTTTATGAGTAGCATCTTTTGAAGTAGTAAATATTAGATATATGTAGCTTGGGTAGGAGGTAGATGAATTGTGGCATGGCTAGAAATTGAGGAGGAAGCAAAGAAACAAAATCGAAATCAATACACAAATGATTGCTTCTTCCTTCTTCCTTCAATCGAGTAACTTTTTCTAACACATTTTTTTTAATGGTTTAATAATACTGGATTTTGTAAATTGTGGTAAAGTTGATAATGATTCTCATCTCAAGGGCTAATTAAAATACTTCTTTCTATGAAGTAATCGGTGTTAGCTGTTTTCATTCCAACAAGTCAATTGTGTAAATAGGATAGTGCATCCTTGCAAAGGATATCTTCAATATCCACTTAAGCTGCATGGGAGGTCACTACAAAATAAATCCTAGAGAATTTCAAAGCTTCATAGGGTTTTCTATTTTTGCACTGCTTGTTCTAATCTTCATAAATATGTCTACTGCTAATTCCAATCTTAATTTTCTGGTAGTTTAAGTTTATCACTTTTTCCCGCTATCTATACCAAGTTATAGCTTTGTCATTCTTAATAAAGAAAAATAGGTGGACGTTGGCCATTATTCTCATGATAATTCTCTGTACTTGTTCAAAGGTTTTTTGGATGATCTTCCTTGTAAACTAGATCAGGTTCCTTTCTTCTTTTGTTCTGGCATGAGAGCTTTTGGGAAAATTGGCTTTTTTACCACATTGAATACTTTTGATGTTCTTACTGAGTCAATGTGTTTCTTTTATTCACCATCTTTTCAGTTACTAGCTTATTTTATCTTAGAACTCAGCCTCATTTGATTCATTTTTGTAGACCCTGATACTTTTGGAATAAAATATTTAAGAACTCCCCATGAATAGGGTGGTCAACTTTTTTTTTTATTTCATATGCTTCATTTTTTTGTTCTGAAATAAGCCCTCAAAATAGTTCAAGTATATCAGTGATTTATGTTTACCTGTTTCTTTTATTCTTGTTTGTTTCGAGAAAGATTAAAATAAATTCCAATTTTTTCCTTTTTCATTGATTCTTTTCCAATAATTTATATGGATTGATAAATCTGTCTTTCTAGATTAGGATAAATAAGCAAATTTTTTGTTTACATTTGTCATTTTATGATCTTTTCCTTCCATATTTCAAAGCCGTTATTAATTTTCAATGTATTAACATGTGACAGTGAGCAGTTAGCTCTAATTCATAATTATAGAGAGATGTATGCTTTCTTTGGGGCGCTATAGCAATGTTATAAATGTAAATATGAAAGTTTAGGTGTTAGATATGTAAATACATAAGAATTGTCTGATATTAATGTAAAATTCCCAAACACTTATTGAATATAGATTTAGATCTAAATATTTTATGATTTGTACAAGCCAGCAATTGTTGTTTGATGGATTGAAATTTTGATTTTTGGTTAGCTGAATGTGTCATTTTACTCTTCATGGTTTCTATAGTTTTTAAAGTGACTGTTTCTTGTATCTTTGCAGGCCAATGAAAAGAAGAAATCTTTGCAGGCCAATGAAAAGAAGAAATGCTTGCGATAGTGTGAGAGAATTATTTGCATTAATGGAAAAACACTAGTGGATACATAACTTCATATCTTCACGACAGGCATTCACATACTTGTAGATTATTATTGATTTGCTCATATCTTTCTCCGATCTTTGTTCCATCTTTGTTCATTATTTTTATGTTCTTTAGGATATATTATCATGATCCACATTGCTTAGCAACGTTTATGAGGATGAAATCTTGTTTGATGTGCCAGTTAAGAATTGTCTAAAGCTCTGTCGCTCAATAACATGCTTTCTAAATGTCTGTGGTCTTTTCTGCGTGAAGATTCCATAACCAGCTTAAGCAAGCAAATGTGAGTTGTATGTGCTCTACTAGGTGGTTACATTTAAATTTCATTGGGACATTTTCATACATTGCACACAATGTTTATGTAGTTACATATCTCACATCTAAACTTTCATATTTACATACATATAGCACTCAAATTTTTAATATCACAACAAAAATAACACTAATATCACTTTTTAAATGTCAAATACACCTTTTCATGTATAATTTGATATGGAAATTTAGGCGTATGTAAATACACAATTGTGTGCTCCATATGTAAATTTTCCAATTTCATTACAAAATTTAGCACTTCACTCTAATCTGTCTGAAATTGATCAGTTTCTTGTGTTTTTTATTGATTCCTAAAGATGATAATTTTATAGCTTGTTATCTGTTTCCTTGGAGAATTGTTTTTTATCTTAGGTAGTTGCTTGCCATCTCAAATCCGTTGGGCCTGAAATTGTTCCTCCATTTCTTGACATCATATACTAATTTTTCACCTTTTTTAATATTTCCAATGCTGTAGTCAATCTGATGGTGTTTTAACTTCACCTTGTTGCCTAATGAAAACTTGACTGCGTGGGGAATACTTTGATGTTCCCTTCTATGATTGATTTGAAAATTCGTACCTGTTCCTTGCAAGATTTTATCTTTTTCTTCCTTTTTTTTGGGGGGGGTAACAGTGGTTTACATGCATACCACTTAATTCCTATTTATTTACATATCTAACACCTAAATATCAATTTTTACATACACGACACCTCCTTACCTATGCATGAAAAGGTGTATTTCACCTTTTAAAAGCTAAAATGGTGGTATTCTTTTTTATGATATGAAAGATTGGGGTGGTATAAATGTAAAAAATAAAATTTAGGTGTTAGATATGTAAGTACATAGGATGTAGGTGGTATGTATGTAAGTGCGCCTTTTTGTAATATTTGAAAAAAAAAACACCATATGTTTAATAAGATTAATGCTCTTTGCACCTTGAAATTTAGCAGCAATCAATACCAATGGACATGGCATGTTATATAAACAGAACCTACACTTTTTACGTTGCTTCTCTATTATTATATTCTTTCACATAAATGAAAAGTGGTTGCCATATAAGGTTTTGTATTGTGACCGGGGTGAAATTTATGGGTGTGAGAAATTTTGTTCCATAAGAGCGTGTAGATTAGCCGCACTCTATAAATTCTTCTTGAAAAGTTTCTTGACTTTAGACGAAATCAGTCCGTTGATATTCTCTGGAAGCAGCAAGTGGAAACAATCTATAGATTCATTAAAGAAGAGATTATACTTGTACTAGTTGTTCATTATTGGAAATTTTTGCTGTATTAGGTGACATTTGCGCTCCAACAGAATGGTCCAATGATACGGAGAAGAAAAAAATGCCCAAACTATCAGCCCAGTTATAATGGATAGATACCCCTGTTTTCATGAGAATGCAGTGGAATTGGATTCACCCCCTCTGATTTTTTTAGTGGAATGAGGATGTTGATGTTGGACGCTGTGTAAACTAGAAAGAATATGTTGCATAGTGATAACATTAGAAAGAAAATCGGAATAACCAATCTTGAAGGCGAGTCTATGGAAAATAAAATTGCTGGTTTGGGCATGCTCAATAAATAATTGAAAATATACAAATAAGATGGATATATAGAGTTCACGCTGAAATATTAAGGAATATGCGATCTAATTATGAAAGATATAGTCAATTTGATTTTTCACTTAAAGTAAGGCGATAAGAAAAAGCTTCCCTCACAATCAAGTATTTGATCATGAAAGAGTTATATTTATTGAAATTTTAAGGGTCTTATTTTTATGTATATTTTCGAATGTGTTAAATTCTTAGATCACACTATTGAGATTAAATTGAGTATCATCGGGAGTCTACTTGAGTTACAACCTGAATTGAAGGCTTGTCAATCGCGAGGTGCAAAATTTGGAATTCACGCATGGATAAAGATAGTGTTTGAATTTTACACATGTTTCGATAAGTTTTTGTTTAATGAATACTGTGACGAATTTTTGCCAAAATTATGTTTTAATTTGTATTTATTTTGTTATTTGGAGATAATATTTCTTTTATTGTAGAGTTTGTTCATGAATCAATTTGCTTTTGATTTTTGAGTAAATTAGGATGGCTATTTAGTAATTTGGAGTTAAGGTTTTTTTTAATGCAAAGTTTATTCACGAATCAATTTGCTTTTGTTTTTCGAGTAAATTATGATGGTTAAGATCCAAATTAATTTTTATTATAATTTTGGTTGTAAAAATGCTTGGACTCCTACTATAAATTTCTATTTCCCCCAATATTTCCTTGCGGGAAAGATTGAAACATGAGGAGGGTTGAGTCTTCTGCCTCAGATATTTCTAGGCTCGAGGAAAGAAAGTTGTTGATTTTCTATTCCAGAGGGTGGATTCAACAAGCTTAGGAGGACTGGTGGTTGTTGTGCCCGTGGAGGTGACACAAAGACATACGAAGATGGTAAATTTATTTGATATAGCTTTGTAGCCTATGCTCATTTAGTCCATAATGAAAGATAAAATATATATGTATATTGGAAGGTCCACCTTTGTCGAGCGATGCTATTAGTGAAGGAATGAAGGAGTAGAGGGAAAAGGGCTCATTTTTATTTATATGAGTTCAGTCTCAATGGAGTAGTGAAGCCTAGTTCTTAGGTGTTGGGCATAAAGCTTTTATAAGAGGATGTATTATTCTCCTTTTTTTTTTGCTTGAGTAGTCTTTTTAATTTTTTAATAGTAATGTTTGATTCTTTTTTTCATTGATCATTGGACATGTGGCATTTTTAATAGTAATGTTTGATTCTTTTTTTCATTGATCATTGGACATGTGGCATTTTTCTCTAGACTCTATTTATAATTTGTTCTCAATATGCTTAGACTAGTATGTTAGTGGGCTACACAGTATCAAAGGTCAAATGGTGACATGTTGGGCTGATCAAGATGAAACTAATTTGTTGGAGCAAATTTGTTAAAGACTTATTTAGGAGGCTGAATAAGAGACGTCATGTTTGAAAGACGTGTGTTAATTGGAGAAGCTTGGTAGGATGCCAGTGAAGCTTTAGTAGATGACGTCGATCATCTATTGACAAACACGAAGGGGACCGACTAAGAGAGCTATATGCGATAATAAGAAAGCAATTAATAACACCATAGTGGAGCCAACTAGTTTTCATGAAGGGAGAGACATATACATGTGTTGTCAGTGTAGGATGCTATCGACCGGGAGAGCTTGTGGTATGTGCGGTCTTCTTAAATTCGAGTGGTTGGAATGGAGACTAGGCAGGTGGTGGCAAAAAGGTTCCAACTATAGGAACCAATAGTGTGGGCATATTGATGTAATTTTGGTGGTGTTAATTATTGTCAAATTACCAATGATTGAGGTTGATGAATCTCAATGACATGTGACAACTTGGGGAGATGTAGGTGGAAGTTCCATAGACTTGTGTAGCCGTTGTTGACCTCCATACCTTCTTTTCCCAACGATGCGATCAAATGCGTTAAGAACAAACAACACTCAAATTGTGATTGTTTCACTTCAAACACTGTCGAAACTACTTGAATGATATTCATTTACACGATATATTGTGTCGATATATCCATAACATCAAAATTGATGAAGAAATATCTTTCACAATCAAATCAAATGAGCATGATGGAAACAACAAATTACAAATTTGATGCACTTAAATTAGGCCCGAATTACCTCGGTGTTCACCAAAATTACTCAAACAACGCCCAATTGATGGTTTAGGAACGCTTAAATTATCTTGAAACACACTCACTTTGTTTGGGTCTCACACACATAAAATAAGGGCACAACATATATATATGTATGTATGTATATATATATATATATAGAGAGAGAGAGAGAGAGAGAGAGAGAGAGAGAGAGAGAGAGAGAGATAAGCTTCCCACAAAAGCTTCTGTCACGTTCCCTGTTATAGTATCAAAATGCGTCTGCCATCTTTGTTATAGTACTGCGAGCTGTAGCGGGAGTGGTAGCTTGGACCATTCCAGTAGGGCCGGTTGACCCTTTCTTTGGATCCAGTCCTATTTACCCTAAGTCTATAAATATGTTGTTTTCATTTTTTTGGGCAGTTCTTTGATGGTCTTTATGTCCAGACAACCATCAATGTCTTTTTTTTCCTTATGAGATTGTATCTGAGGACTAGCGGTGTTTCAACTGTTTCTCATTCCGTGGTGGTGACTCATTCCCAAGGGTCAGGTGGTGCTCTGACTGCATATTGTTCATGCATAAGAAGTTATCCTCGACATTCCCATCTTCTACAACCTCGGTTCCCTTGCCCTTGTTGTTGTACTTGCTGCAAGTCTCAGAAGGATAGCAGATCCGCCATCTTCTGCAACCATCAAGCCCTCCTTCCTGCTTGTCGAACCATTCCTGCTGCCCTTACTCATCTCCGTTGCTGCGCCTTGTTTTCCACTTTTCCACCTAGTCGTTGCCAACCCCAAACAATCCACTTTTGTTGCTTTGGTCAGCCGTTCCTGCCATTCATCTCTCCTCAGTCCCTGTCAGCACCGCTATTGTATCCACAAATTTTCTCGGCTAAACTGCTTACATTCTATAGCACCCAACCACCCTTTACCACCTCCAATCCATCACTCCAGCCGCTCAGAACTACTTGTCCTTTTCTACCACCTTAACTGCAACACCCACACAACACCCCCCCCCTCTCGTGGCGGCCGCCACCAAAGTCCCATCTTCCACCTCCTATTCCTAGCATAACCACCCGCCGTCACCTTAGCATACAATCCTAGCTTAGTGAGTGTTGTGTCTATTGATGTTATTTCACTTTCAGTGAATCAGTTGTAATAGCCTATTGGATATATCATTAATAATATTTGTTTGCCTATTATCGTTTGGGCTAACTCCTGTATTTGTTTGGTGTTAGAGCCTAATCCTAGTCTTATCCCAGGGTTACCGAATACCCTCGCCACCTAACCCTATATCCACCAAAAAGTTTTTTTTTCTTGCTTTATATCACCCCCATACAACACTTCCTCTATCACCCCAAACCCTCATCATGCCACGGAAGAGATAATTGCCGAAGACATGAATGGGAAGAAATGCCACAATGCTGTTTATGAGAAATTCACAAAGGGATGTCTTAGAACCTTCTATGGAGGATGTGGGGTGGAGAATTCTCCAACAACAATAAAGGCTTATCACCTTCAATAGGAGGCAATCGAGACAAGTCACCTGTGGACACAATGGTGACTTGTTAGATCGAAGCAATTGAGTGAATCTCTTCCACCGTACAATTTCCAAGGATGAAGAACCTCCACTGCGAAGATTTGACCTGAAATATTTTAGAGGCCAGTATTTTAAAGTAGCGTTGAATGTACCATTTTTGACAATCACTTGAATCCTTATGCGTTTATCGAGTGGTTTCCATGTAACTTATTTTTATTGTTGGAAAGTCCCACCAGACAGAATGATGAAACTAGTTGCCAACAAGTTAAAAAAGAGTGCGTTATTTTTGTGGGGAAATTCGAAGTGCTTACACGTGTATGAGGAAAAGGATAATATCACTACCTGATCCAAGATGAAACGAGAGATACAATGTCAGTACTTATCAACTCACTACAGACAGGATGTTCAGACCTTTGCTTTAAAAGTAGAGAGACTACATCACCAGATGACCACCATATCTTAGAAACAAGATTCAACCCCAAGTTCTTATATTCGGAGTACACTAGAGGAATATCCAAGCCAACCCCGACAAAGGAGAAATTGATTGAGAGTAGAGAATAGGTATATCAAACTAGTATTTATAAATCTGCCCGAGACTAAGTACTTCAACTGCCATGAGTTTGGGTTGAGTGCATCATATATCTCAAACAAGGGTACAATCTATTTCACTAAGCAGAAAACAATTAAATAAATAGACAGTGACACAATAAACACTGAAAAAAGTGATGACACAAGTGAAGAGTACCAATTTCTATCCAACAAGGTAGAGTCGCCATCGATTCTAATTAAACCAAGGAGAGAGATTCCAACTGAGTTAACAATAGCTGTTATAGAAGGTAGTGAGTTCGGGGTAATGGATGTTCATGCAGAATATGAGATTGTGGTGCCTTGAACTATCATTTTGCACGCGTTGCGAGAAGCATCGACAAAACTGACATTAGATGTTCAAAATGTTCATGATTTTGAGGACCTCATATTAGGCACAGAGCAACCTCAGATAAGAGTATTTCAAAATTTTTCAGATACCTAACCTACCTCTTGAGTCGCATATACTGAATGAGGTCCAACATGTTAGAGATGAGACTCTTTAATTATAGGAATTTGTAGTATACTATAAATATTTGCCTGCTAACTTTGTTTTTAATTTGAGTTTTAATTCCTGCATTACTCTTCATAACTTCCCTGTGGGATCGTTACTGGAGTTTTTAATTGAGAATCCTATATTACTTGAAACGATACGTATACTTGCGTAGTATCTCTAGTATGTAATTTAATTAATTTACATATCTATCTATTGCACACTAGCTCTGAATATAAATTGAACTAAATTGACATATTTTAAATATTTATTTAATTACGTGATTGTGGGTCGGGTCAAGTTTTTGGTGCCGTTGCCGGGGAAGTATAAAAACGTAAAGAAAAAAATTTAATTAGGATTTAAAACTTTCAAATTTAAAACATTTTTCTAGTTACTATTTATAGTTTATTTTAAAATTTAAAAATTTTAAAAAATTATAAAAAAAAAATTATAAAACAAGAAAAACACAAAAATATTATTTTTTGTGTTATTTATTTGCAAATTTACTTATATTTTGTATGCGTAGTTCAAGGTCTGAAGGAATAGTACCCTATGATTCTGAATTGTAAAGAAAAATAAGAAAAAATTAAAAACAAAAACAATTTAAAAATTTTCAAGAAATGGCTAACAATATTGAAAATCCAATAGAAATCATAGAGCAACAAAATCAACATAAACCATTAAGAGATTATGCTATCTCTACTACTGATGAAATTCATGTTAGTATTCAAATACCTACCGTAGGTGCAAACTATTTTGAACTTAAACCTTCCATAATACAAATGGTTCAAAATAATCAATCTGGTGGATCACCAAATGATGATCCAAATTTACATCTTGCCAGTTTCTTAGAAATATGTGCTACCTTTAAATATGATAATGTTTCTGATGATGCTATTAGACTTAGAATTTTTCCTTTGTCATTAAAAGATAAAGCTAAGATGTGGTTAAATTCATTAGCAACTAGTTCCATTAAAACATGGGTTGAAATGACAAAAATTTATCGCTAAATATTTTCCCCCTTCAAAAACTGCGAAGTTAAGAAATGATATAACATCATTTGTTCAATTTGAGTGAGAAATGATATATGAAGCATAGGAACGATTCAAAGAACTTTTAAGAAAATGTCCTCATCGTGTTTTACCGGATTGGTTGATTATTCAAACATTTTATAATGGATTGGTAAGATCCCTTAGGTTTATAATTGATGCTGCTGCTGGAGGTTCTTTAATGGCTAAGTCATTCGATGAAGCTTATTCTCTAATTGAAGAAATGACAACCAATAATTTTCAATGGCCATCTGAAAGAGTTTATCCTAAAAGAGTGGCCAGTGTTCAAGATAATGAAACCTTTTCTGTCCTTGCTTCTCAAGTGGATGCTATATCAAGAAAATTGGATTTATTTGCTGTAAATTTGTCTCAACTACCAAATGTAAGTAACAAAAATTCTGGAAATATGGATGATTCTCAAACATTAGAAACATTGCAAGCTATTATTAGTAAAACCCATAACCCAGATTCTAACTATTATAACCCAGGTTGGAAAAATCACCCCAATTTTAATTGGAGTAATGAAAACCAACAATGGGGAAATAATCAAGTTAATCAAACTGAGAATTGGAACAATCAAGGAAATTCAAACTATCGACCTACTCTTCCTCCTGGTTTTAATAATCATCAGAAAAATTTATCATTGAAAGAATAAATTGCACAAATGAGAAATCAATTGCAAAGCCAAAATGTTGCAATTAGAAATATAGAGAATCAAATGGGACAAATAGCAAATGCAATAAGTAACACACCACAATGAACACTCCCAAGCAATGTAGAAATTAATCCTAAAGAAGTTGGAAAGTCTCACAAGCAAGCTAAATCCGTACATCTTAGAAGTGGAAAAGAATTTAAGGATGAAGTTCAAAATGAAAAAGAGAAGTTATAGCAATTGAAAAATCTGAAGAAACTCTTTCTCAAAAAGAAGACCAAAAGGAGTCTCTTTTAAAGACAAAATTGAAAGACCACCATCTTTTCTTCAAAGACTTAAGCAGCAGAAGCTTGATCATCAATTTTCTAAATTTTTTGAGATATTTAAGAAACTCACTATTAACATTATGTTTGCTGAAGCTTTGGAACAAATGCAAAATTTATGAAAGATATTTTAAGCAAAAAAAGGAAGTTTGAAGCATGAAACTGTTGCTTTAAGTGAAGAATGCAGTGCTATTATTCAAAACAAGCTTCCTCAAAAGCTTAAAAGATCTAGGGAGTTTCACAATACCGTGTGTAATTGGAGATAGATTTCAAGGAAAAGCTTTGTGTGATTTAGGAGCAAGCATTAACCTCATGTCATTATCTATTTTTAGAAGGTTAGACTTAGGAGAGATTTCCCCTACTACTGTAACTCTACAATTAGCGGATCGAACTATTACCTATCCTAAAAAGTTATATAGGATGTTTTAGTAAAAGTGGATAAATTCATCTTCCATGTAGATTTCATTATTCTTGATATGGAGGAAGATAAAGAAATTCCTATCATTTTAGGGAGACCTTTCTTAGCTACCGAACGTGCTATGATTGATGTACAAAAATGAGAATTAACCATGAGAGTTAATGATCAAGAAATTGCATTTAACGTCTTAAATCCATGAGATATTCTGCTAAGGCAAAATGTTATGGAATGGACATTATGGATTATGTGGTAACAAAGCATTATCAAGATAAATGTAAAGTCATTTCTGAAGAAAATGAAGAAATATTATCGAGTCTTGATGAAACTGAAAAAGAAAGCGAAGAAAGCTTATTGGAAAATGAAGTAGAAGACACCAACTATATTAATGAGAACTATGAAATTTTGGATTCTACTAAGAACACCAAATTTTTACCATCAATTGAAAAAGCCCCTGAGCTTGAATTGAAAGTGTTACCTTCACATTTGAAATATGCATTTTTGGGAAATTCATCAACTTTACCTATAATTATATCTTCAGAATTAACCACAGACCAAGAAGACAAGTTAATTAAAATTCTGAAGAATTATAAGAAAGCTTTTGGATGGACAATTGCAGATGTAAAAGTAATAAGTCCTTCGATTTGTATACACCGTATTTTAATGGAAGACAATTATAAACCAACTATTGAACCTCAAAAAAGATTAAACCCAATTATGAAAGAGATAGTCAAAAAGGAAATTTTAAAGTGATTAGTAGCTGAAATTATTTATCCTATTTCAGATAGTCAATGGGTTAGTCCTATTCACTGTGTTCCATAGAAAGGAGGAGCAACTGTCGTTACCAATAGTAACAATGAGCTAATTCCTACAAGACAAGTCACTGGTTGGCGAATTTGTATTGATTATCGTAAATTAATAATGCCACTAGAAATGATCATTTTTTTTACCTTTCTTAGATCAGATGCTGGATAAATTGGCTGGACACTCATACTTTTGCCTTTTAGATCGATATTCTGGTTATCATCAAGTACCTATAGCTTCAGAGGATCAAGAGAAAACTACTTTCACGAGTCGTTATGGAACTTTTGATTTGAAAGAATGCCTTTTGGACTGTGCAACGCCCCTACAACTTTTCAGCGATATATAATGTCAATTTTTTGTGACTTAATTGAAAAATAAATTGAAGTATTTATGGTTGATTTTCAGTGTTTGGAACTTATTTTGAATCTTGTCTGGAAAATATTGCAAAAATATTGAAGCGTTGCGAAGAAACAAATTTGGTTTTTAACTGAGAAAAATGTCAATTCATGGTTACAGAAGGAATTGTTTTGGGACATAAAATTTCAAAAAATGGTATGGAAGTTGATCAAGCAAAAATTCAAATTATTGCTGGATTACAACCTCCAACTACTGTTACTGTCGTTAGAAGTTTTCTAGGACATGCTGAATTTTATCTAAGATACATAAAAGATTTTCCAGAGATTGCTAAACCCTCTGTCACTTATTGGAAAAAGATACAAGTTTGAATTTAATAAAAAATGTCTTAATGCTTTTAAAATTCTTAAAGAAAAATTAATCACTGCACCTGTTGCACCAAATTGAAATAAACCTTTTGAATTAATGTGTGATACTAGTGATTATGCAATTGGAGCAGTTCTTAGACAAAAATATGAGAAAATTTTCAAGGTAATGTATTATGTCAGTAGAACTCTTAATGAAACTCAAATTAATTACACTACTACTGAAAAAGAGCTCTTGGCAATAACATATGCTTTTGATAAATTCAGACCATACCTTTTGGTAGCAAAAAGTATAGTGCATACTGATCATTCCGCTATCAAGTATTTAATGACTAAAAAAGAAGGCAAACCTAGATTAATTAGTTGGGGTTCTTCTTTTGCAAGAATTTGATTTTCAAATAGTGGATAGAAAAGGACTGAATAATCAAATTGCTGATCATTTGTCAATGATTGAAAATAATGAAGATAATTTCGACACAATGGATATTAATGAATATTTTCGTGATGAAAAGTTATATGTTATTCATGAAAATCCAACACCATGGTATGCAGATATAGTTAAGTATCTAGTTAACAATATTCTACCTTATGCATTGGATAATTATCAAAGAAAAAAATTTATGTATGATATTCAATTTTACATATGGGATGAACCTTATTTATATAAACAAGGAAGAAATTCTGTTTTAAGAAGATGCGTACCTGAAAATGAAACTCTAGAAATTATACAAAAATGTCACAATGCCGAATTTGGAGGACATTTTGGAATAGATAAAATTGCTTATAAAATTTTAAATTCTGGATTTTATTGGCATACATTATTTAAAGATGTTGAAAATTATGTGAAAACATGTGATCGATGTCAGAGAATGAGTAATATCTTTAGAAAAGACGAAATGCCTCTTAATTCCACACTAGAAGTTGAATTTTTTGATGCATGGGGACTAGATTTCATGAGACCGTTTATTCCATCTTATGGAAAAACATATATTTTATTAGCAGTCGATTATGTTTCAAAATGGATTGAAGCTGTAGATTTACCTGTCTGTGATGCTAAAAGTGTTTCAAAATTTTTAAAGAATATGAGTTTTACAAGATTTCGAATGCCTAGAATAATTATCACAGATTGTGGAAGTCATTTTAGGAATTTCAAAATTCATTTATTACCTGAAAAATATGGAATTAAGCACAGAATTGCAACTGCTTATCACCCTCAAACTAGTGGACTTGCTGAAGTCTCAAATAGAGAAATTAAGAGAATTTTAGAAAAGACTGTTAATCCTAAGAGAACTGACTTGGTTGATAGTCTTGATTCTGCATTTTGGGCTTATAGAACAGCCTATAAGACACCTATTGGATTATCACCCTATCGGTTATTTTTTGGAAAACATGTCACTTACCTGTTGAGCTTGAGCATAAAGCTTATTGGGAGATAAAAAAGTTCAATTATGATTTGAATAATACCGGAGAAAAAAGAATGCTACAACTGAATGAACTGGATGAGATACGAAATGATTCCTATGAGAATGCAAAAATTTATAAGGAAAAGATGAAAAAAATCATGATAGTAAAATTATAAAGAAGAATTTTGAGCATGTACAGGAAGTATTACTATATAATACTCATTTAAGATTATTTCCTGGAAAGTTAAGATCTAAACATTAAAAGTGTTTAAAGCTCTAGGTTGTTTTGATAAAAAGCCGAAGAAAGCATTTAAAGTCTCCATGTGAAATATTTGTAATTATTTATTAATTCATTAGTAAGGAGTTGTAAATTATCTAATTTGCATATGAAACAATAATCAGTTAATCGATAAAAAGATTTCTGTTATATCAATCTATTAACTCAAGTTAAATAGAAAATTAATTCAGACAAAATTTGATGCTGATAATGGCTTTTAAAATCCTTGTTTAGGAAGGTCTTTGAGGTAGATCTCAAGGATACTTGGAATTGAGGCACACAAAAAGTACCTTGAGACTTAAGTCTCGCTGTCACTAACGAGGCTTATGGTTTTTTTGTCTGTGGTGTACGTCTCGAGGCTTTATACCTTGCTCTATCAGATCATGCAAAATATTATTATATTATATTTTTAATATATCTGTTATATTATTTGTAATATAACTGATAAAATATCTCAAAATGTAAAAAAAAAGTTTGTATGATTACAAAATTATAATAATTTATTTTGTTTTTAATTATATTTGATCTAATTTGTCGATATAATGTGTAAGAAGAAAATTATAGTATCAAAGAAATTTGTAAAATGCCAATAAGATAAAAATTCAAATGATAATGAAGTTATTATTTATGATGATTCTTATAATAATCATGAAAAATGTGAATGACGTCATGATTTTTAGTTCTCATAGTGGATTTAATTTTTAAGTGAATGCTGGCCCTTAATTTGATTCAAATTTTTAGTGATAATAAATTAAATTAATATATCAATGATTTATGTTTTATTTATGAATTATTTTAATTTAATAATTCTTTTTCTATTGTGAGGCTTATGTGCAAAACTCCCCATTTTCTCATTTCACATGTTTAAGACTTGTTTAAAGTAAATACATTCATAGTATTTTAAATATGATAATTTTTTTCCTTAATATTATAGTATACATTATTTTCATTGCACTAGTACTTTGAAATTAAGCATCATATCACTTCTCGAATGATAAGATTTACATACTATGTATCGTTGGCCCATCCAATGTGCCAAAAGTCCTATTTTTGGGAAAATTGAAAAATTAGATGCTAAGTTGCATTTCAATATAATTCAAAGTGGTGCTCTTAACACAGAACAACCATCTTCTACAAGTGTACGCTCTTCATAAGGAAAATATATATTTGTGAATTAATTCCATTTGAGATGACCAAACTGCCCAAAATTTGACGAACTAGGAAATATGCTGCATTATGAGTTTGCAAAATTTCTTATGTTATCCTTTTCTTTAAATATTTTTATTACTCTTTATCTTAATACTAAATCATTGAATTCAACAGTCATGAGAATCCTCATGTTGAACTGCCTGGCGCACATGATAGCTGTGTGTGGGATCTTGATTGGCATCCTATTGGCTTATTTACTTTGCAGGTATGTGAATTGTTAGAGTCCATTAAAATTTTTTAGGTTATTATTTTTAAGGTATGCTTTGGTGTTCTCAAAATTTTTATTTTGGCTTTACTGCTGAAATAGTTTGCTTGATTTGTTTTAAAAGTTATGTTCAAAGTTCAAACTAGTATATTAGCATGCTTCCAGTGGAATCTCCATGCGTGCTATTGATGATTATGATTTATAATTCATTTTCATAACAAATACCAAAGCAAATGAAATTTAGTTTTTTCCATTATATTGTAATGTCATGCTGCAGCGGCAGAAATGATCATGCTACAAGGTTTTGGTGTAGAAATCGTCCTGGCGATCAAGCCCGCGATAAATACAATGCTTTCCACGCCCAAGGTTGTTTGAATTGCTCTTTCACCCTTCTCCGTGCAGGATAGAACAAAATTTTTTGCATATTAATTTGGCTTTTTATGCTTATTTTATGCTTATACGGCATAATGTTTCCAGGCTATGGTGACCATAATCCTCCTTTTGTTGGCCGAGCAATGAGCGGTTACCCAATGCCTGAAGCCCCGCCGACTCCTGGAGCTTTTGCAGCTGGATTGTCGCGAAATGAAGGGAATATTCCTGCTTTTGGAGTCGCAATGCCATTGTCCGCTCAATCTCTCGATGGTTCCGATCAAGACCCCAGATTCCCGGAATTCCGCTCGGCGGAGCACCTCCTCTTACCCCCGGTCCCCACCCATCCCTTTTGGCTGCTGGGCAGCAGCAAGCTTATCAACAGGTTGCTCAGCAAGTGCCTCAGCAACAGCAGCAGCAGCTTCTGTCGTTTAGACAGCAGATGGTCCCAATGCCTCTGGCACCTCCAACTATGAACCCTTTGCAGCCTCCTGCACATTTATCGCTCCTTCCGCATCATCTATCTCGGCCACCCCCTCAAATGCAATCCCTTGGTATGCCTAACACTATGCCGTCTTCCATGCCTTCGTCTTTGGTTCCATAAATGCCCATGTCGATGCCTAATCCCATAGTATGCTACCACCCACTAGCTATTAATTACTATCATTATCTTATTTATGTTGATTAAGATTTTAATCATCTTCTTTCTTGGTCTAAAGAGCTCACCAGTGTCATTGAGCTTTTTGTTTTGATGTTTTTGAGGAAAAAAGAGTTATGGACTGCAATTTTTGAAGATTCTAGATTCATTTGATGACAATTTTTAGTGGGATTGTGTTTCATGATGAACCTTTGTCTTCAAATAACCTCATATTTAACTACTGATTTTACTTTTTCACTTATGCCTGTGTTCTGTTGTTATTTAAATGAGAAAATGAATTGACATTGCTGTTTAGTTATAAATTCTAGCCAATATTTTGTTTTCTTGCTTTGTTCTCATCTCTTTCCTGCTAAGCATCTGAGCAGAGCTCAAGTGATTGTGTGCTTTGGTTTATTTTTCTCACCTTTAATCTTTGTATTTTTAAGTTATTCCAATCTTATTTTAGGCGCACTTATTGATTAGATTCTTAGCATTTATACATACTTGATGGATTAAGAATTGTAGTTTTACTGCTCTAAATGAATTTGTGCGTATTACTTTAGGCCGCACCTTAAATGCTGCTTGCTGTTTCAGATTTTCATTATAGCTTTATTTGGATTAAATAGAAGTGCAAGATACTGAATGAAAAAGCCTAATAATTTAAGGGTTGATTATGTGCATACAACTTTGATTTAAAATTTTTAAGCTTATTTTCTTATATTTTCAATCAAAATCATATTATTCTAATACACCTTTGCATGAGCTTTTTAGTAGGGTATTAAACTAATTGCATGAGCTCAAATCAAGCTTTTGTATTCATGTTCAAGCTTGGTTCGTTTATTTTTTTTTTGTTTGAGCTGAGTACTTGTTTGTCTCAATATAATGATTATTAAGTTGTTATCGAGTAGATTAATGAGTATTATTATCAGACCTTTTGATTTTTAATAAAACAATTTTTAATGAGTAAATTAAAATTAGTGCTATCAAGCTATTTATTTATTTTTCAAATAAGTCTTATCAAGCAAACTAATGAGCAGCACGATTGAGCTATTTATTTTATAATCAAATGAGGTTTATCGAGCGTATAAAGGAGTTACTTTTTCAACCTACAAAAACAAAGAAGCTTTTGAATGAACAAGCTACTAATAAGCATACAAAAATGCACAAAATAAATGAGCAATTAAACAAATAAGTCTCTATCTTATTTTCTGTATTATAAATTAAAATATATTTTAATTTATTATAAATGAATTTTAAATTGATCTTTAATTAAATTTCCTCTCACGTACTAAATTGGGTTTTAATCAAGGTTTATTTGTGAGCTTTTTAATGAACTTTAAATGAAACTGTTCATATAGTTTGTTGATGAGCTTGTTCGTGAGCTTTAAATGATATTGTTCGTTACCATAAATGAATCAAATAAGGAAGTTGTTCGAGCTTATTTATTTAACAATTAAGTATTTATAAAAATATTCAAATTTGTTCAATTAGTTAATCAAACTAACGTGAACAAGCTCTTATTGAGCCGAGCTTTGAGTAGTTTTTGGGACACTCTGGTTTGTTTGTAGCCTTATTTTTCAGCTTTGTAGGACATTCACATTCTCACAGGTGACAAATGAATCAATACCTGTATAATCACAACCCTTTTTCTTCCACGTCTCTTAAGATATGATCATTCGTCAAGCTTTGATGTATATGTAAAACATGAAATTGTTCAATTGCAGATTATTGGTGCAGAATTTTCAAAATAATTTAGTATTTCAGATCCCACATAGAATCTCAAGATTCCCAAAATCCATGATCAAATATTTGGTTAGCCAAACAACTGATTTAAAGTTCAAAGTTTCACATTGTTAAGAGTTGTCTCAATATCCAAATCGTTCGGTTTTCTTTGATATGAGTGCCATATGCGAGTAATTAATTAAAATTTTCAGCTGATGCAGGTTTCTGCTAGTCCAATGTTTTCTCCATTGTCTCAAGCCCATATAGTGGGCCTTAACCAAATGCAGCAGCCAATTGCAATCCCCAATAATAACTTACAGCAGAGCCTGGGAGGCTTTGCCGGCGGCGTGACGAACCTTCAGAATGCTGCGAATCCGGTCGTACAGAATTTTTCAATGGGCGGATTATTTAACCGACCACTGGCCGGAATGATTAATCCCATTCAGGGATTGAGTGCCTTCCAGGTATTAAATTAGCGGCATTTATATACCTACCAGACAAATCTTAGATATTTACATATCTAACATTCAGAATTTAATAATTATGCTTTATAGCACTTTGTTGCCATAAACCTATGCATGAAACATTTTTACTTTTTTTAGGTTTAGATATTGTGGTATGTTTGACGTGATATTAAAGATTTGAGTGTTATGCATGTAAAAATAAAAGTATATGTGTTAAATGTGCAAATAGGTAAGAATTCTGTGGTATGTATGTAAATGCCCGATTAAATTATGAAAAGATGCTTAGCTTTTTCTCTCTTAAACATGAACTGGTCGTTTTATTTATCAAAATGTGTATATTTGTTTATGGTAGCCTGGAATGATGGATGTGAGGGCAGCTGGAGTGGGGCTCGGCGGGAATATGGGACTTCCGCCGCCGTTGCAGAGTTCAGGACCCCAATAAACTTGATTCAGGTCAGATATGTGGTTTGTTTAGTATCTACATTTGATTTTTCTTTAAATTTCTGTTATTATTATTGTTATTTTGTTTCAGGTACTGGCTTTTTTAGCCTGTTTTGTAACAAATTTTAGACCAGAGCCTTGTAATTGAGAAAAGCACTTTTAACCGTGTAGCTGTTTCATAGCAGCACTGTTTAGAATTTTTTTTTTAACCAATAATTGGTGTAGTTTACATTTGTTGTTTTAAGTATCTTTTTGATGTTAATTTTATGCTATCTTCTTTTTATGAATCTAAGCTGTGGTTGAAGTGAACCATTTTTTGCTGAGGGAAAATGGCTATGGCTATGAACAAGCGTTCTTTACATTATTTTCCTTAAAGTTTTGATATTTGCAGATTTACCTAACAATTGGACAATGAATGTAAGGTTTTGTTATGTTTTTTCTTAAACGAATTATCAATAAATTGAACAATGAATATAATATAATAAAAAAAAGTTTTATTGAGGCCTCTTTTTATTTTTTATTTTACATTCTGTTTTGTAAGGAATCATAAATAGAAATATGCATATTGTCTAAATATTTTGGGCAAATTTAATTTCTAATTAAAGATAAAACAGTTTGTGGAATGTATTTCTTTATTTTATTTTTTATTTCACATTCTGTTTTGTAAGGAATCATAAATAGAAATATGCATATTGTCTAAATATTTTGGGCAAATTTAATTTCTAATTAAAGATAAAACAGTTTGTGGAATGTATTTCTTTATTGTGAACTTGGGTGAGAATTAATGCCGGCTCAGTTTTATATGTTACAGCAATATTATTAAAAATTTATGTTGGTATTAAGAGTTTTTTATTGGAATTCTTTCGAGATTTATGTACCACTGGAGTCATATCACTTCATTATTGAATTACACCAGCTATAGAAACAAAATAATAGGGAGAAATTGATGCTTTTCCCTTCCCTCACAAGTCTTTGTCGCAGCTGCTTATAATTTGATAATTTATTGCTATTGTATTCTTTCATGTTTTTTTTATTGTGATTTACACGTGCTCGCTTGCTACGAGTATAAATTGATTTTTATTTAAATTTTAAATGATATTGTTATGTATTTTTTAATTACATATACCCATAGTAGTATGATATTAAATTTATTTTCATCTTATTACTCTATTTAGTGCACTTTGAGTATGTATATAGACACGCAAACACATACATATACCTATTGTATAGCAACAAAATCCTAGGATCAAGTTCAACTATGGCAGATAATTAAGCTGTTATTTTGTCCATTTCAGCTTACCAATTTAGATAATTTAGTAAATATCAATTCAAAATATTGACTCCTGAGGAAATGTATATTAAAGAGCAATAAAGAGTATATAATCCCTTTATTCATAATATGGACCATTTACAGAAATAGGTCTCAGTCACCCCATCATTAGCCTTCAGAGGTGTTTTTTTAGCAATTATAAAGATACTAAATATAATAGAATAGACAGACTGATTCAATCAATAAGAAGTTCGTTGATAGCTTCTCTTGTTTTGACTCCATCGGTTCTTGTTGATTGATATGAAAGTTGATTATCATCTTATGGGAAGCTCTCTGACATGTTTTTCGTTCGTTCGATCTAAACGACTTCTTCGCTGGCATCAGGTCCGTTTGATCGGTTGTACATTCCTTTTGAATTGTCTGTTTGCTTTGAGATTCGTGTTGATATATTTTTTATATAAATATTTAGTTCACTGATTCTCTTGTTCTTTGGAAGCTGCATAACACATAAGGACAAGGAAATCTTTTTTAACATGTATGAAATAACTAAATGACATTACTGCAATAATGAGCCTCCCCAGATTTTCATGCTTAGGTCACCAAAAATAAGACTTGTGATGATGTTAAATCTTTACTACATTTGATTGGAATTGACTATTGGGCATGTGTCTTTATATTGTCTTGATTGTTCATACTTCCTTTTCTGATACGACTAAGGAAATTCTGACTGCAGATTCTGTATCGATGGATACTGACACTTATCTTGAGAATGACATGGCCGTTGTGGAACAAGTCATTGTGGGTGGTGTTGATATTTTGAAACAAAGTGTTGCGAGACAGGACGGTGTGGAGCAGGGTGCTAGGGAGCAGGGTGTCATGGAGCAAGAAGTTGGGGAACAGGGTGTTGTGGATCAAGGTGTTGTGTAGTGGGATGTTGTGGAGCAGGGTTGCAAAGCGAGGTGTTGTGAAGCAAATGACAGAGGACAAATTTCCTTTCGGTGGGGGAAAGAGTGTAAGTTGTAAGGTCTCTTCCGGCACTGCGAGTGAAGAGGAGGTATCCTGGGAGCGCCTAGTGTCTGTCGACCTCTTGGTGCGCCGTCTTACTAAAATGGAGGAACACTTCCTTCTTTTCATGGGGTAACCCCATGGATGTAATGACAAAGGAGTCACCGAGGTCTTGAAGAGAGTGGACCTGGTGGAAAAAGAATATGTTGCATTTTGTGAGTATGTTGTTTTTCGGGGAGAGATGCTTGTTTCTTGTGGGGAGATAACGTGTTTGTGTCTGGACTTGTTGGCTGTTAGAAAGGGTCTCACCGCTCAGTCGAGGGATGGTTAGAATGAAAACTTCAAGCTGAGTTGTGAATTCATGTATGAATGGCTGCGTCACCGAGGGTTTGTCTCGAACGAAGCCACAAATGACCATTTAGTTAGGTTTTCCTTTCTTAAGTTAGTTTTGATGGTTTGGCGTGGTGTGTCTCCCTCCTTTTGTAAATCAGTAAATAAATGTAATGCAATTTTATTTTTACTCATCATTGAGTTTCCTCGAGTGATGTACGATACCCATCACGTCGGTCTTGTCGGCGGTGTTTCGTTTCCTTATGTTCATTAACCAAATTTTCCTTGTGTTCATTACAGGGGCCTAAAGATAGTACGAGGTTTTATGTCATGCTAGACGAACAACCCGAAGTCCTATGGTTCATGTGGTTTTAAACTAAGAAAATTTTGGTTGAAGTGGATCCAGTTAATGCCGAGTCTTGATTCGTCATCTGCAGTTGTCTGCCGTCTTGTAACCCACGAAGCTTGCTCTGAGCTCCTTATCGCAACGACACCGGATTTGGGATTTTATATGTGAGCATGTGCTATGTTGTTGAGTTAGTGGTCTGCCGCAGTGTGCCTCCTAAACCGGTATCTTACTGTCATATACTCTAGGGGCTTTGCATGTCTTGAAAATAAATCATACATGAGTAAAGAGTAGTAAAAAAAGAATGCAGTAAAATATAGTAAAAATAAAATGAGCATGTGTACTTGAGATTCCTGTTGCTGCTGCTAAAAGGTTAGCATTACGAATAATAATATGGAGATTAAAGAAATCAAACAAAGTGTAGAACATATAAAACCATTCATATGGTACATATAAACATCAGAGCCAGGTGTAAGAATTTAAGTCATGGGGAGTTTAGAATCAGAACCAATGGCCCTGATAATTATTCCCGAAGGACTTCGTAGGCAATCATTTACATCATGTATGTGAGACCCAACATGGGGTAAAAGACTACCGGCTAGGTAATCATGGGAGGGCAGTCCTTGACCCGGTCTTTGTGACAAACACATGAGTTTGTCCAAAGTGACACTTTTTTTTAAAAAATGAGTTTTAATTTGTCATGCTATTCATTTTGGCAAACAAAATATGGGTTTCATTCATAAGGTACATTTTTACTGTTATATGTATATTTTGAAAAATTGGACTTCTCATGAGTCAGTCACACGGACGTGCTAGGACTGCCGATCACCCATGAGGGCAAGAGGTAACTCTTTTACTAAATGTTAGGGAGCACTAATGCCAATCCTTGATCCTCTTTAGTCCTCAGGTTAGGATATGCACTACTGCTTACATACGTAGAGGCTTTTCTCATCATTCCTCTTACCACCAAGGCTTCCAACTTACACTAGCTTGCTGATCCATATGTGGTCATATCATAAATATCCCTAATTGCAAGAAGGGTTTTAGTGTAATGTTCAAACTCAAACCTTGAAGCATTGGGTATCACTGTAGGTTAAGTTGTGATAGGATGACCTTCATTTTGGCCTGAAGGATCCGGAGTCATATCTTGGTGGGTCCATATGAATTTCATTAAGTTTGACTTGGAAAATTTTGTTTTAACTTCTGAGGATCATTGTCCTCAATAGATTACAATAAGCTCAAGTTTCCTCTGGAATATCCAATATCCTAAAGTTATTCAAAATGTAATCTTAGACACCTTGAAGGTTCCTAGAGTACTCCTAGTTCATTTGACCTTCTTGGAATGTTGAGTTGATCAATCCATGTTGGATTAATATTTGTTTTATATCCCAAACTATGCTCAGTGCTCATGCTTGATTGGCCCATGAATAAGTGCACATGGCTGGTTTCAATATTTAATTGAGAGTTAGGTGAGAAAATTCCCTTAGGGACATGCTCATAACGCTTAGGAAATTTTACAATCTTGCCCCTCAGTTGGGCTTGAGCATGTAGTGTTTCTAGATTTTTCATGTTCACTTATATTTTCTCCTTTGACTGCTCATCAAGTGTGTTTAGATTGAACCAAAACCACTACTAAGCTCTTGGGGCTTAAGGATAAATTTGTAATTTTTGAAAAGTTTTGTAAGGTGTGCTTAATTCTTATTGAAAGGATTGAGTTTTGTCTATTCATTGGTTGGGGGTGTAAAATCAGCAAATTATTCATCTTCTAATTCATGCCCTACACTCTTGGATCATTCAAACTCTATTTTCCTCTAATACTCAACAATTTAAATATTTGTAATTTTACCTTTTCATAGAAAATGCCATGAGTGGGTTGATACCCTTTTTACCCATCATATTTCAATCATTTTAGAGAGTTTTTATCACATTTTCAATACCCATTCACTTTGGTTGATCCTAAAAATTGAAGTTAGAATGTAAATTCCCAAAATTACAATTTTCCCCCTAAGGGTCTTCACCCCATAACTCTTATATTTTAGCTCAAAGGGTCATGAAACCTCACTAACTTCTTATTCATGAGTCCATTAACACATCAGAGGAGAAAATTAATTTTTCTATCATTTGTTTATTTTATGTGATTATTTAAATCCCTAGATGTGAATTTTCAATAACAATTAATTTAACCGCTTAAGACTTTTTTCTCTGATTTTAGGAAAATTATAGGGAGCACTAAAAGTCAAAGGAACATCATAGAAATTTTCATTATTTTCTGAAATGTAATTTAATTTTTTTTATTTTTAAATGATTTTAAGGGAAAAATAAATATAGAATATATTTTTTATTTTAAAAATGCAATTTTTTTTTCTCTGGACTCTATAACTTTAGTGAAGTCAAGAAAAATTGATTTCATGTTTTCCTGACTTTTATTTTTCAAAATTATTTTGAGTGAGCAGGGAAAAAATAGCTAATAAATTAGGGTCTATAAGATTACATGTGTTTTCTGACCTGGAAAAATCAAATATCCTCCATAATCTTATGAGAACTAAACACAAAGTTTCATGTCATTTTGAGTTAAATTGTAGTTTTTATAATTTAAAATTTTTTTGAGGTATTTAAATAATTTAAAATTAAATAACAAACAAATAATTTTAAACATTAAAATCTCCTCTATTCACTAAGTACAGTGATAATTTTTTCTTTTTTATAAATTTTCTACACCAAGATATGAATTTTTGAAATTAGGATTGCTTTCTAGATTTAAATAAATATGAAATTATCCTAATTTCCTACTTAACCACGCAACGCCATATAATCCGCGGCGGCTCCAAACCTCCACGTGTCACTCCGCTAGTGGCCGCGCTTTCTACGTGGCTTGCTTACTCGGTAAGCGGTTTGTCTCCATTGCATGCTTCGACCCACTGTGCGACTCGATCTCCATCGCTTGTTTCAAAAACATGTGATCGAACGTCGCTTGTTCGTTATCCCAAAAGAGCCCTAACCTGTGAACCGTTTGTGTTCTAGACTTAAGTTCTCTCTCGATTCTTAACTAAATAGTGTGTGGTTTGTTCTTAAACATTCATCTAAATGAGATGAGTAAATCCATATAGCTAGATTGACATGCTTCATTCATTTTTTAAAAGAAAGTATAACCGAGACAAAAATGTTATTTTTTTAGTTATACCTGAGCTAAAGAGGGGAGGCCTCGATTGACATGGTTGATGAGCTTCGCCTCAAGGTAGCACGCCTCCTCCAAGTGTTCTTCCGCACTGAGACAAAGTCCAAGTAGGACTTTGATCAGAGAGTGGCTCGGGTTTAGACTTAGGCTATGGTGGAGGGCTCGAGATGATAGGACCTTGGTTAGGAACCTGATTTTCCGGTGCAGTGAAGCTTTTGAGCGAGTTGGATGGAAATTTCACTCCATTGGATTCCAAGGTCGAGAGTGCCCTGGATCTCAATGGAAAAATTGCGGGTTTGTGATGGATGGAAGAGGTTAAGGATAGTGGAATGTGTCTTCGTAAGGGTGTAAGAGAACTTTGGAAACAATCTGACAGGGCTTCACTAAGGCTCTCACTGTGTGTCTTGGCCCAGAGGACGACTTATTTATAAGCTAAGCTAAGGATCTCCTCTGGCCGAAGTAAGGTGAAGGTTTGAATTGTTTTGCGAGGGAGAAGGAGCAAATCAAGGTGGCAAAGCAATGGTTTTCCTTGCATGGACAATCGCAATTCAAATCATTTCCTCTTATGTCCCGGTGAATGTTTCAAATTTCAAATTCAAGCCCTTAATTCCTTCTGTCATTTCATCGTTTAATTGTCTTTAAACTCACGTTTATGATCTTTCCTTTTATGTACTCTTAACTACTTGCACACGCGTGAGGATTTTTTGGAGTTTTAAGTAGTTTAGGAGGTGTTATTACAGTGTTATTGAGGTTGTATGTTGGTGTTATTGGAAGAAGCTATCGCAGGACCACGAGATTGGTGTTATTGGTAGTGTTATTTGTGTGAATTTATTTAGGTTGTATTGGCGTAGAAATGCAGAGTTGGTGTTATGCATGGTGTTATTGCGGAACCACGCGGTGTTATTGAGGTTGGATTGGTACAAAACCGCATTGTTGATGTCAGCGATGATATAATTGTGGTGTTATTGCAGAACCACGGGTTTTATTGTGGTTGTATGACCCACTTTTTGTATGTATGTAATTTATGTTTATAGCCATGGAACTAAAAACTTGATCCTGCTTTAAATATAGGAATATGATTTAATGTATAATGTGGATTCTACGCAAGTATACGTATCATATCAAGTAATACAGGGCTCTAGTGGAGTCCTGGTTATTGATCCCACAGGGAAGTTTTTAACAGAATTGTTATCAGCTAAATTTAAAGGAATTACTTAATAAAGTGAACAGAAATTCTACGTAACTATAATAAACTAAAGTAAACTAATGCTTGAAATAAGTTGATTTAATTAATTCAGAAAAAAGTATCATTCTCCTTGTTTTTAGAAAATTAAGTGAAATGATGAATTTAATTAGAAATTTTAAATGGTATTGTGACAAATAGGAGCATTCCTATTCTTTACCCTTTGGTCCAGGTGCAAAGAACATTGACTAATCCTATGTTTGATTACCGAATCGTCTGCTAAGTTCGGGAGGATACTGGTCGCCACTTCGAGCTCCCACGTTCTCCTTACCCGAGGGCTAACATCTACACTTCGGCTCTCGAAACGAGTAGGATCGAATTGAGTATTTTAGTCTGTCACACTAAAATATCCAATTCTACGCCCGATAATTAATATTTTCCTATTTATTTGCATCCTCCTTCTAAGGCTTTTGATTTCCCTAAATATTGGATGTAATTTTTACTATAGTTGATAATTAAACATATTTTAACTACTCGATCGGTCAGATTGAAAGTAAATTAAGTTTTAAGTAAAAATTATCACAATTTATTTATATTATATTAGGTGCTTCTATTTAATTTCATCAATCCACATAATCTTCATAAACAAGGAGAAAAACTAAGAAAACTACTCAGAATGCATGGGAATAAAATAAAACATGGATTTCATTTAAAGTTTAAAAGCAATAAACAAAGATACTTATCTTAATTTCCTTCCCAAGCAGACTCCTTGAAGTTCCTTTGACTTTTCCTTCTAGTACAACAACTAAATAGTACTCAATTAAACTAATAAACTCACTAAACTCACTCAAACTACACTTAAGACACTAGAAATAGACTGCGGAAGACTCGAAAGACACACAAAAGACTGCAGAATTCGGCCTCTATTTATCGAGGTAAGCAAAGGTCTAAGGGGTGCTTAAACACCTCTTCGAAAAGTGTCCGGGTTCGATGTATATGCATTTTGAACTAGCTCGCCGTCGGGGGAAATGACCTCGCCGTCAGCGGGGCTTCTAGAAGGTCTTCAAACCGCACGATCTCGCTGTTAGCGGGCTCGGGCTCTCTGTCAGCGAGGTAGTTATAATTCCTTCAGAAATTTCTCCTCACGATCTCGCCTTCGGCGGCTTCGATCTCGCCGTCGGCGAAGTAGTTATATTTGCATGAATTTCTTCCTTTTTGATCCAAATTTGCTCCATTTCATGCATTTTGCTTCTATCACCAATAAATCTTCATTTCTGCTATAAAATAAAGAAAATACCTTTCTTTAAAGTGCAATTACATCAAAAATATGTATGAATTTCTTAATGTATTTTTCTGTGATCAAAATCCCCCAAACTTAATTATTACTTGTCCTCAAGTAATTTTAATACTAAATAAAAATAATGATTTATAATAGAAATTTTCAATTCAAATATACTATGAATTAAATTTAAATAACATTATAGTAAAGTTAAATAGAAATATTTCTAAGTAATTAAATTAACTTTATAAGATTATCTAGTTATCAGGTCTAAGATTTCTAGCTTTCTATTTAATTCAGGAATGACTATATTTTAAAAGAGTAAACTACTTAAGATATTTAGATGATAGGAAATTCAAGAAAATACTATTTAGTAAAATACTAATCCATAAATATAAGTTTAGAAATATACTTAAGTTTTACCCTTTAGGTTGATTTCATTGAAGCCAACTTTTGATAAGGCATCTCCTCAAGCTTCTCCTCACTTTATGTTTTTCTTTCTTTTTTTTTTTCAAGTGAGGATTACTGTATCTGGATAGCCTGTTAATAATTTTGAACTTCAATTTCTCTTCCTAAAATTAAAACTTAAAATATTTCTTTGCTTATATATTTTTCATAGCCTTTACTTCATTGAGTTTCTATCCTTTCTTTTTCACTTAAATACTTAAGAATTTTCAATTTTAAGAATATAGTTTTCCTTACTTTAAATAGTTTACTATATTCTTATTCCTTTAAACCAAATATCTTACTCCATTAAATAATTGGATTACTAGAAACATTTTCTTTAACTTTTTATAATAGTTAAATAAAGTAATTCATATTTATTGAATTTGAAAAACTACTTTAGAAAATCATTTGATAATAATTTTTGAAAATAAAATTTGAGAACAATACAAATAATTAAATTTGTATTTTTACCCTCCCCAAACTTAAATTTTTCTATCTATACTATATAGTGAAAAAGGGAAAGTATATAAATAAAATTCATCATACCTTTGAGCTTTAGGTATTTCTTTTCTTTGAAATTTTTGCAGGCTTTTTCATTACTTACAGAACCTGTACTGTTAGTATTCTTCCATATATAATATTTAAAAAGAAAGTGCGGGGATGGAAATTTTTAAAATAAGTATCAAACATAACATAGAAAACTTAATTTGTTACTACACATACATTTACAATAATACATTAAAGAAAAACTAACATCCTATATATATAAAAATTTGCAACTAATTTAACACGCATAAGAAATTTAACATCATAGCTCAATCAAACAAACAAAACATACCAAGTCCATAGTCTACAGAAAGTATGAAATAATCACATCCAAAATAATAAAGTTTCTCAACATAACAACAAATCTATAACAAACCAAATAAACTAAACAAAAGCTCTAATCCTCTGCATCAAAATCCCAAGCTATATCATCACCCTGATCTCCAGGCTGAGAAGGCTGAGCAGGCTGGTACTGTGAATATCGGGGGCACTCAGGAAAGACATCTAAATCACCACTCCTATAACGACGCTCAGTTTCATAGTATGCAATCTCGTATTCCGAATGTCGCTGGAGATATTCGCTATCATAATCGTGTCTTCTCTCTAAGCCTCCAATTCTTTGTTCTATATGCTCAAATATTCTTTCTATATTTTCTCCAAATAACTCAAAACTCTTTCTACTCAGGGTTAATTCATTCATCAGATCTTAAAGGGTAGGAGTAGTGTGCGAGGGGGTGGTTCATAACTAGTAGAGGGTATATCTCTACTTGAAGAAGGTACATAATCCCTTGTCCCGGATCTCCATCCTTCGTGGGATTCATATTTCTTTATATTAGCTCGAGTTAGGGGTTTCATAGGCTCTATCCATTCCTCATCATCTCTTGCCTCTACCTCGGATAATTGGCAAAGTGCATAGATAAGACCAGGATGTCCTAATCCTCCTCCACTTTCATTTCTAGCGAGTGGCTAATATGTTTTTATATATAACATTTCCCACATTAATACTCTTCCGGTTCCGAATACGAAATTCGAAGCCGCTCTATCTCTTGTTACCTCACTATGGTGGTAGGTAGGTAACAAAGTAGAGCAAATAAAATAATGTCAGGCTTTTGATGTTGCATTTAGCATAGAAAGAGGGAAGTTTACCCGTTCTCATTGCTTTATCTTCCGAACTCCTTTCCCATCAGTGAGAAAGTCAATCACCTCTTCTAATGGTCCTTCCATAGTTCCAAAAGTTTCATATTCGCTCCAGGTGTCTTGAACTTCATAATATGCGTTTATTCTAGCAGCGCTGTAATATAAAAAAAATTCCTCTAACCTTTACTGGTGCATCTTCAGCCTGTGTTAAATTTGCATAAAATTCTTTTACTACTTCCACAACTGCTCTGTCGGTAACGAAACAGAAGTTTTCCCATCCTCGCTGCTTTATAACTTGCTCTACTTCTCCTCCTGGATTCTTGAAAACTCGATCTTGTATGCACTTTCTTGCTTGAATATTTTGAAAATATCGTGTTTGTGCTCTCGTATTAATGAATTGAGTTTCGTCAAAATCTAATCGTCGCTTTTGTCGTGGAGCCATTTCTTGATCTGTGAAATTTACAAAATTTTTAACTAAACTCCAAAATATTACTAAAAAGGCTTCCCACAACAACTAAAATCCATTTAAATCGATTTCTATGAAATTCTTCCAAGTATTTTCTTCACATTTCAAAATTTTTCAAAATATCCCAATGTAGAAGAAATCAATGGTGAAAATCAAAAATTTTTGCATAGGAGTGAAGCTCTTACCAAGGGAAGATGAAATCCGGTGTCGAAAAGTGTTGAAATCGCTTCAAATCCAAGATCTCTCAAGCCCTAGGTCGGTTTTTCGAAAATTTTAGGAAGGGGATGATGAATAGTGTCGGTTGACCGGTCAAATATAGGTCTTTTCGCGATCTCGCTGTCGGCGAGGTTTTTCTCGCCGTCAGCGAGCTAATTAATTCCATAAGGCAAAAGTTTCGGGAAAAATCCACCGTCGGGGAGCTCGGTCTCGCTGTCAGCGGGTTTTCTCGCTGTCGGCGAGATAATTCTCGCCGTCGACGAGGTCCTAAAAATTTTAAATTTTTGAAATTCGTTAATCATTTTTAATCTCGAATTGCCTTAAATCAGTCTTCCGATCGCTTAATTTGAATATTAATAAGAAGATTAGGTACTATACTTACAAAAATTCACACAAAACAAACAAAATATCTTTATAAATGAAATCCATCAAACTTACAAATTTCACACTAACAACTTCACACATACTTAAATTAATTGTTCAAATCCATACCACTCAGCATCGCAATCCAAACCACAACACTCTAAATGCTAAGACATAACAATTTACATAAAATCTTATCAAATCTAAAGTTCGACTCATAATAAAACTTAAACTCCAAAACAAACACTCACACATACAAATATAACATAAACATATAAATCCTTCCTACTCTTCAGTGTCTGAACTAATATCTTCTCTGATATTCCCAATGCGACGCAGTGCACAAATAAATTGTAGAAAGGCATCGAAAGGGAATTGCACGATAGATTCTTCATTAATCCATTCTTTCTGTCTTAGTAGATGAATAAAACTAGCCTCAGGATGTCCAGGTATGATCAAAGTGCTCCTTCATTCTCCAATCAATATGATCGAACATATCGGAGATATTGTCGATGGAATTCATCACATTTTGCAATTCTTTCTCCAATCCTTTAATCTTTTTCGGAATAAAATTAGTCTTATCGGTAATAGGTCTTGCTAAAGGATTGTTCTGTGATGCTACGTCGAAATAATGGTGATCTCATCATTGTTATCCAAAGTGGGAAACATATCGGTAGGATCCGGGGGTTTCCATGGTAAAAGTACTTTTTCCCAAGCCTCATAAGAAACTTGGTACTGATCGCATAAAACAAATATAGTAGATGGGTGTCCAAGTCCATGCACTCGACCCATGCACGATTAATCCCGATGCGGACTTTACTATTATTGATCCAACATCGATAGGTAATCCAATTTGAATACAATAGTTTAAAATAACGCATTCCTTTGAAACTTTATTTACTCTCATGGTAGGTAATAATTTTGATGATATAAAGAAATGCCGATTGCTTCGAGACAGGGTTTAGAAGTGATGCAGAAAAACTAACATACCCGTCTTCTCGTAACTCTCAATCATCCGGTTCATCAGTCAGATATCTATAGATCTCGTTCATATTATATCTTGAAGGCACAAAATTGGAATAGTGACAAACAGAGGTATTTTCTATAGAAAACAATTCGTTTAACCTTGCAGGAGTAAATGTTACCCATCTTCCTCTGACGTACACATTTCCATGGTTGATCGGATGTAAATTAGAGTAAAACTCTTTGACTACTGGTATAACTACAGCGGAAGTTGTATAACAAAATACCTCCCAATGCCACTGTGCGATCATTTCTTCGATTTTTGTAGTAGCATTCTCTACTCCTCTATTGACGAATCCTCTTTCTTTGATAAGTCTTTTCTTCATCAAGCCTTTGTTGAAGATTCGTTGTGCCTCCGAACTAACAAATTTTCGCAGGTTGAAAACTTCAGTTTTTGTGCTTTCTAGGAATTTTGAGGTCATTTTGGATGGAATGGATTGGTCTTTAGTCGTTCCTAAGAAAGAAAATGGTGTAAAATCAGATTTGGAATAATTTCTTACGAAGGAATGGCTTAAATTCGTCCAAAACAGCACAAAAAATCTTTAAGAAACCAAATTTTAAACTACCCCGCCGTCGGCGGGAAATTCCTCGCCGTCGGCGACTTAGTTATAAAACTGAATGAGTAATGGACAACGATCTTGCCGTCGGCGAGCTCGAGCTCGCTGTCGGCGAGATTCGTAAAAATCGCCCGTTTTCGCTCTGGTCTGAATATTTTCTGATCTCATATAATAAGTTCGATTTTTGTGATGATTCTAAATAAGAATTTGAGTAGTAAGATTTATTTTAATAATATAGATTCACTAATATGTAGATATATAAAAAATAAAAGACTACTATGGGTTGCCTCCCATAAAGCGCTTGGTTTAACGTTTTCAGCTCGACCTGAGTTCAGTTAGTGTTCAGGTTGACTAAGCATTAAAACCTCTTTAAAATTTGGTCGTCTATTTTCGAAATATGGTTTTAATCTATGTCCATTTACTTTAAATCTATGTCCTATTTTTGGATCTTCAATTTTTATAGTTCCATATGAAAATATTTGAGTTACAGTGAAAGGTCCTAACCATCGAGATTTCAATTTCCTAGGAAATAATTTCAATCTAGTATTATAAATCAAAACTTCTTGTCCTCGTTCAAAATTTCTCTGATTAATCTTCCGATCATGCCATAATTTCATTTTTTCTTTATAAATCCTATCATTATCATATGATTCATTTCTTAGTTCTTCTAATTCATTTAATTGCAACAATCTCTTCTTACCAGCTTCTTTCATATTATAATTAAATTCTTTAATCACCCACTATGCTTTATGTTCTAATTCGACTGGTAAGTGGCAAGTTTTTCCATATATAAGCCTGTAAGGAGTCATTCCAATCGAAGTTTTATAAGCGATCCTGTATGCCGCTAATGCGAGTGTCTAGTCTTATAGACCGATCGACTCGTTAGGGTTTACAGACTTTTCTAATATACGTTTAATCTCTAGATTAGAAACTTCAGCTAATCCACTAGTTTGTGGATGATAAGCAGTCGATATCTTATGCATAATATTATAATTTTCCACTAGTTTGTGAATGTATTTGTTTCTAAAATGAGTTCCTCCGTCAGTGATAATCACTCTCGGCATTCCAAATCTAGTAAAAATATTTTTCATTAAAAATTTTGAAACACTTTTAGCATCACACCTAGATAAAGCTTGTGCTTCAATCCATTTGGAAACATAATCAACGACTACTAATATATATGAGTTTCCAAATGACGGAATAAAAGGTCCCATAAAATCTAAGCCCCAAACATCAAAAATTTCAACTTCTAATATAAAATTTAGAGGCATTTCATTTTTTCTTGAAATGTTTCCTATTCTTTGGCATTTATCGCAAGTTTTGATATATCTATATATATCTCTAAATAGAGTAGACCAGTAGAATCCAGATTGTAGAATTTTATATGTAGTTTTATCTGTCCCAAAATGTCCTCCAAAATCAGAATCATGACATTTTTGAATAATTGGTTCAGTTTCTTCATAAGATACACATCTTCTAATAATTAGATCCTTACATTGCTTATATAAGTATGGTTCATCCCAAAAGTATGATTTAGTATCGTGAATGAATTTTTTCTGTTGTTGCAAAGTTAACATAGGTGGTAAAATGTCACTTAGAATATAATTTACTATATCGAGCATACCAAGGTATTTTCAACTCATTAATATTATAAAGTTGTTCATCGGGAAAAGCTGTCTAAAATTTCATTATCGGTATCGGATAATTCGGGATTTTCTAATCTTGATAAATGATCGGCAATTTGATTATCGGTTTCCTTTTTGTTAATGATCTCAAAATCAAATTCTTGCATTAATAATATCCATCCGATTAATCTTGGTTTAGTCTCTTTTTTTGTATTAAATATTTTATAGCGAGTGATCAATATGTACAATACATTTAGTTCCTATTAGATAATGCCTAAATTTATTAAAAGCATATACAACTCGCTAATAATTCTCTTTCGATAATCGTATAATTTATTTCGACGATTATTCGAGTTTTACTAGCATAATATATAACTTTGAAAATCTTATCATATCTTTGCCCAAGAACTGCTCCTATAACATAATCACTAGCATCACACATAAGTTCAAATGGTTTCTCCTAGTTAGGTGAAACTATTATAGGTGCTGTAATTAACTTATCTTTTAATAATTCAAAAATATTCAGACATTCAGTTGTAAATTCAAATTTCTTGTCCTTTTCAAGAAGTTGGCATAGAGGTTTAGTAATTTTTGAAAAATTTTTAATATAGCGCCTGTAGAATCCAGCGTGTCCAAGAAAACTTCTTACCCCTTTTTCCGTAGTTGGAGGTGGTAATTTAGCTATTACTTGAATTTTTGCAGGGTCTACTTCCATGCCTTTTTCTGAAATTTTATGCCCTAATACAATGCCGTCTGTAACCATAAATTGACATTTGTCCCAATTTAGAACTAAATTAGTTTTCTCACATACTTCAAATGTCTTTTCAAGATGATTTAAGCATGTGTCAAATGTTGTTTCGTATACAGAGAAATCATCCATAAATACTTCTATTCCATTATCAATTAATTTACTAAATATAGACATCATACATCTCTGGAATGTTGCAGGTGCATTACATAATCCAAAAGGCATTCTTCGAAAAGCGAAAGTTCCATAAGGACTAGTAAATGTAGTTTTATCTTGATCCTCGGGAGCAATTTGTATTTGATGATAACCTGGTATATCCATCTAAGAAACAAAAATATTTGTGTCCGGCTAATCTATCTAACATTTGGTCTAGAAATGGTAAAGGGAAGTGATCTTTTACGGTGGTCGTGTTTAATTTTCTATAATCAATACATATTCGCCATCCAGTGACTTGTCTTATAGGGATAAGATCATTATTTTCATTAGCTTTGACAGTCACTCCTCCTTTTTTAGGTACACAGTGAATTGGGCTTACCCAAGCACTGTCAGAAATAGGATATATAATACCATTATCTAACCATTTTAAAATTTCTTTCTTAACTACTTCTTTCATTATCGGATTTAATCTCCTTTGTGGATCTGCTTTAGGTTTATGTTCATTATCTAAAATAATTCCGTGCATACAGATTGAAGGACTAATTCCTTTAATATCTCGCTAAGGTCCAACCAAAAATTTTCTTATATTTTTTTAATGTATCTAAAAGTTTTTGTTCTTGAGATTCATTTAATTCGGATGAAATAATAAGCTGGTAGAGTTGAAGAATTTCCTAAGTAAGCATATTTTAAATGATTAGGTAACATTTTTATCTCAAGTTCGGGAGGTTTAATAATTGATGGAACTATATTCTTTTCAGTGTTTTCTGTGTTATCCAAAAATTCATATTTCTCTTGAATATAATCTAATTTTTCATTTATATCGGATTTTCAATTAATTCAATATTTTCCTTTTCTAATTTTTCTTCATAATAATCCTTAAAATGTTCTTTTTGTAATTGATCGAGTACTTCCATTCGAAAACACTCATCATCTTTTTCTAGCGCAGGATATTTCATTGATTTAGCAATATTAAAAGTTACTTTTTGATCATTTACTCTCATAGTTAATTCTCCTTTCTGAACATCGATCATAGCTTTTCCAGTGGCTAAAAATGGTCTTCCTAAAATGATAGGAATTTCTTTATCTTCTTCCATATCTAAAACAATAAAATCTACAGAGAAGATAAATTTATCCACTTTTACTAATACATCTTCAATAACTCCTTTAGGATATGTAACGAACGATCGACTAGCCGAAGAGTTACTGAAGTATGTGAAATTTCTCCCAATCCTAATCTCTTGAAAATTGATAGAGACATTAGATTGATGCTTGCTCCTAAGTCACACAAAGCTTTTCCATAAAATTTTTCTCCAATAGCGCGAGGTATAGTGAAACTACCGGGATCTTTTAATTTTTCGGAAGTTTTTTCGAATAATAGCACTACACTCTTCACTAAGTGCAACCATTTCATTATCAGTAAATTTTCTTTTTTTATTTAAAATATCTTTCATGAATTTTACATAGTTTGGCATACGTTCTAAAGCTTCTACGAAAGAAATATTTATCGTTAATTTCTTTAGAATTTCAAGGAATTTAGTAAATTGTTTGTCTTTTTTATGTTAAATTAGTCGTTGAGGAAATGGTGGTGGAGGTTTTTCAACAGAAATTTTCATAGGTATTAAAGGATTTTCTAAATTTGGATCTCGTTGATTCTTTTCCTTTTTAATTTCCACTTCCTCTTTTTGATTTTCAAGTTCTTTCTGAATTTGAGGTTCTAATTCTTTTCCACTTCGTAATTGTATCGCTTTAATTTGTTCATTTCCCTTGTCTTTAGGATTTATTTCCATATTACTAGGAAATATTCCAGGTATTCTATTATTAAGTGTAGTAGCGATATGTCCAAGTTGAGTTTCAATATTGTTGATAGCTGTTCCTTGATTTTGTAATTGATTTCCTTGTATTTGTAATTGATTTCCTTGATTTTGTAGATGTTGACCCATATTTAATATTAATTTTTCTATAGATAATTTCTTATCTTTAAATTGAAGGTTATTATTATTAAATCCAGGTGGATAATTGGTTTTATAATTAGGATTTCCTTGATTAGATGGATTTCCTGATTGTTGTGTCATATTATTCATCCATGGTTGATTAGTTGTATTATTATTCCAATTAAAATTAGGATGATTTTTCCATCCAGGATTATAATAATTTGCATAAGGATTATTGGGTCTGTTGTTAATTGCATTAATTGTTTCATATTGAGATTGAGATTCTATAAGTTGTCCAGATGAATTTTCTTCTAATATAGTTGGAGAGTAATTCATTCCAAATTGATCTAATTTTTTAGATATAGCAGCAATTTGTGAAGCTAACATAGATAGTGCATCATTTTCATGAATACTAGCTATTTTTTCGGATTTAATCTATTATTAGGCCATTGAAAATTATTAGTTGCCATTTCTTCAATTAGTGCATAGGCTTCATCAAATGGTTTTGACATTAATGATCCTCCAGCAGCAGCATCGATGATTGATCTTAAAGATCCTACTAATCCATTATAGAAAGTTTGAATAATTAACCAATCTGGTAAAGCATGATGTGGGCATTTCCTAAGAAGTTCTTTAAATCTCTCCCAAGATTCATATATTGACTCTCCATCAAACTGACTAAAAGAAGTTATATCGTTTCTAAGCTTAGCAATTTTAGATGGTGGAAAATATTTGGATAGAAATTTTTGTGATAATTCTCCCCAAGTTTTAATAGATCCAGGTGCTAACGAATTTAACCACATTTTAGCCTTATCCCTTAAAGAAAAAGGAAAAAGTCTAAGTCTAATAAGCATCGTTAGATACTCCTTCATATTTAAAAGTAGCACATAGTTCTAAAAAACTAGCAAGATGTAAGTTAGGATCTTTAGTAGGTGAATCACTAAATTGATTGTTTTGTACCATTTGGATAATTGCAGGTTTAAGTTCGAATGAATTAGCAGCTACATCAAGGATTTGAATAGTTAAATGAATTTCATCTAATGTAGGGTTGACATAATCTCGTAATCGTCTTGGTTGATTTTTATTTTGATTTTCAGGAATATTTGCCATTTGCGTTAAATTTATAATTTTTCTTTTTTGTTTTCTAATTCTTTTAATTGTACGCTCCAATTCTGAATCATAAGGTATTAAATTTTCGTTTCCAAATTTTCGCATACAATTTTTAAAATAAATTTTTAGCTTAGTCCGTTATTTTAGTAATTAATTTCTTTACCTCATCGGCAACGGCGCCAAAAACTTGACCCAATTTTTGTATATATGTAATTTATGTTTATAGCCAAGGAACTAAAAACTTGATCCCGCTTTAAATATAGGAATATGATTTAATGTATAATGTGGATTCTACGCAAGTATACGTATCGTATCAAGTAATACGAGGCTCTAGTGGAGTTCGGTTATCGATCCCACAGGGAAGTTTTTAACGTAATTGTTATCGGCTAAATTTAAAGGAATTACTTAATAAAGTGAATAGAAATTCTAAGTAACTATAATAAACTAAAGTAAACTAATGCTTGAAATAAGTTGATTTAATTAATTCAGAAAAAGTATCCTTCTCCTTGTTTTTAGAAAATTAAGTGAAATGATGAATTTAATTAGAATTTTTAAATTGTATTGTGATAAATAGGAGCATTCCTATTCTTTACCCTTTGGTCCAGGTGCAAAGAACATTGACTAATCGTATGTTTGATTACTGAATCTGTGGCTAGGCCGGGAGGATACTCGGTCGCCACTTCGTAGCTCCCACGTTCCCCTCACTCGAGGGCTAACATCTACACTTCAGCTCTCAAACAGTAGGATCGAATTGAGTATTTTAGTCTGTCACACTAAAATATCCAATTCTACGCTTGATAATTAATATTTCCTTATTTATTTGCACCCTCCTTCTAAGGCTTTTGATTTCCCTAAATATTGGATGTAATTTTTACTATAGTTGATAATTCAACATATTTTAACTACTCAATCGCCGGATTGAAAGTAAATTAAGTTTTAAGTAAAAATTATCACAATTTATTTATATTATATTAGGTGCTTCTATTTAATTTCATCAATCCACATAATCTTCATAAACAAGGAGAAAGACTAAGAAAACTACTCATAATGCATGGGAATAAAACAAAGCATGGATTTCATTTAAAGTTTAAAAGCAATAAACAAAGATACTTATCTTAATTTTCTTCCCAAACAGACTCCTTGAAGTTCCTTTGACTTTTTCTTCTAGTACAGCAACTAAATAGTACTCAATTAAACTAATAAACTCACTAAACTCACTCAAACTACACTTAAGACACTAGAAATAGACTCACAGAAGACTCAAAAGACACACAAAAGACTCTAGAATTTGGCCTCTATTTATAGAGGTAAGCAAAGGTCCAAGGGGTGCTTAAACACCTCTTCAAAAAGTGTCCAGGTTCAATGTATATGCATTTTGAACTAGCTCGCCGTCGGTGGGAAACGACCTCGCCGTCAGCGGGGCTTCTAGAAGGTCTTCAAACCGCATGATCTCACTGTCGGCGGGCTCGGGCTCGCTGTCAGCGAGGTAGTTATAATTCCTTCAGAAATTTCTCCTCACGATCTCGCCGTCGGCGGCCTCGATCTCGCCGTCGGCGGCCTCGATCTCGCCGTCGGTGAAGTAGTTATATTTGCATGAATTTCTTCCTTTTTGATCCAAATTTGCTCCATTTCATGCATTTTGCTTCTATCACCAATAAATCTTCATTTCTGCAATAAAATAAAGAAAATACCTTTCTTTAAAGTGCAATTTCATCAAAAATAGGTATGAATTTCTTAATGTATTTTTCTGTGATCATTGTATCATTGTGGTATTCAGGTGTTTCCACGGTTCCGAGGAATCAGTGGTATTGGACGTGGTATTGAGGGTGTACCGCAGTTGTATTATTATGGAAACACAAAAGTGGTGTTATTGGTAGTGTTTTCAGAGTAGTATTTAGGTGTTACCGCAGTTCCTTAGAATCAGTGGTATTGGCCATTGTATTGAAGTTGTACCGCAGTAGTATTGGTGATTAATTGGAAACACGATAATGTTATGCGCAGAATCGCAGAGAACCAGTGTTATTACATGCGGCAGCGGGTATTATCGCGCATAGAACCATGAAGGTTGTGTTATTACGGGTGGTACTTCGATGGTATTGTGGTGTTAATATGGAATTTAGCATGGTTTCGTGGTGTTATTGTGGGGTTTTGTGTGGCGGTGTTATTATAGTGGTATTTTTGTTATTTTGTGACGCTATTCAGTGAACTTGTGGAAATGTGTTGTGGTGTTATTCAGTAAACTTCTGACAATGTGTTGTTGTGTTATTGTGGTTGTATTTCCCTGTTGCTGGAGTGGTATTATGGGAATGGTGTTGTAACACCATAATAACACTTCATAAACTACCCATAACCTGAAAACCAACCACGTGTACCATGAATTATTAAGAATTTCCATGATGCATTGAATTGGGCTCATTGGTTCAAATTTGATCTATTTGAGATAAATTTAGGTTAGAACATTAGCAACCCTTGAATTTGGACTTGAATTTGGTATTTGGTGGCATTCAATTGAAATTGGACTTATGTCTCATGGAAATTGGACTCGGCTTTGGATTTTGTTGGATTTAAAGGTGAATTTGGTGGATTTGATTTGATTTGACTTTAGCTTCAATCATATGATGTTTTTAGTGAACTTGGAGATTTTGACAATTTTGGGGATTTTGAAAGTTTTGGGATGAACCATTGAATTGTTTAGTTCATTTGGGGAGTTTTGGGAATTGGAAAGGGGGCAATTAGTGTGTGCATGACCAAGCCACCCAGGATTGTCTTAAGGCCTCTTGATCCTATGAGGAACTTCTTTTTGAGTCAACACATCTTGGTCTTATCCATCTCAACTAAGAGTTGAGGCTTGTGACCACTCATGTGGAACTTGACAAAAAGAGTCAAGATTTGACTTGAGCTTCTAAATAGGGTGGATCTCATCACTAGTCTTCCAGGATAGTCAATAGAAAAATCCTAAGGCTAGATCCTAGGCTTTAAGAGAAAACTAGACCTCACAAAAAATGAGGTCAACAGTGCCATCCGGAACAATGGTCTAAGGGTTAATAGTACAACCAATTTTTTTGTGTTTATTCGGATCATGTTCAGGTTTTCGGGTCCAGTCTGAACCCGACCCGAAATTTTTACGTTTCGATTTCTCTGACCCAAACCTAACACGAAAAATATTCAGGCCAACCCTAATGTAGATTTTTGAAGTCGATTTCAAGTCGTGTTGGGGTGTCAGGTTAATTTTTGATACTTCTAACTTTGACAAATTTAGGGATGCAGATTCGTTTCACCTATTCTCCACTCTGAATCAGCTTTTCCTTTGATGGGCTTGTCGTGGTTGTTTTCATAGATGTACTTTAATTGTAGGATCTTAGGGTTGAACTCTGCATGTAGGATTGAGTGATCGCTTGGTGATGTGTCTCTCCCTTTTGAAGCTTGGGTGTGGAGTTTCTATCTATAGTAAGCTAGTAGGAATTGAAGCTATATCTCCCGCTTTATTTTCAATTTTTTTAGTTCCATATGCGGTCTCCTCTTTCAGCCTCCTCTGATATTGGATTCTCAAGTGTCATGACCTTTCTCCTTCATCATTGAAATCTTCTTAATGGAAGGGATTGAGCTTCTCTTCTGTTTCTCCTCTTTGACTTCCCCTCTCACAATCGAGGGTAAGTCCCTCCTGGGTGTCATCCTCAATTTCCGCCAATCTCCGCTGAAGTCGAAGAATCTCTCGTAGTATCTCTTCTTGGGTATGCTCAAGCATGTTTCTTCTTGGTGGCATGGCTAGGATTTTGGGTTGAGAGGTGAAAGAGAGAGCATGAAACTAATTGAAGGTGTAAAAAATTTAATTTAGAGTTATTGATTTTGAAAATCAGCAATGAGAAATTAGGATCGAAGTATGTCTTAAGGTTTGGAAAAAAAAAATTAAAATTTTTGGCGGGGTTTAAGGCGTATGCTAGAAAATCCTAGCTTATGACTAAAGTCAGGTCATTTCTGATACCAAATGATACTGGAGTTAACCCAAACCACAACAAAAAAATAAATATTATTATTCTTAGCAAATAAATGGTTGTACGATCACAAAGAAAAGGAAATACAACAACAAATATACAACACTAACAAATTTAATTGAAGTGGATCCCAAGAGTGGTGACCAGTGACGGAGGTTGTAGGATGGCTATAGGTGCGACGAAATGCAGAGTTGGTGTTATGCATGGTGTTATTGTGGAACCACGCGGTGTTATTGAGGTTGGATTGGCGCAAAACCGCATTGTTGATGTTATCGATGGTATAATTGCGGTGTTATTGCAGAACCACGAGTTTTATTGTGGTTGTATCACTGTGGTATTCAGGTGTTTCCACGGTTCCGAGGAATCAGTGGTATTGGATGTGGTATTGAGGGTGTACTGCAGTTGTATTACTGTGGAAATGCAAAAGTGGTGTTATTGATAGTGTTATCAGAGTAGTATTTAGGTGTTATCGCAGTTCTATGGAATTAGTGGTATTGGCCATTGTATTAAAGGTGTACCGCAGCAGTATTGGTGATTAATCGGAAACTCGATAATGTTATGCGTGGAATCGCAGAGAACTGGTGTTATTACATGCGGCAGTAGGTATTATCGCGCGTAGAACCGTGAAGGTGGTGTTATTACGGGTGGTATTTCGATGATATTGTGGTGTTAAGATGAGATTTAGCATGGTTTCGTGGTGTTATTGCGGGGTTTTGTGTGGTAGTGTTATTATAGTGGTATTTTTGTTGTTTTGTGGCGCTATTCGGTGAACTTGTGGCAATGTGTTGTGGTGTTATTCAGTGAACTTCTGGCAACGTGTTGTGGTATTATTGTGGTTGTATTGCCCTGTTGTTGGCGTGGTATTATGGGAATGGTGTTGTAACACCATCATAACACTTCATAAACTACCCATAACCTGAAAATCAACCACGTGCATAAACACCATAATAAAACTTAGATATATTCGTACTCCTTAATTCTATTGTATGAAAAAACCTTAAATTTTGACTATTTTCTTTTCTATCATTTATTTTATGTTCAAAATGTATCCTTTCTCAGCCCATCCTACAAACCCCTTGAAATCATCTCATAATTCTTTTTTTTCTTTCCTCATCAAGCATACATTATAGCAATTCATTCATCTCTTTCACTGTTGATTTTAAAATATTTTTTAATCTAATATGAATAGGGTAGATGATAACCACATTCATGATGTCTTCATCGATAAGATTATTTACATATCTAACCCCTATACTTTAGTTTTTCCATTTATACTACCCAAATCTTTCATATCACATAAAAATGCAACCATTTTAACTTTTAAGGAGTGAAATACACATTTTTATCCTTAGTTAAGGTGACCAGCATGTCAAAATTGAAGTTTTAGTGCACTTGATAATCTGCTATGTTTTCTTCAGATGATTTGCATTTGACAGCTTTTAAATTCCAAATTGTGGTGATTCTTGTAGCTTAGAAGGATGTGGATGACATTTCACAGACCTTCATATCTTGGGTCGTTGGAAAATTACCTGGTGACATTTTTCCTATCATTATTACTTATGTATCTATGGGTGATTAAGCAGCTTGGATGGCATATTTATGTAATGACAACCGCTACTTTGTGAACTCATCATCTGTCAGTATCATGATCAGTTGGGTAAGTTATTAGTTGGCATATGAAAAGATAGAAAGAAGCATTAGAGTCTCTACTAATATTTATAATTCCTGGCAATCATTCTGGTATTCACGAGAAGATAGAAAGAACCTAAATAGATTGTACAGTTACCTATAGAACATGCAGTAAACTGTAGAAAATACAGTTTAAAATTTCTAGTTGAAGTTGAATTTTAGAAAGAAACTACATATATGTTATAGTTGTGCTATTGGTTGGGAAATGATAGTTACCATTTAAGTTCAGGTTATAGATGTGCTACCTGCAATTAGCATGAGTGTTGCTTGCTGCAAGATTGCTGATATTATTCATGTCATTTATGTTTCTAGTTCATATCAATGCTATTTTATTCAACTTTTGTTGACATGATTGTTCATCAGGTTTTGTATAAAGGGAATTCAATCACTATGGTTAGGTGTTAGATGTGTAAATACATATGAATTGAGTGTTATGCATGTCAATCTTCCTCTCTCCCTTTCCATATATGCATCCAACCATCCATCGATAGAATTGCATGGAATGTACGTAAATGTCCCATATGTATAACTCTCTAATGAGAATTCCTCCATTGAAAGAATTACCTTTATAGGCGAGAGAGCAGCTTGGTATTTGTGTTATTGCCTCGGTGATTTTTGTTAACACTTTTACAAATCATGTGGATCCTCTATAACACTTTTGCAACTGCAACTATCTCATGTGTGTTATGCAACTATCTTAACTTCAATTCTTTGGAGTGGACATTATCTTCCACTGATGTGTGCAAAACTCTTTTGGGAAATTTGTATGGCATGGAGAAGATGCAATGGAAGATGTTTTTTCATTTGAATGCATTCATGTTCTTAATTTTGGAGGGCAACACAAGTTTGCAACCATTTTAAGATAATAATATAAAAAGTTACCTAAGATGATTATTCTTACTCTTAATTTTGGAAGGCAAGACAAGTTTGCAATCCTTTTAAGATAATAATATATAAAGTTGCCTAAGGTGATTATTATTACTCTTAATTTTGGAAAGCAACATCTGTTTGCAATCATTTTGAGATAACAATATATAAAGTTGTTTGTGATGTTTAGTGCCTTAAGAAAGGAAAGATCTTATTTGCTTATTTTTACTCTAAATAGACAAATAGTTAATTGCTCATTATGATTTGTAATGCTGGTGGTCAACTTTGATGCTGATCTAATAGAACTGGTTATTTGGCTTCCAGCATTGTGCAGGAAGATGGAAATCCCCTACTGCTTGGTGAATGGAAAGGCACGTTTGAGAATAGCTAAGTATTTATTAGCCATTTGCTTTCAATTTGAATATTGGACTGTGGAAAATTAGATTTAATTTTGTCATCTTTGATATGAATTCATGTATTAGACTGCTGTTGTATCGTGTCTTTCCATTTAATAAAGGTCGTTTTTCAACTTTTGAAATATGCATTATGGAACAATTTTGTTCTTTGATCCGTATTTTATTAGATTTTGATCTCCGTTGGTGGTTGAGTAGACTATGATTTATGGACAAAATTTTTTTTCCCCCATACGTGTATTACTTATTTTATTTTGGGGCACAATTCTCTGTGAATCCTACTTGCTCCTTGGACATATTTCTTGATAAGAGTGCTTAGATCAATGGAGAAGTGGATATGAGCATTCATTTCAGGTTATCGAATAGTTGGTGATCAAATTATTTGTTTTAGTTGTTGGTCATGTTTATGCATGCATCTTATTATTATTATTTGGACATCATCTGGTATTGAAGGAAATTAAATGAAATCCTATAATTTGATAGGTTAATCACCATTTTGCAATCATTAGGGTGTGTTAGATTGTTTTGTTATTTTTCCTCTCACAAAAAAGACGCAAGTAATTATTATCTTCAAACTTGCAATTTGTAAAACATTCAGGGATATATGGCACATGAGTATGTAACAAGGGGCTACTTGACAGTAACGGCAGATGTATACAGTTTTGGGATAAGATTTTCTGCTACTAGTGTGATTATAGTAATGATATGCCTTAAACTCAATTTATTTATTTATGTGTGATATTCTTATGACTATGAATTGCAGGTACAAACTTATCATTGACTCTTCGTCATTCGCGAATCACTACCTATTGGATCGTCGAACATAAAGATCAATAATTTAGTACAAAGTCGGAGACTCGGAGTTTAAATTTAATGTATTTTTTTGAATTTTTTGATTTGTTGTAAGTCGTATGTGTATGTGTATCAAGAAAATAATTGTAATTCTTTTTGTGTAAACTTTTTTATAATTGTTTTTTATATTTTAATTTTTATTTGAGATTTTTTTTGTATTTTTTATTCTTGTTTAATTTATAAATTGTAAAATTTATAATAAAGATGTTTTTATTTTGTAAAATTTTGTAAGAAAATATTAATATTCATTTTGTCAAAAAATTTGTATGAAATTTATCCTCTTGTGAAAAATTTTGTATGAAATTTATTCTTAATTTTTTTTAGTTAATCTTTATTTATGAAATTTATTCTTAAAATTTGTTTGAAATTAAATTATTTATACAAAATGTTTTTTTAGAAAAAAATATTATTTTAATTTTATTTTTAAAAAGTTAATTATTATAATAATTTTATATTCTAACGAGCCAATTTCGAGCCGAACACGAACACGAACACATTGTTCACGAGCCATTTCGAACACAAGCAGATTTCGAGCCGAACCAATTTCAAACGAGCCGAACACGAGTCAAGCCTGGGCTCGGTCAAGGTGTCTGGTTTACAGCCCTATTTGAAACAATTTGAGCGGTCAACTTATTTTTTTTGTACATATATTTTTTTTGGTTTATTCAGTGCATTTTTTTTTATTTTTGTGTTTCATTTCTGCTTTTATTATTGTTATTTTAGTTTAATAAATGTTTGTACTAGTAAATTATGTTACGATATATCACACTGGGTTTGATGTTATGATTACAAATGTAAAAATTGAAATGATGAAAAATGATATTTATTTTTTTTAGTTTTATAGTTTTTTTATGGCTTTCTATCGGAGTTCTAATGACTTTGTCTATAATCCATCGAATAATATCAATCGGTTAGTATGCCGACGGCTCCTAGACGACCAATCGTTGCACTAACGACCCATTTCGAAGGCTTATAAACCCACTGACAATTGTTATTTTCTTTTTATGGTCCAGTTTACCAATGACTGAAATCATCGGTTAATACTGACAGTTTATCGACGCATTACTAATGATCACCCTCTTCCTGGTCTGCAAGTTTTTTGGTCGCCGGTTATGAATATCTAAGTATACCAACGACTTACGATTTATTTTCCATCTAACAACGGTTGGGAGTTAAAAGCTATCAGTAAATCTGATGCTTTTCCAATTACCAAAAAGCGAATTACCTATGGCTGAGTGAGACATGAGAAAGCTGCTACGAGAGATGGAATTTGATCGCTGAAAATTTTATTAAGAAATTCATACCTATTTTTGATGAAATTGCACTTTAAAGAAAGGTATTTTTTTTATTTTATTGCAGGAATGGAGAATTTAGGTGATAAAAGCAAAAATCATAAAAAGGAGCGAATTTGGTGCAAAAAGGAAGAAAATAATGAAATTTGTGCTGAGTCGCCGACGGCGAGATCGAGCCCGCCGACGGCGAGGCTACGAGGAGACATTTACGAAGGAATTATAACCGTCTCGCCGATAGCCGACCCCGATCCCGTCGACGAGTGAGCTAGCGCGGTTTGAAGATCTTCTAGAAGCCTCGCCGACAGCGAGGTAGTTCGTCGCCGACGACGAGCTAGTTCAAATAGCTCAGATACATTGAACTTGGACACTTTTTTGAAGGGATGCTTACACACCTCCTGGTCCTTTGCTCACCTCTATATATAGACGCCAAAATTAAGTGTTGTGTGTGTCTTAGTGTGTGTTCTGTGTGTGTCTTTTAGGGTGTGTTCTAAGTTTGAGGGTTTTTAAGTGAGTATTTAGTGAGTTAGTGAGTTTTTAGTGAGTGTTGCTGTACTGGAAGGAAGAGTCAAAGGAACTGCGAGGAGTCCGTCAGGGATAAATTGAGATAAGTATTTGTATTTATTGTTTTTAACTTTAAATGAAATCCATGCTTAGTTTAGTTCCCATGCATTCCGAGTAGTTTATTAGTCTTTCTCCTCGTTATGAAATTAAGTGACTTGATGAACTAAAAATAGAAGTACTTTTATATATTAATAAATTGTGATAATTTTTTACTTAAAACTTAATTTACTTTCAAACTGGCCATTTGAATTGTTAAAATGTGTTGAATATCAACTATAGTAAAAATTACATCTGATATTTGGGGAATTCAAAAGCCTTGGAAGGTGGGTGCAAATAAATAGGGAAATAATATCACTGGGCGTAGAATCGAGCATTTTAGTGTGACGTACTAAAATATTCAATTCGGTCCTATTGTTTGAGAGCCGAAGTGTAGATGTTAGCCCTCAGGCGAGGGAACGTGGGAGCTCTGAAGTGGCAGTCGGTATCCTCCCAGCCTAGCCGCAGATTCAGTAATCAAACATAGGATTAGTCAATATTCTTTACACCTGGACCAAAGGGTAAAGAATAGGAATGCTCCTATTTGTCACAATACCTTAAAATTATCTATTTAAATTCATCAATCACTTAAATTTCTAAACAAGGGGAAATATACTTTTTCTGAATTGTTAAGACTTATTTAGCAATTAATTTAATTTCCTGCACTTTCAATACGTATTAATTTTCTACTTAGTTAAGTTACCTGATTAGAATACTTAGTTTACTTTATTGCGCTTAAATTTAGAATTCCAAATTTTCGTATACTAGTTTTATTATTATTATTATTTTAAAATTAGCTGTTATTTAATTTTCTCTTTCCCCGTGGGATCGATAACCAGGACTCCACTAGAGCTCGTATTACTTGATACGATACGTATACTTGCGCAGACATCCACAACATAAACAATTACAATTCTATACATATAATATAGCGGGGTCAAGTTTTTGGCGCCGTTGCAATTAAATTAAAAATATCATAATATAAAATTGTGGGTCAAGTTTTTGGCGCCGTTGCCGGGTAAAGTAAGAAAAATTTACTAGAGTAACAGACTGTTTTAAAATAATCATAATAATAATTTAATATCTATTCTAAAATTGTATGCGCAAATTTGGAAACGAAAATTTAATACCTGACGATTCTGAATTAGAGCGTACAATTAAATGAATTAGAAAACAAAAGAAACAAATTATAAATTTAACACAAATGGTGAATATTCCTGAAATTCAAAATATGAACCAACAAAGACCATTAAGAGATTATGCAAACCCTACATCAGATGGAATTCATTTAACTATTCAAAACCCTGATGTAGCTGCTAATTTATTTGAACTTAAACTCGCAATTATCCAAATGGTACAAAACAATCAATTTAGTGGTTCACCTACCGAAGATCCTAACTTACATCTTGCTAGTTTTCTAGAACTTTGTGCTACTTTTAAATATCAAGGAGTATCTGACGATGCTATAAAACTTAGACTTTTTCCTTTTTCATTAAGGGATAAGGCTAAAATGTGGTTGAATTCGTTAAGACTCTGGATCTATTAAAACTTGGGGAGAATTATCACAAAAATTTCTATCCAAATATTTTCCACCATCTAAAACTGCTAAGTTTAGAAATGATATAACTTCTTTATGTCAGTTAGATGGAGAATCAATATATGAATCTTGGGAGAGATTTAAGGAACTTCTTAGGAAATGCCCACATCATGCGATACCGGATTGGCTGATTATTCAAACCTTTTATAATGGATTAGCAGGATCTTTAAGATCAATCATCGATGCTTGCTTCTGGAGGTTCATTAATGTCTAAACCATTTGATGAAGCTTATGCACTAATCGAAGAAATGACAACAAATAATTTCCAATGGCCTCGCTGATAGAGTAAATCCGAAAAAGATAGCCGACATTCATGAAAACGATGCAATATCTATGTTAGCTTCTCAAATTGCTGCTATATCTAAGAAATTAGATCATTTTGGAATGAACTACTCTCCTACTTTAAAAAAAAACTCATCTGGACAAATCATAGAATCTCAATCTAATTATGAAACTTTAAATGCTATTAATAATATAACTAATAACCCTTATTCAAACTATTATAATCCTGGTTGGAAAACTCATCCAAATTTTAATTGGAATAACACATCTAATCAACAATGGATGAATCAACCTAATCAAACAAATCCAAACTATAAACCTAATTACCCACTCGGATTTAATAACAATAACCCTCAATTCAAAGATAAGAAATTATCTATGGATGAATTAATTTTGAATATGGGTCATCAACTACAAAATCAAGGAAATCAACTACAAATTCAAGGAAATCAACTACAAATTCAAGGAACATCTATTAAAAATATCGAAACTCAACTTGGACATATTGCTACTGCGCTAAATAATAGAATACTCGGAACTTTTCCTAGTAATGTGGAAATAAATCCTAAAGATCAAGGAAAAGAACAAATTAAAGCAATACAACTAAGGAGTGGAAAAGAATTAGAACCTTAATTTCAAAAAGAACTTGAAAGCCAAAAAGAGGAAGTGGAAATTGAAAAGGAAACAATTCAACAAGATTCAAACTTAGAACATCCTTTAATACCTATGAAAATTTACGTTGAAAAACCTCCACCACCATTTCCTCAACGACTAGCTCAACATAAAAAAGATAAACAATTTGCTAAATTCCTTGAAATATTAAAGAAATTAACAATCAATATACCTTTTGTTGAAGCTTTAGATCGGATGCCAAATTATGTAAAATTTATGAAAGATATTCTAAATAAGAAAAGAAAATTCTCCGATAATGAAACGAGTCGTACTTAGTGAAGAGTGTAGTGCTATTATTCGAAGAAGCTTCTCGAAAAATTAAAAGATCCTGGTAGTTTCACTATACCCCGCGCTATAGGAGAAAAATTTTATGGAAAACCTTTGTGTGACTTAGGAGCAAGCATCAATCTAATGCCTCTATCGATTTTTAAGAGATTAGGATTAGGAAAAATTACACCTACTTCAGTAACCCTTCAATTAGACTGATCGTTCGATTACCTATCCTAAGGGAGTTATTGAAGATGTGTTAGTAAAAGTGGATAAATTTATCTTCCCAATAGATTTTATTGTTTTAGATATGGAGGAAGATAAAGAAATTCCTATCATTTTAGGAAGACCATTTTTAGCTACTGGAAAAGCTATGATTGATGTTCAGAAAGGAGAATTAACGATGAGAGTAAATGACCAAAAAGTTACCTTTAATATTGCAAAATCAATGAAATATCCTGCGCTAGAAAAAGATGATGAATGTTTTCGGATGGAAATACTTGAACATTTACAACAAGAACATTTTAAGGAATATTACGAAGATAAATTAGAAAAAGAAAATACTGAATTAATTGAAGATAATAATGAAGAACTAGATTATATTCAGGAAAGATTTGAATTTTTGGATATTACTGAAAACACTGACAAGTATATAGTTCCATCAATTATTAAACCTCCCGAACTTGAGCTAAAAATATTACCCGATCATTTGAAATATGCTTATTTAGGTAATTCTTCAACTTTACCGATTAGTATTTCATCCGCATTAAACGAATCTCAACAACAAAAACTTTTAGAAACTTTAAAAAAATATAAGAAAACTTTTGGTTGGACTTTAGCAGTATATTAAAGGAATTAGTCCTTCAATCCGTATGCATAGAATTATTTTAGATGATGAACATAAACCTAAAGCGGATCCCCAAAGGAGATTAAACCCGATAATGAAAGAAGTAGTTAAGAAAGAAATTTTAAAATGGTTAGATAATGGTATTATATATCCTATTTCCGACGGTGCTTGGGTAAGCCCATTTCACTCGTGTTCCTAAGAAGGGAGGAGTGACCGTCACTGCCAATGAAAATAACGATCTTATCCCTATAAGACAAGTTACTGGTTGGCGTATATGTATTGATTATAAGAAACTAAATACCGCCACCAGGAAAGATCACTTCCCTTTACCATTTCTAGACCAGATGTTAGATAGATTAGCCGGACATAAGTATTTTTGTTTTCTAGATGGATACACCGGTTATCATCAAATACAAATTGCTCCTGAGGATCAAGAGAAAACTACATTTAATAGTCCTTATGGAAATTTCGCTTTTCGAAGAATGCCTTTTGGATTATGTAATGCACCAGCAACATTCCAGAGATGTATGATGTCTATATTTAGTAAGTTAATTGACAATGGAATAGAAGTATTTATGGATGATTTCTCTGTATTTGGAACATCATTTGACACATGCTTAACTTATCTTGAAAAAGTATTAGAAGTATGTGATAAAACAAATTTAGTTCTAAATTGGGAGAAATGTCAATTTATGGTTACGGGCGGCATTGTATTAGGGCATAAAATTTCGGAAAAAGGCATGGAAGTGGACCCTGCAAAAATTCATGTTATAGCTAAATTACCACTTCCAACTACGGTAAAAGGGGTAAGAAGTTTTCTTGGACATGCTGGATTCTACAGACACTATATAAAAGATTTTTCAAAAATTACTAAACCTCTATGCCAACTTCTCGAAAAGGACAAAAAATTTGAATTTACAATCGATTGCCTGAATGCTTTTGAACTCTTAAAAGAAAAATTAATTACAACACCTATAATAGTTTCACCTAACTGAGAGAAACCATTTGAGCTTATGTGTGATGCTAGTGATTATGCTGTAGGAGCAGTTCTTGGGCAAAGATATGAAAATATTTTTAAAGTTATATACTATGCTAGTAAAACTCTAAATGATGCTCGAAATAAATTATACGATTCATGTAAAGAGAATTATTAGCGGTAGTATATGGTTTTAATAAATTTAGACCTTATCCGATTGGAACAAAATGTATCGTGCATACCGATCATTCTCGCTATCAAATATTTAATGCAAAAGAAAGATTCCAAACCAAGATTAATTAGATGGATGCTATTAATGCAAGAATTCGATTTTGAGATCGTTAATAAGAAAGGAACCGATAATCAAATTGCGGATCATTTATCAAGATTAGAAAATCATGAATTAGTCGATATTGAAAATGAAATTATAGACGATTTTCCTGATGAACAACTATATAATATCAATGAATGGAAAATACCATGGTATGCTGATATAGTAAACTATATATTTAGTAATATTTTACCACCTACGCTAACTTTGCAACAACAGAAAAATTCATCCATGATACGAAAACCTATTTTTGGGATGAACCATATTTATATAAGCAATGTAAGGATTTAATTATTAGAAGATGTGTACCTTATGAAGAAACTGAACCAATTATTCAAAAATGTCATGATTCCGATTTTGGAGGACATTTTGGGACCGATAAACCGCTTATAAGATTCTACAATCTGGATTTTACTGGCCTACTCTATTTAGAGATGTATACAAATATATTAAAACTTGCGATAAATGCCAAAGAGTAGGAAATATATCTAGAAGAAACGAAATGCCTCTAAATTTTATATTAGAAGTTGAAATTTTTGATGTTTGGGGATTAGATTTTATGGGACCTTTTATTCCTTCGTTTGGAAACTCATATATATTAGTAGTCGTTGATTATGTTTCCAAATGGATTGAGGCACAAGCTTTACCTAGGTGTGATGCTAAGAGTGTTTCAAAATTTCGATGAAAAATATTTTTACTAGATTTGGAATGCCGAGAGTGATTATCACTGACGGAGGAACTCATTTTAGAAATAAATACATTCACAAACTAGTAGAAAAATATAATATTACTCATAAGATTTCCACTGCTTATCATCCACAGACTAGCAGATTAGCTGAAGTATCTAATCGTGAGATTAAACGTATTTTAGAAAAATCTGTAAACCCAAATAGGTTAGATTGGTCTATTAGATTGGATAATCGCATTATGGGCTTATAGGATCGCTTATAAAACTCCGATTGGAATGACTCCTTACGGGCTTATATATGGAAAAACATGCCACTTACCGATTGAATTAGAACATAAAGCATATTGGGCGATTAAAGAATTTAATTATAATATGAAGGAAGCTTGTGAGAAGAGATTGCTGCAATTAAATGAATTGGAAGAATTAAGAAATGAATCATATGATAATGATCGGATTTATAAGGAAAAGATGAAGTTATGGCATGATCGGAAGATTAATCAGAGAAATTTTGAACCAGGACAGGAAGTTTTGCTATATAACACTAGATTGAAATTATTTCCTGGAAAATTGAAGTCTCGATGGTTAGGACCTTTCACCATAACTCAAATATTTTCATACGGAACTATAGAAATCGAAGATCCAAAAACTGGACATAAATTTAAAGTTAATGGATATAGATTAAAACCATATTTTGAAGATATAAGCCCTAACTATAAAGAGGTTTTAATGCTTAGTCGACCTGATTAATAATTGAAATTAGGTGGGGCTGACGACGTTAAACCAAGCGCTTTATGGGAGGCAACCCATTTTAGTTATCTATTTTTATTGTATCTTAATAGTTAGTTTATTTTATTGAAACTTTACTACTCTATTATTATTAAGAATCATCACATATTCGAACCTTTATGATGAGAAAAGAAATTATTCGATTTAGAGCAAAATTGGACATTATTTTAAAATCTCGCCGACGACGAGGTCGATACTCGCTTACAGCGAGGTTCGCGCCTAAATTAAATTCAGTTTATTTATCGAGCTCGGCCGACGACAGAAACGTCCCGCCGACGACGAGAACCCGAAAGGCGCTTTATAACTGAGTCGCCGACGGCGAGAAACTTCTCGCCGACAGCGAGGAAGTTATAAAGATGAGTTATTTATACTTTGAATGCCGATTTGGATGGTTTCAACACCAATTCCTTAGTGAAAACCCATTCTTAATTCATTCTAAATCTGCCTTCTTAATTATAATTCCTTCCATTCACCATAATGGCCTCCAAATTCCTAGATTCCTCTAAATCTGGAGTGTTTAACCGGAGGAAATTTGTGAGTGAGGAAGCGCAGCGGATCTTCAACAAGGTTTTGGTAAAGAAAAGAGTTATCAAGGAACGAGGATTTGTCAATCGAGGATTAGAGAATTCCACTACGAAGATAGAAGAAATGATCGCGCAGCGGCACTGGGAGGTATTTTGTTACACTACGTCTGCTGTTGTTATTCCGATTGTGAAAGAGTTCTACTCTAACTTACATGCGATCAACAATGGGAATATCTACGTCCGAGGAAGATGGGTGACGTTTACTCCATCAAGAGTAAATGAATTATTCTCTATAAAAAACACCCCGGTATGTCACTATTCAAATTTTGTGCCTTCTCGATATAATATGAATGAGATATTTCGATATCTCACTGATGAACCGGAAGATTGGGAAATGCGTGAAGATGGGTATGTTAGTTTCTCTGCATCACTTTTGAATCCTGTCTCAAAGCACTGACACTTTTTCATCTCATCTAAATTATTACCTACTATGAGGGTAAACAAGGTTTCGAAAGAATGCGCTATATTGAATTATTGTATTCAAATTGGATTGCCTATTGATGTTGGATCAATAATTGTTAAGTCTCGCATTGGGTTTAATTGTGCATGGGTCGGCTCACGGACTAGGACACCCATCTACTATTTTTGCATTATGCAGTCAGTACCAGGTTTCTTATGAAGCTTGGGAAAAGGTTCTATTACCTTGGAAGCCTCTTGATCCTACAGATATGTTCCCTACTTTGGATAATAATGAAGACATTACATTCATCTCTGATAGAGCTTCACAGAATAATCCTATAGCAAGGCCTATTTCAGATAAAACAGAGTTACTTATGAAGAAAATTAATGGAATGGAGAAAGAACTGCAGAATGTGAGAGATTTAATCGACAATATATCTGATTTATTTGATCACATTGACTGGAGGATGAAGGAACACTTTGATCATTCTGGACACCTGGAAGCTAGCTTTCTTCATTTACTGAGACAGAAGGGTTGGATCACTGAAGAATCTGCTTCGGAATTTCCCTTCAGGCCTTTCTATAACTTATTTGTGCATCATCGTCATATCGAAAATATCAGAGAAGATGAAGATTCTGACATTGAAGAGTAGTAGTAAAGATTTCTATAGTATGTTTGTATTTATGTTATTTGATTTGATTTAGATTTTATTATGTGTGGAGTGATGATTTGAATATCTCAAACATATTTGAGATATGCGTCATAAATTTGTATCAGCATTTAATGTGTCGTGGATTGGTTTGCGATGCTGATTAGTAGTAATAATTGAAGTTTGAAGTTTGATTATAGAGTTTAAAATTATGTTAGTTTGTACATCTCATGGATTTCAATATTAAAGCTAATTTGTTGTGTTGTGTGAATTTGTTTGTGTATAAGTAGCTAATCTTCATATTAAATTAAGAAATGAAATGATCAGAAATATAATATAAGGCAAATCAAGGACGAAAATGAGTGACGAATTTCAGAAATTTAAAATTTTTGGAATCTCGCCGACGGAGAGAAAAATCTCGCCGACAGCGAGATCGATCTCACTGACAGCGAAGAATTTCTTGCCGACAGCGGATTTTTCCCGAGAGTTTTTGGTTCCGAAAAATATTAGCTCACCGACGGCGAGAAAAATCTCGCTGACAGCGAGGTCGGGAAAAACTTATATTTTGACCGGTCAAAAACACTATTCATCATCCCCAACCTCTCATTTTCGCAAAAATCGACCTAGGGCTTGAGAGATCTTGGATTTGAAGCGATTTCAACACTTTTTGACACCGGATTTCATCTTCCCTTGGTAAGAGCTTCACTCCTATGCAAAAATTTTTGATTTTCACCATATATTTTCACTACATTGCAAATTTTGGGAAAAATCAAAATGTGGAAGAAATATTCGGTGGAAATCCATGGAATTTGATTTAAATTGCTTATAAATGTTGTAGGAAGCCTTCTTAGTATTATTTTTAAGTTTAGTGAAAATATTTACGATTTTCACAGATCGATTGTATGGCTCCACGACAAAAATGTCGAGTAGAATTCGATGAAAACCGATTCATCAATGCACGAGCACAGGCTAAATATTTTGAAAACATACAAGGAAGAAAGTGCATTGCGGATCGGGTTTTCAAAAATCTGGGAGGAGAAGTAGAGCGAATTATTAAGGAACGAGGTTGGGAGAATTTCGTTACGTACAATATAGTGCAGTACTGTAGAAGTGGTTAAAGAATTTTATGCCAATTTGATCGCGATCGAAGATGCACCAAGAGAAGGTACAAGGGTTTTTGTAGATTTCAATCGTCGTGAGAATTAACCCGTTCTATGAAGTTCATGACTCGCACTTTAGCGAGTATGAAACTTTTGGAACGATGGAAGGACCACCTGGAGGAAGTCATTAGCTTTCTCACCGATGGGACCGGAGTTTGGAAAATTAAGCGAGCAGGAAAGAGTGAATTTTCCTCTTTCTAAATTAAATGCGATCTCCAAAGCCTGTCATTACTTTATTTGTTCTACTCGTTACCCACATATCACCACAGGTGAGGTAACACGAGATGAGAGCAATTCCGAATTTCCGTATTCGGAATAACGAAGCATCAACATCGGGAGAATTATTTATCAAAACATCCTAGCCGCACCTCGAAGTGAGAGTGGAGCCGGATTGGGACACCCCGGATTAATTTTGCACTCGCCAACTCTCCGGAGTGGAGGCTGAGAGATGATGAAGAATGGATGGAACCTATGAAACCACTCACGAGCTACCAACATTAAGAAGTATGAATCTCATGAAGGATGGAGATCGGGAGTGAGAAGTTATTTCACTCGATCATGTGGAGATATACCCTCTACTAGCTATGAACCTCCTGAGCCTACCACCCCTACCCTACAAGATCTGATGAATGAATTAACCCTGCATAGGAGGAGTTTTGAGCGGTTTGGAGAAACAATGGGGAGAAGATTTGATCATTTTGATCAAAGGATTGATAATCTGGAGAGGAGACATGATTATGATAGTGAGTACCTCCAGCGACATTCGGAATACGAAATTGCATACTATGAAGCTGAACGTCGTTATAGGAGTGGAGATTTAGATGTTGTCTTTCCAGATTGCCCCAGGTATACTCAGTATCATCCTGCTCAGTCTTCTCAGCCTACAGATCAAGGAGGGGATGATAATATAGTTTGGGACTTTGATGCTGAAGATTAGGACTTTATTTGTTTTATTTGTTTGGTGTTAAGTTATTTTGAGGACTTTATATGTTTGTAATATTCAGTACTTTATATTTTGAGACATTGGATGTTAGTTAGATTAATTTGCTTGAATTGTTATAGTAGTTTAGTTTTTGTTTTTATGTTAGTTAATTGCATTTTTTTAATGTTAAATAGGATGTTAGTTTTCTTTAGTATGTTTTTATTTTATTTTAAATTGTTTTAAGTTTTTAAAATTGTTAATCTGTTAGTTCAATTGTTTTTAATATGTTAGTAATTCATATGTGTAGTATAGAGTTAATTTTAATTGTTGTATTTAATACTTATCTTAGATTTTATCCCTGCATTTTCTTTAAATTGTTATATATATATGGAGAATACTAACAGTACAGGTTCAATGAAAAATGAAAAAGCCTGCAAAAATTTCAAAGAAAATAAAAGAAATACCTAAACTTTAAAGGTATGATTTATTTACTTTCCTTCTTTTTCATTATTTAGATTAGATATAAAAATTTAAGTTTGGGGGGAGAGTAAAATACAAATTTAGTTATTAACTTGTTCTCAATTTCTATTTTCAAATTATTATAAAATGATTTTTATAGCAAAATTTTTCAATTTAATTAATATGAATTATTTTATTTAATTATTATAAAAGGCTAAATGAAATATTTCTAGTACTTTAATTGATTAAATAGAATAAAATATTTGGTTAAAGGGAATAAGAATATAGTAAACTATTTTTAGTAAGGAAAACTATATTCTAAAATTAAAATTCTTAAGTATTCAAGTGAAAAAGAAAAGATTGAAAATCAATGAAGTAAAAACTATGAAGTATATATAAGCTAAGAAATATTTCTAAGTTTCAAATTTAGGAAGATGAAAATGAAGTTCAAAATTATTAACAGGCTCTCCAGATACAGTAATCCTTATTAGAAAAGAGAAAAATAAAAAGAAAAAGAAAAAGAAAAAGAAAAAGAAAAAGAAAAAGAAAAATGAGGAGAAGCTTGAGGAGATGCCTTATCAAAAATTGGCTTCATTTGAATTAACCTAAAGGAAAAAAACTTAGATATTTCCAAACTTATGTTTATGGATTAGAATTTTACCTAATAGTATTTTCTTGAATTTCTTATCATATGAATATCTTAAGTAGTTATTCTTTTAAATATAGTCATTCTCGAAATGAATAAGTAAGCTAGTAAATCTTAGACCTGATAACTAAATAATTTATTTCTATAAGATTAATTAAATTACATGAATTATTTTTATTTAACTTTATTATGATATTAATTAATCTAATTCATAGTTATTTAAATTGAAAAATCTTATTATAAAACTCATTATTTTTATGTAGTACTAAAATTACTTGAGGACAAGTAATAAGTAAGTTCGGGGGATTTTGATCGCTGAAAATTTTATTAAGAAATTCATACCTATTTTCGATGAAATTGCACTTTAAAGAAAGGTATTTTCTTTATTTTATCGCAGGAATGGAGAATTTAGGTGATAAAAGCAAAAATCATAAAAAGGAGCGAATTTGGAGCAAAAAGGAAGAAAATAATGAAATTTGTGCCGAGTCGCCGACGGCGAGATCGAGCCCGCCGACGGCGAGGCTACGAGGAGACATTTCTGAAGGAATTATAACTGTCTCGCTGACAGCGAGCCCGATCCCGCTGACAGCGAGCTAGCGCGGTTTGAAGATCTTCTAGAAGCCTCGCCGACAGCGAGGTAGTTCGTCGCCGACGGCTAGCTAGTTCAAATGCGCTCGGATACATCGAACTCCGGACACTTTTTGAAGGGATGCTTACACACCTCTTGGTCCTTTGCTCACCTCTATATATAGAGGCCGAAATTAAGTGTTGTGCGTGTCTTAGTGTGTGTTCTGTGTGTGTCTTTTAGGGTGTGTTCTAAGTTTGAGAGTTTTTAAGTGAGTATTTAGTGAGTTAGTGAGTTTTTAGTGAGTGTTGCTGTACTGGAAGGAAGAGTCAAAGGAACTGAGGAGTCCGCTTGGGATAAATCGAGATAAGTATTTGTATTTATTCTTTTTAACTTTAAATGAAATCCATGCTTAGTTTAGTTCCCATGCATTCCGAGTAGTTTATTAGTCTCTCTCCTCGTTATAAAATTAAGTGACTTGATGAACTAAAAATAGAAGTACTTTTATATATTAATAAATTGTGATAATTTTTACTTAAAACTTAATTTACTTTCAAACTGGCCATTTGAATTGTTAAAATGTGTTGAATATCAACTATAGTAAAAATTACATTTGATATTTGGGGAATTCAAAAGCCTTGGAAGGATGGTGCAAATAAATAGGGAAATAATATCACTGGGCGTAGAATTGAGCATTTTAGTGTGACATACTAAAATATTCAATTCGGTCCTATTGTTTGAGAGCTGAAGTGTAGATGTTAGCCCTCATGCGAGGGGAACGTGGGAGCTCCGAAGTGGCGATCGGTATCCTCCCGACCTAGCCGCGATTCAGCAATCAAACATAGGATTAGTCAATATTCTTTACACCTGACCAAAGGGTAAAGAATAGGAATGCTCCTATTTGTCACAATACCTTAAAATTATCTATTTAAATTCATCAATCACTTAAATTTCTAAACAAGGGGAAAGATACTTTTTCCGAATAGTTAAGACTTATTTAGCAATTAATTTAATTTCCTCGCACTTTCAATACGTATTAATTTTCTACTTAGTTAAGTTACCCGATTAGAATACTTAGTTTACTTTATTGCGCTTAAATTTAGAATTCCAAATTTTCGTATACTAGTTTTATTATTATTATTATTTTAAAATTAGCTCGTTATTTAATTTTCTCTTTCCCTGTGGATCGATAACCAGGACTCCACTAGAGCCCTGTATTACTTGATACGATACGTATACTTGCGTAGCATCCACAACATAAACAATTACAATTCTATACATATAATATAGCGGGGTCAAGTTTTTGGCGCCGTTGCAATTAAATTAAAAATATCATAATATAAAATTGTGGGTCAGAATTCTTTAAGATATTAAATAAGACGTGCAATTTAAAAAATGGGCGAGTGAGACATTCATTTTGAGCAAAACATAGAGGGCAAATATAATTGGGCTCCATGCATCTACACCAAAGTACATCTTTTGTTTTGAGACCATCCACAAAAAATTTTCACACAAATTTTACATATTTAAAGGAGTAGCCTTTAAACCAAAAAGTTTTCTCCATTTTATGATGTTGATGAAGAAATGAATAAACCTTCTTATGTGATTGTAAATTATGTTGTGTCAATTATGAAGGTGTTAAGTATTAGTTGGCAGCAAGATAAAAAAATGATCATTTGAGAGAAGAGATCAACTACCATTAAAGTTGAAGTCAGAAGCCTTAGTATTAATAAAAAACTAAACCAAGAAACAATAAAAGTAATTGAGACAACTAGAGAGAAAATTTCAGTGGAGGAATGTCTTGGAACCTTCTATGGAGGATGTGGGGTGGAGAATTATCCAACAACAATAAAGGCTTATTACCTTCAATAGGATGCAATTGAGACAGGTCACCTATGGCCACAATGGTGTCTTGTTAGACCGAAGCAATTGAGTGAATCTCTTCCACCATACAATTTCCAAGGATGAAGAACCTCCAATGCGAAGATTTGACTTGGAATATTTTAGAAGCCGGTATTTTAAAGTAACAGTGAATGTACCATTTTTGATGATCACTTGAATCCGTACACGTTCATCGAGTGGTTTCCATGAAACTTATTTTTATTACTAGAAAGTCCCACCATACAAAATGATGAAACTAGTTGCCAACAAGTTAAAGAAGAGTGCGTGATTTTTGTGAGGAAATTCGAAGTGGTTACACTAGTATGAGGGAAAGGATAATATCACTACTTGATCCAAGGTGAAACAGGAGATACAGCGCCAGTACTTTCCAACTCACTACAGACAGGATGTTTAGACCTTCGCTTAAAAGTGGACAGACCACATCACCAGATGACCACCATATCTTAGAAACTGGATTCAACCCCAAGTTATTATATTCAGAGTACACCAGAGGAATATCCAAGCCACAACCCTGACAAAGGAGAAATTGATTGAGAGTAGAGAATAGGTAGAGCAAACTAGTATTCATAAATCTGCCCAAGGCTAAGTACTTCAACTGTCATGAGTTTGGGTCGAGTGCATCATATATCTCAAACAAGGGTACAATCTATTTCACTAAGCATAAAATAATTAAATAAACAGACAATGACACAATAGACACTGAAAAAAGTGATGACAAAAGTGAAGAGAACCGATTTCTATCCAACAAGGTAGAGTCGCCATCGATTCTAATTAAACCCAGGAGAGAGATTCCAGCTGAGTTAACAGTAACTATTATAGAAGGTAGTGAGTTCGGGGTAATGGATGTTCAAGCAGAATATGAGATTGTGGTGCCTTGAACTATCATTTTTGCAAGCGTTGCGAGAAGCATCAATAAAACTGACATTAGATGTTCAAAATGTCCATGATTTTGAGGACCTCATATTAGACACAGAGCAACTTCATATAAGAGAATGTCAAAATTTTTCACATACATAACCTACCTCTTGAGTCGCATCTACTGAATGAGGTTCAACATGTTAGAGATGAGGCTCTTTTGTGTCACTTCTAAAAGATCATATGAAGTCATCGGTGTACTAAAACAAGAAAGTACGTCGTAGCGCATCGCCATCTAGTACTAACATCTTTCTCAAGGGAATAGTAGCACCGATACGAGCTACTGCAACGAAAGAAGTGTCACATGCACAACTCCTCATTTTTAAAGGAGGGCATGTAGTCAATGTCCGACAGGGACATGGCCCGCACAACTGGGGACAATAGTAAAAAGACTCTCAATATGGAGAGTCAAGTTCACCTCCTAAACTAGAGTCGAAACACATATAAAAACATGAAGTAGAACATGTTGTTAAGTTTGCAGAACACACTGCTGAGTTCACAGAACACGCTGTTGAGTTCACAACAATCAATTCCTAGTCCATCTGGCCTTCCTGCCTAATCGGGGGACAGGTGAATCCTCAGCAGAAACTGGAACAGAGAAAGAGAGAGACGAGACAGAAGTCACAACAGTGATAGCAGTGAAAAACCTACTGCTAGCAAAAGACTCACTTGCATATGGCAGGAAGATTCGTGAGAGCACGGAGAGACAAGTCCTAAAAAGACTGTCAAGAGCTACAACGCATCGCTATCGAGTGACAACCTCTTTTTGCAAAAGAAGCGGGCGCGACGCGAGCCATTGCAGCAAAAACAACTCGATATGCACGGCTCCCCTTTTAAGAGGGAGGGCACAGAGCGAGCGCCTGAGATGGTGTAGAAACAACTCAATATGTACGTATCTCCTTTCAACGGGGAGGGCATAGAACAAATGTCTCAGAGGGCGCAGGATTACGTAAGGTAACCCCACAGGTGTACACAAAATGAAACTAAAGGTTATCACACCTTCAGGAGCACAGAAAACGCTCAGGGAGAGGGAAAAGGGCTCCCCTGGCGGCAGCGATCGTGACCACCTTCCTGCTCTTCCGTGTCGTGAGGTAAAAAGGGACAACGATCATAAACAAAGAGAGATTATGAAACCAATCATAAAGTACAACGACATCGTTGCACACGATAGTGTACCAACCAAACTGTTAAGGGCGAGAGAAGGGACATAATTCATTGAGTTGCTACCCCTAGCAACTGACACATGGACTGAAAACCAAGATCTCACAAAAGACTCAACCGTGACTCGAAGGAGGAAAACCATGTCAAAATAATATGAGCAAAACTTCTAGTATGGAAAGAAACTATAATCCCATAACAAAAGAGAGTCCTAGCATGGAGTGAGAGACTCATCCTTAGCAAAGTCACAAGATTGTTTCCGCCATTCTTATTTTAAAAGGAGTCTCCAGCTTGTCCATCGTCATGGTGATCGGTCGAATTGATGAAACGGGTGGACCTATCCAGGGTGATTGATCTGATCCAAAAGGATGAGTGATCGGCTCAGGATAGTCGATCAAACCCAAAAGATAGGGTAATCGGCTTGGGATGGTCGATCGAACCCAAAGGAGGATCGAGGATCGGTCCAAGGAGGCCGAACAACCCGAAGTGCTCACGTGATCGTGCATACAACATGCAAATGATCAACATACCAAAGAAAAATGCAATATCAAACATACATATGAAATGCAACCCGATTCTCAACGACATGTCGAACTCGTCCTAACGACCTCACATAGGTATCTAAGGTGACGCTCTTGGAGCCTCCAGCTTTGGCATGGCTATGTGAAGGGCTTCCCCCTCTAATTTCTTGTAGGGTAAAGTCTCCACCGTTTGTAGGGAGGTATAGCTACAAAGCTTTTCCGCTCTATGAACACACAAGATCTTATAGGACGGACTAACTACAAAGCTTTTGTTGTCCTCTAAGATCGAACTCAACTAATCCCTCCAAGGGAGATTAGGTGCACTAAAGCTATGGGAAATTGGGATTCCAACCCAGCAGGATTAAGATTTATGGCTCGCAATACGGGGAATCACTCGGTATCGAATAGGACTAGCCAACACACATGAATCTTACCCTACAACTCTCTCTCTATGAAAATTGACGATCCATCACATATGCGGCTCGGTCGGTCAACACCAGTCGCCCGACACCACCCAGCATGGGTGATCGAACCCATGCACCTAGACCGAACTAATCTTATGGCTAGCTAGGAGATAATAAAATCGCACCAATGTGACAGTTGATGATGCGTTCTCTTTATGCTAAAAAAGAGCCCACATTCCCGTCGAACTCCGACGATGTTCCGGTCCACGAGGTGACATACCTCGCAGAATGCAGACGAGGCTAATGAGGGCAAGAGGTCCACTTTCCGGCGAATCTCACAATGAATCATGCAAAAGAGGCCTAGGAGGAGAACAAGAATGTAGTGAGGTACGCAAAGTACTAAAAAATAGCTAATTTCGATATATGAAAATATAACCAAAATATACCTTCGCGATAAGAGGTTGAACCGATTCACCTCACAAGACATAATACAAAGTGAGTAGGAGAATGCAATGTCATAAGCTCATCTCCATCATTCCCAAAAAATTGTAAGAGACCACAATAGATCATTAGCATGCCCTCCAACTGATTTCAAATCATAAATGATCCACTCATGTGTACATAGATGAAGTAACATTCATGCATCTAAGAGAAATTTCAACATTTAGTAGCAAATAAACATAGAAGTGCTAAGTCCAACAATAGAAAGTGAGAGGCAAGGAAAGGGCTTCCAAATCACAAGAGATCCACAATTTTTATATATCACCAAAGATCCACACATGCTTACATGCACGAAGCTATTTATTTTCACATTATAACAGATTTAGAGCAAGATCATACCCAGATTTACCATCCCTTTGGACTCCATGGTTTTGGTGAAGAACATAGCAGAAGGAGAAGGAAAAAAAATGGGGGATACACGTGGGAAGTAGTCTGTCCCATCATGGAATCAAAGCCGGCAAGGTAGGAGGCTGGTTGGATGTCGCAGACAAAGCATGGCCTGCCGTGATGAAGAAAATAAGCAAAAAGAAGCGGTGATCGACCCTGAAAAAAAAAACAGAAATCTCGGTGGCTGACGACCTCGAAAAGGAGACGAGCTTGGGTGGCCAAAGAATATGTCGGCAAGGTGGGCCGGCGAGGAGTCTACTCGGTATATAGTCGGCCGTGAGGAAGACGGAGAAGACAAAAAAAGGCGGTAGCATGGTAGGCCACTGGAAGAGCTCCGATGAAGAGGAGGACGCCGACGACATCGTTCACCGGCAAGGAGAGGGCTCCGGTGGAGAGCTTCGATGGCGAAGAGGAGGAACGCGAGCTAGGCTTTGCAAAAATAGGGGGGCAGCTGGAGGTATCGAGCGATAGAATCAGAGAGAGGGAGAGGATGCGTAGGTTTTATAGGATAATGATACTTTCATGGCTGGAGGTATCGCGCGATAGAATCAGCTCGGACTACTTTTTTGTTGATTTGGCACGAAATGATACTTTCATGTTTTTTTAAGCTCGTTCTCACTACCGTAAGGAAATGCATGCCCTTTCTAAGTAAAATCGACGTTCCAAATACAATCGTGCAGTTAATTTTTCCATATGGAGTCGTTCAAATGACTTCGCTGACAATTAGGTCAAATCGAGCCAATTTAGCGTGTGCCGCTGCGAATAGCATTTGTTGACCCGATCGACATTATCCGATGAACCAAATGTCGACCAGCCTTCACCTAAGTGAGAGACAAAGCTTAGCAGAATGACTCTAGTTACGTGCTTCTCAACACGTGCTGAAAAGTCTCAAATGGATGTCTCGAGCTACGAGACATAAATTTTCCATGAAGCATGACCATGATGGGCTCAAGTGGACATCCTACCCATGTGACATCAAAAATCAATGCCAACACTCCAGTTGGCTGATCGATCTATTACTCATCCTAAAAGAATAGAAGATGTTCTGGTTAAGGTTGACAAAATTATTTTTCCTGTGGACTTTATTATCTTAGATATGGAAGAAGATAAGGAGATCCATATCATGTTAGGAAGACAATTCATAGCTACAAGAAGAGCTATGATTGATATGCAAAGAGGTGAATTGATTATGAGAGTGAATGATCAAGAAGTAACATTTAACATCTCAAAGTTAATAAAGTATCTCTCAATAGAAAATATGATGAATGTTTTAGATTGGAGACATGTGAATATTTACAAGAGCAATATTTTAAAGAAAAATTTGAAGAGAAAATAGAATATGAAGACTTAGAAAACAAAAATTATGATGAGAAAAGTGATGACTCTAACGAAACAGATAACGAAGAAGCTGAATATGTTTAGGAACAATTTGAAATGCTCGATTCAACAGAACTTGATAACAAAATTTTAATTTCATCTATTGTTAAACCTCATGAACTTGAAATGAAAACTTTTCCAAGACATTTAAAGTATGTATTTTTAGGGGAGTTATCAACTTTACCAGTTATCGTATTCTTAGATTTAAATGAGATACAAGAACAAAAATTATTGGATATGTTAAAGAAATACAAAAGAGCTTTTAGTTGAACTCTAGATGAAATTAAAGGCATTAACACTTCTATTTGTATGCACAAAATTTTATTGGACGATGAACATAAACCGAGAGTTGATCCGCAAAGGAGACTAAACCTAATGACTAAAGAAGTAGTAAAGAAAGAAATTTTATAGTGGTTAGATGCTGAAATTATATATCCTATCTCTGACAGTGCTTGGGTAAGTCCAATTCATTGTGTTCCTAAGAAAGGATGAGTGACTGCTGATATAAATGAGAAAAATGAAAAAATACCAACGAGACAAGTTACTTGTTGGTGAATATGCATTGATTATAGAAAACTAAATACCGCCACTATAAAAGACAACTTTCCTTTAACTTTCCTAGACCAAGTGTTAGATAAATTCGTTGGGCACAAATACTATTGCTTTCTAGATGGATTTACCAGTTATCTATTTCTCCTGAGGATCAAGAGAAAACAACATTTACTATTTCTTATGGAACATTTACTTTAGAAGAATGTCCTTTGGATTATGTAACGCACCTGCAACTTTCCAAAGATGTATGATGTCAATATTTAGTAATCTAAAAGATGATGGAATAGAAGTATTTATGAATGAATTCTTAGTGTTTGGAGACGCATTTGATGCATGCCTAATCAACTTAGAAAAAGTTTTATAGGTGTGTGAAAGTCCAAATCTAGTCTTAAATTGGGAGAAATGTCAATTTATGGTTACATAAGGAATTGTACTTAGGCATAAAATATCTAAAAATGGCATGGAAGTAGACCCCGCTAAGATTCAAATTATAGAAAAATTACCACCTCCTACCACAGTGAGAGGGGTAAGAAGCTTTTAGGACATGCTGGATTCTACAGGCGATACATAAAAGATTTTTCTAAAATAATTAAGCCTCTATGCTAATTATTGGAAAAAGATAGGAAGTTTGATTTTAACGATGAATGCTTAAAAACTTTCAACTCATTAAAAGAAAAATTAATTGTTGCTCCTATAATATTTTCACCTAACTAGGAGAAGCTATTTAAATTAATGTGTGATGTGAGCGATTATGCAATTGGAGTCGAGTTAAGATAAAGGTACGAGAATTTGTTTAAAGTAATATATTATACTAGCAAAACTCTTACTGATGCTCAAATTAACTACACTACTACAAAAAAAGAGTTATTAGCTATTATATATGTCTTTAAAAAGTTTAGATCATATTTAATTGGAGCTAAATTCATAGTGCATACAGATCATTCACCTATAAAATATTTAATGTGAAAGAAGGATGCTAAACCAAGATTAATTCGATGGATACTCTTAATGCAAGAACTTGATTTTGTGATCATCGATATAAAAGGAGTTGATAACCAAATAACTGATCATCTATCTAGACTTGAACAACATAAATTGTTTGATTTCAAAAAAGCGATTATAGAAACCTTCCATTATGAACAATTGTATAACATTAATAAAGGAAATTTACCGTGGTATGTTAATATTGTGAACTACTTAGTAAGTAACATTTTACCATCTGATTTAACGATGCAACAATAAAAAAAGTTTATTTATGATGTTAAATCTTATTATTAGGATGATCCTTACTTTTACAAGCAATGTAAAGACCTTATGATTAGGAGATGTGTGCCTTATGATGATACTGAATCAATTATTCGAGGATGTCATGATTCTGAATGTGGAGGACATTTCAGAACCGATAGAACCGCACATAAGATTTTACAATCTGGATTTTATTGATCTACTATTTTTAGAGATGTTTATAAATTTATTAAATCCTGTGATCGATGTCAGAGGGTAGACAATATATCTAGAAGAAATGAAATGCCTCTTAATTTTACATTGGAATTTGAGTTTTTTTATGCTTGGGGATTAGAATTTATGGGACAATTTATTCCTTAATTTAGAAATTCATATATATTAATTGTCGTGGATTATGTATCTAAATGGATTGAGATAATAGCTTTACAAAGGTGTGATGCTAGAAGTGTTTCGAGATTTTTAATGAAAAAAAATTTTACAAGGTATGAAATGCCTAGAGTAATCATCAGCTAAGGGAGGATACCATTTTAGGAATAACCTGATGCAGAGATTGGTTGTAAAATAGAATATCATTCATAGAATCTCCACAACTTATCATCCTCAAACCAATGGCTTAGTTGAGGTCTAACCGTGAGATTAAACAAATTGTAGAAAAATTCATAAATATTGATAAATTAGATTGGTATACTAGATTATACACTGTTTTATGGGCATCTAGAACTGCTTACAAAACTCCTATAGGAATGTCCCCTTACAGACTAATTTTTGGAAAAACTTGTTATCTGTTGAATTAGAATATAAAGCATATTGGGCGATACAAAAACTAAATTTTAATTTGAAAGATACAAGTGAGAAAAGATTGTTGCAATTGAATGAATTGAAAGAAATTAGAAATGAATCATATGAAAATGATAGAATTTACAAGGAAAAATTGAAAATATGCCATGATCGGAAGATTATTAGAATGAAATTTGAACCAGGACAAAAAGTTTTATTATATGATACAAGACTGAGATTATTTCCTGGGAAACTGAAATCTAGATGGATAGGACCGTTCACTGTTATTCAAGTCTATCAATTTGGAGTTGTTGATATTTAAGATCAAAAAACTGGACGGATATTTAAAGTTGTTGACCTGATTTTTGATGAGGTCTTCTCTTCTCTCTTTAGTACTTAGGATCTAGCCTTAGGCTTTTCCTTTGACTATCTTAGAGGACTAGAATTGGGACCCATCCGTTAGAAATTTAAACCACTTCTTGTCTCCCTGCAAACCCCACAAGCTTGATTGTAGACCCCTAATCACCTAGAGGGTTGAGATCAAATGTGGAGGTTTAAAGGATGAGTTCCTTATAGGACTCTTTGGCCTTAGGATTACCCTGGGTGGCCTGGTCTGGTGAGGGTTAACTTACACACTCACTACACTCACACTCTACTCTCTCACACACACAATCCAAATCCTAAAACCACACCTTACCCAACTTGACTCCCTGACTCATGTAGGTAATTCATATGGACGGACCTTAACCCCTAAGCCCCTGGTTAAGAGGGTTAGGAACAACATAGTGAATGCCTCCAATGAGTCCTCTCATGGCTCATATAGGCTTAATATGACTGCATGGCTCAACCAAAGTGATTCCATTTCACTCATACTTGATCAATCTTCATTCTTCCAAAATTTCAATTTTTGACCCCAGGGACCCTATACCCATCAAACCTACCAAAAGCCCTTGAAATTGCCCAAATCCTCCAAAATCTCCAAATCACCCAAAAGTCCTCAGAATCAATCCTAAAAATTTTCACCCCACTCAAATTGACTATCTCCAGACAAAAATACCAAAATTTCTAAAAATACCCCCAATACCCTCCAAATTACCAAAATGCCCCTCTTGACCCAAAAATCCAAAAATTCAGAAAATTCTCAGAAAATTCCAGAAAATCCCAAATATTTCCAATTTTATTTTGTCCAACTACACCATGGGCCAATTTTATCAATTTACCTCACTTTTACCAAAACCCCCAATTTAGCCCATTTTAAACCCAAATGAACCCAATGTCAAACCTAATCACCCCAATTGGTCTCAATTTTGGTCCAATTCAATTCTAAACTTCAATTCAATATCTCCAATATCAATCTAGACCAAATTCAAGCCCAATTTGATTGGCATTTGAATCCAATTTCAGTTTAAAAGCTTAAGGCCCAATTTTGACCCATGACCTAAACCTAGCTTAAACCAACCCAATTCAATCCCAATTTGACCCAAATATTTTCTAAAACCTTCCTAGCATCCCCAACAATTTTAGATTAAGGTTTTGGATTTTTGAAATTTCAATTTTGGATTTTTGTAATTAAGGTTTTCACTTGGAATTACCTAGGTTCTTAAAGTTACCTGTAAGGGTTTAGATAGAGCTGGCTGGAGGCTCTCCAGAAGTTAGGGGTTGGGATCAGCTGCTCTGGTGAGGAGAAGAACAGCCATGGTGGCCATTGTGCATGGGGCAACTCAGCAAGGGAGAATTTCAATGTTGGCTCACATGGGAGCTCTCGGGTGTGGTGTTTTCCGGCGATCCAGGCGGCTGGCCGACAGGCATGGGTCACCCTCAGGGTCAGGAGGTCCAGGACTGGGGTTTAGTGTAGGGAATTGGCAATGGCCATGTGTAAAGTGGTTGAATTAAAATGGAATGGGTTAAGGGTGTATTTTGGCTAAGTTTGGTCAAATGTATGGATTGGGCTAGGTACACCTCCCCATGGCTAGTTTGGGCTGAAGAGAAAGTGATTTAGGTCAGCTTAATTAGTGGGGAAAGGTCACCATCTAAGTACAATTAAGTTTAAGCAAGGTTTAGTGGAATCATGGAAGTGGCTAATCCCCTTAAGGGAATATGGAAAGAGCCTTCTCCTCTTGCCATCTTGGGTATGGTGAGGTGTCCAAGGCTCTCATGGCTCCCATGTGGCTCATGCATGGCTTCATGGTTCCATTTGGCTTGGGAAAAGTTAAGTCAACTTTCATGAGGAAGGATTTTGTGATTTTTGGCATTTTAGTGAGAGTTGTCATGAGGTTTGATTTGGAATGGTTTGATGATGAATTTTAAAGTTAGGGAAGGTTTTAATTGGAATGGATGATGAAGTGTAGTGTCATGTGGGCATTAGAGTCAAATTTGGGCCTTTGAAATTATTTTAGGAGTGGGCTTTTTTAGGAAGGCTTAAGAAAGTGGGCCTTAGGTTTTAAAATAAATTTATGGATGGGAATTTTGTAAAAGGTTGGGCCAAATAATTGTTGGGTTTGGTTTAGGGATGTTTCATGAGTGATTTGAAATAAACTTGAGGTGGTTTGACATTGAATTAGGTCTAAATTGAGTCTCTTTGGTAATAGAGTCCAATTGGGTCAAAATGAGCTATCTTGGGCTAAAGTTGGGCTAATGTTGAAATTGATGTAAAATTAATGTTGGAAAATATTTATGGGGGTGTTACAAATAGGCTTCAACTTTGGTTGGGTTTTGATTTTGGGATTTGGGCCCATTTGGGTTAGGTTTGGGTGTAGGCCCATTTAAGGAATTTTGGGTTTGGATTGAAATTGAGTAAGGTTTGGGTCCAAATTTTTGGTAAATCATGTTAGTGTTTTATTTGTGGGGATTCTAGGAAGTTTTTAGAAAAGATTTGGGTCAAATTGGGATTGAATTGGGTTGGTTTGAGCTAGGTTTAGGTCATGGGTCAAAATTGGGCCTTAAGCTTTTAAAATGAAATTGGATTCAAATGCCAATCAAATTGGGCTTGAATTTGGTCTAGATTGATATTGGGGATATTGAATTGAAGTTTATAATTGAATTGGACCAAAATTAAGACCAATTGGGGTGATTAGGTTTGACATTGGGTTCATTTGGGTTTAAAATGGGCTAAATTGGGGGTTTTGGTAAAAGTGCAGTAAATTGACAAAATTGGCCCATAGTGTAGTTGGACAAAATGAAATTAGGAATATTTGGGATTTTCTAGAATTTTTGGGAATTTTCTGAATTTTTGGATTTTTGGGTCAAGAGGGGCATTTTGGTAATTTGGAGGGTATTGGGGGTATTTTTAGAAATTTTGGTATTTTTGGCTGGAGATAGTCAATTTGAGTGGAGGGGAAATGTTTAGGATTGATTCTGAGGACTTTTGGGTGATTTGGAGATTTTGGAGGATTTGGGCAATTTCAAGGGCTTTTGGTAGGTTTGATGGGTATAGGGTCCCCGGGGTCAAAAATTGAAATTTTGGAAGAATGAAGATTGATCAAGTATGAGTGAAAGTGAATCACTTTGGTTGATCCATGAAGTCATATTAAGCGTATATGAGCCATGAGAGGACTCATTGAAGGCATTCACTATGTTGTTCCTAACCCTCTTAACTAGGGGCTTAGGGGTTTAGGTCCATCCATATGAATTACCTACATGAGTCAGGGAGTCAAGTTGGGTAAGGTGTGGTTTTAGGATTTGGATTTTGTGTGTGAGAGTGTAGATTGTGAGTGTAGTGAGTGTGTAAGTTAACCCTCACCAGACCAGGCCACCCAGGGTAATCCTAAGGCTAAAGAGTCCTATAGGGAACTCATCCTTTAAACCTCCACATTTGATCTCAACCCTCTAGGTGATTAGGGGTCTACAATCAAGCTTGTGGGGTTTGCAGGGAGACAAGAAGTGGTTTAAATTTCTAAGGGATGGGTCCCAATTCTAGTCCTCTAAGATAGTTAAAGGAAAAGCCTAAGGCTAGATCCTAAGTACTAAAGAGAGAAGAGATGACCTCATCAAAAATGAGGTCAACAAATGGACCCCCAATAGGTGTGGTGTGCTAACCAAGCACACAGCGTGTATTGTTGTTGACCAAAAAGATCTACAAAACCAACACAGATTCCCAAATGATAAACTTGGGACAGATTAGAAGAACTTCCGCTGGGGAGTATCGGGTATATCTCCAAGACTGGAGGTTCCTGAATTCTCGCTGGGGAATGGAAAAGGAGGTGAACTCCAAATCACATGATCTGGGGAATTTGATTTAGATTTCATTTCATTTCATGTTCAAGATTTGATGTGTGAGCTTAGATTTTAGCTTGAGTCTTAATTTAGATTGAAGTTTGGTTTAAAATCAATTTGAGGAAATTTGGATTTGAAATGAGAATTGAAACCTAGGTTCCAATCTCGGGATTGCAAAGAAAACTGGAATTTAGGTACCAGCCTCGGGATGAGAATCGGAGTTTAAGTGTCCATTGAAAAGGATGAGAATCAAAATTTAGATACTGATCTCGAAGGTTTAAACGGAGCTTGAATTGAAATTTAAGTATCAATCCTGGGAGAGAATCGAAATTTAAGTATCGATCTCGAAAGATGGGAGGCAGAATTTAGGTACTATCCTCGAAAGAGAACTGGAGTTTAGGTACCAGTCTCGAAAGTTGAGAATTGAAATTTAGGTATTAACTCAGATGAGAATCAAAATTTAGGTATCGATCTCGGAATGAGAACTGGAATTTAGGTACCAGTCTCGGAAATTTTGAATTGAAATTTAGGTATCAATTCGGATGAGAATCAAAATTTAGGTATCGATCTCGGAATGAGAACTGGAATTTAGGTACCAGTCTCGGAAATTTTGAATTGAAATTTAGGTATCAATTCGGATGAGAATCGAAATTTAGGTATCAATCTTGGAAGGAGAGTCGAAATTTAGGTACCGACCTTGAAATGAGAACTGGAATTTAGGTACCAGTCTCGGAAGTTTAGAATTGAAATTTAGGTATCAATTCGAAAGAGAATCGAAATTTAGGTATCGATCTCGAAAGGAGAGTCGGAATTTAGGTACCGACCTCGAAATGAGAACTGGAATTTAGGTACCAGTCTCGGAAGTTGTAATGTATGAAGAAGGACCCAGTCTCATGCCATCAGAACCAAATCGAACAAAGTTCGTGGCTCCGTGTCAATAGACCTAGTCAATCTCCGTATAAGAGGGAAGGGAGATCACAGAAAATCAAAAGGGTTTCGATGTGACGAAAAGGGTGTAGGATTTTGAAATTTGAAGTGTGAGTTTTCCGTGAGGAAGAACCATCCCGAAAGAGGGTCTCAAAGTAGTTTGAAGTAGATTTTGATCTGAGGAAGAATTGAAGGATTTGAAAGAGATAGATTGAGATTGTAATTCCATTTGAGATTCATTTTTTTCATTTTGTTTGTCCTTTAATGATCCAATTTTATTTTTGTTGTTTATTTGATGTTCACGTGAATTTTATTTGGTGTTCATGTGGATTTGAAGTTCTTTTGAATATTTCGATTTCTAAGAAATATTCTTATTTATTTCTCTTTTCTTTTCTGTTCTTTGTTCAAAGTTCATTTAACTCTAATGGCGTTTCCCAATCAATTTGCACAAAAAGAGGTGAAAGCAACATGTGACATGGTCACTTTCATTCCAATCTTATTGAAGATACATCATAAAACTCGATCTGAGATATTTCTCACACAATCCATGACTCAAAACGGACTATGTATGATTCTTGTTGATCCATCCAAAAAGTATCTTTTAAAAAATCCATGTCTGAATAATGAGATACACGGTCAATAACATCACCTTCCAAGCCGTCCTAGGCAGGAGTGCCGCATGGATGTGCATTGAAGGTGTGCTATTTCCCATGTAACTCACAGCTCGTAGGGCCGGAGACTCTCCAATTCTGGATCTGGCTAGAAGTGGTAAGGTGCCTTTCTGTCGTCCATCCTTCTAAAAGTGACGGAGATCCGCTCCATTGGTACTCCCGGTATACAATGTTTTGCGATGTCTGCTCCATTTCCTTGTAATATCATGACGGAACCTACCGGAAGTGGTATCTCCACCGGCCCTCGGAACTTACCCGGCTCGCTACCCGGAGGTCGGATCCGAACATGATATTGCATTGGTTGACGAACGAAACTGTGCAGAAAGGTCTGACAAAGTCATGGTGGTCTATGTGTGGAGGTATGCAGTCGCCCTTCTAATAAATATTGATGATGCAACTGTTGGGTATGCAGTCTGCTGGCAGTACCCTCCACGTTATCATTCTTTTCACCATTCTCTTAATTATTCTCGGCATTGGATCCACCTCACCGTGACGGAGTATCCCTGGTGGATTTCCTTTTCTGTGCTCTGCGAAATTATAGCAACATCCGCATTGTATTGTAACTCTTCTTTTCCCTGGCATCCATTTCCGGGGTTTCGAATAAGTCTTTTCTCTTAGACGGCCTGCTCGACCCATTTTCTGAAGTTCTAAGATGCAATCCACAATCTGCTGTTGCTCGTACTCTGAGAATACACCTGTGTGTAACTCGAGGCCTTCCAAAATATTGATTCTTTTGCCTCTAATCCTTTCAAAGTATTTGAAAGTTTTCTTCTCAACATTCTGTATTCTTTCTAGTTCTTATTCTGGGATGATCTGCAAGTGACGAGGCCTAGTAATGTATTGCAGGATGTATGGCTCAATCCCGTCACATTCTCCTGCATACCTTGGCTCCTCAGTGATTGTCTCTGTCGAGACATCCTCGGGGGTTGCTTCCGCAACAAGGTTCTTCAAATATGGTATCTCTGTCTGGCGTCGAGGCAATCTCTCTACCTCTGATCTTCTCAGAGTTCCCCTTATCCTTTTTGTTGTTCTCGGAGCTTGTTCTCTCTTTTCAGGTTTCTGATGAACCAATATCTTTGAAATGTGTGTGTCAGCGAAGGTGGTTGTTTTCTCGTGTTGATCTGCTGCTAGTTTAGTCAACATCTTGCGGATACGGTGATACTTATTCCTTCTTTGAGTAGCAGTGAGCGTAGCTCTCCTTACTTCTTGAATTTCTGTGGGCGCGGCGCTGACGAGCCTGCCCTCTGCCGTGGCAACTACTGACTTGATTTTCTTGCTTTCCTCGGTGTTTGTCTTTCTTTTCTTGTTGCTGGATTGGTGGCTTGGGCTACCCATCTTCATCACTGTCTGGCTATGAAGCTCTTCTCGGTCCACTGGGACCCAATCATTTTCTTCATACTGTAGTCTGGCTGGTGTGAAGTCAAAATCAATTTCTATCACTGCTCCATCCTTCACCCTCTTTTCATCGAGTTCGAGACTCACACCATTTTTAAAGTTTAGGACCAACCGCCCGTTCGACATTTCCCTGCGAAAAAGACAAAGAAAGGATCAGGGGCTGTACTAAGAACAAGAACATTAAGAAAATATTTATCACTGAAGATTCTTATTCACTTATTTTAATTTTAAAGGAAGGTAGGAAAAGATGAGGAAAGACCAGGAACAAGATTTGATTTGAAAGGAAGGGTAAAACTTATTATGATTTCACATATTTCATTTTTAGCACATATTATTATTTTTTTTTGTGATGATTTTGATTTTTTTTATCCATTTTTATGTTTTTGTGTTCGGACCCAGTCATAAAGTGATTGCTTCACCCGTGTTTCTACGGAAAGACTCTATTTTAGAGGCCACCCTTTGAAACATCAGGTTGCGTAATACTTCTTTAAATACCGTCCATTGATTGGAAGCATTTGTCATTCTCCTTGGCAATTCACAAGTTGGTAGGAGCCTCCTGAGTAGGATCGCCTCGACCACGAATGGCCCTTCCCAAGTCGGTTCAAATTTGCCTCCTATCTTGCGATGTGCAAGAATAGGTCTTCGGAGAACAAGAACTAAGTCACCAACTTTGAAAGTTCTTGGTCGGACTAGTTTATCATGGGCCTGGATCATTTTATCTTGGTACAGTTCCAAATTTTGTTTCGCTGCAAGTCTTTTCCCTTCCAAGTTTTCCAGTTCTTCCAGTCGTAATTTGGCATTTTCTTCTGTAGTAATTTTATGTGCAACTGCAATCCTGAGTGATGAAAGCTGAACCTCCAAAGGTAAAACTGCCTCGGATTCGTACACTAAAGTGTAAGGCGTAGACTGAGTAGGAGTCCTGAAAGTTGTCCTGTAGGACCATAAGGCTTCTAACAACTTCTTGTGCAAATTTCTCTTGTTGTCGTCCAAAGTTTTCTTTAAAATCTGAACGAGAGTTTTATTAAAAGCCTTGGCCAAGCTGTTTGCTCTTGGGTAGTAGATTGTTGAGTATCGCCAATCGATTCCATGTCTTCTGACAAAATTGTTGATTGTTGTGCTTCTGAATGCGGACCCATTATTTGAAATGATTCTGCGCGGTACTCCGAAACAGTAGACAACTTAATTTTTGAAAAACTGTAGCACGTGGTGTGCCTTTACTTCTCTGAGTGGAACTGCTTCTGCCCATTTAGAAAAGTAGTCTGTAGCTGCAAAGATGAAGCGATGTCCTCTTGAAGAAGGCGGTTCCATCGGACCCACTATATCTGTGCCCAACACTCAAATGGCCACGACGCAATTGTCGGATGTAGCACATTTGGAGGTTGGTGTAGAACCACTCCGTGCACTTGGCACTGGTGACAGCTCTTGGTGACTTTCATACAGTTGGTCATCATTGAGGGCCAGTAGTACCCTAGTCTTTTAATTTTCATTTTCATTTTCGGACCCGACTGATGAGCACCACAAAGTCCTAAATGCACTTCTTTGACGATTTCACGAGCCTCGGATCCGCTCAGGCATCCTAACCACATCTGATCAAAAGACCATCTGTATAATGTATTGTTTATTAATGCGTAAGACAGAGTTCTTTTCTTGATTTGATGGGCTAATGACTTATCGTCTGGTAATTTACCTGTTTGCAGGTAGTCTATTAGTGGTTGACACCAATATTCTGTGCTTTCCGTTCATCGCCGCAATCGATTCCTCTCGCTTTTTCGATTCCCGTATCATATCCATGTAGAGCTGTGATAGGACCTGTCGTCCTTGAACTGACACTTCAACTGACTCATCTTGTAAGCAGGCAAATTCTTTTGCAATGCGAGCTAGCGAATCCGTAAGAGCATTTTCTCTTCTGGGGATCTTGTAGATTGTTACATTCGGAATTTGTTCCAACAGTTTCATGGCATACTGAAAGTATTGCTCGAGTCTTGGCTTCAAAATTCTGTATTGTCCGGCGACCTGTTGGATGATCAACTGAGAATCTCCGTAGATGTTGATGTCCGTTATTCCCATTTGAATGGTTAATTCTAGTCCTATTATGAGGGCTTCGTATTCTACCTCGTTGTTTGTGCACGGCTCTGTTAAGTGGTAGGAGTATCTTAACATCCCCCGCTCCGGTGTTATAAAGATTAGTCTGATTCCTGCCTTACTGGGCACTATAGTTTGTAATTCTTTGTCTTTTTGTGCTGAGGACGCTCTGTATAGTTCCCAACGTCGATCATCAGTGTCTTCTAGGCTCATTATCTGCTCGTCAGGAAAATCATCGTCGAGAGGCGAATCTGTCGGTAAAGGGTGTGCTGCAAGGAAGTCAGCTAGTACTTGTCCCTTTACGAAAGTTATGTCAAATTGCAATAATATCATCGACCACTTGGCAAGTCTGCCAGAAAATGTCGGTCGAGTCATCAAATATTGCAATGGATTAACTTTCGAAATGAGGTTGATCTTATGAGAAAGCATGTAATGCCTGAGTTTCTGTGCGGTGAAGATCAGGGCCAAACAATGCTTCTCAATTGGAGGATACTTTACTTCGTCGGAATCAGACGACGGCTTAAGTAGTAGAAAACATTTTCTTTTCCCTCATCATTTACCTGGGCTAGCAGGGCTCCAAGGGAGTCGTCTAGAGCCGTGGTATAAAGTATCAACGGTCTACCTGAGACTGGGGCTGCTAAGAGAGGAGGTATCATCAAATATTGCTTAATGTCCTCGAAGGCCCGTTGGCATTTCTCTTCCCAAATGAATTTAGTGTCCTTTTTAACTAATGCCGAGAAGGGCTGACACCTACCTGACAAGTTCGAGATAAAGCGTCGAAGATATGCCAGCTTCCCTTGAAAGGATAGTAGCTGTTTTAAGGTTTTGGGAGGCGACATCTCTAAGATAGCTTTAATCTTTTTCGGATCAATTTCGATTCCGCGATGTCGGACAATAAATCCTAAGAATTTCCCGGAGGTGACACCGAAGGCGCATTTTAAGGGATTCATCTTAAGGTTGTATTGCCTTAGTCGCTCGAAAACAATTCTCAAATCATACAGGTGATCTTCCTTCGCTTGCTTTTGATGACCACATCATCCACGTAGCACTCAACTTTGTTGTGAATGAGATCATCAAAAATCTTTGTCATCGCTCTTTGGTATGTTGCTCCTGCGTTCTTTAGTCCGAATGGCATTACTGTGTAGCAATACACTCCGATCTGCGCTCTGAAAGCTGTAAGCTTTTCGTCTTTTGGTGCCATCTTTATCTGGTTGTATCCTGATGATCCATCCATGAATGGGAATATTTCATGTGTTGAAGCAATGTCGATCATCAGTTCTGGGATTGGCAGTGGAAATTCATCATTTGGACATGCTTTATTTAAATCCCTGAAGTCTACACAGATCCTGATCTGACCATTTTTCTTTCTAAATGGTACCACGTTGGCTAACCAAGTAGGGTATTGTTCTTCACGGACAAATTTAGCGTCAATTAGCTTCTTAACTTCGGCTATTACTTATTGTTCAATTTCTAGACGCATTATTCTGGGAGCTTGTCTGACTGGAACAGAAGTAGGGTCTACTCCTAACTTGTGAACTGCGACTTCTGGAGCTAATCCTGGCATTTTGTCGTAACTCCAAGCAAAACAGTCCTTAAATTTCATTAACAGCTTGATCATTTCCTCGGAATCTTCTTTATCGAGTAAGGAGCTAACAAAGGTCGGCTCTGGGCTCTTCGCCGCTACCTAAGTTAACTTCCATTAACTCGTCTATTGTAGATTTGATTTCTTCTTCGAACTCTGGTGGAGCGTCTCCAATTTGTAGATCTTCAAGATCTTTTGTAGTTTCTAAGCAGTCTTCATTAGATTCACAAGTGACAACCAAGTAAAATTCCGTATCGTCAACTGATCCTACTGTACCGAATCCGAGACCATGCTTTGAATTGGGAGGCCGACCAGCGATATTCCATAATTTTTCGAAGTGTTGTGATTGACCTTTTGTCCATTGTCGAGGTAAGACACCACGCTGAATTAAATTTTGAACATAGGGAGAGTACCACTCAAAAGGTAATTCCATTAATTCGGAAGAAGTAACATCTTCAAATTGTACACCCTTTTCATTATTGGAAGAAGAAGTACCACTGTAAAATTTGATTGGTTTAGCAACACCGCCATGCACTTCCTCGACCACCATACCCTCGATCTTATTAGATCGGATCGGGGTCGTGGTCATAGTGTGTACATGGTAGTTAATCTTCTCGTACATTGATTTATATTCTTCATTCTTTTCATCTTCGAGGGAGATCTTGAATTGTGGTTTCTTCTGGTTTATTGTAGCTGCTTCTTTCTTGACTTCTTCTTCTCCCTCAGAGTTGTTCTCCCAATCAACGTCGATGAAGGGTTTCTTTTGTCCAATCTTCCCAATGTCTCTTCCATGACCTCGTCCCCGGCCTCGACCTCCGATGCGAGTTCTGGAGAAACCTTCACCATCTCGCCGTAAGGGAGTGGTGAGTGACTGTTGGACTAGAACTTCGTGCTCTTCGTCGTTTTCGAACTTCTTTTGCTTCGTCGGGCATGGTATTTCCGGAGAAGATTATCTTCTTCGGAGGCTCGTAGTAAGTCGCATCTTCATGAATTCCAATTTCATGTACGGAGAACGGTTGCAAGTCACCTTTAATGCACTGTTCTCCTCCATCAGTGTATTTTATGCACTGATGCAGAGACGACGGTACCATCAGGTTCTCATGTATCCACGGTCGGCCCAGTAGCGCATTAAACGATGTTTCAGAATCAATTATATGGAATTTTGTGGTTGTCTTTGCTAAATCACCTGTCTTCATCAACAGTGTTATTGATCTAAGGGCTCTTTTTCCTTTCTGGTTGAATCCTCTTAGTAACATCTTGTCCGCTTCAAGCTCACGAGCATCAATTTCCAAGTATGTTAGCGTCTGAAGATTCATTATGTTGATTGACTCTCCGGGATCCACCAATACTCTAGAGAGCGTAAACTTTCCGATTGTGACTGAAATGTACAACGGTCGGTCAGTGATCGGCCGTCCCAAGTAGTAGGTCATCGTCCGTGAAGGTAACACCTCGTCGTTCCTTTAACGAGCAAACCTCGTCTAAGGAATCTCCGGCCATCCGAGCTAAAATCTCCGGATCAAGCAAGGCCTCGATCGGAGCGTCCCTCATCTCTTTCGATAAGATGAGAGCGTCGTAGATGCTTAGTTTGGCTGGTAGTTTCCTAAGATGGGCTAGCACGTTATAGTCCACTTTGTTACCATGTGTTCCAGTTTCTTCCCGAATGGGCAATTCTTCTGCTGGGGTTGACTCTTCTTGAACAACCACCTGCTTTCCTTTGTCTTTTGGACCCATTCTCAGAGGTAGAACCCTTCCGCTCCTTAAGTTGACTTCTGTGATTTATTCTGAATCTGGTACTGAGTTTACTGGTGTCTCCTTTTGAATCGGCATGACGAGTTCTTCCGGAGTCGCTTTGAAATCCGAAAGCTCTAACTCTATTATGATTGGAGCTCCTCGAAATTCACAAACGCATTCATTGCTTGTTGAACTTTCGTAGCCTTCTGGTGAATGTCTTCTTTGTCATCGTGATTGTCGAGGTTGTGTATGATTTGAGAATTGTTATTTGTATCAGAATCGAGATCCGGATTAGGTTGGTTGTCGTTAGTTGCGTAATCATTAGAAACAGTCAAAACATAGCCAACGCCATAACTCTTATCATTATAAGATCCCACCGGAGCGAGCAAATAATCATACAGAGTCAGAGGTTCGAGGAATTTTTCCCCCGAATCTGAAACAACCATCCTAGGATAAGCAGCCCGTAGTCTAGCCTTAAGAGCTTCAGTCTTTTCTTCTTCTACGATCTCCTTCTTTGTGCCAGCTTGACAGGTTTTGAACTTTGAATCGAAGCACATACCGAAGTGGTTTTGATGTGATCCAAAATTTTCTTTGATGACTTCGTCCAAGCGGTACTCCATCCATCATTCATCGTGTAGGGATCTATAGGAACAATAGGATCCGTTGAAATAACATTGACGGAACCGCCTTTCTGGGGTTCCTTCATGTATTCCTTCGGAATCGTTATGTTCCATTTTCGGAGATTGTCGTAGAGCCAAGTCTTGAAGGTAATGATATCCTCTATCTTGTGCCCAAGCATCCGGTGGTAAGGGCAATAGATGGGATGGTCTTTCTTATTGACTTCTTCTGGCTTCCTGGGTTCTCAGCGATTGAAAATCCGAGTCTTCATCAAACTGCGAAACATCTTTGGCAACCGCCTCATTCTTGAACGGATATTCTCTATTTATAAGCTCCTTTAATGTGCGCTGCGGCGAGGCGGTTCCTCATGTTGTTGAGTTGGCCGATAACCGGGTCGAGGTTGTTGGTAGTTCCCGCCGAGGTTGTCGATAGCCGAGCCGCTGCTACTCGATTGTATTTGCATCGGTCGCTTGCCCTTATCGATCGCCGCGACGATCCCGGATTTCTTTTCAAATGTCTTTACTGTGCTTCGTTTGTCTGTCTTGTCGACGAAACTTAGTTGTTTCGCTTCCTCTTGCAAGCTTCCGGCCTTGCTTAACAACTTCTCAAAAGTCTTAATCGTAAATCCTTTAAGGAGAAGTGCTATCGGGCCATGAATGCTTTTAGGAAAGATACCGACTGCATGCTGCTCTTGTAGCTGTGGCTCACACTTCATGCTTAGATTCCTCCATCGAAGTATGTAGTTCACTAAAGTTTCATTCGGTTTCTGTTTCTCCAACACTAGATCACCGATGGTGATATGGTGTTGAGCTCCGGCAAACTGTTTCACGAAGAGGTTCTCTAATTCTGAAAATGTCTTTACCAAACCGTTCGGTAACTCTGTGTACCAATCGAAGGCGATCCTTGACAGGCTGCTGACGAACTATCGGAAGAGTAAGGCGTCGCTTCCACCGGCGTTGCAACAACTAGCGCGAAAATGTGCGACATGCTGTCGAGGGTTTCCGGTACCATCAAAAGTCTTGAACAGAGGTGGTACGAAGCCTTTTGGGTATTGTACTGCATCAAATTCTTCAGGGTAAGGTCTACTAGTCTAAATAGATGCTCCGCTCTTAGACTGTGCTAAGGCTTCTCGCACCTGTTGTTCTACCATGCTCTTGATGTCTTTCTCTGGAATCATATTCTGGGTAGAATCCTTCTTCGGCTGATCGTCTCCATTAACGGATGTAATCTCTTTTCCTCCGTCTGTAATATGAATAACTTCTGGAGGCGTTTCTCTTGGGGGTTGAACCTGACTCTGAAGAGTGGCTAGGGCTGCAGCCATCTCTTCCATCCTTTTCTCCATTTGAGAGATTGTATCATCTTTTTCTCAAAGTTGTGCTCTTAGTATTTCTGGTTCATCTCTTTCCTCAGCTGCCGGAGCACCTTGCGAAACTGACGATGCTCGTGTCTCAATGACCAGACCCGCAATTACGCAGTAAATTAACTTCCAAAAGATGGCCAAAAACTTGACCCGATTTATAAATAGCGGCTAGTGTGCAAAGTCTTAAATGATATAAAAATTAAAAAATATTTTACATACTAGGGGTACTACGCAAGTATACATATCGTTTCAAGTAATATAGAGTTTTCTTTAAAAACCCCGATATCGATCCCACGAGGAAGTGAAGTAAGAGGTCTTTAGTCAAATTCTAGTCTACTACTAATAGTCCTTAGTTTGGAATGTCGATTAAAATTGTGTTTTATCTAAAAACTACTCCTAAATGCAAATGTTAAATGTAATAAGTAATTATAACTAAGTGCAAATACTAATTTTAAAGAACCCTTTTGGATGAGTTGGTTTGGAGAATTTTCGAGATATTAAAAACTACTATTCTTATGTAATAAAATAGATAATGTATAGGATTGAGATGCATTTAATATTGTATGTGCCAAATAGGAGCAATCCTATTCTTTACCCTTTGGTCCGAGCATAAAGAACATCGACTAATCCTATGCTTGGTTACCGAATCCGCGGCTAGGTGCGGAGGATACCGTCGCCACTTCGAGCTCCCACGTTCCCCTCGCCCGAGGGCTAACATCTACACTTCAACACCCAAACGATAGAACCGAATTAAGGATTTTAGCCTGTCACTCTAAAATCTACAATTCTGCGCCCGATTAATATTATTTCCCTATTTATTTGCATTCAACTTCTATGAACTTCACCATTCATGGAATTTAAATGTGGTTCGTACTTAGTTGTAGAAAGCATAGCCCTTTCGGATCGTATGTTTTCACAACAAATTTTAACATTACAACAGGCCTTAATTGCAATGTAAATGAAGTGCAAGTAAAAATCATCACATTTATATCTAAATTAACTTCTAATATGCATCACAAAATCCTAAGTATGAATTCTACTCATTAGAAAAGAAAAGTAAATTGAAAACAATGACATAATCATCTCATGCCACTATTTTCAAAGAAGAAGAAAGAGTAAGAGAATACGTTACAAAGCACGAAGAAAACGCAAAGGAAACTTCATTTAAACAAAGCAAATCCACTACATAAATGTTTACAAAATCATAAGATAATGAAGAACAATACTTAGCTTTTTCCCTTTGAAAGAAAGAGGAAGATCTCTCCCACAAAGTCTCCCGTCGATCCATGCAATGCTCGTACAATCCCTTACAAATTCTCTCAAAAATCTCCTCTCCAATCTCTCCAAAAGGGTAGAAATCTACATTTCTACTCTTAATCTAAGAATCCTAAACATTCCTCTAAGTTTTTCTCCAATTTTTTCTCTCTAATCTTCTCTTAATCTCCCATTTTTCTAACCTATATTTGCCATTTTTAAAGAGTTTGGATGAATTCCCAAGAGTTTCCTTACGCACCCCTTCGAAAAGCGTCCAAATACGTCGAATATTGGCCCAAAACCGCCAAAAGTCGGTTCGTGGTCGTCCGGGCCGCTGTTGGCTAGTTCGAACTCGCTGTCGGCGAGCTTTTTGGCCACTTTTTGGTGGTCTCGGGAAAATCTCACCGTCGGTGAGATCGATCTCGTCGTCGGCGAGATGGCTCTGAGCAGCTCCACCATTTCGCTCCGTTTGGCCCCGTTTTAGCTCTATTTCGCCCCATTTCAGTTGCGTTGTGTTCGTAAGAGATAGCCCTACAAACTAAACTTAAAAACAACCTTTATTTAAAGTTTAATATCATTCAAAAATATGCAAAAAGTATAAAAGAGATTAAGCATCGAAAGACTTATCGAAAGGTGTCAGGGCAGAATTTCATTTCTTGCTTGTTTTTGCTCCAAATTGCACCGTTTTTGTTTCCTTTTGCTCCAATCGCCATTTCATGTACCTAAAACAAAAAAACATACAAAATACCTTCCTTTAAAGTGTAATATCATCAAAAAATAAGTAAAATTAAATAGCAAAAGCATATATATTTTAGGCGTGTCAAATACCCCCAAACTTAACTGTTACTTGTCCTCAAGTAACACTTTTACTACATAAAAATATAACTCAAGGCAATGTAATTTTCACTTGTAAGACACTAAAATTTTTCATTTAAAAGAATAAAATGGTTAGATTTTTAGAAAGAAATTTAGTAACTCGGGTTAACACTACAAGTATAAGAATATTCAGCAATCAAGTCTAAGGGTTCTAGTCTTCTATTTATTTCAAGATAAACCATAATTTGTTACATTAAGAATGTCTTAAAAGACTACATGAAAAAGGAGTTCATGCAAACTTTATCAAAATGTAGGCCAATACTTTAAATATAAATTCAGAAATGAAATCAAGTTCTCACTTTAGAGTGACTCAAGTGAAGCCAATTTTTGATTAGGTATCTCCTCAAGTTTCTCCTCATAAATATTTTTCTTTCTCTTTTCTTTTTTTTTCTTTCGGGATCACTTTCAATCCCTTTTTTTCACTCTCTTTTTTTTCTTTATTTTTTTTATATGAGGATTACTGTATCTGGAGAGCCTGTAATGATTTTGAACTTCACTCTCCTCTTTCTAAAGTTCAAACTTAAATCATATCCTTACTTTATAATTATGTAAGAGCTTTATTATTCATCATAAAGTCACAATCTCTTCTTAACACATAATACTTTAAGTATCTTAATATTTCAAAAATACAGTTTTCTTTACTTTAAATTGTTAACTATAATCAAATTCTGTCCTACCAAATATCTTACCCTTATAAAATTAACCTTTATTACTAAAAACTTTCATCCAATCCTTCCATAATATTCAACTGAAATAAAAAGTTTTAGTTATCTCAAGCGAGGTACAATTGCCAGAAGTTATGCTAATAATTTTTGAAAATATAACAATTGAGAACAAATAGAAGTTAATATTTTTCATCCCCCCAAACTTAAATTGTAAAATATTTTGCAATTAATTTCATAAAATATAGGAGGAAGAAAAAGTAAAGATTGAATATACTTACTACTACAACATTCTATCAAATTCATATTCATGCATAATCAGGATAAAATGACTGCAGGAGAAAATAAATCTAGCCTAAAATATACTTGTAATAAAATTACACTAAAAGAAGTATTTTCATATCAAAATTTTATTTTTCTTCCTTCCCCCAAACTTAATTTTTAACATATATAGCATTTAGTATAGAAAATATAAGTAGGAAGAAAATAATTTAGAAATTCTATCTACCACAAATGTCTTTCAAAACCATTTACAAGTATTCATTAGGACAGAACAATATGCAGCAAAAACTAAATATAAACTAATCATGCCAGAATGAAATTAACTAAACCAAAGTCTAACTAGCATAGCAGGTATCAGCAAGGGAATATAAAATGTTCTTCAAGACCTAAATAAAGTTGTAACACAAATATAAACACACATATAATAAATACAAACACAAATGATAAATGAGGATATTTCATCCTTTAACTCATCCAATCTCACTATGTTACCTTCAATTTCTAACGGAATCACTACACTAGTAAATTAGGTACTTTCAAATGATATTATAGATTATAATCTCAAAGATAAGATTATCCCTGATAAATTAGTTTCCGGACACCAATCTCAAGTATCATCTAATTCTTATAATTAATCACCTATAACGATTATAAAGATAGTGTAAGATCATCCATATGGTATTCATCAAATAGGTTCGCGACTCCTACCTAATGAAAATAAAGTTGTAGAAAGGAAGTAACAAACTAAGATGAAACTATAATAAGAAGTTAAGGAATCACCTCCCTCAAGACACACAAAGATCAAACTACTAACAATCTAAACATCTACCAATCATCAATCAAACTTATCAATACATTATAAAGAAAACATCATACAACACTAACAATCATGACTCTCAAAACATACTAAATCAAAACACACTGATAACTATGGGTTGCCTCTCATAAAGCGCTTGGTTTAACGTCATTAGCCCGACATATGATTCCACCTGGATCAAAATTCCATTTAAGTAATCCTCGATCAATCGCCCAATCATTTCCAGATCCAGGGATTCCTATAAAATCCTCAAATTTTAATTTTTCATTCAGCTCTTCAATTTCAGTTGGATTTATATCATTGTTCCTCATATTTCCTTCTAGATCCAATATTCTTCTATTGATTTTCTGAAATTGCATATTAATATCATGCTTGAAATTGATAAGAAATGGATCTTTATAAGATACTTCAATATCTTCCAAATTTTGGATCAGATTCTCTTTAAATAATTTAGATTCAAGATCAAATTCTTCTATGTCACTCTTATGATTCAAGTTATCTTCCAATTCTTCCCCTTTATAATTATTAAATGATGGAGGATCTATCTTAGTTGAGAAAATAGGTTTTTTTAATTCCTTAGGAATTTCTTCCAAGTAGTCTTTCAATATTCTTATCCTCTTTTCTCAACTCAAAGTTCTTTAGAAATATATCCTCAAATTCTCTTCCAAGTCTTAGTTCAATAATTTTATCTTGTTCATCATTCAATTCAGGTTTTTCTTGTGATTGAGTCGCATCTAAAGATATTAAGATTGGTTGTGTAGATGAATTCCCTAAATAGATAGGCTTTAAAATTGTATGGGGTACATCCATCTTAAGTTCATGAGATTTTTCAAGAGATAGAACTAAAAGTTTACTATTTTTAGTAGCGTCCATCATTTCACACCTCTCCTGAACATACATACAGTCTTCTTTACATAACATTTTTGACTCATCATAAAAGTCTATTTCAATCTCATTTGTTAACTTACTCTCAAAACTTTCTTAGAAATGTTCTTTACTTAGATAATCAATTTTATCCATCCAAAAACAATCATCATCTTTTCTCTCAGCTGGAAATTTCATAGTCTTTAATACATCAAAAGTGACTTCATGGTCATTAATATTCATAGTCAACTCTCCTTTTTGCGCATCTATCATAGCTTGTCCAGTAACAAGGAAAGGTCTCCCAAAAATAATTGGAATTTCTTTATCTTCCTCCATATCTAATTCAATAAAGTCCAAAGGAAAGATAAATTTATCCACTTTAACAAGCACGTCTTCTATAACTCCTTTTGGATAAATGATAGATCGATCAACTAACAGAAGGGTTACAGTAGTAGGAGAAATATTGGCTAAACTAACCTTCTAAATATAGATAGAGGCATCACATTAATGCTCGCTCCTAAATCACATAAAGCTTTTCCACATAATTTTTCTCCAATTGCACAAGGAATTGTAAAGCTACAAGGATCTTTAAGTTTTCGAGGAAAATTTTTCTGAAGTATGGCACTGCACTCCTCACTTAGTGAAATTGTCTCATAATCCCCAAATTTTCTTTTCCTGTTTAATATATCCTTTATAAGCTTTGCATAACTTGGCATATGTTTCAAAGCTTCTGTGAAAGGAATATTTATCGTTAACTTCTTAAGTACTTTCACGAACTCTGAAAATTTTTTATTCAATTCATGCTGTCTAAGTCTTTGAGAAAATGGAGGTGGTGGTATTTCCAAATTGATTTTAGTTGGAGATATTAATTTTTCCAGATCCTTAGAAACATGTTCTTCAGGCCTTTTAGTTTCCTTTGTTTCTCTCACAACATCTTTTTCTTTTCTAACCACGTCCTCTATCTCTCTTCCATTTTTTAATTGGACAGCTTCTATTTGTTCATTACTGTTCTCTTTAGGGTTGATCTCATTGTTGCTAAGAAGTGTTCCTTGGTGTCTATTGCTAAGAGAATTAGCAATTTGTCCCAGTTGATTCTCTATGTTTCTAATCGCAGCATTTTGACTTTGCAACTGGTTTCCCATTTGTAATACCACTTTTTCCATAGACATTTTCTTATCCTCAAATTGTTGATCATTGTTAGATTTCGGTGGATATGAAGGTCTATAGTTTGTGTTCCCCTGATTATTCCAACTTCCATTAGGATTTGCAAGATTATTTTCCCATTGTTGGTTTCCATCGTTAGTAGTAGGATTCCAGTTAAATTTAGGATGATTCTCCCAACCTGGGTTGTAAAAGTTAGAGTACGGGTTGTTTATGGTATTTAAAATCTCATATGATAATTTAGAATCAATTATAGGCCCTAATGAACTTTCCTCACTTACAGGAGTAAATTGAGGTTGGTTCATTCCAAATTGGTCAAACTTCCTTGATGTTGCGGCAATGCGAGATGCAAGAATTATAATTATATCTGTATCATGAACACTAGCTACATTTTTATGATTTACCCTTGTAGAGGGCTATTGAAATTCATTTGTATCCATTTCTTCAATTAATGCATACGCTTCATCAAATGATTTTGACATTAATGATCCACCAGCGGTAGCATCAATTATAGACCTAAGAGATCCTACTAACCCATTATAAAAAGTTTGAATGATTAACCAATCGGGCAGAGCATGGTGTGGACACTTTCTTAGGAGTTCTTTATATCTTTCCCATGCTTCGTATATTGATTCCCCTTCATACTGACAAAATGAGATAATATCGTTTTTGAGTTGAGTAGTCCTTGAAGGTGGAAAATACTTTGCTAGGAATTTCTGTGTTAACGCCTCCCAATTTTTAATAGAACCAGGTGCTAAAGAATATAACCACATTTTAGCCTTATCCCTTAGTGAGAAAGGAAAAAAGCCTTAGCCTAACAGCATCGTCTGACATACCGTTATAACGAAATGTAGCACAAAGTTCTAGAAAATTTGATAAGTGTGAATTGGGATCTTCCGAAGGAGTTCCCCCAAACTGATTATTCTGCACCAGTTGGATAATCTCAGGATTTATTTCAAATGAGTCAGCTTCTATGACAGGATTTTGTATACTAGAGTGAATTTCATCTGTCGTAGGATTTATGTAATCCCTCAATGATTTATGATGATTTTCCAAGTTATTTTCATGAAAGTTTTTCATTTCCATTTCTAGTTTTTCGAGTCCTTTCTGTATTTTTATTTTCTTCAAATACGGGATCATAAGGCACAAGTCCTACAGATCCATTGTTTTGCATGCATAACACAACAAATAATACATTAACAATTAAACAAATAATAGATGAAATATATTCAACACTACCAAACATTTTCACGAACACCATATTTCTTACATAAAAAAATTTTTCACAACACTTTTTCATATAGAAAACACTTTTCACACAAAAATAGTTTTTAAGACACTACAGTTTTCGAAGTCTAAGTCTAATTATTTCAACTAAAATTTCTCCTAAAGTTCTTACCGAAGCCTCCTCGGCAACGGCGCCAAAAACTTGACCCGACCCGCAATTACGCAGTAAATTAACTTCCAAAAGATGGCCAAAAACTTGACCCGATTTATAAATAGCGGCTAGTGTGCAAAGTCTTAAATGATATAAAAATTAAAAAATATTTTACATACTAGGGGTACTACGCAAGTATACGTATCGTTTCAAGTAATATAGAGTTTTCTTTAAAAACCCTAGTATCGATCCCACGAGGAAGTGAAGTAAGAGGTCTTTAGTCAAATTCTAGTCTACTACTAATAGTCCTTAGTTTGGAATGTCAATTAAAATTGTGTTTTATCTAAAAACTACTCCTAAATGCAAGTGTTAAATGTAATAGTAATTATAACTAAGTGCAAATACTAATTTTAAAGATAACCCTTTTTGGATGAGTTGGTTTGGAGAATTTTGAGATATTAAAAACTACTATTCTTATGTAATAAAATAGATAATGTATAGGATTGAGATGCATTTAATATTGTATGTGCCAAATAGGAGCAATCCTATTCTTTACCCTTTGGTCCAAGCATAAAGAACATTGACTAATCCTATGTTTGGTTACAGAATCTGTGGCTAAGCTAGGAGAATACTCGCTGCCACTTCAGAGCTCCCACGTTCCCCTCGCCTGAGGGCTAACATCAACACTTCAGCAACCAAACAATAGGACCGAATTGAGGATTTTAGCTCGTCACTCTAAAATCTCCAATTACGCGCCCGATTAATATTATTTCCCTATTTATTCGCATTCAACTTCTATGAACTTCACCATTCATGGAATTTAAATGTGGTTCGTACTTAGTTGTAGAAAGCATAGCCCTCTCGGATCATATGTTTTCACAACAAATTTAAACATTACAACAGGTCTTAATTGCAATGTAAATGAAGTGCAAGTAAAAACCATCACATTTATATCTAAATTAACTTCTAACATGCATCACAAAATCCTAAGCATGAATTCTACACATTAGAAAAGAAAAGTAAATTGAAAATAATGGCATAATCATCTCATGCCACTATTTTCAAAGAAGAAGAAAGAGTAAGAGAATACGTTACAAAGCACGAAGAAAACACAAAGGAAACTTCATTTAAACAAAGCAAATCCACTACATAAATGTTTACAAAATCATAAGATAATGAAGAACAATACTTAGCTTTTTCCCTTTGAAAGAAAGAGGAAGATCTCTCCCACAAAGTCTCCCGTCGATCCATGCAATGCTCGTACAATCCCTTATAAATTCTCTCAAAAATCTCCTCTCCAATCTCTCCAAAAGGGTAGAAATCTACATTTCTACTCTTAATCTAAGAATCCTAAACATTCTTCTAAGTTTTTCTCCAATTTTTTCTCTCTAATCTTCTCTTAATCTCCCCTTTTTCTAACCTATATTCACTATTTTTAAAGAGTTTGGACGAATTCCCAAGAGTTTCCTTACGCACCCCTTCGAAAAAGCGTCCAAATACGTCGAATATTGGCCCAAAACCGCCAAAAGTCGGTTCGTGGTCGTTCGGGCCGCTGTCGGCGAGTTTGAACTCGCTGTCGGTGAGCTTTTCGGCCACTTTTCGGTGGTCTCGTGAAAAGCTCGCCGTCGGCGAGATGGCTCTGAGCAGCTCCACCATTTCGCTCTGTTTGGCCCCGTTTTAGCTCCGTTTCGCCCGTTTCAGTTGCGTTGCGTTCGTAAGAGATAGCCCGAGAAACTAAACATAAAAACAACCTTTCTTTAAAGTGTAATCTCATTCAAAAATATGCAAAAAGTATAAAAGAGATTAAGCATCGAAAGACTTATCGAAAGGTGTCAGGGTAGAATTTCATTTCTTGCTTGTTTTTGCTCCAAATTGCACCGTTTTTGTTTCTTTTTGCTCCAATCGCCATTTCTTGTACCTAAAACCAAAAAACATATAAAATACCTTCCTTTAAAGTGTAATATCATCAAAAAATAAGTAAAATAATATAGCAAAAAGTATATATATTTTAGGCGTGTCACTCAACCATGTTGATCTCCACATATTCGTCATCCATGAATTCCGACGAATCGACTTCATCTCCGAACTTTTCTTCTCTTTCTCTTGCTAATCGTTGAATGTCGGTTCTTAGCTTTTCCATAGCGTCCTCCAGTGGTCTTTTTCGTACGGTTTCGCAGTTATCATGCGATGGCTGTTGGATTTCCTTCTTCGGAGTCCCTTTCATCGTAGTGGCGCTCTCTTCGGACTCGAGTCTTCTAACAAGACTTTCTTTTTCAGGTCGTTGTTTCGGTCTTAATTGGCCAGTAGTAGGACGCCATACCATCCTTCTAGCAGCAGAAGTCCTAGGACAGGATGGTCTGTCGGCTGAATGCTGGAAGGTGGTATCCTCCCCGATCCGTAAACTCGAAACAACAACAGGTGGACTAGCTTTCATCTTCTTATTCGGCTTTTCTGTGGCGCTAGCGGGTTCTACTCGTGGCCGAAGACGGGATTTGGCTGGCACCCGCCCTATCCTTCTTAAAATGTCTGATACAGGACATTTCTCTTTCTTTGCTAACTTCTCATCACGATCGTACGGTCGAGCAAATTGTGTAATCCTAGCCCTTTTCTTTCGGCTGTTGCTATAGTATGCGGGTTGAGGTAATGTAGAAGCAATCTTGCGGACATTTTCCTCGACAGCTGCGGCGGAGAAGGGATGGAATCTACTTCCTTCCAAAAGCGGTGTATACTCAGGCAATGGTATGTACTCAGACAATGGTGTGTACTCAGGGATCTCTTCTAAGAAAGCGACTTCGGCGGCTACGGCCTTTACGGCAATCTTTCTACTTCTGTTTCTCCTCTGAATCCGTGTTAGGGGTGGAACCCTTGGGCTGGACCCAATTTCGAAAACAGAAGGTCTCGCAGGGAGATTTGTACCCTCCATGGTAACAGACTTATTACAAACTTGGACTTCCTTCCCCTTTGGTTCAACGGGAGACGGGGTAGGTGCAGAGACAACAAGGCCGGTGGGGGTAGAGACAACAGTCCTCCTACGAACAGTAGTATTCCTCTCAACTGGAACCCTTTGCAGGGGAGGGAACTCTTGAGCTGACTTCAGGTTGAATTTAATCACTGGCTCTTCAGTTTCTGACATTTTGTCCATTAGTGTGAAGAGAGTGACGTCAGCGATCTTGACATCTGTGTTGCCAAATCCTTGCCCAAAACGGATGATCCCATTGTCGGGCAATTCATCCTTGTAAACAACGAAGTCCAGTCCATTTGTGAAGGAAAAGATTAACTTTGGGGCATCCATTTTCTGCAGGGCAGATTCTAAATGTCAGTCCCGAATTATACTTCCTTTCGTCACAAAGTTTAGGACGAAAAAGAAAGAGTCCGAACACATTTTCGTTCATGTTAGTGCATTTGTGATTTATAGAAGAAGTTGTTTATTAGGTAGTTCATTTGTTAGAAACAAAACGGTTTAAGGAAAAAAAGTTATAGAAAAGGTAAAGGGCCTGATTTAGAATTGAGAAGGAAGAGAAAGTCTTATGCAAGACTGCTCAACCCGAAGGACCACTCCTAAGCTAACACCTATTGGGGGTCCACCCCACCTCAGAAAAGAGGTAAAAGGATCTCGGAACCTCTCTGTTTAGGGATGTCTAAGTAGTGGTTCCTAAACCCAAGAGGAGTTGGCTATACCCGTTCAAGACAGAAATGAACGGTGTATGTCAACGAAAAGAATAGTAGTTTGGTCCACTAGGGGCATGGACTCACAACCGATTTATGAAAGCAAAACCATCTGATTAAAATGGAGAGAGGAACTAGTCCCCAGCGGAGTCGCCAGAAGTTGTCGGCATATTTTTAGGTTGAGTTGTATTTTGAAAAGGAGGTCGCCTACAGAAATTGTCGGTGAATTTTTTAGATTTTAAATTTGATTTAAATATATATATAATTTAGAAAGTAGCATTTTATTTTGAAAATAATTTCAGTTTGAAAATTTTAAGATATGAAATCGAGCGATCTCACATCTCGGATAGTTTATATAAACGAGCACCGCACCACAACCGTATATCTATCCCGGAGAATAGACACATCGCTTGATGATGGGGCTCGATTAGATAAACTAGAAGATTTGTGACATCCGTTTGGTCTGCGAACCAATTTTATAAGACGACAAGTTCCCCTGCTTAATATAAAGGAATTAAGCAGGGTTTATATTACCCGGGTTCTTAAAGTTCACTGTAAGGAGGTCCAGTGAAATTTCAAAAATTCAAAACCTTAATCTAAATACCCAAAATTGAAATTTCAAAAATCCAATCCTTTGAAAACCTTAAACTTTGAAATTCTTGAGAGCAAAATCACTGATTATTATCGAGAGTTTTCTTAAATGATTCACTTCATTTAAGATGTAATTAACTATAGGGGCTTGCCCTTATAGGGAACTTTAAGAACCCGAGTAATATAAACCCCGCTTAATTCCTTTATATTAAGCGGGGAACTTGTCGGCTTATAAAATTGGTTAGCAGACCAAACGGATGTCACAAATCTTCTAGTTTATCTAATCGAGCCCCATCATCAAGCGATCTGTCTATTCTCCGGATAGATATACAGTTGTGGTGCGGTGCTCGTTTATATAAACTATCCGGATGTGAGATCGGTTTGATTTCATATCTTAAAATTTTCAAACTAAAATTATTTTCAAAATAAAATGCTACTTTCTAAATTATATATATATTTAAATCAAATTTAAAATCTAAAAAATTCGCCGACAATTTCTGTAGGCGACCTCCTTTTCAAAATACAACTCAACTAAAAATATGCCGACAGAAGTTAATGGAAATAGATTAAAATCGTATTATGAAGGCAATATACATAATTTTAAAAAGGTTTTAATGTTGAATCAACATGAATAACCAGAGGTTAGGTCGAGCTGACGACGTTAAACCAAGCGCTTTGTGGGAGCCAACCCACAGTTATGTTTAGTGTTTTGCTTGTTTGAGTTGTTATTTGTGTTAGTTTATTTCATAATTGAGTCATACCCATTCCTAAATACCATAAACAATGTTAAGAAATGAACTGGATCGAAGTTTGGAACGAATTCACACAAAATGAGAATTTGGCCAGAATTTTGAACTGGAGCCGATACCAGCGCCGGACGGCGCTGCTGACCAGAAATAATTTTTTCATTCTAAAATTTGAATTTTAGCAGTTTTAGACAGTAAGTAATCCATTTAAACTCCAAAAACCGTCCATAAACCCCAAAACCTCCAGAAAAATGAAAAGGAAGATCCCAAATCTTGTCCAAATGGATTCTGAGTCGATGGAAACACCAAGATTTCAAGTTTTTAACTAGAGAAAGTTTGTCAGTTTTGAAGTGCAACGCCTGTTCAACAAGAATATCACAAAGATAAGGCTGATCAAGGAGTGAGGCTTCATTAATCAAGGTTTGAATTCTCCTACTACTCGCATTGAAGAAATTATTGTTCAGAGATGTTTGGAAGCTTTATGTTACACTACTTCCGCCGTAGTCGTCCCTGTTGTGAAGGAATTTTATGTCAATCTTCATGGGATCAATCAAGGGTCAGTTTATGTGTGAAGCAGGTTTGTCCCATTTACTCCAGAGAAGATTAATGATTTATATATGATTGATAATGTGATGATCCGCCACTATTCAAACTTTATCTCTATGAGAGACAATATGTACGACATATACAGATTGTTAACGGATGATAATGATGATTGGAAGATAATAGATAACATGTATGTGAGTTTTTTTTCCACACTGCTAAATCCTACGTCGAAGCACTTGCATTTCCTTATTTGTGTCAAGTTACTTCCAACTATGAAAATCAGTAAAGTTAATAAGGAGTGTGATATTCTAAACTATTGTATTCAAATGGGAATGTCTATTGACATTGGGATCTTATTGTGAAATCTGTCTTGGGATTAATCGTTCATGGAATGAAATATAGGCTTGGACACTCGTCCACCATATTTCTCCAATGTAGCCGAGCACAGGTACCTTATGAAAACTGAGAGAGAGTAATTCTTTCCTGGAAACCTTTGGATCCCACTGATCAATATAGTAACAAGGAAATTGGAGATTTGAACCATCAGACTATCATTGAAGATCAACCATCTCAATTTTCAGAGCCTATTCCTCCTTACTTTCTTGAAAGTTCACAGATCATCCTGAAGATAATTAAGAAACTAGAAAGAGAGATGCAACACCTGATGAATGCGATCAACAATATATCTAACTTATTTGATCATTCAGATTGGAGAATGAAGGAACACTATAAGAATAATGGGTATCTTGAAGGAAGTTCAATACAGTTGATGAGAAGAAAGGGTTGGATTAAAGAAGAATCAACTGAAGAATTCCCATACCGACCCTTCTACAATTTGTTCGTTCATGTTCGATCAATTGGAGATATCAGAGCGAACGGTAATTCTGAGGAAGAGTAGAGACTATATTATGTGCTTATGTGTTTGAACTTTATGTTTAGTGTGATTTTCTTGAATTGCTATGTTTGAATTTGTTTTCATGTTAGTTTTCAGCGCCTGAGTGTTGTGGTTGTGAGCGACGCTGAAATTTAGTGTTTTAAGACTTGATGAATGTGCAGAGTCTAGCATTATCTATGTGTGTTTGTAATTTGGATTTCATATTTAAAAGTGATGTTTTGTGTTATGTTGTGAAAAAATATAGGCTGCCATGGCTTAGATATGTTATATGATACTTAAATGAACTAATTAAACGTCGGTACGAGCTTTGAAATGATCAAAATTGCAATTGAAAATTGGAGCCCAGAAATTTGAACTGGCACCGAATGGCGCCCTATCCAGCATAGTTCGGCGCTGTTTTACAGAGACTTTGGGGCTTAAGAGAAAAAATAGCATCGAACGGTGCTATATCCAGCGCTGAACGACACTAGACCAAATAACAGGCCTTAAGTTCACGATTTCCATCCCCAATCTACCATTTTTGCAATTTTCATCACCTTCAACCCATCATTTTCGCTCCTAGGGCTTGCCTACATTTAGAGTTTGAGCAATTTCATGGCGAAATAACAGCGGATTTGTTCTTCTCTCGGTAAGAGCTTCATTTTAAACTAATTTTTTTTATTTTGACTCTGGAAATCTCCTACATTAGGAAGATCCAAAATTTTGGAGTTTTTAGAGAAATTGAAGATTTTTCACGGCTTTGAAGTTCTTTCCTACTTAATCGTACTTTGAGATCTATTACATTGTCATTTAAGAGTTAATTTGGATTATTTTGATATATTTTTAGAAATGGCTCTTAAATTAGCGAAGAAGTAAAAGTTGGATTTTAATGACAGGAAGTTTGTTAGTTTTAGAGCTTTCAATCATTATAGTTCATCCATGCTTAACAAGAAGTGTATTTAAGAGAGAGCTTTTCAAAATGCAGGTGGAATAGTGGAAGAACTGATTGTGAATAGGTAATGGGAAATCTTTTGTTATTTCACTGCTGATGTGATGTTAGGGATAGTACGAGAATTTTATGCTAATCTGCCTTTTGTTGAGACTGAATATGTGGTTGTTAGAGGACAAATGATAGAGTTTACTCCTGCATGCATCAATGCATTTTATCAATTGGGAGAGTCGTATCAGTGTGAATTTGCTAGTTTTTTTACCACGAATGATAATTTCGATATGGTTATTCTTTTTCTGACTGATGGAAAAGGAGAGTGGACTATTAAACAAAATCAGAAAGTTAATTTTTCTCTTTCTACTTTGAATCCTATATCAAAAGCCTGACATTACTTTATTTCTGCTAGATTTCTCCTTACCAGCCATCACAGTGATGTTATAGTTGAGAGAGCTGTTTTGAATTATTGCATCCAAAATATGAAGAGAATTAATGTAGGTGCAATAATTCATAAGAGTATTATGAATATTTTGAAAGGAGAGACTACAAGTGGATTAGGACACCCTAGCCTGATTCATGCTCTATGCATCCAATCAGGTGTAAACATAGAAGATAATGAAGAGGTTGTTGTTGACCTCATTTTTGATGAGGTCTTCTCTTCTTCTCTTTAGTACTTAGGATCTAGCCTTAGGCTTTTCCTTTGACTGTCTTAGAGGACTAGAATTGGGACCCACCTTTTAGAAATTCAAACCACTTCTTAACTCCCTGCAAACTCTACAAACTTGACTATAGACCCCTAATCACCTAGAGGGTTGAAATCAAATGTGGAAGTTTAAATGGTGAGTTCTCATAGGACTCTTTGGCCTTAGGATCGCCTCAGGTGGCCCGGTCCAGTGAAGGGGCCGACTTACACACACACTACATTTATACACTACACCTACACACTACACTTCCACATACCTCCTAAAACCACACCCATACCTAACTTGACCTCCCGACTCATGTGGGTGATTCACATGGATGGTCCTTAACCCCTAAGCCCTTGGCTAGAGGGTTAGGAACAACATAGTGAATGCCTCAAATGAGTCCCTTCATGGCTCATGTGGGCTTGATATGGCTTCATGGCTCAACCAAAATGACTTCTTTCCACTTACATCCACCCAATCTTCAATTTTCCAAATTTTCAATTTTTGACCCTCGGGGCCCTACACCTACTAAACCTACCAAAAAAAGAAAAACCCTTGAAACTACCCAAAATTCTCAAAAATTTCCAAATTACCCAAAATTCTCCAAAATCATTCCCAAACATTTCCACATCACTTAAATCGATCATCCATACCCAAAAATACCAAAAATTCCAAGAAAACCTCCCAATACCCTCCAAATACCCAAAATACCCCTCTTAGCCAAAAAATCCAAAAATTCAGAAAATTCCCAAAAAATTCCAAAAAATCCCAAATATTCCCAATTTCATTTTTTCCAACTACACCATGGGCCAATTTTGTCAATTTACCCTACTTTTGTCAAAACCCCCAATTTGACCCATTTTAACCCTAAGTGAACCCAATGTCAAACCAAACCTACCCAATTGACCCCAATTTTGGTCCAATTCAATTCTAAACTTCAATTCAATATCTCAAATACCAATCTAGACCAAATCCAAGCCCAATTTGATTGACATTTGGATCCAATCTCACTTTTGGCCTTAAAGCCCAATTTGGACCCATGACCCAAACCTAACCCAAACTCACCCAATTCAATTCCAATTAACCCCAAATCTTTTCTAAATCTTCCTTAGCATTCCCAAAAACAAAAAACTAACATGATTTGCCCAAAATTTAGACCCAAACCCCACTCAAACTCAACCCAAAGTTAAAAGGCCCTATTTTGACCCAAACCCAAACCTAACCCAAATGAGCCCAAACCCCAAAATCAAAGCCCAACCAAAGTCAAAACCTCTTTCAAACACTCCCATAAATATTTCTCAACATTGATTTTATATCAATTTCAACCCTAGCCCAACATTAGCCCAAGTTAGCCCAATTTGACCTACATAGGCCCACTTACCAAATAAACCCAAATTCAAACCAATTCAACTCCAAATCACACCAAATTGACTCCAAGCCCTTCATAGAACATCCCTAAACCAATTATGACATTTATTTGACAAAGTTATTCACAAAATCTTTACCCAAATGCCCATCCTAAAATCAAAAAAGCCCATTCCCCTTAAACTTTCCTAAAAGCCCACTTCACCACATTCGAAAGCCCAAATCCATCCAAAGCCCACATGGCATTTCCCCTCATCATCCATTTAATCAAAATCACCCCTAAGTTTCAAAATCATCAATTAAACCATTCCAAATCAAGTTTCATACAAATTTCCATCAAATTACCAAAAATTCTTAAAACCCATTTTCATGAAATTGACCAAACCTTTTCCCAAGCCAAAGGTGAGCCATGCAAGCCATGGACAAGCCACATGAAGCCATGGAGGGCTTGACATGTGATCAAGCCATTAATGGCAAAAGGAGGAGCCCCTTTCCTAATCCTCCTTAACCCCTTTTTTACCTTAAGAATGTCACACACTAAACCATGTTTAGCCACCTCATCATGGATAGAGACCACACCACTCTCCCTGGGCGACCCAACCGATCCTCTCGGCCCAAAATCGGGCCATGGGGAGGTGCACCCAACCCAAACCAATGGGTTGACCAAATTAAGGCCAAAATGACCCCTCCCCATTCCATTTTAATTCAAAGCCTTTACACATGGCAATTGCCAATTGATTGCACAAACCTACAACCACGACCCACTCGGACACGAGGGTGACCCATGCTGCACGGCCGGCCGCACTGGATCGCCGGAAAACACCATGGTCGAGACCTTGGGAGGAGCCAAAGTTTGGAATTCCCACTTGCCGAGCTGCCCCATGCCAAATGGTCACTATGGCTGTTCTTCACCTCACCGGAGCAGGCTGATCCCATGCCTCGACTCCCCTGGAAGGCTCTCCGGCCTCTCCTGATTTAAACCCCTCACCCTCACGACCATGAAGGAGAGTTGCACAAACCTTGCCGAAACTCTGCCAAAATTGTTCCAGACCCTTCTCCACCCTTAGAGCAGTTGATCCCCAGTGTGAATTTGCCCTAATCCCCAGCGATAAAATCCAATTTCCCAACTGAAATTCCACCCAAAACCAGGACACTTCTCCACGAGTGAGCCAATTCCCAAATTGATTGGTTCTACACCTTCACCGGACAAAGGGAAGGTGTCCACCGGCAAAAGCCCCATCTCCGAGCCACCCGGTTGCTCCGGCCTCCAAGCTTTGTGATCGGGCTTGGTCGAAATCACATCTGAACAATTCACTGAGACCAGGAGACTTCATGCGGAGCTTGCTGGGATCCAATCGAAGGTGCAACAACTCTCGGATCGAAGCCACACTTCTCCGAGCAAAGGTATGAGCTAATTCTTCATCCCGAGCTTCGGAGATTCTCCATTTCAAATGCCTTAGTTTCAATGCATGATAGCCGTATAGACGTGTTCGTCTCTTCGAAGACGAATCCATAGAGCATAAGAACATGAAAATCCATTGAGTATCGAGTGAGATCGTAGGGATTTAGTGTGGACGGCTCTCGGGTGAGGACGCTCAGGGACGATGAACGGATGCCGTCCATTCAATACACGCACGGACGAACGGTTCAGATGGCGTCGGACCAGGAGACGGTACGAGAACCGCGGGGCCCGGGCTGCTGACTCAGGTGGCGGCGTCGAATGGGAGCGCGACACGCGGCGTTTCGGAGATGCCGAGGATGAGTTGGCGCCGCGTGGATAAATAGAAAATTAGGGTATTTTTTTGATTTATTTAATTCCCTAAACTTCGAAAATTCATAACTTTGTGTAGGAAAATCGGAAAAATAAAATAAAAATACCCACTTGCTCGAGTGAACGAGAGGAGAATAATGTGGAAAAGAAATCATTTAATTTCATCAAGTATTTTATTTTTTATAATTTATTTACTCTCTGCATGCTTTTAATTCTCCATGCATGTATACAATTCACCATGGCATGAGACCATAGGGCTTTTGAAGCCTCTGAATTTGGGAACATTCCCTGAATTTTCCAAAGTCGAGGCCATCCCTATAAAAAGTTATTGATTTTTCAAATTCATGTTGCTGTTTTGAGTATTTTAATTCCAACAAATAGCATGTTGTGAAATAAATTCTAGGAAAATTTGGTGATGTTTCTTATGACTAGAGAACCCTAGGAAAAATAGGTTTTGACTTAGTTCATTTAAAACAACCCTAATTGGCTTAAACACCCAAAATAGGTCTCTAATTAATTAGAGTTAACCATGCATCAAATTGACTTGAAATCAATTCTCCATTGACCTTTAGGATCAGAGGAATCCAACATAAAAGTTTGAGGTCAATTGGACTTGGTTAGCCCCACTAATTGGGTTGATTAAGCCACTTAGCCATTTTAAACTTTAAAAATTCATAACTTTTAAAATATCTTTCAAAAATTCACCAAATTGGTTTTGGAGCCTCTTTGATATCAGGGGAACCTAAGAAAATTAAAATTAAAATTTTCTAAAAAAGTTGATTTTTAATAATATTTTAATATTTTTAATAATTAAAAAATAATAAAAATCACAAAAATAATAAAATTCACCAAAATGTCACATTTTGAATTTTAATCACATAGGAACAAATCCCACATTTTTCTTAGGTCTATTTAGTGAGATATTAAATTTTAAAGCTTTAAGGTAATTTTAAAATTAAAAAAATGTATTTTCTAGCATTTTCACTAAAATAATTATAATAAATCATAGAAAAATCAGAAAATTGTAAGATTTGATTCTCTGATTTCCTTGATATTAGAGAGATTTTTGAAAAATACAAAATTTATTTTTCAACATTTATTTTATTTTTAAATTAATTAACACTCCAAAATTAAAATAATTATAATAAAAATAATATAATTCAAAAAATCACCAAAATTGGTCCAAATGATCCTCTGGTCATTAGGAATATCCCCTAATTTTATTAAGGACAGAAACTTTCCCTTGGTCATGTTATTAAATTTTCCTTGAAAATCTCTATTTTCTACCAAAAATAATTATATAAATAAATTAAATACAGAAAAATTACATTTTCTCCTCTTATGTCTTTATTGACATATGAGTGAAGTCACATAAAAATTTCAAGTTCATTTGAGTTCAATTTAGTGAGTTATGAAATTATTAAGCTTAAAGGGTAAAATGGTAATTAAAATTTTAACCCTTAATTAAAACTTTAGGTTTAATAAAAAATTAACAAGTAAAATATTTGATCCTAATCTGATTTGGATGATTGAAATTTAAATAATTAAAGGGTAGAAACCCATTAAGCAAATTTAAAATGATTAAACTTTAATTAAATAATTGATTAAATTTGGAAGAATAATAAAATTGGAATTATTAAAATAGGGATATTATTAGGAAGAGATTTATTCTTTAATTTAAAAATCCCTAAATTAATTATCTCATTAATATTCAATTCTTAATTAAAATGATAACTCAAATTTAAAATATTAAAAGACTTAATCATTAAACTAAAATTAAATTATTAAACTCTTTTAAAAAAAATTTCAATTAAAATTAAAAATAAAATTAAATTAAGATTAAATTAAATTAAATAAATAAAATAAAATAAAATAAAATTAAATTAAATTAAGATTAAAAAATTAAATTAAATTAAAAATTAAATTAAATTAAATTAAATCAAATTAAATTAAATTAAATTAAATAAATTAAATTAAATTAAATTAAACTAAATTAAATTAAATTAAATTAAATTAAATTAAATCAAATTAAATCAAATCAAATTAAATCAAATTTAATTAAATCAAATTAAATTAAAACTAAATCAAATCAAATTAATTAATGTGACATTAAATCAAATTAAATTGAACTAAATTGAATTAAATTAAATTAAAACTCAGTTAAATTAAATTAAATTGAATTAAATATAACATCACCTAAAACCGAAAGAAATTAAAAATAAAGCAACTTGAACACTATTCCAAATTTAAACCCTTTAACTTAAATCAAATCTTTTGAATACCAATTTACCCTCGAAAGCTTTGGTTATTATAACTCCTAAACAGAACATTAAATGAAATGTTACTTCACTTATAGGATATTCAAATGTCCTAGTTCATCGAGTAAGATAACAACAAAACTTGAATTCTCGGACGATTAATTCATTTGTATAATTAAACCCATTTGGACTTAAAACAATCCTAGAAAATATTGAAAAGATGTTTAAGATTTGTCTTAAGCACTTCCTCGATATGATAGGATGTTCATAAGAATAATTGAATTTAATTGTTCTTTGATGAAGAAAATCATCCTTAAACCAAAACACAAAGAACCTAGACGTCATAGGAAATGACTAGCTATAGGATTAGGAATTTGGTAGAAAACCATAACCCTTACCTTAGCTTTACCTAGGAACTTGCTTAAATATTCTAATTATGTTTTAAGTGCAGCTTGGGATGACGGGAAGACCCTCCAGGTACGCTTTTATTTTATTGCAATTTACCTTCTTGCAATTTACATTATTGCAATTTATTTAATCGCATTGCACTTACTTTTCTTGCATGATAAACAACTATTGCATGAAAACCCACACCTTTAGGATAGTCCCTAAAACTGAAACCAAAACTAAGTTAAAAGTCATTGCAAGATAAAATTCACCGCCACAACATTTCAAAATATAAAACAACTCAAAATTTAATCACAAACGAGAACACAAAACTACAATTACAACTAAATTAAAACGTCTCGTTGGATGATCGGGAATACATCGGATGATGTAACCTACGTGTTGCTAAAGGGATTTCCCACGGTCTAAATGAAAGTGTGGAACTCATTCGATTGAGTTTAGCAAATTCATCTGGACTAAGTGAATCCGATAAAAATAATGATGCCGGAAGGATGGAACCGTGGGATCTTAACCGGTGTCGTTATAATCAACTTTAAGATTTGTTTTAATTAAAACATAAAAAAAAACACTTGGAAATCAAGATTTTCTCTAAACCAAAACACTTTTCTCATCCCCTGATTTATGACTTCTAAAACTAAACCTCTGCAACAACAAGGAGCTCGGAGCATGGTGGGCGGCACGGCCATCGTCGTCGGCAAAACTCGAATCCACATCGGCAAAACTTTCCTAGAACTAAACAACAAAGCCATAGGACTTCGAGGTAGTTTGCACTAGTGCGACATAAACCCTCAATCTTTGTTAGGCATTTACATGATCGGGTCATGTAAATTAAGCCCTAACCGGTTTTAGGATTCCGAGGTAGTCGTTCGATACGACATAAACCCTCACATCTTCAAGGCTATTCGTATGATTCTATCATATAAATATAAGCCCTAACTAATTAAAATTGGCAAGACCAAAACATTTAAATAAATACTAGGACTTTCCTAAATCCTAGCCAAACAATAGGATAGTCGGGAAATTACCGAAGTTCGCTTCGAATCTGTGATTTCTCCTACTTTTCTTCCTTTGGATTCCCAAAACAAAATGTTCCAAATTTGATCTATTCCCTATTGAAATTCCAAATTTCAATCCCTTGAAAATCTTAAACTTCGAAATTCTTGAGAGCGGAATTATTGATTATTATCGAGAGTTTTCTTAGGTGATTCCCATCACTTAAGATGTAATTAACTATAGGGGCTTGCCCTTATAGGGAATTTAAAGAACCCGAGTAATATAAACCTCGTTTAATGTTTTCATATTAAGCGAGGGAATTTTGTCGGCTTATAAAATTGGTTCGCGGACCAAACGGATGTCACAAATCTTCTAGTTTATTTAATCGAGCCCCACCGTCAAGCAGTGTGTTTATCCTTAGGGATAGATACACGGTTTGTGGTGCGGTGCTCGTTTATATAAACTACTTGGGATGTGAGATCGGTTTAATCTCATATCTTAAAACCTTCAAATTTAAAATTATTTTCAAAATCAAATACTACTTTTCAAATTATTTATTTTAATTAAATTAAAAATTCGCCGACAGCTTCTGTTAGGCGACCCCCCCTTTAAAATAACACACAACCTAAAAAATATGCCGACAGTTGTCCATCCCCTAAAACTAATCAGTAAATTAAATTTGAAGACTTACTCAGCCCATGTAGGATGGAAATGGGGTAAGAGCTCTGATGTACCATCCACCGGCCATGAGTCATCTACCTCCAGGGACCCTACTCTTCATGATGTTATGGATAAATTTGGTAAGTTGAGTACGAGAGTAAGAGAGTTAGAGGCAAGGGGCAGAATCAATCATGATTATCAGGTACAGTGTAGAGATTATGATATGGCCTACCGAGAGGCACAAATGAGGTACATGAGGGGAGATACTACTGTTGAGTTCCCTGCTTACCCTGACTATACTCCACACCAGTCTGCAAAGCCAGAGGATGCTGCCAGAGACGAGGATTGGTAGATCAGATTGACTGTAGAGTAGCTTTTTTCATTGCATTTAGTATATCTAATGTATTTATGATGTATTTGTGATGTACTTGTGATGTATTGAACTGATGGTTGTAAATGTGTTGTGATTTATACTTATTTATGCACTGTGATTTGTAATTGTTGTGGAACTGTGATTTGTATTTGATGTGTTGTGATGTGATGTTTGTTTATTTTTTTTAATATGTAACTGTGTCAGTTGGATGTTAATTTGTGATGTTTAGTTATGTTTTATGTTTTATAATTTCAATTTCTTCACCCTGCAAATTTCTAATATTATGTGTGTAGAAAAGATTTAAGGTGTTACAAGCCTGCTATTTTAACTTGTGGAGATGACCTGCTTAAATTCAGAGGTATGAAAAACCCAACCTATTCATGTATGATTTATATATGTTATGTCTTTTCTCTTTACACATACTAATTTAATCAATATTTAAAAACTTAAGTTTGGGGGAGGAAAAGAATTAACTGTTAACTGTTCTCAAAATATATATTTTTAAAATTAGTAATGTGATTCCCTGTAACAGAGTTTAACTTCAAATAACTGTTTTTTATTTCTAGTTAAGTATATTAATAGAATTGAACGAAAATTTTTAGTAAAGAAAAGTAATTTTGAAGGCTAAGATATTTGGTATAAAAGAATCGGGCTACAATCAACTATTCAAAGTAAGAAAAACTATATATTTGAAATATTAAGAATCTTAGAAATTTATGTGAAAAGAAAGGATTGGAACTCTATGAAAAATCAATTATAAGCTAAGAAATATTTATATGGTAAATGTATGTGGTAAAGTTCCAAATTTCGGGAAAAGAAGAGTGAAGTTAAAAATCATTAAAGGCTATTCAGAAATAGTAATCCTCACTTGAAAAGAAAAGAAAGAATTGAAAATCAATCTCTAAAAAGAAAAAGAAGAAAAAATATATATAGGATTGAAAAACAATCAAAGTATGAAAAGAAAAAATGTGAGGAGAAGCTTAAGGAGATGCCTACTTAAAAATTGGCTTCACTTGGACCTACCTAAAGAGAGAACTTAATTACTTTCCTGAACTTATATGTATGGATTAACATCTTTACTAGTAGTGTTCTCATGAATTTCTTGCCATGTAATTCTTTTGAGTGCCTTAATAGGACAATCTATAATCATTTTTGAAAAGAATAGAAGACTAAAACTCTTAAACTGGATGACTAGATAGCCTTAGACCAACAAAATTCATTTGAATTACTCAAAAATGTTTCTAAAATTTTTGTTATTGTACTTCTTTAAAATCAAATTTATAGTATTTTAAAAGAAGAGTTCACTACAGTGGATCATTGTTTTATGTATTAACTAAATTACTTAAGGACAAGTAATAGTTATGTTTGGGGGATTTTGATCCACTAAAAATTTGATAGTTATTCAATGCTTATTTCAGACATATTCTTTATGATATTGCACTTTAAAGAAGGGTATTTTTCATGATTTCATGCAGGTACAGTGATTTCAGGCTTTTGAAGCAAAAAGGAGCAAAAAGGAGCGAATTCGGAGCGAAAAGAGGTAAATTGTGCAAATTGAACTAGCGTTGAACGACGCCCTATCCAGTGTCGGACGACATTCAAATACAGAGAGTTTGGACTAAGTTGTGGAAATAGCGCCGAACGACGATCTATCCAGCCTCGGACGGCGCCCGATCGCGAATTGACCTAGATTCGATGTATTTGGATGGATTTTGGACGGTTACATGAGGAAACTCTTAGGAAAGTTGGTTACATCCAAATTTAAACTGAATGGGAGTGTCTTTCCACTGTTTTTCCACAGTCTTTTCGTAGTCTTTGAAGTAGGGGGAGTGTTCTTTTCTTATCTTTGGAAAGTGGAGAGTTCATTTTAGATATAGGGTTTCATTCCAATTTTGTTATGTTCATTTCTACAGAGTGTAGGAGGAGAGGAAATGTGAGAGATTTCTTCTTCCTTATTCTTCTTAAGAAAGAATAAAGTGTTGTTGTGAAGAAAGAAGAGGAGTTAAAAAAGTTTTAAGAGATTAGCTTGGGGAAGAACTTGAGATAGTTGTATTACTTTTCTGTGGTTATATGACTTTGCTTTTATATATGAAATATGTTTTTCGCCGTACTTTCCTCATGGATCTTGAGTAGATTTCTTTATCTTTCTCCTTTTCATGTGATGTGTTGATGTTTTGATGTGAAAATGATGTGCCTAATTTTTATGGAGAAGTTGTGATGACCTTTTCACTTTGCACTAATTTTACTCTTTCATCTGACCAATTGAAGTGTTAAAATCTGTTGTAAAACATATGTTCCGAAAGGACTATGAGTTCTACAACAAAAGTGAAGGTCACATTCAATGTCTATGAATGAGTGATGTAGTTCTTGGGGTTGAATGCAAATAAATAAGGAAATAAGTTTTAATGGGCGTAAAATCCCTAATTTGTTCCTAGGGTTTGGAAACTAAAGCAAGAGTTAGCCCTCAGGCGAGGGGATCAAGAGAGATCCGTAGTGACAGCCGGTATCCTCTCTGCATAACCGCGGATTTGGGGACTAAACTTAGAATTAGCCAATGTTCTTTGTATCACTTGAAAGAGGGTAAAGAATATGAATGCTCCTATTTGGCATAATACATTTGCATCACTGATCTATATCATTAAATCATCACATTAGAGTGAAAAGGAGGAAGATTCTTTCTTGCATATTGATCCATATTTAAATCTACTTATTTTAAGTTCAAATTTCACCGCATTTTTAAGGATTCTGTGCTTTAATGAAAGGTATTTCATGTTTTTGGGTGCAGCTATTTTAAAAAGAGTTTATGTAGAGAAAGAAGTCAAAAAATTGAGAAAATTAGCAAAAATAAAGCTAAAAAGGCAAAACCTAGGCGCCATGCTTGGCTTCATCACTAGACACATGCATAATTTTTGGACGACTTTTGACGGTTATTTTGACGATGTTTTGATGGTTTTTCGACTTTCTAGAACCCATGGTATTAATTCTGACATATAAGACATGTGATACAATTAATCTAGACACTTTGGAGCCATTTTTGAACGAAGTGGTGCGCCCCAAAAGAGAAAGGATACAACTGTCGGGTATAGAAGATGGGCGCCTAGGCGCCACACTTAATTTATTCATTGAATGAGGCCGAATTTTGAAGAGGTGTCTGAAGCAACCCTTGGTCATTTTCGAAACTCTATAAATAAGAGTTAATTCTACAGCAAAAGGGAGTCCTTTTTAGTCATTTTGAGTTGTTTTTAGTGAAAGGAGTTCATTGTAAGTCATTTTAGTCGTACTTTTAACTGTCTTCTGCTCAATTACTTGAGAAGGGAGTTAGAGGTTGAGATCGTGGTTGCTGTTTTAAGAGTTTGGAGTCTTGTAATTGGCGTTGGAGCCAGTAGGAGTCAAAGGATCACTTGGAAGAAAATTTAGATAAGTATTTTTAACTTGGTTCTAAGTTTTATAAATTAGTTTTGTTGTGTGAATCCAATGTGTTCTGAATAGATTTCCTTTCTTTTACCTTTCAATTATGAAGAGATAATAAAGAAAAATTGAATTCGTTAAAGAACTTTACTTTTTATTGAAAAAGCATTGCGATGATATCAATACTGAATCATCATTTACTTTTCAAACTGGTCATTCGATTTGTTAAAATCTGTTGAGGATTTCTGAGACCTGCCTGGAGTGTAGATATCACATGGATCTTTGGATGATCGAGGCCTCGAGTAGGTTGTTTAAAGGGAAGTGCAAATAAATAGGGAGATATTATTTGTTGGTAGTAGAATTAATTAGTTTTTAGAGTGACAGACTACATCCTAAAAATTTGGTTTATAGAAAGGGAAGGGGTCACTAGTAGGGCCGATCATAGCCACCCTTGAACATCTAAAAGTGTGAGCTTAGATTAACCCATTCTATTAATAATACATCCTGAACCGATCTAAAGATTAGTCGATGTTCTTGAAGCCTTGATAGAGGGTAAAGAAATAGGATTGCTTCTATTTGGCGCAATACCACATTTTAAAGTTCTCCACGAAGGAAAGTTTTCTGATAACCTTGGATTAATAGAAAAGGAGAAAGTCTTTTTATTCAATATTTAAATCAATCTTTATATTGTTGTTACTTTTATTTGCATTAAGTAGAATTTAAAAAACATTTAAATCTAACTGAAAAGAGATAAAAATTATATAATTATATTTTTAATTTGTAATTTTAAGAAGTTTTCCAATTGCCTTCATGTGGGTTTGATACTGGGGTTTTTCACAAGAAAATTCTATATTACTTGAAACGATACATATACTTGTATAGTAAATCTAGTGTGCAAATTATTTTCCTAACTTTATAATATTTTGATTTTGCATGCTAGCCCCTTGAATATAAATTGGACCAAAGTTGCGTCATTTTAAGAAGGATATTTTATTACATAATTGTGGGTCGAGTCAAGTTTTTGGCGTCGTTGCTGAGGAAGGAATTATAAGATTGGAATTTAAAATTTACAAATTAAAAATATTTTTATATTTCTTTTAAACATTAAAAATACCAAAAAAATTTTACAAAAACAAAAATAACAAAATTATTGTGCTTTACTTATTTTTCAAAAATTTATTTAAGTTTTATATGCGTAGTTCTGGATTTGAAGGATTAGTACATTTTGATTCCGAATTAGAAATAACTATAAGAAAAATTAAATAAGGAAAACATTTTCAAAATTCTCAAGAAATGGCGAACTCATCTCATCATAATAATATTGAAAATCTAATAGAAATTAATGAACAAAATGTTTATAAACCATTAAGAGATTATGTAAACCCTACATCTAATGAAATTCACGTTAGTATTCAAATGCCTGTTGTAGCTGCTAATTCTTTTGAACTTAAACCTTTCATAGTACAAGTGGTTCAAAATAATCAATTTGGTGGATCACCAAGTGAGGACCAAAATTTACATCTTGTTAGTTTTATAGAAATTTGTGCTACATTTAAATATAACAATGTTTCTGATGATGCTATTAGGCTTAGACACTTTCCTTTTTCTTTAAAAGATAAAGAACAGATGTGGTTGTATTCATTAGCGACAGATTCTATTAAAACTTGGGCATAAATGACAAAATTTTTTTTGCTAAATATTTTCCCCTTTTAAAAATGCAAAATTGCGAAATGATATCACTTCATTTGTTCAATTTGAGGGAGAAATGATATATGAAGCGTGTGAAAGATTTAAAGAACTATTGATAAAATGTCCTGATCATGCCTTGCCAAACTAGTTGATTATTCAAACATTTTATAATGGACTTATAGGATCCCTTAGATGTATAATTGATGTTGCGGCTGGAGTTTCTTTAATGGCTAAGACATTTGATGAAGCTCATGCTCTAATTGAAGAAATATCTACAAATAATTTTCAATGGCCTTCTGAGAGGGTTAATCCTAAAAGAGTGGCAAGTATTCAAGATAATGAAGCATTTTCTATTTTATCTTCTCAAGTGGCTGCAATATCTAAGAAATTGGATAATTTTGTGGTGAACATGTCTCAAATATCACATATAAGTAATGACAATTCGGGAAATATAGATGATTCTCAAACATTGGAGACATTGCAAGCAATAGCTAATAAAACCTTCAACCCATATTCTAACAATTATAATCCAGGTTGGAAAAAATCACCCAAATTTTAATTGAAGTACTGGAAATCAACAACGGGGAAATAATCAGGTTAATCCAACCGTGAATTGCAACAATCAAGGAAGTTCAAACTATCAACCTACTTATCCTTCTGGTTTTAATAATCAACAAAAAAGTTGTCTTTAGAAGAGTTAATCTTACAAATGGGCAATCAGTTGCAAAGTAAAAATACTGCAATTTAGAATATAGAAAATCAGATGGGACAAATTGTCAATGCAATGAGTAATAGACCTCAAGGAACACTTCATAGCAATGTTGAAATTAATCCGAAAGAAATTGGGAAAGATTATGAACAAGAAAAAGTTGTACATCTTAGAAGTGGAAATGAATTAAAAGAAATGATTCATGATTAAATTAAAGAAGAGAGAGAGGTTGAAGAGATTGAAAAACCTAAAGAAACTCTTTTTCAAAATAAAGAACAGTCTGCAATTCCTATTGAAGTTGAAGTTGAAAGAACACTACCACATTTTCCTCAAAGAATTAAGCAATAAAAGCTTGATCATCCATTTCCTAGATTCTTTGAAATATTTAAGAAACTTACCATTAACATTTCTTTTGTTGAAGCTTTGAAACAAATGCCAAGTTATGCAAAATTTATGAAGGATATTTTAAGCAAGCAACAAAAATTTGAAGCTTATGAAGCTGTTGCACTAATTGAAAAATGCAGTGCAACAATTCAGAAGAAACTACCTCAAAAGCTTAAAGATCCTGGAAGTTTCACTATACAATGTGCTATTGGAGAAAAATTTTATGGAAAAGCCTTATGCAAGTATCAACCTAATGACATTTTCTATCTTTCAGATGTTAGATTTAGGAGAGATTTCTCCCACCATTGTAACTCTACAGTTAGCTGATCGATCAATTACTTATCTTAAATGAGTTATAGAAGTTTTGGTTAAAGTGGATAAATTTATATTCCCAGTAGATTTCATTGTGCTTGATATGGAAGAAGATAAACAAATACTATTGTTTTAAGGAGAACTTTTCTAGCTACCAGACGTGCTATGATAGATGTGCAAAAAGGAGAATTAACCATGAGAATTAATGATCAATAGATAACATTTAATGTTCTTAAATCAATGAGGTATCCTGCTAAAGAAAAATGTTATCCGATGGACATTATTAATTATATTGTTAAGAAGCATTATCAAGAAAAAATTAAGGTCATTTCTGAAGACAATGATGAAGTAATATTATATCATGAGTCATTAATTAAAGATGTGAGTGAAGAAAACTCATCTGAGAATGAAATTGAAGATACTCATTATATTCATGAAAATTGGGAAATTTTAGACACAACTGAAAATAATGGACTTTTTCTTTCAGTTGTAAAGGCCCCTGAACTGGAATTTAAGATATTACCTTCACATTTAAAGTATGCATTTCTTGGAAATTCATTAACTTTACCTATGATTATATCTTCAGAATTAACTAAAAATCAAGAAGAAAAATTAATTGAAATTTTGAGAAATTATAAAAGAGCATTTGGTTGGACAATTGCAGATATAAAAAGAATAAGCCATTCAATCAGTATGCATAGAATTTTAATAAAGGATGATTATAAACCTACCATTGAACCTCAAAGAAGATTGAATCAAATTATGAAAGAGGTTTTCAAGAAGGAAATTTTGAAATGGTTAGATGCTGGAATTATTTATCCTATTTCGGATAGTCAATGGGTTAGTCTTATACACTGTGTTTCGAAGAAAGGAGGAGTGACTGTCACATTCAATGATAAAAATGAGTTAATTCCTACAAGACAAGTCACTGGTTGGTGAATTTGTATTGATTATCAAAAATTAAACAATGCCACTAGAAAGGATCATTTTCCTTTAACTTTCTTAGATTAGATGATTGATAACTTAGCAGGACACTCATATTTTTACTTTCTGGATGGATATTTTGGTTATCATCAATTACCTATTGCTTCTGAGGATCAAGAGAAAACAACATTTACAAGTACTTGTAGAACATTTGCTTTTAGAAGAATTTCTTTTGGTTTATGAAATGCCCCTGCAACTTTTCAAAGTTATGAAATGCTCCTGCAACTTTTCAAAGATGTATGATGTCAATTTTCTATGATTTAATTGAGAAAGGTATATAAGTATTTATGTACGACTTCTCAGTATTTCGAACTTCTTCTGAATCTTGTTTGGAGAATATAGCCAAAATTCTGAAAATATGTGAAGAAACAAATTTGGTTCTTAACTGGGAAAAGTTTCAGTTTATGGTCATAGAAGAGATTGTACTGGAACATAAAATTTCCAAAAAAGGGATGGAAGTTGATCAAGCAAAAGTGCAAATTATTGATGTAATGCAACCACTTACTACTGTTACTAATGTGAGAAGTTTTCTGGGACATTCTGGAATTTATCGAAGATATATTAAGGATTTTTCTAAGATTGCTAAACCTCTTTGTCATTTATTGGAAAAAGAAACTAAGTTTGAATTTAATGAAGATTGTCTGAATGCTTTCATTTTTCTGAAGGAAAAATTAATCACTACATCAGTTATTGTTGCACCTAATTGGGGAAAACCTTTTGAATTGATGTGCGATGCTAGTGATTATGCTATTGAAGCAGTTTTTGGACAAAAATATGATAAAATTTTCAAGGTTATATATTATGCCAGTAGAACTCTTAATGAAGCTCAAATTAACTACACAACTACTGAGAATGAGCTCTTAGCAATAGTATATACTTTTGATAAATTTAGACCTTATCTATTAGGGACTAAAAGCATTGTGCATATTGATCATTTTGTTATTAAGTATTTAATGTCTAAAAAGGATGATAAGCCTAGATTAATTAGGCGGGTTCTCCTTTTACAAGAAATTGATTTTCAAATAGTAGATATAAAAGAAGCTGACAACCGAATTGCTGATCATTTGTCGAGAATTAAATATGATAAAGATATGACTACTGAAGTATCAAACAAATAAATTAAAAGAATTCTAGAAAAGACTGTTAATCCTAAAAGAACTAATTTGGTTGATAAACTTGATTCTGCATTATGGGCTTATAGAACAGCTTATAAGACACATATTGGAATGTCACCTTATTGACTAATTTATGGAAAACATTGTCATTACCAGTTGAGTTGGAACATAAAGCTTATTGAGCGATAAAGAAGTTCAATTATGATTTGAATACTGCAGGAGAAAAACAACTGTTACAGTTGAATGAGTTGGATGAGATAAGAAATGAGTCCTATGAAAACACAAGAATATATAAGGAAAAGATGAAGAGATTCCATGATAGAAAGATTTTAAGAAAAAGATTCAAGCATGGAAAAGAAGTATTATTATTATTTAATGCTCCTTTGAGACTTTTTTCCTGGAATATTAATGTCCAAATGGATGGGAACTTTTATAATAGAAAAAGTCTACCCTTATGGAGCTGTGGAGGTTAAAGACCCCAAAATGAGCAGAGTATTTAAAGTTAATGGGCTAAGAGTGAAACCTTATATGGGAGAAATGAAGACGAATTACAAGGAATCTTACGAGCTGAGTCTACCTGATTAAATCATCTGATTAGGTCGGGCTGACAACGTTAAACCAAGCGCTTTGTGGGAGGTAACCCATACTTGATTGTTGTTTTTGATTTCTTTTTCTATATTCTATAATAACACATATTTCTAGACTTAATAGCTCTTAAAACCTTGAATATTTGACAATAGGAGAATCAGAATCAATATGGATTCTGGCGCCTAGGCGCCAATCCTGACACCTAAGCGCTAGACCTATCGATGATCGGGCGCTTAGGCGCCAAATCTGGCACCTAAGCGCCATTGTTACAGATCATGGGAAAACCCAAAAATCTACAGTCTTGACCACATTCTTCTCTTTATAACTGATGCATCTTCGTCTCATAGCCTTCCAAATTCCATATTTCGAACTAAGTCTTGGTTGATTTTTGAGAAAATAAGTTAGAGATTGGATCTAATAGAGAATTCAAAGAATGGATTTGAAGGAAATGAGATATTTGACCATAAGGATTCCCAAACTTATTTCAATGGATATCTTGTCATGAGTTTGGAGAAATTAAACCATCATTTGATGAAGATTGAGGAGGAGATTCGTAGGATTGAAGGTCAGATGCATGAGATGTATCATCACTATGAGCAATTAGAGTGGCAATTCAAACTTCAATCCGACGACTTGGCAGCGTTCCAAGACTCTCAAGTGACAATGTACACCAAGAACAAATGGATTGACAGAAAGATGGGTAAGGAATTTCCTCGAGAATTAGTCTTTTTCCCGTTCGTTCATAGTGAGATGCCTTGCCGAAAGAACGAAGATGTTAGCAACGATTACTAGAGTCAAAGAAGTAAATGGCGTTGTATAGATTGTTGTTTACTTTGTGTTGTGTTTTATGTTTGATTTGAATTTGAAGTTTAAGTTGAGTGTTTGCTTTGAAAAGTGGAGAGAAGATTGTATTTGTTTAAGTGTGCTGAATTTTCTGTAGTTTTGTTGAACCTTAAAATGAATATTTAATGGATTAAAGTGATTTTGAGAAGATCAATCTTTGAATGTAGAAGTTTTTAAATGCTGGGGTTACATATTATTCTACTGAAGTACAATTAAAGCCCCTGAACCCCATTGAGAAAACACATATAGATGTTATGGTAGAAGTAGAGGGAGTGCACCTAGATCTTAGATACCACCTTCTAGTGCACAATCTTCTTCTTGACCCTCCACATCCATAGCTACTGAGCCACCACCACCTGGATTTTGGAATATATTGTGTGAGAGGTATATGGAACATCAGACAGATATGTATATGATGCATATCAAATGGAATATTTGGAATGGAAATTTGATCATCTGACTGACTTTATACAGAGGAAGAGTGATTATGATTCAGATCATAATCAAACTTTTGTCAGATATCTAAAAGGTGATCATTCAGTTGAGTTTCCTGCTTCTCCAATGTTCACACTGTTCACTGATCCTAGAGAGATGGATGTTAATTTACCATCCTTTGATGATGACGATGATGATGAAGCGACAACTAGTGATTAGTGATTGTTTTTAGTATTTTCTGATTGTTCAAGGATGTGATGTTCATGTACTACTGTTATATGTTTTTGTGATTTTTGACTCTGATGATGTTTATTGATGCATCAGATGATTGTAGGACTTCTAGACTTTATGTTATGTGATGTGATGTTTATTTATGTTCTAGTGATTTGTTTAGTATTTAGTTAGTAATTTTCATGTTTTAATTTTAGAAAAAGTAATTGAAAAATTATAGAATTTAATCTTGCTCTGTGAATTTTATTTTATATATGCTTAATAATTTCCTTTATGCTTTAATATATAGAAAAGCATGAGTAGAAATAAATTTTTAAGATTTTGAACTTCTTTTCTACATCATTTTTCACATCTATATAGTTTCCTGCTTATGAATATTTTATTCTTTCTCTCATGCTTTAGAAATTTTTATAATTCATGTTTATACTAAAGCTTAAGCTTGGAGGAAGGGAAAAGATTTTAAAATTTAAATATTACTTGTCCTTAATCATTAATATTTTCTTTAAATATATTAACATAGCATAAGGAATGAAAATTTATTTAAGATCACTATTTTTTTCTTTTTTTAAATAATATAGTAGACTTAACTAAATCTTTAATAATTTTGGTTGAATTTAAGAATAGAGACGTTTTACTTAAGAATATAAGATTAAAGATTTTTCTATTTATAGTAAAGAAAATTGTACTTTTGAAATATTAAGAAATCAAGATTACTACTTGAAAAAAAAGATTGAAACAGTTTTAAAACATATTCTTATTAAATTCATATTTATAAAGGGAATAAGTGTAGAAAGTTTTCATTTATAAGTAGAGAAAAGTGGAGTTCAAAATTATTTTAAGGCTATCCAGATATAGTAATCCTCACGTAAAAAAAAAAGAGGTATTGAAAATCAATCCAAAAGAATAAGAAAAAGAAAATATGTGAGAAGAAGCATGAGGAAATGCCTAATCAAAAATTGGCTTCACTTGAATCATATTATAGAAGAAAATTTATTTGCATTTCTAAACTTGACTATATGAATTTAAATTCTTATTAAATAAAGTTTTCATGAAAGTCATTTTCTTGTATTTAATCTATGTGCCCTTAATATGATAATTTACAATTATTCTTGAAATAAATAGAAGATTTGAAGTCTTATGATTTTGAAGTTGAGTGTCTTTTTATTATTAAATATTAAACTTAATTATTAAATTCTGGTTAAGTTCTTACTATTGCTTTTATAAAACAAAAATTAAGGAATCTTAAGTAATAACTGTATTCCATGCGTTATACATTTTATGTAGTAAAAAAGGGTTTCTTGAGGACAAGTAATGTTTAAGTTTGGGGAAATTTGATCCATATTTAAATCTACTTATTTAAAGTACAAATTTCACCACAATTTTAAGGATTTTATGTTTTAATGAAAGGTATTTTCATGTTTTTGGGTGTAGCACACTTTAAAAAGAGTTTATGTAGAGAAAGAAGTAAAAAACTTGAGAAAAGGAGCAAAAATAGAGCTAAAAAGGCATAACCAAAGGAATGGCGCCATCACCAGACACAAGCAGAATTTTGGATGACTTTTGACGGTGGTTTGATGATTTTCCAACTTTCTAAAAGCCTTGGTATTAATTGTGACATATAAGACATGTGATACAATGAATCTAGACACTTTGGAGTCATTTTTGAAAGAAGAGGTGCGCCCCAAAAGTGAAGAGACGTGACTTTTGGGCACAGAAGACGGGCGCCTAGGTGCCAGTCCTGGCGCCTACAGTTAATATCTAGAAGATTCATTGAATGAGGCCAAATTTTGAAGGGATGTCTGAAGTAACCCTTGGTCATTTTTGAAGCTTTATAAATAGGGATTAATTATATAGCAAAAGGGAGTCCTTTTTGAGTCCTTTTGAGTCGTTTTTAGTGAAAGGAGTCCATTTTATGTCATTTTAGTCTCACTTTTAAGTCTCTTCTACTTAATTCCTTGAGAAGGGAGTTAGTTTGAGATTGTGGTTGCTGTTTTAAGAGTTTAGAGTCTTGTAATTGGCGTTGGAGTAAGTAGGAGTCAAAGGATCACTTGGAAGAACATTCAGATAAGTATTTGTAACTTGGATCTAAGTTTTATAAATATGTTTTGTTGTGTGAATCCAATGTGTGCTGGGTAGATTTCCTTTCTTTCTCCTTTCAATTATGAAGAGATATGAAAAATTGAATTCATTGGAGAACTTTACTTTTTATTGATAAAACATTACGATGATATCCATACCAAGTCTTCATTTACTTTTCAAACTGACCATCGATTTGTTAAAATCTGTTGAGGAATTCTGAGACCTGCCCGGAGATGAATTCTTAACTAGTAGATATCACATGGATCTTTGGTTGATCGAGGCCTTAAGCAGATTGTTCAAAGTGAAGTGCAAATAAATAGGGAGATATTATTTATTGGGCGCAGAATTGATTATTTTTTAGAGTGACAGACTAAAATTCTAATAATTTGGTTTATAGAAAGGGAACAGGTCACTGTTGACCTCATTTTTGATGAGGTCTTCTCTTCTTCTTTTTAGTACTTAGGATCTAGCCTTAGGCTTTTCCTTTGACTGTCTTAGAGGACTAGAATTGGGACCCACCACTTAGAAATTCAAACCACTTCTTAACTCCCTGCAAACTCTACAAACTTGATCGTAGACCCCTAATCACCTAGAGGGTTGAAATCAAATGTGGAAGTTTAAAGGATGAGTTCCTATAGGACTCTTTGGCCTTAGGACTACCCTGGGTGGCCTGGTCTGGTGAAGGGGTTGACTTACAAACACACTACACCTATACACTACACTTTCACACACCTCCAAAAAAACACACCCATACCTAACTTGACCTCCTGACTCATAAAGGTGATTCACATGGATGGTCCTTAACCCCTAAGCCCTTGGCTAAGAGGGTTAGGAACAACAATGTGGATGCCTCAAATGAGTCCCTTCATGGCTCATGTGGACTTGATATGGCTTCATGGCTCAACCAAAATGATTTCATTCCACTTACATTCACCTAATCTTCAATCTCCCAAATTTTCGATTTTCGACTCCAGGACCCTACACTCGCTTAGCTTACCCAAAACCCTTGAAACTACCCAAATTTCTCAAAAATTTCCAAATCACCCAAAATTCCCCAAAATCATTCCTAAACATTTATCTCCACTCAAATTGATCATCTATAGCCAAAAATACCAAAAATTCCAAAAATACCTCCTAATACCCTCCAAATACCCAAAATACCCCTCTTGACCCAAAAATCCAAAAATTCAGAAAATTCCCAGAAAATTCCAGAAAATCCCAAATATTTCCAATTTCATTTTGGTCAACTACACCATAGGCCAATTTTGTCAATTTACCCTACTTTTGTCAAAACCCCTAATTTGACCCATTTTAACCCAAAGTGAACCCAATGTCAAACCAAACCTACCCAATTGACCCAAATTCTGGTCCAATTCAATTCTAAACTTCCATTCAACAATCCCAACACCAATATAGACCAAATCCAAGTCCAATTTGATTGACATTTGGATCCAATTTCACTTTTGGCCTTAAACCCCAATTTGGACCCATGACCCAAACCTAACCCAAACTCACCCAATTCAACTCCAATTAACTCCAAATCTTTTCTAAAGCTTCCTTAACATCCCTACAAACAAAACACTAACATGATTTGCCCAACATTTAGACCCAAACCCCACTCAAATTCAACCCAAAGCTAAAAGGCCCAATTTTGACCTAAACCCAAACTTAACCCAAATAAGCCCAAACCCCAAAATCAAAACCCAACCAAGGCCAAAACCTCTTTGAAACAATCCCATAAACATTTCCCAACATTAATTTTACATCAATTTCAACCCTAGCCCAACATTGGCCCAAGTTAGCCCAATTTGACCTATATTGGCCCATTCACCGAAAGAGCCCAAATTCAACCCAATTCAAACCTAAATCACTCCCGATTTGCTCCAAGTCACTCATGACACATCTATGAGCTAAACCCAACAATTATTTGGCCCAAGCCTTTGCCAAAATTCCATCCTAAAATCCATTTTAAAATCCAAAAGCCCACTTCCCTAAACCATTTTAAAAGCCCATTTCCACCAAATACAAAAGCCCAAAATTGGCCTTAAAGCCCACATGGCAATTTCTTTTCGTCATACCTTTAATTGATATCACCCCTAAGTTTCAAAATCATCATTAAACCATTCCAAATCAAGCTTCATTAAAATTCCCATCAAATTACCAAAAATTTCTAAAATCCATTTTCATGAAATTGACCAAGCTTTTCCCCAAGCCAAAGACAAGCCATGCAAGCCATGGACAACCCACATGAAGCCATGGAAGGTTTGACATTTGATCAAGCAATTAATGGCAAAAGGAGGAGCCTCTTTTAAGCCCCCTTAAAAAGGTTTTAACCCTTTTTATGCTTCACCTTAATCCATGATTAATCAAAATATTCATGGATGATGACTTCTCTACCCTTTCCTAGCTGATTCATCTGATCCTCCCTCAGCCCAAATCAGCCATGGGGAGGTGAACCAAGCCCAAAAGGTGGACTTGACCAAATCAAGCCAAAATTAGCTCCTCCCCCATTCCATTTCAATTCAACTCCTTTACACATGTCCATAGCCGATTGATCGCACTAAGCCCCGACCACGACCTCTCCGACCATGAGGGTGACTCGACCCCGGCCGGCCAGCCACCACGGCCGCCGGAAACCACCGTGCCGAGAGCTCACATGTGAGCCCAAACTTGGAATTCTCACCTGCTGAGTCGCCCCATCCCCGATGGCCATTGCGAGTGCTCTTCTCTTGCCGAGAGCAGCTCGATCCCAAGCCCTAACTCTCCCCGGGAGGCCCTCCACCCTCTCCTATTTAAACACCACCCCCTCTCGGCCATGAGAGGTGCTTGAACCGGATCTTGCCGAAACCACCGCCAAAATTGTTCCGAACACTCTCCATACTTAGAGCGGTTGATCCCCAGGTGCCGATTTGCCCTAATCCCCACCAACGGAACTCGATTTCTCGGCCAAAATTCCACCCAAAACCAGGACACTTCTCCACAGTGGATCAATCTTTAAATTGATTGGTCCTACACCTTCACCAGACCAAGGGAAGGAGTCCACCAGCAAAAGCCCCCTCTCCAGGCCACCCATCTGTTCCAGACTCCAAGCTTTGTGATCGGGCTTGGTCGAAATCATACCTAGGCGATTCATCAGACCAGGAGACTTCATCTGGAGCTTGCTGGGATCCAATCGAAGGTGACACAACCCTCAGATTGAAGCCACACTTCTCTGAGCAAAGGTATGAGCTAATTCTTCATCCCGAGCTTCTAGAGATTCTCCATTTAAAATGCTTTAATTTCAATGCATGATCACCGTATAGATGTATTCGTCTCTTCGAAGACGAATCCATAGAAGCATAAGAACACGAAAATCCATTGAGTATTGAGTGAGATATTAGGGATTTAGTGTGGACGGCTCTCGGGTAAGGACGCCTGGGGACGATGAACGGAGGCCGTTCATTTAATACACGCACGGACGGACGGCCAGGATCGCGTCGGATCAGGAGATGGAACGACACAGCGGGGCCCCGGAGCTCTGAGTCAGATGGCGGCGTCGAACCAGAACACGCCGCGTGGCCTTTCGGAGCTGCCGAGGTTGACGCGGCGCCGCGTGGATAAATAGAAAATTAGGGTATTTTTGATTTATTTAATTCCCCTAAACTTCAAAAATCCATAACTTTGTGTAGGAAAATCGAGAAAAATAAAAAAAAATACCCTCTTGCTCGGTGAACAGAGGAGAATAATGTGGAAAAGAAATTATTTAATTTCATCAAGTATTTTATTTTTAATGATTTATTTCCCTTCTGCATTGTTTTAATTCTCCATGCATATAGGAAATTCACCATGGCATGAGACCATAGGGCTTTTGAAGCCTCCGAATTTGGGAACATTCCCTGAATTTTTCAAAGTCGGAGGCCATCCTATGAGAAGTTATTGATTTTTCAAATTCATGTTGCTGTTTTAAGTATTTTAATTTCAATAATTAGGATGTTGTGAAATAAATTCTAGGAAAATTTGGTGATGTCTCTTATGGCCAGAGGACCCTAGGAAAAATAGATTTCGGATTAATTCATTTAAAATAACCCTAATTGGCTTAAAAACCCAAAATAGCTCCTTAATTAATTAGAGCTAACCATACATCAAATTGAATTGAAATTAATTCTCCACTGACCTCTAGGATTAGAGGAACCCACCATAAAAAATTGAAGCCAATTGGACTTGGTTAGCCCTACTAAATGGGTTGATTAAGCCATTTAGTCATTTTAAACTTTAAAAATTCATAACTTTCAAAATACTTTTTAAAAATTCACCAAATTGGTTTTGGAGCCTCTCTGATATCAGGGAAATTTAAGAAAATTAAAATTTCAATTTTCTAAAAAGTTGATTTTTTTGGTATTATTTTAATATTTTAATAATTAAAAAATAATAAAAATCACAAAAATAATAAAATTCACCAAAATGTCACATTTTAGATTTTAATCACTTAGGAATAAATCCCATATTTTTCTTAGGTCTATTTAATGAGATATTAAATTTTAAAGCCCTAAGGTAATTTTAAAATTAAAAAATGTATATTCTAGCATTTTCACTAAAATAATTATAATAAATCAAAGAAAAATAAAAAATTGCAAAAATTGATTCTCTGATTTCCTTGATATCGGAGAGATTTTTAAAAAATATAAATTTCATTTTTCAACCTTTATTTTATTTTTAAATTAATTAATACTCCAAAAATTAAAATAATTATAATAAAAATAATATAATTCAAAAAATCACCAAAATTGGTCCAAGTGGTCCTCTGGTCATTAGGAATATCCCATAATTTTCTTAAGGACAGAAACTTTCCCTTGGTCATATTGTTAAATTTTCCTTGAAAATCTCTATTTTTCCACCAAAAATAATTACATAATTAAATTAAATACAGAAAAAACACATTTTCTCCTCTCAAGTCTTTATTGACATATGAGTGAAGTCACATAAAAATTTCAAGTTCATTTAAGCTCAATTTAGTGAGTTATGAAATTTTTAAGCTTGAAGGGGCAAAATGGTAATTAAAATTTTAACCTTTAATTAAAACTTTAGGTTTAATAAAATTAACAAATAAAATATTTGATCTTAATCTGATTTGGATGATTGAAATTTAAATAATTAAAGGGTAGAAACATACTAAGAAATTTGAAAATAATTAAAATAAACATTAATTAAATAATTGATTAAATTTGGAAGAATAATAAAATTGGAATTATTAAAATAGGGATATTATTAGGAAGAGATTTATCCTTTGATCTAAGAATCCCTAAATTAATCAACTCAATAATATTCAATTCCTAATTAAAATGATAATTTAAATTTAAGTTTTAAAATGTTAAAGGACTTAATCATTAAATTAAATTAAAGTTAAATTATTAAACTCTTTTAAATTTTCAATTAAATTAAAATTAAAATTAAATTAAATTAAAGATTAAATTAAATTAAATCAAACAAATTAAGTAAATTAAATTAAAATAAATAAATAAATTAAATTAAATTAAATTAAATAAATAAATTAAATTAAACTAAATTAAACTAAATTAAATTAAAAAAAATATTAAATTAAGATTAAATTAAATTAAATTAAAACATATTAAATTAAATTAAATTAAATTAAATCAAATAAAATTAAATTAAATTAAATTAAAGGAAATTAAATTAAATTAAATTAAATTAAATTAAATTAAATTAAATTAAATTAAATTAATTTATATCAAATCAAATTAAATTGAATTAAATTAAATAATAGAATCAAGTTAAAATTAAAATTAAAATCAAGTTAAATTAAATTAAAATTAAAACTAAACCAAATTAAATTAAATTAAAGTTAAATTAAATTGAATTAAATAACATCACCTAAGACATAAAGGGATTAAATATAAAACAACTTGAACATTATTCCAAATTTAAACCCTTTAACTGAAGTTAAACTAAATCACGAACCATTTGAACACCAATTTGCCCTCGAGAGCTTTGGTTATCATAACTCCTAAACAGAACATTAAATGAAATGTTACTTCACTTATAGGACATTCAAATGTCCTAGTTCACTGAGCAAGATAACAAAACTTGAATCCTCGGACGATTAATTCATTTGTATAATTAAATTCATTTGGACTTAAAACAATTCTAGTAATATTGAAAAGATGTTTAAGATTCTTCTTAAGCACTTCCTCAATATGATAGGATACTTATAAGAACAATAAAACTTAATTATTTTTTGATGAAGAAAATCGTCCTCAAACCAAAACACAAGGACCTAGACGTCATAGGAAATGACTAGCTATAGGATTAGGAATTTGGTAGAAAACCATAACCCTTCCCTTAGCTTTACCTAGGAACTTGCTTAAATATTCTAATTGTGTTTTAAGTGCAGCTTGGGATGACGGGAAGACCCTCCAGGTACGCTTTTATTTTATTGCAATTTACATTATTGCAATTTCTTTAATTGCATCGCACTTACTTTTTCTTGCATGATAAACAATTGTTGCATGAAAACCCACACCTTTAGGATAGTCCCTAAAACTGGAACCAAAACTAAGTTAAAAGTCATTGCAAGATAAAATTCACCGCCACAACATTTCAAAATATAAAACAACTCAAAATTTAATCACAAACAGAACACAAAAGTACAATTACAACTAAATTAAAACGTCTTGTTGGATGATCGGGAATACCTCGGATGATGTAACCTACGTGTTGCTAACAGGATTTCCCACGGTCTAAATGAAAGTGTGGAACTCATTCGGTTGAGTTTAGCAAATTCATCTGGACTAAGTGAATACGATAAAAATAACGATGCCGGAAGGATGGAACCGTGGGATCTTAACCGGTGTCGTTATAATCAACTTTAAGATTTGTTTTAATTAAAACACAAAAAACACTTGGAAATTAAGATTTTCTCTAAACCAAAACACTTTTCACATCTCCTGATTTATGACTTCTAAAACTAAACCTCTGCAACAACAAGGAGCTTGGAGCACAGTGGGCAGCACGACCATCGTCATCAGCAAAAACTCGGATCTACTTCAGCAAAACTTTCTTAGAATTAAATAACCAAGCCATAGGACTTCGAGGTAGTTTGCCTAGTGCAACATAAATCCTCAACTCTTCGTTAGGCATTTGCATGATCATGTCATGTAAATTAAGCCCTAACCGGTCTTAGGACTCCGAGGTAGTCGTTTAGTACGACATAAACCCTCATATCTTCGAGGCTATTTGTATGATTTTATCATACAAATATAAGCCCAAATTAATTAAAATTGGCAAGATCAAAACATTAAATAAATATTAGGACTTTCCAAAATCCAAGCCAAACAATAGGATAGTCGGGGAATTACCGAAGTTCGCTTCGAGTCTGTGATTTCTCCCACCTTTCTTCCTTTGAATTCCCAAAACAAAATGTTCCAAATTTGATCCATTCCCTATTGAAATTCCAAAATTCAATCCCTTGAAAACCTTAAACTTTGAAATTCTTGAGAGCGAATTACGATTATTATCGAGAGTTTTCTTAGGTGATTCCCGTCACTTAAGATGTAATTAACTATAGGGGCTTGCCCTTATAGGGAATTTTAAAGAACCCGAGTAATATAAACCCCGTTTAATGCTTTCATATTAAGCGGGAATTTGTCGGCTTATAAAATTGGTTCGCAGACCAAATGGATGTCACAAATCTTCTAGTTTATTTAATCGAGCCCCACCATCAAGCAGTGTGTCTATCCTTAGGATAGATACACGGTTTGTGGTGCGGTGTTCGTTTAAATAAACTATTTGGGATGTGAGATCGGTTTGATTTCATATCTTAAAATCTTCAAATTTAAAATTATTTTCAAAAATCAAATACTACTTTTAAAATTATTTATTTAAATTAAATTAAAAATTCGCCGCATAATTTTTGTAGGCGACCCCTTTTCAAAATAAAACACACAACCTAAAAAATACGCCGACAATTTCTGGCGACTCCGCTGGGGAGAATTCCTCTCTCCATTTTTAATCAGACAATTCTGCTTTCAAGAATCAGTGGTGTATCCATGTCCCTTATGGATCAAGCTACCCTTCTTTCCGTTGGAATACTATGTTCATTTCTACCTTGAATAAGTATAGCCAACATTCTCTCGGATTTAGGAGCCACTGTTTAGACACCCCTAAACAGAGAGGTTCCGAGATCCTTTTACCTCATTTACGAGGTGGGGTGGACCCCGATAGGTGTTAGTTTAGGAGTAATCCTTCGAGTCGAGAAGTCTTGCATAAGACTTTCTTTTCCTTTCCAACTCTGAATCGGATTCCTTACCTTCTCTACACCTTTGAACATTTCGTTCTAAATAAACAAACCCTCTAATGAATGACTCTTTTAACAAATAACTCCTTCTTATAAATACATGAACAAGAATGTGTTCGGACTCTTTTCGATTCCTTTCTTTTCGTCCTAATGAGAAGAAGCATAACTTGGGATCGACAATCGGGATCTACCCCGCGAAATGGAAGCCCCAAAGTCGATTTTCTCCTTCACCAATGGACTCGACTTCGCCGTTTACAAGGTTGAGCCGCCCGACAATGGGATCATCCGATTTGGACAAGGATTCGAGAACACGAATGTCAAGATCACCGACGTTTCCCTTTTCGCGTCGACAAACAAAGTATCCGAAGCCGAGAAGCCATTGATCGAGTTCGACCTTAGGTCAACCCAAGAGTTTCCTCCCCGCAAAAGATCCGACCGAGAGGTGTACTGCCGTCCGTAGAAGGACCGTTCTTGCTACCCCCACCTGGTCTAGTTGTCTCTGCACCTACCCCGGCTTCGCCGGATTAAAGGGGAAGGAAATCCGGAACTATGGTGAACCTGTTACCGTGGAGGGTACGGACTTTCTGTGAGACTTTCTATTTTTGAAATCGGGTCCGGCTCGAGAATTCCATCACTAACACGGACCCAAAGAAGGAACGAAGTAGGAAGATTGCTAGGAAGGCCGTAGCTGCCGAAGTCGCTTTCTTAGAAGAAATCCACGAGTACACACCACTACTCGAATACATACCATTGCTCGAAGATACACCCCTTTTGGAAGGAAGTAGATTCCATCCCCTTTCCGCCGCAGTGACGAGGAAAATGTCCGCAGGATTGTTTCTACATTACCTCGACCAACATACTACAACGACAGCAGAAAGAAAAGGGCTAGGATCACGCCATTTGCCCGACTACAGACTGTGATCGAGAAACTAGCAAAGAAAGAGAAATGCCCCGTATCTGAGATTCTAAGAAGGATAGGGCGGGTGCCAGTCAAATCTCGTCTTGGGCCTCGAGTAGAACCTGCCATCATTACAGAAAGGTCAAATAAAAGGATGAAGGCTAGTCCGCCTATCGTTGTTTTAGGGTTACAGATTAGGGAGGATACCACCTTCCGGCATTTGGGCGACGGACCATCCGGTCCTAGACCCTCTGCTGCTAGAAGGATGGTATGGCATCCCACTACCTGGACGATTAAGATTGAAACAACGGCTCGAGAAGGAAAGTCTCGTCAGAAGACTTGAATCTGAAGAGAGCGCCACTGCAGTAAAGGGGACTCGTGAGAAGGGAACCCGACAGCTATCTCACGAGAACTGCGAAGATGCACAGAAAAGACCGCTAGAGGACGCTATGGAAAAGTTGAGGACTGATATTCGGTGACTAGCAAAAGAAAGAGAAGAGAAATTCGGAGACGAGATTGATTCATCGGAATTCATGGACGATGAGTATGAAGAAATCAACATGGTCGAAACGCGAGCTTCGTCAGCTTCGCAAGGTGCTCCTGCAGCCGCAGAAAGAGAGGAGCCGGAAGTAATGAGGAGGCAGCTTCAAGAGAAAGACAATACTATAGCCCAAATGGCAAAGAGGATGGAAGAGATGGCTGTAGCCCTAGCCACTCTCCAAAGTCAAGTGCAACCCCAAAGAGAAACACCCCCAGAGGTCATTCACATTGTAGACGGAGGAAAGGAGATTACATCCGTGAATGGGGATGATCGACTAAAGAAAGATACAACACAAAGCATGATTCCGGAAAAAGACATCAAGAGCTTGGTGGAACGGCGAGTGCGAGAAGCCTTAGCACAATCAAAGAGCGGGACATCCATTCGGACGAGGTAGACCTTACCCGGAAGAATTCGACGCCGTCCAATACCCAAAGGCTTCGTACCACCTCTATTCAAGACCTTTGATGGAGCCGGGAACCCCAGACGGCATGTTGCACACTTTCGTGCCGATTGTTGCAATGCGGCGGGAGCGATGCGTTACTCTTCCGACGGTTCGTCGGCGACTGTCGGGGATCGCCTTTGATTGGTA